>CM061142.1:438613934-439213934 GCA_030789695.1 Scilla litardierei | reverse complement strand
ATCAATCCTAGCAACACATTAATTCGTTCATCACAAGTCTAAAATCATATCCATAGGGTTCATCCCCATGCCCTAGAACAGCGGGACTACTCGCAATTAATCATGGTAATCACAGAATAAACGAATAAAAACATATAGCAATTCATGGTTAAGAGACAATAATTCACAAAAACAATAAATTTTGATAGAAAGAACAAACCAAATTTCCAATCTTCAATCTCCAGCTTGAAATTACAATTAGAATAATGCTCAAAAACTAATTTCTGGTCTCCCCTAAAACTAGGAAGAAAACTAGCTTAAATATAAGCCAAAGTCAGCCAGAAAATCCTGACAGATTTGCCCCTGGCACAGCCCAAGACCCTAATTCGCGATACAGGCAGACTGCACCACTCGGCTGAGTAGAACATGTCACTCGGCCGAGTGACGAACCCAAAGAAAACAAGAGATATTGGGGTTTTTGGGGGTCTGTCGCTCTGCGCCACTCGGCCGAGTGGAGTTCTTTACTCGGTCAAGTGGAATTTCTCACTCGGCCGAGTGAGTCTTCTGCTGATCTTCTCCAAACTTCAGAGAGTCGGCTGAGATCCACTTTGGAAAACTCTGTCGTACTCGGGCGAGTGGACTTCTTCACTCGACCGAGTGAGATCCTTCACTCACCCAAGTGGACTTTGACTCCGGTGCTCTTGTATCCGTTGTACTCTACCAAGTACATTCCTTCACTCGGCCGAGGGAGCTGTCTGCTCGGTCGAGTGGGCTGTTTCTGGAGTTCTATCTTCTCCTCCTTGCCTCCTCGTCGATTCTATCGAACTTCTTCTTCTTCTGCTCATCATCTAGCACTGCTGGCTTCTCGATATGGTCACAAGCGGTGCTCCGGCGTGCGTGAAAGTCCCTTGATCTCATTTATGCTCCAGATCGCTCCATATTTCCTGAAATCCGACAAAAACAAGAAATAGTAAAAAGAAATACGATATCGTCGAATAATCGTGAAAAACGCAATATGGGCGATCGAAATGACATGCAAACATGCAGAAAAAATGTGTAAAATAAGGGGCGATCAGGGGGCGCCTGAGTCCATTTTATGGCCTTAGCCCGAGTTAGGACCTTGTTTTAGCATTTTAATGCTTTTGAATGGCTCGATTTTTGTGTCACATCATATGTGACCGAAATCCTCTTCGCAACTAATGTAAACATATTAATTCTCATGCATCATATGCATGTTCCTCTTATTAGTTGGACGAGGATCTCATCCTATGTGAGACCCTACAACTTGACCCTACTATAGGTGGACTCATAACCCTTGATGACAGTAACTGTGAGCAGCAGTTACCGTCCCCGGTTCGGCATCATCTTTATATGGTCTGCCCCTTGACAAAACATTGTCGAAACTACACTTAGCAATGGCAGTGATGAATTCTGTAGTTTTAATCCCTTCGTCAACACTATGTCGCTGCAAAGCCTTGGGTATGGTTGACTGTCAACCACTAATACCTTTGCGATCGATCAGCATCGTCTGGTCTTAGCTTGTCTTTGTTGGATCTTATCCAACATACCCCGGCCAAGGATTTCTGCTAAAGACTATACCGATTCCACGACACTAACTCCACACATACTGGAGAGACGAATTGTCACTTAGACACTACTCCTCTCGTATGCTTCAAGTGTCACCCAACCAAAGACCTTTCGACAGGTACTGCCTCGAAGCTATGTTAGAGATCCAAGTGGTACCGTTCATGCATAAGTTTGTATAATGACCTCAAGTCAAAGGACCAGATTCCCTATCATCACTTGAGAGCTACTATTGACAGTTTTGTATGTGTTATCCAAGTAGCAGCTCTCTTGGGTCGTTCAGTGAACTCATTCTCTAATGAGCACCTTTGTCTCATCTCCAATTTCTCCAAATCGAATCACCTTGAGATCATCACCACCAACACTTGGTGAAGACAGAGCACACAATAGTCTATCTCATGCATCTATGTCCTTTCTCGATGCATATATGACTATGAACAGTTTTAGACTTTATACTACAAATGGTCGAAACACTTCACCATAATCGAGATCCTCATCTCGGTATATGTTCGACCTCACATTAAGTCTCAGGACTTTTTCTAAGTATAAAAAACAGACAAACATTCATAATAATAATTAGATAAACAATACCAAATAGCATACTAACATTTTAAACAAGGTGTCCCAATTATAAATAATTTGCCTCAAGGGCATACATTTCTCAACATTTCTTAGCAAACAACAGTACAATATCATATGTAGTTGTTTCATGCACATAGATAGTGATAGTTAAATGGAATCAGAATTACTATTTAGGTCAATCAACAAGAGCTTATTACATCAAAAGGATTAAAGCTGTGACTTGTAATACCAAGTCTAATGTTTCTCGACTCATTTACAAACTCTACATAAATAAAGATAAACATGATTTTATACTACACCATTAGTAGTATGCCTCAATTTTATATCATCTATGCATTTGGTTGCATGCAATCAAATTTTCCCTCCAAGTTTAGTAGACATGAAGAACCTCTGTATCCTAGAAATAATAGCATAATAATGGAGAACTTTGCAAGAATTTTGCACTACTTATATGTTGCACTACCTCTATGTAAGGTTTTCAAAGGTTCTTCTAAATTCCACGTGATACATGGTGTCTTGGACTTTCTTTAAGAACCACATTCTCTTTATAATAGAAAATGCTATCATTATGACAAATGTCGAACTCTTCTAATCAATCCCTAGTGTAGCAACTATTTTATTTGCTTCATAGTAAGTAGGGGTGGCAAGATGATCCCGAGCCGACCCGAGCCGACCCAAACATGGCCTCCTTAACCAGGTATGGATAGGGGCCAATCCGGGTCAAGTAGGATCCGGGTTGACCCGTCCCATCCCAGATAAAATCCGGGTCGTGTATGGGTTCGACCTGTCAACCCAGATGACCCGAATTCGACCCGATTTACTTTCTCTATCTATAAAAAATTTAAATAATAAATTCACACAATTGCAAGAGGAGTTGTGCTTATACGGCTTTAAATTGTTGTCCTCTTCTTTAAGAGGTCATGGATTCAATTCCCTTTACATACAGCTTTTTAGTTACTTTTATTACTTTCGTTAATAAAATGGTAAAGTTAATTATACTTCCCCGCTGTTATCAGTGAAGTTTAATTGACGAGCTACTGGAAATTATGCAACACTTAATAAATTGATAGTGACTCTTAATAAATAGCCGGACATCGAAAAAAGGAGCAGTTGCGTGTAATTCAAATCTTAACCCAACGGGTGAATCTGAACCCGGCCCGAATATTTTCCAGGTCACCCGAACCCAACCTGACTTCAATCCGGGTCAGGTTAGGGTTTACCCCTATTCGGGTCGGGTCAACCCGACCCGAACCCGACCTGACCCGACATGTTTACCACCCCTAATAATAAGTCACAAGCATGCTTTTTATTACCACCTAAAATGAATCTTCTAAGTAGATCCAAATACATTTTAAAATGATTAATTGCTATCCATCTCTAAGTTTAGATACGAATAACTCTTACCATAAACGGTAAGCTTAGGACTACATACATCTTTCGTATAAATTTGACTCATTATCTATCATTAATTTCATCAAATGTTCTATCTCATTGGCGCTACAGATATCATCTGGACCATTGTGATCCTCGCTCCCACTTGGTGTAGCATGAATATCTTCTAACGTATTGTATGTATCATTTATTTTATCAACTACCATAGTCCTTCTTCATCAAAGAGTAGCACTTCAAAATTCATACCATCATCATGGTAACTTCACAATCTGTACTTGTCATCGAATCCCCAATGCCCTAAGTGAAAGTTGCCTCTAGAAATTAGCTTAATCTTCATGTACTTCTTGCAAGGATTGTAGATATAACCAATTACAAACCGAAGAGAGTTTGTATCGAAATATTCTAAGAATGCTCTTTTCCATCTTTATATTAGGCTTTTGCAAACCGCATATAAAGTGGTATGTACATGAATGATTTGTATATGACCACATACATTTGTAATTGAAAGGGAAAGGGGTTGAGTATCCATGATATCATGGTTTCTTTTAGACACTCATGTTAGGACCTAGCGGGGCTACACAATACACTAAAGGGGTGATAAATAGTGAAAAGGCAAGCAAAGTGCTGAATTAAAAGTTACTTAAATTAATGCATAATAAGCAGTGGAAATTAAAGAGCATGTCAACAACAACAATGACAAATACAAAGGATTTTACCCTGGCTTCCTAAATTGGGTACATCCAGTCACACCAATATTCACTAATGATCCTACACAAGGAGTGAATTCAATCTCACACATAGATACCTTACATAGAGGATTTGTTATCTCACATAGAGAGAACCTAACTCTCACAAAGAGAGTGACTAACTCCCACAAATAGAGTAACTAATTCCCACTAAGAGAATTATGGTTTCAAGCAATAAATAAAACAACACAACACACACACATGCCTTGATATGATCTTACCAATGTGAAGAAGAAGGCCTGCAAGTGAAACACAAGTGCTTGAGATGAGGCTATGATTGCACTTGATGATCTCTCTCTTTTAGGAATGAACCCTAACACTTCTCACTTGAGTGTATGAATGAAGAGAAGAAAAGATGTTCTCCAAGTAAGGAATGAGATTGAAATACCTTGGAGAACTTCCATAAAGCTTAGATGCTATAACATAAGATTGAAGCTCTATGAAGGGAATGAGGGAGGAGTGGCTAGGAGAAGAGATGAAATGATCTTCAATGTTTTCCTAATCCTTTCAAGAGATCTAAATGAACTAAGAACACTCCTATATATAGGAAGTCCCAAAACCTCCTATAAAACCCAAGCTAGAAGCTAAAGAAACAAATCTGCAACAACTAGATTCTGGGATTTTACAACAAAGATGGGCAACTGTTGAAGGACAGACAGTCGACTGATCAACGGCTATAAAATTCCCAACGGCTATAATCTGAGCCAGGACAGGCGACTGTAGAAGACTACACAGGCGCATGTACTATGTGCAGACGCCTGTAAAGACTTCGTCAAGCGACTATCACATAGGATGGACATGAGCTAAGAAAATGCAACTTACGCATTTGTGCATTTAGACGACTGACGAGCAAAGTCCAGGCACCTGAATAATGACAGGCGACTGTAAACTCTACATCAGTCAACTGACACACAAGTAGTAGAGATACCCAGAAAATGACAAGTTACGTACATTGATACATAGACAACTTAAGAACAATATCCAGGCGCCTGATGAAAGCCAGGCGCATGTCAAATGAACTTCGGTCGCCTGCTCCAAAAGCTCAAGAAAGAGTCAAGAATTATTTGACTTGAGCTGTACATAACACTCGGCTGTAGAAGACGGGCCATTCACCTGGAATCACCTAGTCGCCATTGCTGTTTTCAACAGTCGCCTGTTGGAGAGCCTAAAACTCTAGTAAGAGTTTAAGGCAAGAGGAACCTATAAGATTTGTTTCTATGATAATTCTAAGGCTCACTAAGATGGTTAATGCAATTGCATGAATTAGTAGAGCCTTTATCAAGGCATTACAAAAATCCTAGACTCAAAAAGAGAAATGCAAGTAATAGAAATTACATGGATTACATTTTCTTCTCTTAGAGTCTAATCTTCAAGCTTTTGATGGCTTGATGCTCCCATCATCTTTCAAGCTTTGGCACCTCTTGATGAGCTTCCCTTCATCAAGTTTCAAGCTTGAGCAGTCCATCACTCTTGGAGGTCTTTAAGATATCAATTGTATCATCCTCCAAGCATTATGCTTTGTCTCATCAACATATAATCATTAAGATAAACTGAGACTCAAATAGAAGATTGATTAGCACAGTAACATAATGTGTTAATCATCATCAAAACAACGTTAGTCTTGACCCTCAAGAACTAACATTCTCCCCCTTTTTAATGATGACAACCATTATGTCAAAATATAATAAACATTGAACTAAACAATGTGTGCTAACAAACTCCCCCAATCAATATGAAAAAGTGCACAAAAAATATTGATGGATGTTACGTAAATACAATACCAACAGTTAATAATGCATAAAAAGCATAAGGTATATTTTTACATAACCCATTTCTCTCCTCCATTGGCATATCAAAAAGATGGGTAATAGCCAAATAGGAAAACCAAGGGCAAGAGAAATAACCACCATATATGCACAAACATAATGTAAATGACATTCAATGTGACATATGAATGGAAAAATAATGATAGCAAGCAAAAGTTACATACTCCCTCATAATCATACAAAACATGTAAAAATGGGAGTAATGGACACACTCACATAAATATGGGTACAAAATGAAAACATACAAGTATGATACCCAAGCAATTAATAACAATGTGACTGAGCTAGCAAGGTGGAAACCAAACAAAAGTGGAGTTTGGTTTCCGTATATAGTCATATGAAAATATAACATTACAAACATATGAATCTATATACGGATTCATATAAGCCTAGAAACATTCGTAGGAATCGACAAAGAAAGTGATTTGGGATTCTTAAGAAGAGTTTTAGTTAGGGCATGAGTAGGAGATGTGGGTGCACGCTTATGAGGTGGAACATAAACATTGGCATGCCCCCATGTGTGAAACATGAGATCGATCATTAGAAGCATTCACACAAGAAATTCTACCATGCATAGGAACATGTGCAGCATGGAAAGGTTTAGCATCAATTCTAGCATGCAAGCAATGATAAGATTTACTATGATTAGAAACATCATGCATAGCATTCAAAGAGAAGCATTCATATCAACATGTTTTTGAATAGGCTTCTTAATATAGGCAAGACCGGAATACAAAAATGCCTGATTTCTCTTTAGCTTAGAAATAGTAGTTGATTTTAGGCCAAAAGAGTTGGATGTGACTTTCTCATTAGAATGCTCCCCTATAAAATTTATTTGGATGCTTCTAGGAGAAGAGGTTGGTTTGTTCACCTTCAATGAAGAGGATCCTAAAACCTTGTCCTTACTCAATTTGAAATTTTCAATTTGAGTAGGCAATAGCTCACACTTCTTCAAAAGTGAAGAAATGTTGTCATCCCTCTTGGATAAACATGAGCTAAGCTCACAACATTTTGAATTGAGAGCCAATGTCTCATCTCTCAAAATGTTGTAATCACAATACGAGTGCATCTTTTCCATTTGGAGTTTGAGAGAAGTATTCTCATCTCTCAAAGCACTCAATTGAGAAAGAAGACCATCTTTCTCGGTATGCAAAGATTGAAGTTCAACATGATGCGATGCAAACAGACTCTCTTTCACGGATTTGTGAAAATCACGATCATACTCAAAACGAGCTTTAAGAGAGTCATTCTCTTTGCTCAACATGCATGCATGAGAATAAAAAGCAATCTTTTCTTGATTCAATGCAATGGTTTATGTATCATCATGAGGTATGGATGATAAAGAAGTGTGTGTGAGCATCTCTCTCGAGCTTGTTATTTTTTTCTTTGAGAGAGTTATATTCAACAAACAGCACTTTATAATCATTACTTAAATCATTGCGTTGAAAAATGAGAGAGTTACGAAATACCTCATTGCCATCGATGCTCTCAGCATCGCAAGATTCCTCTCCACCATACTCTTCATCAAGATATTCCCATATCTCATCTGCCGTTTCGAAATCCCTTACTTTCTTTTCAATTTTCGGAGAGATTGCATTGAGCAAAGCATTCCAAACTTGAGCATCCGATGTAATAATCTTTGACTCCTCGTGCACATCAAGCCAACGGAACATGTTCTTCCTCCATTTTGAGAAGTGTTTGTCTTTGAAGATGAGAGGAAGAGAGAGGGGTTGTTGAGACTTAGAAGTCATGCTTGCAAAAGACACCAAACCAATGCTCTGATACCAATTGTTAGGACCTAGCAGGGCTACACAATACACTAAATGGAGGTGAATAGTGTAAAGGCAAGCAAAGTGCTGAATTAAAATTTTCTGAAATTAATTCATAATAGGCAGCGGAAATTAAAGAGCATGCTCAACAACAATCACAAATACAAAGGATTTTACCCTTGTTCTCCAACTTGGGTACATCCAGCCACCCCAATATTCACTATGATCTACATAAGGTAGTGAATACAATCTCACACAGAGGATTTGTTCTCTCGCACAGAGAGAACCTAACTCCCACAAAGAGAGTAATTAATTCTCACTAAGAGAATTAGGGTTTCAAGTAACAAATGAAACAAAGCAACACTTACTTATGCCTTGATATGATCTTACCAATGTGAAGAAGAAGGCATGCAAGTGAAACACAAGTGCTTGAGATGAGGCTATGATTGCACTTGATGATCTTTCTCCCTTCTAGGAATGTACCCTAACACTTATCACTTGAGTATATGAATGAAGAGGAGAAAAGATGGTCTCCAAGTAAGGAATGAGATTGAAATCCCTTGGAGAACTTTCCTAGAGCTTAGATATTATAACATAAGATTGAATCTCTATGAAGGGAATGAGGGAGGAGTGGTTTAGAAAAGAGATGAAATGATCTTCAATGTTTTCCTAATCATTTAAAGAGATCTAAATGAACTTAACCCACTCCTATATATAGGAAGTCCCAAAAGTCTCCATAAAACCCATGCTAGAAGCCAAAGAAACAAATCTGCAATGGCTAGATTCTGGGATTTTATGTCAAAGACATGTGACTATTGTAGGATAGACAGTCGACTGATCAACAGCTATAAATTTCCTAATGATTATAATCTGAGCCAGGACATGCGACTGTAGAAGACTACACAGGCGCATGTACTATGTGCAAGCGCCTGTAAAGACTTCGTCAGGCGACTATCACATAGGATGGACAGGAGCTAAGAAAAATGCAACTTACGCATTTGTGCATTCAGACGACTGACAAGCAAAGTCCAGGTGCACCTGAATAATGACAGGCGACTGTAAACTCTACATCAGTCGACTGACACACAAGTAGTAGAGATGCCCAAAAATGAAAAGTTGCGCACATCGGTACACAAACGACAGAAGAACAATATCCAGGCGCCAGATGAAAGACATGCGCCGGATGAAAAACATGCGCATGTCAAATGAACTTCGGTTGCCTGCTCCAAAAGCTCAAGAAAGAGTCAAGAATTATTTGACTTGAGCTGTGTATAACAGTCGGCTGTAGAAGACTAGCCAGGTGCCTGGAATCACCGAGTCGCATGTCCTGCCTTCAGCAGTCACCTGTTGGAGAGCCAAAAACTCCAGTAAGAGTTAAAGGCCAGAGGAACCTATAGGATTGGTTTCTATGATAATCCTAAGGCTCACTAAGATGGTTAATGAAAATGCATGAATGAGTAGATCATCTATCAAGGCATTACAAAAATCCTAGACTCAAAAAGAGAAATGCAAGTAATAGGAATTACATGGATTACATTTGATTCCCTTATAGTCTAATCTTCAAACTCTTGATGCCTTGATGCTCCCATCATCTTCCAAGCTTTGGCATCTCTTGATGAGCTTCCCTTCATCAAGTTCTAAGCTTGAGCAGTCCATCACTCTTGGATGTCTTTAAGATATACATTGTATCATCCTCCAAGCATTATGCCTTGTCTCATCAACATATAATCATTAAGATAAACTGAGACTAAAATATAAGATTGATTAGTACACTAACATAATGTGTTGATCATCATCAAAACGACATTAATCTTGACCCTAAAGGACTAACAACTCATGCATGAATGGTTGTCAAATGGAAGGCTCTGTCCCATTAGGTTTGCAAATATATTACGTATGTGCCCATATGTGTTTGTGTGTGCTTTCAATTTGTAAAAATTTTAAAGCATCTACTTGTTGTTCTTTGAGAAACATTGTAATGGAAAGAACATATGATTGTAAATCCCCTTTGTTACGCCTATTTGGCCGAGACCCGTAAAGCACGAGCCCAGGAGCCCGACTGCTGGTCAAAAGCCCATCTGCGTCCTCAAAGCCCATTCGACAAAGGCCCTACAAGGGACCTTCTCGAACGCCGATCCGACCCGGCCCCAATAACCCGTTGGTCGCTCGCCCACTCCTGCGAAAACCACTCCCCCGGACGCGCGACCACTAAAGAGCGATAATGGGGAGGTGCTGGCAGGGCGGAGAGAGTGGCGGCAAGGGGGGATTGATGGGGCACAATCAATGGCGGACGTGGGACGTGGGTCAGAGGCGATCATGCCGGGGCTCTACAAAAGGGCCAGGAAGACGACGAAGAAAAGGACCGCATCTGAGGTAACAAAACCGAAGGTACTCCATCAACGACCTCGTTCCCCCAATTCATCTCCTTCCTCCCCCGCTCGCACCGAGAGACGCCGTCACAATCTCCTCACGAGTCGGACCGTCTCCGCCGGGCCTCTTTTCTCAGATCTCTATCTGACTTAGGCATCGGAGGGGATTTGGCCAGAACCAAGGTCCGGCCCCCCTGACGAGCGTTCTCGTCTACGCAGGTGAACAACAGACCAACGGGACGAGGCTACCCCTCGCCCCTCTCCGACCACTCGATCAACTGGACGGTGAGGCTTCCCCTCACCCTAAGCCTTCCTTGGCCGAGCACGCCCTACCGAGGCCGAGCGTCCTAATCGGGTCTGAGACTCACCCTCGCCACCAGACGGCCGTGCATCTACTCGGGCGACTGAGGCTACCCCTCGTCCCCCTCCCAGCCGAGGCCGTGCGCGTCTGTCCGAGGCCGAGCGTCTCAACCAGGGCCGAGGCTTCCCCTCGCCCCTTCTGCACCGATTCAAAGCCCCCGAGGGACCCAAAGCGGGTCCCTTGACCACGTTGACCGGGTTCTCCACGGTCAACGCCTAGTAGTGAGAAAACACTCTGAAACATCTGGCGCCGTCTGTGGGAACGAGAAACCGTCCCACGAAGAAGCAAACCACACCAACAATGGCACGAGCCAGCAATGGGAGGAAGCGCATGCCCCCCATCCCAGAGGAGGGGAATGGCACACCAAACGGCAATCCCGAGGACACACCCATCAGCGGCCACCCCACCCTCTCCACCGGAGAAGCCGGCGGCTCAGAACTGGCCACGCAGGGACAGCTCCGCGCCCTAGCTCAGGAGACCAACGCGAGCCTCCAGACGTTGGTCGCAACGGTGCAGCAACTCGTCGGCCCTGAGCCACCCAACGGAGGCACGTTGGACGACAGCCATCGATGGGCGGGGGGTCCCCCACACTTGCGGTCCGCCGTGGTCGACGACCACGGGACCCGGAAACCGAACATGGAGCGTCGGTTCACGCTGTCCAGCTCTCGTCAGGCGAGGTCACGCGCCTCCTCACCCAATCGTGAAAGGAGCCGAAGAGAGACCGAAGGGACTGACGGCGAATCAAGGACGGCCTCGTCTCATCGATCGCGGTCGTCCCGCCGTAGGAGAAGCGAACGACACCACTCGAGAGACCGATCGCGGCGGAGCAGGAGCTCCCGCAGGAGGAGTCGGGAACGTCGGGACAGCCCGGCCCCCAGCGTGGCGAAGGCTGCGGAGCCAGCCCCGCTGGCGCCGGTGGTACCCCCACCCCCGGTCGATCCAGAGGCAGGCGAGTACCGCATCCCCGGAGGCATCCACGGAGATCGATGCCCCTTGTCACGGAGAATAACCGACGCACGGGTCCCCTCCCGATTTCGGATCCCGGTGCTGGGAAAGTACGATGGAATAGGAGACCCGGCGCACCACGTGATGGACTACGAGGGGGACATGGCCTTCCAGGGAGCTGACGATGACCTGCTTTGCCGGGGCTTCTATTCTACTCTCAGGGGAGCGGCGAGGATCTGGTACCACAGCCTGCCCGGCCGCTCCATCGATAGCTTCGAAAAACTCGCCCAGTTGTTCTGCAAACAGTTCATGGCGGGGAGGCTGATCAAACC
Source organism: Scilla litardierei (assembly GCA_030789695.1). Taxonomy (NCBI): domain Eukaryota; kingdom Viridiplantae; phylum Streptophyta; class Magnoliopsida; order Asparagales; family Asparagaceae; genus Scilla; species Scilla litardierei. Next base: position 439,202,049 of record CM061142.1, on the reverse strand, counting down.
TGGTGCTGAACATCTGTTCAACATAGTACAAGGCCCGGCCGAACCACTCCGACAGTTCATGCGCCGCTTCAATGCGGAAAGGCTAAACGTGAACAACCCACCCGACCTGGTGGTCCAGACGGCTCTAAAGAAAGGGCTTCGCCACAGGGCCCTCAAGAAGTCCCTGCACAACGACCCCCCAAAGGACCTCCCCGGGATCATGGCAAGGGCCGAGCGCTTTATGCTGACCGAGGAGGCCTTGGCCGAGGATGCAGGAAAAACCGCTCGAGGGACCAAGCGTGGCGACGGCGGACGAGCAAGCCCCGAAGGATACCTGACCGAAAAGAGACAAAGGAACAGGCAACGGGGGGAAAGCGCGAGGGACACCACCCCAGACGCCATTCTCGCCCAAGTACAGAAGGAAGAGCGAGCTGATCGCCCCCCGCCGAAGGCTAAAAGAGGCGGGAAGAACAGGGAGAAGTACTGTAAGTACCATAAGGACGATGGTCACGACACGGAAGATTGCTGGCATTTGAAGAAGGACATTGAGAAGCTGATGAGCCGAGGGCACGCCAGGAATCAAGCCGACGAGCCGGCCCATGGAGAAGGGACCTCCACACAGCCGGACAAGGGGAAGAAGATCAACACCATCCAAGGCCCCCTCCGCATCATAGAGTGAGCAGGCAACATCCTTCCCCTCGGGGGGCGGCCTAAGTATGAGGGAGATATCTAGTTTTACATCCCTCTGTTTGGCTTCATTTCCCCTTTTCCGTTTCCTCCAAATGTACCGGTCCAACTGGACCCATGAGAGTACAAACGCCTTCTTTTTATTGTCTTTATTTAAAATTCCGACGGAGTTGACATGTCGCCAGTAACACAAAAGGCCGGGGACCGCCGCCTCACTGGAGGAGGAAGAGGAGCTTTGCCCTCACCGACTATCTCCGGCACTCATAAGTCTGGGAGCAACTCCCCCAGCAGACGCGGACGCCGACCGGTCCTAAGCCGAGGAGCTTGGCCCTTGCCGACCGACCCCAGTGCACATAAGTCTGGGGGCGACTCCCCCGGCAAAGCACGGGCGCCGACCGGTCCTAAGCCGAGGAGCTTTGCCCTCGCCGACCGACTCCAGTGCCCATAAGTCTGGGGGCGATTCCCCCGGCAGGCACGGACGCCGACCGGTCCTAAGCCGAAGGGCTTGGCCCTCGCCGACCGAGTCCAGAGCTCATAAGTCTGGGGGCGACTCCCCCAGCAGGCACGACGCCGACTGGTCCTAAGCCAAGGAGCTTTGCCCTCGCCGACCGACTCCAGCGCTCATAAGACTGGGGGCAATTCCCCCAGCAGGCACGGACGCCGACCGGTCCTAAGCCGAGGAGCTTTGCCCTCGCCGACCGACTCCAACGCTCATAAGTCTGGGGGGCAGTTTCCCCAGGAGGCACGGACGCCAACCGGTCCTAAGTCGAGAAGCTTCGCCCTCGCTGACCGACTCCTGCGCCCCTAAGTCTGGGGATAATACCCCCAGCCAACGCCAGTTTCGTCCATTCCCAAGCCAAGAACAAGGCAACAACGCCAAGTACACAAAAATTCCAAGTAAGTCGATTTCATTTATAATAGTTAACCCGAGTACAAAAATGCGTCTTATTTACAGGGGATCAAGGCGAAGGGAACACCCTACAAACAGTCTACTCGCGACAAATGACAGAGTTCAGATCGACACCGACAAAACAAAATTGGTTGACAAAAGACCCAGAGTGGGTGACCCAAGCTAGCGGCCATGCAACCAGCAATTGTTGGCCGCGGGGCTGAAGGAGAGGGCGGGGGCCGGGGATCCATTTCAAGTAGACTGGCCCAAAGCGAAGCGGATGCTTAAAAATTTGAGGATAAGGCTGGGAGGGACTGCTTAAGGAGCCCGAGCTCGGGAGGACACATCCTCGGGCACTTCGCCCTGCTCGGAGCGAGGGGACTCGACTGGCAGAGGGGCTTGCCGGACACGTTCCGCACATTCCCGGAAGGAAGACTGGACGACTTCGACGATCCGGGGGGCGATGATGTCTATATACTTACCGAAGGCCCCCCTGAGAACCTCGAAGATCTCCTTCCCCAGGGTCTCGACGACGCCCTTCTCGACCTCCTCTGCCAGCCGCATTACGTGACGTCGGTCCGACAGCTCCCTCTAAAGCTCCTCCCTCTCCAGACGGAATGATTCCGCCGCTTCCTCAGCCGACTGATGAGCATCCCCTAGCTTTCCCTCAAGGTCACCCACTTGCCCCTCCAACGCAGCCACACGGAGGGCGAGGCGCCGAGACTCCATCTGGGCCTCCATCATGGCCACCTCGGCCGCCCCGGCCCGCTCCTGAGCCCTCATGGAAGACTCCTCCATCTCCCTCAAGCGGACGGCTCGACACTGCAACTCCACAGCGAGCGCTGAACCCTGAAAAGACGAGACATGGGCTAAGAAGAGGATAAAGAGAAAGAGAGGATAGCAAGATAACCGAACCTGTTGGATGATCCAGACCAAGGAATCCGACATCTTGTCGGTCGGGATCTTCTTGAGGAGGCTGCGGTCCCGGGAAGGGACGGAGACCTCGGCAACCTGCTGGGCCACTGCTCGGTCAGCAAACATCGAACTCCCAGGGACGACAATCGAAGCCAAGTCGCTCGCCAACAAGGCCCCGACCCCTGGTGATACGGGCGAAGACGCTGCGAGGGGGGTGGCTGGCAGAGCTATCGAAGGATCCCCGGCGGTCACCACGGGAAGCGCGGAACCTGCCGGGCCGGAGGGATCCACGTCCTCCTTCCTCTTCTTTCCACCGTGGAGCTCCGAAGGCGCCGGAGGAGAACGCTTCCGCCTCGCACCATCCTCACCCCCCGGAAGGGGATCGCCAGAAGAAGAGGCGGGAGGCGCGGCCACCACCTTACCCACGGCAGGCTCGGCTCGGCGCACCTCCTCCTCAACGGTCCTCCGAGGCACCCTTCCAGAGGTACTACCTCGGCTCCGAGCGGCTCCACGATAGATCAGCTCGTCAACGTCACGGACGAATTCGCGGCCAGCCATCCCTGCAAAGGAGACCGAAATCAGGATGAGTCATAGGGCGATCCGGGGATGAAAAAGCGACCTACCCGGAGACCACAAGACGGCCTTCAGGAGTAGGTCATCCAGCAAAGACCAAATGGACTTCGTTTCCAAAGGAAGAGCCAACAGAAGCGCAGCGGCTGCCCGGTCGGCGTCTGAGAGAACTAACGACGGGCGAGAATGGACAGAACTGCCCCAGCTTGTCAGAATCTGGGCCTCGCCCAAGAAGACCATGAAGACATAATCCAAGTTCCAATCCCCTGACCAGCGGGGTAACCCGATCAGGCATTCCCTCCTCGAACAAGCTCGGAGTAGCAGCCATGACCCCGGACCGACCGTCTGGGCCTGGTAAAAGTAGAAGAGAAGGGGGAGAGTCGGCTCCAGACCACGGGTACAGCAGAGCGTTACGAAACCCGTCAATACCGCGATCGAACATGGGGTGAACTGACACAGGGACACTGTGAAATGTTCCATGACCTGGATGAAGAATGGATGGAGCGGGAAGCGAAGACCCAGGCGGAACATCTCGACGTAGACGCCGACCTCATTGCTCCTCAGGAGGCAAATCCGCTCGTCGACGAATGGAACCCGAACCTCGTATGGGAAGCAGATATATCTTTCCCGGATCTCCGCGGCCACCGAAGGAGGGGTCCTCGACGGCGTGCGGAGGACAACCGGGGGCACATTAAGCCGTGCGGCAGCCAACGCCACGTCATCACGGGCGTAGTCTGGAAAAAGTTTCCCCTTCCCCTTATCTTGAAGAGAACGACTCCTGGCGGGGGAACCAGACTCCCCTAGCCGGGGTTCGTCCCGTCCGGACTCCGGAGGACCCCTCGTCCTCCGGCCAGAACCGCCTATCCTAAGAGCAGCCATAGGATGAAAGCAAGAGAGGAATTACCTATTCTCGACTATTTTGGAGAGGACAAAGAAGCGAAGGCGACGGGAAACTCCGGGTTGCTGAAGGCTCTGAATACCGGGAGGAGCGAAGAAGAAGTGGAGATCAACACAACCAGGGATCTTATACGCCAGGGGAGAATTCGAAGCGCCTGACAAGAATGCGTGGCGAGGCTCGAAGAGTCGGCGGCGTTCCGAAATTGGCGCCAGTTGAAGACCAATCGATCCGCCTCATCATGACCTGCATTTATGGCCTCGCCTCGATTGAAGCGCCGCTCGGAAACCCAGGAGGCATAACAGGTGATCCGAGCGAGCCGAGGCTGATCGACCCCACCAATGGTGGCTCACAAACCCTTCGGCTTCTCGAATTTAAGGCGACTACGCGAGCGGCGGGGATAAGCTTGCCGCTACACGTGAAAGCATCTGAAGGCCGACGGCGCTTCGGAACCCGCGCCTTAAAAACATCGAACGGGCCAACTCATGATGACGACTAATAAATGAGTCGGCATCGACTGGCGAGCTCGTCACAATCGGCAGTGGTCACATCGGCCGAGCCGAACCGGCCAAGGCCGATCAACCCGACCGATGGGGGCAATTGTTACGCCTATTTGGCCGAGACCCGTAAAGCACGAGCCCAGGAGCCCGACTGCTGGTCAAAATCCCATCTGCGTCCTCAAAGCCCATTCGACAAAGGCCCTACAAGGGACCTTCTCGAACGCCGATCCGACCCGGCCCCAATAACCCGTTGGTCGCTCGCCCACTCCTGCGAAAACCACTCCCCCGGACGCGCGACCACTAAAGAGCGATAATGGGGAGGTGCTGGCAGGGCGGAGAGAGTGGCGGCAAGGGGGGACTGATGGGGCACAATCAATGGCGGACGTGGGACGTGGGTCAGAGGCGATCACGCCGGGGCTCTACAAAAGGGCCAGGAAGACGACGAAGAAAAGGACCGCATCTGAGGTAACAAAACCGAAGGTACTCCATCAACGACCTTGTTCCCCCAATTCATCTCCTTCCTCCCCCGCTCGCACCGAGAGACGCCGTCACGATCTCCTCACGAGTCGGACCGTCTCCGCCGGGCCTCCTTTCTCAGATCTCTATCTGACTTAGGCATCGGAGGGGATTTGGCCGGAACCAAGGTCCGGCCCCCCTGACGAGCGTTCTCGTCTACGCAGGTGAACAACAGACCAACGGGCCGAGGCTACCCCTCGCCCCTCTCCGACCACTCGATCAACCGGACGGTGAGGCTTCCCCTCACCCTCAGCCTTCCTTGGCCGAGCACGCCCTACCGAGGCCGAGCGTCCTAATCGGGTCTGAGACTCACCCTCGCCACCAGACGGCCGTGCATCTACTCGGGCGACTGAGGCTACCCCTCGTCCCCCTCCCAGCCGAGGCCGTGCGCGTCTGTCCGAGGCCGAGCGTCTCAACCAGGGCCGAGGCTTCCCCTCGCCCCTTCTGCACCGATTCGAAGCCCCCGAGGGACCCAAAGCGGGTCCCTTGACCACGTTGACCGGGTTCTCCACGGTCAACGCCTAGTAGTGAGAAAACACTCTGAAACACCCTTTATAGTTGTACACAGAGATTAACATGTAAGCTTCGTGAAAACATTTATGAAATGAAATTATGCACAAACATATAAGGATACATATGCAATAAATTTGCATATCTAACATACTACACATGATAAATCCAATAAATATTTATTTGTAAATCAACATCACATACGCGTACAAAACAATTATCCAATTCAAACGCAATGGATTCGAAAGCTTCAACTTTTTTCTGTGCTTATGTGGTGAGGAGACAAAGGGATTATATATAGTACAGCTTAAAAATGCATATGTAGTTTTCATTCCAATATATTTGTATAGCTTTAATAAAAGTATAATTAAGTATAATCCTAACTTTGGTGTTTGTGTATCTCTGCTTTTTTATTGTGAGCATGTACGACTAAAATATAGATTAGGGTTTTAATGTAGATTAAATTAATTTAAGTATATATGTAATTTTTTCTTAATTAAGGTTTATTTTATAAAGGAATATTGCTAGTTAAATTGAGTGTATTTTAGTTAAAGTATGTAACAAAGTTTTTAATTGGAACATATATTGTTGCTAAATATTTTTAATTTCTAAATTACTTAGGTTAAATTTGAGTTATTTGCATATAAAATTAACTTATACAAGACTTTAGAAAAAAATTCAAAAATTATATACAAATTCAAAAATTTTAAAAATCTCTCCCAAGCCCACTATAGAGGCCAAACCAGCACTTAAGGTAATTAATATAACAAGACGAAGTCACTAAAATGCCCCCAAACAGGTATCTCATTTTTTTGATATTTGAGATATTCTCTTTCTTTCTTTTTATTATCTATGCACATTATGATCTTAACTTAAGCGTTTGAGGAATCTAATTGGTGTGTCTCACCCACACGACCAGCGCTCTTAATTGTATTTATTGTGTAGGGTTATCGGTTATGGGCAAAAGCTTTGACACTTTAACCGACCATAAACAACAATCTAAGGCCAAATAGCACACATATAAGGTACATTAAGTATTTACAACATCAAATATCTCATCATCTATTATACAAATGATGACTTTTTTGAATTTTGTCCTACGTGAACACCAAATATGACTAGGACAAACATTGATGATTAAGATACTGACTAGGACAATGATAATAGAAAAATGATTGAATTGGAAATTTGGGGGAACATATTGGGGTGAAAATTAAAACTGGGGGGGGATTTTAAATGAGGGCTATGATGGGATATTTGTCCTACTAGGACAAACCCACTAGGACAAACCATTGGACTAGAGTGTGCCACCTTTGCATGGTGGGGCCCCCTTGGGGTGGGTTGGAGAGTGGGCTTGCTTTGGGGTGTCGCTTTGGGGAGTTGGGTTTAATGCCTCCGCAATTCTCCTTATTTGCAAGCTTGCCATTGGTATTGTTGCACTTTGCCCCCCCCCCCCAAGGTTCTTTTTGCAATTTAACCCATGATTTCCCTCTTTTACCCCACCGACGATGCACGCACACACACCAATACTTCTCGCTTCTTCTCGGTTTTTCACGTGCACCGCACCTTTTCCGTGTGGGGTTTTTTTGTTGCCATGCGTTGTGTGCACGGGTTAAATCTACATGGAACTAAATTATCAAGGGAATTAAAAATTTTGGGTGGAGCTAAATTTTATCGTAAGAATTAAATTTTGGAAGACCTAGAATTTTTGGAGGGAACTAAATAATAATTATTACATTTTAATTATTACTGTTCGTTTACAATTAAAGGATCCAAGATTTTAAGAGAGAATATTTTAAATGAACATTATCTTTAGGGCATATGTTAAATTTGAAGAGAACTAATTTTTTTAGGAGAACTAAATTCTCTGTGTGAACTAAATTTTAGAATGAACTAAATTTTTCTACATGACCTAAATATCGATTATTGCGCTTTAATTATTGATGTTTGTGTTATGAGTTGGGCCTAATGGTCCTATTGGGTATCCACCCACATTGAATAATATATATATGAGGCTAGGGGCTTTCCTAGCCCTCAACCCTTCTCACAACACATTATCAGCATGCTCGTTAGCAGAGCGAAACCTCTGCCGACGGACGAATCGCGACGCGAAAGGGCTTCCTTCACCAAACGTCGCTACATCCGACGGGTAGAATCTAGAGGCAATCATTCATATCCACTAGATCTAAAATTTTCATGCGCATAATGATGGTTCTGTGATTTCCTTTACTAGATCATTTTCTTTACTTAGATCTGTATGAAAAATCACATTTCTAACATAGATCTCAATTTAAAAAGAGTTTTTAAATCATTTTTGGATGAAAATTCAACGTTTTTATGCTAAAAATCAAATTTTTACGGTAAAAATATTGATTCAAAGATTAAAAATTGTATTTTTACAATAAAAATCTATTTTTCCCTCCGAAATCTATGGATCTGGAGGGTTTGGTGTCCCCTCTCTGCGCGTGCGACCGCCCGACCTGTAGCCGTCGCCCGCGCGCATGCTTTCAGTGCCCCTCTGCACGTGCACCTCGCCAGGCAGCCAGCCGTCGCACGCGCCTGTGCCTGCGGCCCGTGCATCACGCCTCGTGTGCCTATAGCACGTGCCCCCCGCTCGCGTGTCTCGCCGGGCAGCCAGCCGCTCTCGCGCGAGCCTGCAGCACATGCCCCCGTGCGCGTGCCTCGTTGGGCAGCTAGCCCTGCCCCCCTCCACCCACATGTGCCCTTCACGCGTGCCTCGTCGAGCGGCCAGTGGGCCTTCCTCACATGCGCGCACCTGCTGCACGCGCATCGCCGTCTCCCACGTGCTTATCACCGTCGAGAGCTCATGCCTCCTGCGCGGGCGTCACCGACGAGTGCGCGCCTGTCGCGCACGCATCGCCACCTCCCACACGTCTCCCGCATATGCATCGCCGCCAAGCGCGTGCCTGCCACGTGTGCATTGACACCGAACACGAGCCTACAGCACGCCTCCCGTGCGTGTGCCTCCCACGCGTGCCTCGTCGCATGCGCTCCCCGCATACGCCCACCGCACACGTCGCCGCGACCAGAAGTCACCCCGCGCGTGTCGCTAGACTTGCAGTCGCCCCACGCATGCCGCCATTCGTGGGCGTCGTAACAATACCCTAACTAAGGTTTTTCCGAAAAAAATTTTAACGACGACTATTTTTAGAAATTAATTAGGATTTCTTGATCAAAATTTTTCCTAACTAATTCCGATTCATCATGTGTAAATCCTTATTAATCGCATGTTTTTGGATTATTTGATTATTTTTACGCTTAATAATTATGAGGATCCTGAGACCGCTCTATCGTTAGTCAACTAAACTAACGGGTAATAACGTTTCCACATGGTCTAATTTAATTATTAAATAAAAATATTTTATTCCATAAAAAATGCCTATGATGTTGCATATTTTCATTGCCCGTAGCATGAATTTGCGCTTAAACATATTACATGCCTGTGATGTTGCATATTTTCATTGCCTATAGATTGGAATTTGCGCTTAAACATATTACATGCCTGTGATGAATAAACAAATGCATGTTGCATAACTACATGCCTGTGTAGAAAAATATATATCTGCCGCATATTTAATGTTCTAAGATGCACATTTTATTTAGCATGCTAAAATCTCAATGATATATTTTTAATGCCTGTAGAATAACTATATGTCTGCGATGAAATTATTTGAATGCCTGCATCATATAAATAACATGTGTATACATCATATATGTTTCAATTCATGTTAACTGAGCATACATTTTTAGATCAGATCATATATGTTTCAATTCATGTTACTGAGCATACATTTTTAGCTCACATGCGAAAACCATTTATACGATCTTTTTTTAGATATACACACTTTGCGGTTAATAGATCTCACAGATCTATGGTTTATATAAACCAATATTGACACCGACAGTTTTCATAACACCACTAAACTCTATTAGAGTAATCTCATTTTACAAGGTATTATTCTTGAATCTAGCCTTAATTTTAAGTGTACGCTCGAAGTCGTCGCTTAATAGATAAGTGAGAAATTATAAATTTCATAACCACGTATTTGTTTCCCCTTGAGCAAGATTCTCTATCCACATAATACTTGAATGACTCAATAAAAATGGCCTGTAAACCATACTTGAGAATTCAAATAGACTTTTAAAAGTCTCTCATAAATTAGAAAAGTGGAAATATAGAAATTAACTCGTTTCCATTGTATATGTCTACTTCTTAAGATTAATATTCATTCTTCCTTATAAATAACAATAAGGAAGACTAAAAACAGGGGAAGTCTTGAATAAATAAGAAATGGAAGATATAATATACCTTGACATGGAGTAAGCAATGGCAAACCAATATCAAACCAGAAGTTCTGATAAGACCCATAATGCTTTTGCAACATGAATGGGCATTAACTTATATCATATAAAAATATATACATATCTAGTCCAACGACGAAAGTCAAATTGACCTTATGTATATTTAACTACTCCCCGAGGACAAATAAATTTTGAAAACAAATTTAATCTGTTGTCATAACATAAGTCTTAATGAACATAATTGTAGACGTATGCTTTCAAGAGAACACATCAAACTATAAAACGTGTTGCCATAACATAATTATCAGTAGTATTTTCTTGCAGTATATATGTGCTTAAATGCATTATCACAATATTTCTTATTGATGAATTTCATGCTTTTTATGCATTTTATTTTACTACAAATGATTTGTTATCTTGAATACTCCTAAAACATTAAATGCGGATGACATGTACTCTCTGAAACTTATAAAGTTTCAAAGGATATTCGTCAAAACGAAATCCCTAATGACTCAAGAAATCAATAAAGCCTGAAGCTTTGTCCCACTATGATCCGCATAATAGTCAATGTGAAGATGTAATCCTTCACAATCAGAACACAGTTCACCAATTACCGGACAAAATTAAATTGAGAATTTTAATGGACTTTCAAAAGTCCCACATAAATTTGAAAAGAGGAATTAATTTGGAACACCAGAAGTGTCCAGAATCGACCAACTTTGGAACGATGTCACCCTGGATTGATGATGCAAGACATCATTAGCCAATCCTGTAAGTCTGACGAACCCGAAGATTCCTCAAAAAGGGTTAAACTTTCATTGTCCCATTCAAAAGGGAAAAATGATTACGAGATCATCTTCATTCAAGTGGACATTGCCTCTCGTCACTTCTTTAAAAGAATTTAAGATGATATATTTACTATCATCATTAACATAATAAGACCTTTAGGTCTCTAAGAGCATTTGAGGGATAAAAGTGGACTTATCCACTCCCTACATTGGACTGATGATGTACTTTAGAGTACTCATCCATATATCCTCTAAAAATGGTCATTATCAAACCTATTATCAAACCTTTAGGTCTCTAATTAGGTTCAACAGAAGTATTATAATCATCTATAAGCCTGAAACTCAATTGACCATTTCAGACATTAGTACATATGATCTGATTATCATGAATTGTGATAAGATCCTGAAGATCCACAATTATGAAACTGTTAAACAGTTATTAGACATAGTTACTTATAATATAAATATTGTTAAATTCACACATCCTAGCTGCTAAAAATCCAGTTAGGATTGACATACCAAATATAATGGATGCAATCCACCAGTAGCAGAAGTGGATGTCCTCAATAGATGAGAGGACATACCACGAGGCTCCAAAGCGAGAAATAACTCCTAGAGAACCTAAAGCAATATCACCATAGGAAAGTGAGCTCATCTGCATATCCTCTCCCTTTCTAGAACCTCTAGAAGAGATGAATCTGGAATAAATTGAATAATGTACGTACATGAGGAGGTGATTGGATAAAAATACAGTTGTTGACAATTACTAACATTTCATTTTGACATTTAAATAATAAATATCGTTCCACACTCCGTTTCCTGAAGCAAACGTAGAGATTGGCCAATAATATGGAACGAGGCAATAATAAGTTGAGCTAGACTCGCTTATGAAATGTGAAGTGTTTGGACCTGAAGTCCTGATATCAAAAGATATCAAACATGTGGGCAAACAGAGTATTGTATAAATATAAATAAATAAAATCGTATGCTATAAGAAACACGCTATAGCTTATAAGTTTATTTCACAGAAACCGGGAAGTGATCAAGTACGATGACCTTAACTCACTTAAAAGTTATTTAACTGATGCATCAGGCTCCCTGGTCATAGTTGCGAAAACCATGCGATTGGCAAAGGAAATTTTAGGCTATGTTGCTATGGATGATGTGACAACATACCCTTACGGATTTCCTCCTTATTTGCCTGGATAGATTTTCGGGACATCTACCCTATGAAACCATCATTCTGAAGATGAAACCATCATTCAGAAGATGAATAATCATCCAGAAGATAAAATTATCATCCAGAAGATGAATTATCATCCACAAGATGAAATTATCATCCTGAAGATGAATAATCATCATGAAGATGGCATCATCATACCGAAGATGAATTATCATCTAGAAGATGAAAAATTTCATCCCGGAGATGAATAACATGTGAAATTAAACTTCATACACCCGAAGTTGATGAAGAAACATGGACAATTGCAATCCACTAATACACCTACTGGTTGTATGGATGCACATTTAGTCCCCTTCCGTTCGCTGGAAGAGTGGAAGGATATCCTACATCCTGAAGTGCCTTACTTGAGTGTTTTTGGTACACTTCTTTATCTGGCCTACTACAAGCGACTCTAGAAAGCATTGACAGTAAATCTGTTAGCCAGATACAGTGTAACACCTGCAGTGTACCATTGGACCAAAGATATGTAGCTTCTGCGCTACCTCTAAGGGTCAAGGATCATCCTACATGTTAAATGCATTTGCAGATAAAGGTTACAGATCATTGTGATGACTACAACAAAGGAACGACCAACTCCTGGAGACCAGCAAATGAATGCTTCCAAAGCAACATCAATCCCACCATCCCGAGAGGCTCATTATTCAAGAAGCAAATCATGAGTATGCACAGCGATGTCCTGTTGTACCTCGCAGACACAGTGACAACTGGCTCAGAGACGTGGAGCTACCTACCGAGTCTGCAGACTACTCCTCTTAAGAAGAGCTCCCTCAGATTCAGTAGCTGCCATACATGAATGATACGTGTATAGATGAGCGATACTTGTATAGATGAGCGATGTCTTGTACTTTGTACGTATTCTCGGAATATTGTAAGAGATTGATTTATAGTTGCCTGGGAGATCTGCAAGCCTACAGCTTATACAGATCAGGGGGAGTCAAATGAGTGGTGTACTCTTTTTCCTTGGCTATTGGCTTTTTCCACTAGGTTTTCCATAGCTAAAGGTTTTAACGAGGCAACCTCATTGACTCTGGATCCAAAAGTATCCATCCTTAAATACTTCCACTAATCAGAGGAAGTTATGGAGAACTGTACTCTTTTCCCTTGGCTATTGGTTTTTCCTATTGGGTTTTCTATAGCTAAAGGTTTTAACGAGGCAGTTATTACTAACTTTGGATCTGGAAGTATACACCCCTTATAATACTCATAAGCACTATGGATCCTGCAGTATTCATATGTTGATTATACAACGATGGTTGGATAAGGGGAAGTGTTATGAGTTGGGTCTAATGGTCCTTGGGTATCCACCCACATTGAATAATATATATATGAGGCTAGGGGTTTCCTAGCCCTCAACCCTACTCACAACAGTTTGTTTAAAATTAAGAAAACTAAGATTTTGAAGGGGGTGGAATATTTTAAATGAACTGTGCCCATAAGTAACGTGTTAAATCTTGGGGGAACTAAATTTTGGAGGGAACTGTTATGAATGAGGGAGGCCTTTGGCCTCCCCTCATCTTTATCCCACCATTACTCCCCATTATCCATACTAATGGGGACCTTTGGTTATCCTATGGCCTTTAGGCTTCTATTGATTTAATAAATAGAGAACCATAGTTTTGTGCCATGGTGACTCATTCTTCTTATTATCCAACACGTTATCAGCACGTGTCTTCTACAAATTTTGAGCCACTAAAATTATTCCAAATCCCCTCTAAATCAAACTCCTACGTGAAGGAATCTAGTTGTTGTTGCGGCGATCCGTTGCGGTTTTCGTTGTGGCGTTTCCTAGGCGTTCGGGAGCGGGGAATTCTATCTACGGATTTTTTATTGCAATCTTCCCTAGATCTTTGATCAAGAGGTAACTTTTTTGATCCCGTAGATACTTACAAAATATTCTTAGCTATGATTTTACATAGCTTTTCTTGAGGCTTGTATAAATCTGCTACACCTTAACAAACAGCAAAATTAAAAAAACACCCAGAAAAACCCTTGAATTCCCCCTGAGACTCTGTCTCGATCGGCCCCCCGGGGCTCTATGCTAATCTCCGCTAAATACCAAAGACCGGTGTATCAACATATGAAGACGGAGGCGAAATTTGCAAAAGATAGGGACCCCTTCTGGGTTTCCAACTTGTATTTTTTCTTTTTCTTTATGAATTGTAAATCAGACTTTGGACTTTATACTTTTTGGGTATCTGGCCGATCCCCACATTTTACTTATTTTATTATTTATGCATGAATTTATATTTCAATTAATTCATGCTTATTTTAAATTGCATAGATAAATGGCAAAATTGGCAAGCGTCAATTTTGAGGTTCTTGATGCTGCAGGAAAGAATTACCTGAGTTGACGAGTGGACCTGAAATTCCACTTGCATTCGATGGCCCTCCTCGGCTCAATTTTATCTCCTTCATCGGCCCCAGCAGCTGTCGATGCTTCTGCTAGTAAGGCCCCAGAAGCGGAACAATCATCTAGCAGTACTCCTACCACTGTCTCTGATGTGGATAAGGCGAAAGCCATTATCTATACCAGGAGACATATAGATCGGATCTTAAAGACCGAATACCTAATGGTAGTCGACCCAATTGAGTTGTGGACAGCGCTGGAGGCACGGTATAAACATCAAATTGATGTAATATTACCACATGCCAGTTATGAGCGTGAAAACCTCAGACTTCAGGACTAAAGTCCGTTGCTGAGTAAAACTCTGCATTTCATAATATCACCTCATGCCTGAAGTTGTGCAGTGAAGAAGTGACTGAGCATCGCATGTTGGAAAAGACATTTACCTCGTTTCACGAGAAAGATGCAATCCTCATGCAGCAGTATCGTGAATGCAACTTTACGAAGTTCTCTGATTTGATCTCTTGCCTCCTTATGATAGAGAAGAATAGAGATTTACTGCTTGCCACTCATAATTTGCGTCCTGCTGGTACTGCCCCTATCCCTAAAGCCTACCATGTATCTCCCCAGAAATGGAAAAACAAGAAGAAGGCTAGAAAGAATAAAGGGAAAGCTGTAATGAAGCCAGCAAGAGGAGAAGCACCCCAGACCAACGACAACAATAACAGAAAGAGAAACTTCATATGGAAGCGTAAGAACACTGATCAAGTGTCAATTCCTAAGAAGAACTGGGAGGATAAATGCCATAGATGTGGCATGACTGGACATTGGTCCAGAAACTATCGCACTCCTCGCCACCTCCAGGAACTGTATCAGGCAAGCCAGAAGTCTCTGCCTGAAACAAACTTGGTGGCTATTCAGCCGCCAACGAATTTCACTGCAAAAGACGTCGAGAATGATGACCTTCTCGATTGAGCCCTATCTTTATATCTATGCATTTAAAATTACATGTAGCTTCATCTGTAGTTTGCTTTGAATGAACTTTATTTTGAATTACTCAAATAAATTTCCACTTTGCATTAATATAGATGAGATGTGATATATTGTGGACAGTGCATCGATGCACTGGTAATGCATTTAAATTGCTCCCACATACAACGAGACTAAAAGATGCATTTTTCTCTCCTAATTCATTGAGTAATCTCCCAAGTTTCAAGTATATTTCGTTTAAACGAACATAACTTGGAAATTGTGGATAATAAATAATGAATATCTTTATGTAACTCGTCAAGAGGATGGCCAGAAGACCATCAACGCACGATTTCATTGGACCCCCGTCGGGTCCCTATCATTACAGATATTCATCATATATAAAGCCAACTTGACTGAGCACCAGAAGTGCCTTTCATTGCCAGAGTTTTCAACTCTGGCACAATAGACTTGGTCAACCTGGATCAGCGATGATGGATGCATCATCAAATGAATCCTTTGGAGAACCTGAAGATTCTTCAAAAGTGTCACGCTCCGCTTCCCTAAAATGGAGGCGAGACATGAGAAGGTCCGCACAGACGTGGAGCTGTGAAGCTGCACGCCTGATAAGCGTCAAATCTGAATATATGCAGGTCCCTGTAAAGGCAAACAGAACAATAATAATAATAGTAAAGGAGACTGATAAAAGTTAACCAATCTCAGACTTTGTCCACAATAATATCCAACATCGCAGAAAAGCCACCAGGCTAAAAGAAGGAGTCTAGGCCCAAAACATGGCCAACAAGAGCCAACACAAAACAAAGTATTGGTGCTATGCAAAGAAAACTAAAGCAGTCTAAACAACGACACAAACAGTCTCTACGACTGATCTCCCGTGTCCTCAAACTCCTCGGTGAACGCAGGCTCTGACTCAACGTCGGCGAACACCACGTCCTCAGCAGCAACCTCAGACTCAGGATCTAACATGTGTCACCCAAAAGAGTAAATGGGCACATGTCAGCAAGTCTAAAAGACTTGGGCAAGGAAACTGAAAGGAAAGTAAACTAACAACCTAGCAGTTATAGTATGATGCGTAGCATGGCAAGTATAGTATGGAAGCAACAAGTAAGGTAAAGTGCAAGTAACAAGTATGGCATGGATGGCAAGTTTCACATGAACAAGTACAAGTACAAGGACAAGTCTAGTAAGCACGTCGTGCACAGAGATTCCGCATGTTGGCTAGAGTGGCTGATCGGGCCAACTCTTAAGCTCAAGTGACCGTTTATCCCTACCCCTCCACGTGTATCGGGCATTGGCTTTTGACCAACACAAGTAGCCCGCTTCTGGATCACGAGCCAGGAAGTGTTTTTGGCATTTGGTTGTGCCCGCTAAAAGCAGGTGCCAAGCCGGATCAAGTAGTACAAGTATTGTAGCGTGTGCTACGAATGCAACATTCAACATGGAATTTAAACATGAATTTAAACATGACAGATAAGTTGCAAATAATTAAAAGAAGTCGGATCTAGCTTCGTTGTCAAGCTAGATCCTAAAATTTGCGCCTAGGCGAGTATCATTTCGTCGCCTAGTCTCTTTTACGCCTACAACAAGCAAATGGCCTAAAGCATGGCCTAAAAACCTAAGTGGCAAGTTTCACTTGCCTGGCACCAAGGATGACGATCAACGAGGCACGTCACAAAATGTTAAACTACGGAGATGGGATCGCTGCCATGGCAAAACAATATTAGAACAACATCCAATCCAGTTTTATAATCGAATCTATGACATCTAATATCCATCTTCATCAGGGTTTAACAAAATCACAACATGGGTTATGAGAATATTAAGGGATCGATTCACTAACCGTATCGTAGTGGAAGAACGATGCCGAGCAAGCACGGCAACGGAAGAACGATCCGAAGAACTATGGTTCAGATCTGGAAATGACGAGAAAATCTGGAGAAAATGGGATTTGGGGGTTTTTGGGGGTTTGCCGACGGCCCAAGGAGGGTGGCCGACGCTAATGGCGAGAGGGAAACTCCAAAGGAAGAAGGAATGGCTTGGGGAAATGTTGGAGGATGATTTGGGGGAGAAATGGGCTCAGAAGAAAGAAGAAAGAGTGAAGGGATCGAAGGGTTTAAATAGGAAATGAAACGGCGATGGAAATGAAACCTAGGGTTACGGGGTCATTTAGTCGGTCAAGGAAGAGTTATCGACCGACTAGTTTAAGAACTAGTCGGTCGATCGACCCGGTCGGTCGACCAACTGTGACCGACTAAGAGCAAACAGTAACTCGGTCGTCAAAATGGTCAATGAACTAGTCGGTTAAAGAACAATGGCTGACCGACTAGTTTGCAACCTAGTCGGTCGAAAAATGTTCTTAGACCGACTAACGACAAACAGTAACTTAGGTAAAATTTATCAAAGGAACTAGTCGGTCTGAGAGCAAGTTCTGACCGACTAGTTTCACATCTAGTCGGTCGGTGGTTGTTCTTAGACCGACTAAGATCAAACAGTAACTCCTGAATAATTGATTTAGTGAACTAGTCGGTTCCAGAAGAGTTCCTGACCGACTATATTGGAATCTAGTCGGTTGGTTCCCCTTCTTGAACCAACTAACGTGCACGAAAAGTCTCGAATCGAAGCGCGAAGCTCCGGGAAGGATTCCTATGACTCCTAAGCTCAAACTAACTCTAAGATATGAGCGATATGAAGTCCGTCATGTGTGACTTACTCTGAACTCAACGGTCAAAGGAAGAAGCTAGGAAATCACATCGAAACGAACGAAAACGAAAGCTACGGAGACGGAAAATCACACATAAGGAGAAAATCCACCAAAACATATATATATAATATAGATAATCCAAATACATGAAAAACCAGTCGTTACATCCTCCCCAACTTAAGAAAAATTCCGTCCTCGGAATTTCCCAACACTCATGTGTCCAGAAACAAAAGTGGGTAGCTCTCTCGCATCTCATCCTCTCTCTCCCAAGTGGATTCTCCTGGCGAGCCGTGTCGCCACATCACCCTCACAAGATCGACAGTCTTTTTCCGAAGTGACTTCTGACGCCTGTCCAAAATCAGCACTGGCTGCTGGTCATACGTCAAATCTGGGCGAACGGTGATCTCCGAGAAATCCACAGCATGAGACGGATCGCCGATGTACCGACGAAGCTGCGACACATGGAAAACATCGTGAACTCCCTCCAAAGATGGCGGCAAGGCCAAGCGGTTGGCTACCTTGCCAACTTTCTCCAGAATGTCAAACGGTCCAATGTATCGCGGGCTCAACTTCCCCCGTTTCCCAAAGCGAATCACACCACGATTCGGGGAAATCCTCAGGAACACATGGTCGCCTGGCTGAAACTCCAAAGGACGGCGTTTAGCATCAGCACAATGCTTAAAACGGTCCTGAGCAATCCTCAACCTCTCCCGAATGTTCCTGACAACATCCACAGCCTCCACAATCATCCCAGGTCCCAACAGTTCCCGGTCACCAATGTCGTCCCAACTCAAAGGCGATCGACATTTCCTCCCGTATAGCGCGGCAAAAGGTGCCATGCCAATACTTGCCTGGAAACTGTTGTTGTAAGAGAACTCCACCAGATGTAGATGGTCCTCCCATGAACCCTTGAAATCCAACATGCACGCCCTCAGCATGTCCTCCAAGATCTGAATCGTCCTCTCAGACTGGCCATCTGTCTACGGATGGTACGCCGTGCTGAAACTCAGACTCGTACCCAAACTCTTCTGCAAACTCTGCCAGAACTGAGATGTGAACCTCGTGTCCCTGTCCGACATGATACTCACGGGAACTCCATGAAGTCGCACGATCTCCTGCACGATTCACGTTACATCACTATCTATCTAGGAAAAGGAAATATAAACGGAGAGTAAAAGAATTTACCTCCATGTATCTCCTGGCTAGCGCCTCAGTGGACTGTCCTACTCGGAATGGAATAAAGTGCGCGAATTTGGTCAATCGATCTACAATCACCCAAATCGCGTCATTCTGCTTCGGACTCCGAGGCAGTCCAGTCACAAAGTCCATAGTGATGTGTTGCCACTTCCACTCCAGAATCAGATGCGGTTGTAGCAACCCTGCCGTACGCTGATGCTCCGCCTTCACCTGTTGGCAAACCAGACACTTGGCTACACTCTTAGCCACTCCCCTTTTCATGCCATGCCACCAAAAGTTCAGGCGAAGATCCTTGTACATCTTGGTACCACCAGGATGTACAGAATACGGCGAACTGTGTGCCTTAACCAGCAACTCCTCTCTAATATCCCCAGCTGGCACACACAACCTAGCCCCATACCTCAGCGAGCCATCTTCATGAATCAAAAAGTCAGTCCGCAGACCGGCTTCTACCTGCTCCCGAATCTTCACCAGCTTCGGATCTCCAGCCTGGCCAGCCTTGATCCGATCTATGATCGTCGACTGTATCTGCATACACATCAATGAAGAAGCCTCTCCAGGAAGAACAATCTCAATTCCAGACTCGCAAAAATCCTGCTGCAATCTCCACTGCGAAGTCAACATCATCACCGCTGGAAGCCTACTCGACGCATTCGGAACCACATTCACCTTGCCAGTGTGACTGCAAATCGATCTCATAATCCGCCATGAGCTCCAACCATCGACGTTGTCGCATGTTGAGCTCCTTCTGAGTAAAAATATACTTCAAGCTTTTGTGATCGGTGAAGATCTTCACTTTCTCACTCAGCAGGAAGTGCCTCCAAATCTTGAGCGCAAACACGACAGTAGCCAACTCCAAGTCGTGCGTCGGGTAATTCCTCTCATGAGTCTTGAGCTGACGCGAAGCATAAGCCACAACATGCCCGTGCTGATGCAACACACAACCGAGACCCTTGCCAGAAGCATCACAAAAGATCTCAAATCCTCCACTGCGATCAGGCACAACAAGAATAGGGGCAGTCGTCAACCTCTCCCTCAGAACACCAAAAGCATTCTCACAATCACCTGACCAAACAAAAGGTACATCCTTCTGCGTCAATCTGGTCATCGGCTCAGCAATACGGGAAAAATCCTTAATGAAGCGCCGATAGTAACCAGCAAGCCCAAGGAAACTCCGGATCTCAGATGCTGACTGCGGAACAGGCCACTCTCTGATGGCCTTAATCTTCTCAGGATCCACTGAAATTCCATCTCCAGATACCACATGCCCGAGAAAAGCAATTTTGTGAGAGAAGTTTGTGATCCCGGTTTGTGGGAGTCACATTTCGATTTGTGTATGATTTGATCTTGTAGTGGTTTTCTACAAGAATTTCATAGTACAAACTTAGGTTAGAGGATTATAACTCAAGTAGCCGGAGGGGATCCGGGTGTTTGGAACGTAGGATCACCGGGAACAAGTCGGGGAGACTTGGGTGGATCCGAACCCGTTACATCGTTTGTTTGCATTTCATAATTCTTGTTTTTCGATTTTCATTCCGCAGTGTTAGTCGAGTTTGCAAGATAATTAGGAATTATACTCTTGATTATTTTAAAGTACTATTCACCCCCCCCTGTAGTACTTGTACAGTAGCTATCAGGGCATTACACTATAGTCCCTTCGTCAAGACTGTGTCCCTGTTGGCCTAGGGTATGGTTTACTGTCAACCCTATTAAACAACATTGGTCAGTATACGGCGGTCTCAGTTGTATTTACGTTGTACTTGTTACGACGTACCCCGACCGAGGATTAACACAAAGACCGTACTGAGCCTGTGACACTAACTTCCCTTTAACGGAAGTGACGAATCCCATCTTAGTCATCTACTCGCCTCGAGAGCTTCGGGTGCAACCCAACCTAAGATCTTTCAGCAGGCCTAGCCTCGAAGCTAGATCATAGGTCTAAGCTACACTGTTCACTCACAGGTTCGTACAGATGACTTCATGTCTTAAGGACCAGCTTACTTATCATCTCCCCAGAGTTATTATAGACAGTTTAGTTAAAGTTAACCATTTAATAACTCTAAGTTGGTCGTTCAGTGAACTCATTCTCCAATGAGTACCTGTGTCTCGTCTCCGACTTCGCCAAGTCGAATGACTATGAGATCATCATTACCCTAAGGTAAGACAAAGACACCGTGGTCTATCTGATGTGTTGATAACCAGTTCTCAACACATCTATGACCACGAACTGTTTAAGACTTACGTTTCTAATCGGTCGCTTACTACTCATAATCGAGATCTTATCTGGATACGTAAGGACCTAATTATAAGTCTATGGACATTATCTAAGTATAGATAATTTAATCGATTTCATACTTAGAATAATGGACACCATATGCTATATGAATAAGACGCATACTTAGGATAAATCGCCTTATGGGCATATGTCCTCCTACATCTCCCACTTGCACTTAGGCTATTTATCTCGGTATCTCATACCGTTATAGCATATCAGTCACTTTGGCATTTATATGACAAACCTAAGAGTGGATTTACTAACGAGTATCTAGAATACATTTTAATGGATTATTAATTAATACATCTCTTATCACACAGGGTTGATCCTTTGAAAAATGATTTGGATCAATTTTTCCTTTCTTTGTATAGCTAACAATTAGCTTATACAATCTAGATGTATGGTCTAATATTTCTATAAGTCAGTCTCAGCTCATTCCAATTTTCTTGTGTCAACATGTCAAGTACATGCTGACACCCTAAGTCTCTATATAGTCGATTAAATCAAAACGATTTTGATTCAATGTCTTACATAGATGATTCAAATAAGCTGGAAATCCTTTTTACTTAGTCCGAGAAACCAAAACTAAGTATACGAGCTAGCTCCCACTGACTTTAAGAACTATTTGGGTAAATACTTCAATATTATATCTAAATCATATTTAGACTATATATTGTTGGGGTTTTGGCGGACCCCCAGAGCTCGGATCCGTATCTGTCCTAAGTCGGACGGACCACGGAGGCACATAAGCGCAGCGGAAAAACCAGAAATCTAAATTTCTACACTAGCTAAACATTTTAGCTAGACTCTGGGGAGCCAGAACCTAGCCCGATCTATGCCGACTTGGAGTGGGTCTGACCACCCCAAGAAGGATCTACACTAAAGCGACTAATTAAAATCTACACTAGAAAACGCTTAACCACATACCCGGAATCTTGGCCCTGGAGCAGGCAAGATGTACCGCACCGTCTTGAGAAGCTCCTCGTAGCCGAGCCGCGTTGACCCGATCTCCCTGAGCCGCCTCGCACCCTCGCACCGATCCGCCCGAGCCGCTTTCGCCTCCGAGCCGATCACACGCGGTAGAAAGTTTCACTTGAGAAGAACCCACGTCTTAGACGTCCGGATCAGATCCAAACCCCCTTCGTAGTCGTGCTAGGACTACTCCGGAGAATAAGAAAATAGAGAGAGAGATTTAGTCGCCGATCGGGCCTGCTCTAAAAATCTGGAGCTACTCGATCGTTGACTGGTGTGTTTGTCAACGAGGAGAGTGCACCCCTATTTATATAGGGAGTGAGCACTCAACTTCTCGTTGCGGGCAATGTGGGACAATCCCCATGAAGAGAAAAACAAATTAAGTCATTTGGCTTAATTTCAACTTTAAAGTTAGCCTTTCACAAAGTCAAACTTTAACGAATTAATTCTCCTCACATACTAAACTTCAGACACCAAACAAGCTATCAATCAGAAAAGCTTGGAATGGTGAACGCGTAGGAACTGACGGTGACGAATTTCGACTTCGTTTGACCCCTCAAACAATTGCTCAAAGTTTAGCAATTTACACAAAATTCGTAGCCGTCATTAGGGTTTTCAAAAACCCTAAATTGACTTAAGTTGCGGGCGCGCCCGCTAGACTTAGCGGGCGCGCCCGCCCAAAGGGGGAAGGGCGGGCCGCCCGCCCGCTGCTGCAGCGGGCGGGCGCCCGCTGCCGCAGCTGGTCGTGCCCGCTGCAAGCAGCGGGCGCTGGCCCGCTGTGCAGCGGGCCGCGCCCGCTTGCAGCAGGCGCTGGCCCGCTGCGTGCAGCGGGCCGTGCCCGCTGCATCAGCGGGCGCTGGCCCGCTGTGCAGCGGGCCGTGCCCGCTGCATCAGCGGGCGCTGGCCCGCTGTGCAGCGGGCCACGCCCGCTGATGCAGCGGGCGCCCGCCCGCTGCACACAGCGGGCCACGCCCGCTGCTGTAGCGGGACACGCCCGCTGTGCAACGGGCGTGCGCCCGTTGCAGCCAGCGGGCGTTGCCTGTTTGCCTTTGCACATGGGCCTTTTGGCCCAGTGGGTCTAACCCACTTCCCCTTGAACTCTTTCTGCGTTTCTGGGCTCGTTTGAGCTCCGATTTGGACGCGGTTTGAACCTGTGTTTAAGCCGGGACGATCCCGTCATCCAGGTAACCCTTTCCAACAAGTTCGTTCCTACAAAATTCGTCGTAACTAATTTACAACACGTTTAGTTAAAGTTAGCATCTTATGCAACGTTGTGCCCTTATTGCTAATGCGACTAACTTTCACAACTCAACTTGTGAATATCATCAAATGATATTTCTCTCTATTCTATATTCCTATTACTAAGACACGAATACTACTCGGTGTGAGACCCTACAGCCTGACCTTACTACAGGTTGGGGCTCGAAACCCCTAGACGACGGTCACTACGAGCAGTAGCCGTCGTCCCTGTTTCAGAGTCATCATAACGTGATCGACCCTTTGACAAAAGTATCATAGGGTTAGCATTGGCTGTGTCAGTGATGAATTCCGTTAGCTAAAATCCCTTCGTCAAAACTGTGTTATTGTTGGCCTAGGGTATGGTTTACTGTCAACCCTATTAGACAACATTGGTCAGTATACGGCGGTCTTTATTGTATACACGTTGTACTACTTGCAACGCACCCCGGCCGAGGATTAACATAAAGACCGTACTGAGCCTATAACACTAACTTCCCTTTAATGGAAGTGACGAATCCCATCTTAGTCACTTACTCACCTAGAGAGCTTTTGGTGCAACCCAACCTAAGATCTTTCATCAGGACTGGTCCTCGAAGCTAGATCATGGGTCTAAGCTATACCGTCCGCTCACAGGTTTGTACAGATGACTTCAGGTCTTAAGGATCAACTAACCTATCATCACCCTAGAGTTATTAAAGACAGATCATTAAAGTTAACCATTTAATAACTCTGACTTGGTCGTTCAGTGAACTCATTCTCCAATGAGCACCTGTGTCTCGTCTCCGACTTCACTAAGTCGAATGACTATGAGATCATCATTACCCGAAGGTAAGACTAAGACACAGTGATCTATCCGATGTGTCGATATCCAGTTCTCGACACATCTACGATCACGAACCGTTTTAGACTTACGTTTCTATTCGGTCTCTTACTTACTCATAATCGAGATCTCATCTAGATATGTGAGGACCTAACTATAAGTCTATGGATATTATCTAAGTATATTAATACAAATGATTTTATACTTAGAATAATACGTACCATATACGGTATGAAAAAGACGTATAATCAAGATAAATTGCCTTATGGGCATATATCTTCCTACATATATATGAAGACATAACCAATTGATATGTGCTTTAGATGGAATGTACTAGTGTCAGGTTGGGTTTGACGAATGAGTCAAATCGAGATCGGTTTAAGGAATCTTGACATTGACTCACTCAATCAAACGTCCTACACTGTACTTTTTCCCTTTACTACATTTAATATTAACTCTTTAAGAATCAAATGTAGTATATTAAGTATTAATCTTAATCTGCGTATAATTGTGCTTACACACAATTTATACGCTCCTGAAACTTATACTTAGCTACCGATTGACTACAACATTAAGTCGGCTCCAAAACAAAATTTTCTGAAGCTTCGCATCATAGTTCGAGAATTTTCGCAACCAACTCAGAAACCCACAATCACAGAAATTTAAGCCAATCTCAATCAAATCTCAATTTCAACAGAAAGCACATTTCCGAGACATTCATTCAAACAACGAATTCATAAAAGATGAACCATAATATGTTTATCAAATAAACTTTGAGTGTTGAACACTCAATCATTGTTTTCAATTTAAGGAATGATACATTTTATTCAACTAAAATTGAGTATCAGCTCCTTCTTTATGTCTCTCGAAGTCTTCGCACGGTTCCAGTAGCAACGATTGCTCAGATGCCGACCGTCCTCCGAACTTCTTCCGATCTTCACTTCATATCAGCCACTTGTATACACTACATAGATGTCTTAGTATCTCATACTATGTGATTGGAAATATTTATGCTTTATTGATTTTGATTTGTTGTACCAGAGGTAGAGGCATCAGTATGCCCCTTCTTCTTTTCTGCAAGATAAATCTTGCAGTTCATCTTCCAATGGCCAATCTTATGGCAAGGGAAGCACTCAGATTTTGACGGGGCCCCTTTGGTCTTTTTCTTCCCTTTCTTTGCCTTCGCAGGTTGCAGGACCTGCCTCTTCTTACCCTTGCCTTTCGGCTGGTCTGAAGAAGCAGAGCCAACAACCAATATAGTCGGTTTCTTCTCACTCTCCTCAAACTACCTAAGCATATTGAGGAGACCAGGAAGATCCGTTTGATTGAATCGGAGGACGCACAAAGAACACGCCTTCTACTCCCAAGCGTAGGAGCGTCAATGCAATAAATTTATAAATAACCGGTGAGTACCGGGTCGGATCACAGGGAAAAGTCGTTCTACATTCACAAGTTTGATCGATAAAGAAAAATAAAGCGTGTTACAACCACCTCGCTAACAGTGGAAAAGTGTGGGAAAAACGTGTGATGAAATTACAATTCTAGCCTACGCACTAAGGGTGGAGAGCGGAATCGGCAAGCAACGAGGATGACTCATGTGGCATGCATATGAATGAGGCCATGGGCGCAAGAAATCATCCCAAATATAACTCAATTGATTTTCAGGCTAAGGAAGCTCAATCGGAAAATGCGGCATTTCATTGAACAAGTGGGGTGCAATAAGTAATGAATTAAACACATGCGAGTAATAGACAATGAGCATATTAGAGATTGTCCGCTAGGATGATCCTCTCTTTGGATTTCCCCTTAGGGTTCCAATAAACAAACTAACTCATGTTTCATCCACCAATTTAGAAGATAAACACATGCTAGAGATGAAATTCATAAGCCAACAACAACAATCACACAACACAACCACACAAGCAAGATTTATAGAATCATGATGATAAAGAAAAAGTCTTTACTCAAAACTATTATCCAAATTACAACACAAAAACCTAAATCAAATACACAAGAGAATGGAGAAATTTCACCCAAGTGTCACTCCAAGATGAAAATCTTCCTCTCCCAAATGCTCCACCAAGCTCCAAGCTTCATCATCCTCCCCCCATGGCCTCCAATGTCACCAATTTCAGCTAAAGAAGAAGAATAGGGATGAAAACCCCCAAATTCGCAATATAACTCAAACACAGCTTATCGGGTCTGTTTTTAAGTCAAACGGGTCAGATTCTGGCCCAAACCTGCAAGCAATGCCAAAATATGCAGAAATTTTCAGCACTGTCACCCTGTCTTGAGAAAATTCTAGAAAATCATCCGACCTCGGATTGACATGTTCCAGGTGGCGATGGAACCGTAACAAAGTGTACTATAACAGAAAAATATCACTAGGCCAGAATATACATTAGAATGATAGCAGAATTCTTCACAAGAGGGGAAAATCTGCAGAAATTTTCAGCACAGTCACCCAATCTTCCGAAAATTCTAGAAAAATCATCCGACCTCGGAATGACATGCTCCAGGTGGCAATGGAACTGTAACAAAGTTTACTATGACTGAAAAATATCATTAAGCCAGAATATGCACTGGAATGATAGCAGAATTCTGCACAAGAGGGAAATAGTATACCAGAATTTCAGCCCGTCACACTGTCTTCCAAAAAATGAAGTAAATTGATCTGACCTCCAACCATTCTGGAAAAATATGCGTTGGAATCGGGACTTCACGAAATTCAACTGAAAAATAATAGGAGATCAAGATGAAGATGCTAATAAGCTGTAAAAATTATGTTTTAAGCACATAAAAACGGTAAGCTCCAATATTAAGTGATATCATCAAAATGCGCGTATCGGAGCCAAAATGACCACAAATTATGCACAAATTCGGAGCTAAAGAAGAAGAATAGGGCTGAAAACCCCCAAATTCACAATATAACTCAAACACAGTTTATCGGGTTTGTTTTTAAGTCAAACGGGTCGGATTCTGGCCCAAACACGCAAGCAATGCCAAAATCTGCAGAAATTTTCACCACCGTCACCCTGTCTTGTGAAAATTCTAGAAAAATCATCCGACCTCGGATTGACGTGTTCCAGGCAGCGATGGAACCGTAACAAAGTGTACTATAACAGAAAAATATCACTAGGCCAGAATATACACTGGAATGATAGTAGAATTCTTCACAAGAGGGGCAAATCTGCAGAAATTTTCAACATCGTCATCCTGTCTTGCAAAAATTCTAGAAAAATCATCTGACCTTGGAATGATGTGCTCTAGGCGGCGATGGAACCGTAACAAAGTTTACTATGACTGAAAAATATCACTAAGCCGGAATATGCACTGGAATGATAGCAGAATTCTGTACAAGAGGGGAATAGTAGACCAGAATTTCAACCCCTCACCCTGTCTTCCAAAAAATGAAGTAAATTGCTCCGACCTCCAAAAATTCTGGAAAACTATGCGTTGAAATCGGGACTTCACGAAATTCAACTGAAAAATAATAGTAGATTAAGATGAAGATACTAATAAGCTGTAAAAATTATGTTTTAAGCATATAAAAACGGTAAGCTCCAATATTAAGTGATATCATCAAAATGGGCGTATCGGAGCCAAAATGAACACAAATTATGCACAAAATGCCATCTAATGAAGGGTAAATATACAATATTGAACCCTAATCACACCCCCAACTAGCGTTTTGCTAGTCCCTATCAAAATATGCGATAAATTCGGATTAAATTGAAAACATGCACCAACTTTAAGATATCATCATGGCATGCCAAAAATATTATTTCCAAGTGATTTCAAAGCCAATATACCCAATGTATGAAAGTAAACAAAAAATGACATTCTCCTCAATCCAATTCAAAGAAAAGTGAGGTAATAAGCATCATATCACATTCTTTGGGATATATCACAAATGACAAAGTTTCTAATTTTCAAGGAAATTGCCAAAAAAAGAATTCATCTAAGTTGTGGGAGATGGGAATGCATCATTCATGTTGCTTATTTTTTTCATTATTCATTCTTTTTTCTTTTTCTTTTCTTTTTTATTTTTTCTTTTGTTTATGTTTTGCATTCACGCGATAACGCTATGAAATGCAATCACCGCCCCCTTTTGCATACACGCGATAACGCTATATAGGCAAAGGGATGGAATGCTCCCCTAAATCTCATCTTTGACGTCCTCTCCAATGTTTCATGTGGCACCAGCTACTCGATTTGATTAGAAAAACCATTCGCTTATATAAATATCTTTCTCATTCTAAACATGAATTATCAACTCATCCACCCACTCCTTAATAGGAAAGCAAAACATGCACCATATGGCCATGCCTAATCCAATTAAAAACTAAGCCATTCATCCCAAATCATGTAATCACTTACACCAAACTATTCCCAAATTATTTCAAAGAGATATCACGACGTATAAAATAGCATCATACATGGCATATTAGCATTTGACTCCAAATTGGAAAAGAAATTAAAACGTGCCAATCAAACATCGAAGAAGTTGATACCAAAATGATAATCCGAAAAAAAATCATGGCATTAAAGCATGTAGGGACTACACATAAATCTAACGGCGTAGGGACGAGGAGGACAAATATGATATTCAATAAAGAGCAATGGGTGATGGCAAAATAGAGGTATCAAAAAAAAATTTAGCTACCATCAAAATCCTAACAATCCTAAAGATTCTAATACTCTCCCCCCAACTTAAAATTAACATTGTCCTTAATGTTGGGATAGTATTAGATCTCGGCAAAAGATCCTAGAAAATAAAAGAAAAGCATACGAAAGCACAAAAATAAAACATTTACTTATTTACATTATTGGAAAGAACACATCGTGGCAAACGGTGGATCCAAAATTTCCATCGGAGGTGGCAACTGTTCCAATGATCCTTTTATTTCTTCCGCCAATGCTCCTCGGCCAAACGTGGAAATGGCGGCCACGTACACAACCCCAAGCATCTCCTTAAAGTGCGTACCTATATAAGTAAGGAGACGGGTTGTGTAAAAGAGAGATGGGGACACATTCCCAAAAAAGACATCCACACATAATCATCAATATAGAATACGGAATGAAAAGTATGATGAATGTGTGAGAAAACTCCCTGGATGGTCAAATATGATGTGGTTTGAAGCTCATCACTGCGGAATTCAATAGCAATCGGGGGAGGAAGAGATATCTCCATAGAAACCACCAAAATAGAGGGAAGCTCGGGATCCATAATAGCGTGTGGTATAAACTCAACCTCGCTTGCCTCTTCTTCGGGCTTGTCAACACAAGAACCATCCTCCTCACCCACTTTGCTCCCAAGTGTGCGTGCGATCAGCTCCTCTATCTCCCCCATGTCAACAACCAATTCCTCAACGACTAATTGACAAGGCCCAGCAGAAATATTAGGTGCCGACAAGACAATTTCCTCCACTGACTCAACCAACTCCTCCATGCCAACACTTGGTTCCTCAACTACTACTTGGCATGTGGCACTCAATTCTTCAACTACCGGTGGGGTGAGATCCACACAAACTTCTTCATTCGGGGCTTGGTGGCCCAAAACTTCATGACTTGGCTCATTTGGAGTCACAACCTATATGTGATCTTCCTCCTTATATGACTCCAAATAACGCCTAGCCGCATTCTCATCCATGTCCAAAAAGTGGCCGTTGTCCAACAAATCCACAAAATTCTGCGTCTCCGGAAGCAGACCCTCTAAGAAGAATCCAAGAAGACACACCCTGTCAAATCCATGATGTGGACAACCATGCACTAACTCTGAAAAACACGTCTAAGCCTGAAAAAATGTCTCACCGATGCGCTGTGCAAAGTTCACCATTCTTCCTTGCCATGTTTTGGTCATGTAAGATGAAAAAAACTTCTTACAAGATTTGTGCTTTAGTACATGCCAAGATGGAATAAGATGTGGGATATAAACTTTAAACCATTTTAATGCACTACCATCCAAAGAATATGGAAAGAATTTAAGATAATCCTTTTCTGCGCACGTGTTCCCATCAAAATGAAGCTTACAAGCACTCTCAAACTTCTTAATATGTAGGTAAGGGCTCTCCGCATCCTTACCAAGGAATGTCGGTAGGGATTTGGTCACCCGCATGTCAAACCCAAGAGAGTTTGAAGTACTTGCCATGTTTGAAAAAAAATAAAATCAAACAATCAATAAGACTCAAAAAGCGTAAAATAAATAAGGATGAACAATAAATGAAAGATGAAGAATCGAAAAGACTCGCACTAAGAGATAGTAGTATCACACTAAAACTTTCAAAATCAATTGAAAAATACGAATAATAGAAACCGTTGTCCCCGGCAACGGCGCCAATTGATTGAACCGGAGGACGCGCAAAGAGCGCGCCTTCCACTCCCAAGCGTAGGAGCGTCAATACAATAAATTTATAAATAACCGGTGAGTACCGGGTCGGATCACAGGGACAAGTCGTTCTACATTCACAAGGTTGATCGATAAAGAAAAATAAAGCGTGGTACAACCACCTAGCTAACGGTGGAAAAGTGTGGGAAAAACGTGTGATGAAATTACAATTCTAGCCTACGCACTAAGGGTAGAGAGCCGAATCGGTAAGCAACGGGGAGGACTCATGTGGCGTGCATGTGAATGAGGCCGTGGACGCAAGAAATCATCCCAAATATAACTCAATTGATTTTCCAGCTAAGGAAGCTCAATCGGAAAATGCGACATTTCATCAACCAAGTTGGGTGCAATAAGTAATGAATGAAACACATGCGAGTAATAGACAATGAGCACATTAGAGAGGGTCCTCTAGGATGATCCTCTCTTTGGATTTCCCCTTAGGGTTCCAATAAACAAACTAACTCATGTTTCATCCACTAATTTAGAAGATAAACACATGCTAGAGATGAAATTCATAACCCGATAACAACAATTACACAATACAACCACACAAGCAAGATTTATAGAATCATGATGAAAAAGAAAAAGCTTTACTCAAAACTATCATCCAAATTACAACACAAAAACCTAAATCAAATACACAAGAGAATGGAGAGATTTCACCCAAGTGTCACTCCAAGATGAAAATCTTCCTCTCCCAAATGCTCCTCCAAGCTCCAAGCTTCATCATCCTCCCCCCATGGCCTCCAATGTCACCAATTTCAGCTAAAGACGAAGAATAGGGATGAAAACCCCTAAATTCGCAATATAACTCAAACACAGCTTATCGGGTCTGTTTTTAAGTCAAACGGGTCAGATTCTGGCCCAAACCTGCAAGCAATGCCAAAATATGCAGAAATTTTCAGCACCGTCACCCTGTCTTGAGAAAATTCTAGAAAATCATCCGACCTCGGATTGACATGTTCCAGGTGGCGATGGAACCGTAACAAAGTGTACTATAACAGAAAAATATCACTAGGCCAGAATATACATTAGAATGATAGCAGAATTCTTCACAAGAGGGGAAAATCTGCAGAAATTTTCAGCACAGTCACCCAATCTTCCGAAAATTCTAGAAAAATCATCCGACCTCGGAATGACATGCTCCAGGTGGCAATGGAACTGTAACAAAGTTTACTATGACTGAAAAATATCATTAAGCCAGAATATGCACTGGAATGATAGCAGAATTCTGCACAAGAGGGAAATAATAGACCAGAATTTCAGCCCGTCACACTGTCTTCCAAAAATGAAGTAAATTGATCTGACCTCCAACAATTCTGGAAAAATATGCGTTGGAATCGGGACTTCACGAAATTCAACTGAAAAATAATAGGAGATCAAGATGAAGATGCTAATAAGCTGTAAAAATTATGTTTTAAGCACATAAAAACGGTAAGCTCTAATATTAAGTGATATCATCAAAATGCGCGTATCGGAGCCAAAATGACCACAAATTATGCACAAAATGCCATCTAATGAAGGTTAAAATATACAATATTTAACCCTAATCACCGTTTCAAGACTGTTCATTATGAAACCAGTAATGAAAGGCTTAAAGTCTGGGGTTAAAGACTTAAGGATAATGTCCACAGACATCTCATTGTCCAGGACAAAACCTAACTGGGCGGCGTCCTCCACGTACCTGATCATCTTGATGACATGATCTTGTACAGGCCCTGCGTCCATCTTTGTGCCCCAGAGGTTGCTGGTGGCTTCGAACTTGGCAGCTCTAGACCGCTTGCCGTATAACTCTTGTGCATTCAGAAGCATACTTTGAACATCCATATGTTCATGCTTCCTCTGCAGTTCTTTACTCATCGAAGCCAGAGTAAGGCACTTGGCCTTCTCTGCATCCCTCTGGTATAGCTTATATGCTTCCTTTTCCTCGAAGGTCAAATCGTCATCGGGCTTCTCCGGAGCGTCCTCGAACAGTACATATCCAATCCCCGCTAGAGAAAGGACTAACTTAATGTTCCTAAGCCAGTCTTTGTAGTTCGTTCCATCGAGCACGTTCCTCTCTACCATATATCTAAGACCGAAATCCATTCTGCAATTTTGTAGATACTTTAGTCGGTATATGTTCGTTGTATAGTTTCAATGGGTTTTAATAAAACTATATTATCCCACTAAATTTATTAAAGCCATA
This sequence comes from Scilla litardierei, assembly GCA_030789695.1. Lineage (NCBI taxonomy): Eukaryota > Viridiplantae > Streptophyta > Magnoliopsida > Asparagales > Asparagaceae > Scilla > Scilla litardierei. The sequence continues at coordinate 439,169,120 of CM061142.1, read as the reverse complement.
ATAATAAACAGTTTATTATAAAAATAACATTTGTGCGAGAGGGATCCTACTACCCTGATTCTGACAACCTTGAGTGTGTCTCAACAAGTTGTCCGACTCTGCAGTCAGTAGACGAACTCGTCGTCAATCATATTAAATATGATTCCCTATCGATTTTACCCCTAGTCATTTGTGATCATGAGTGTGCTCATCCGGATCACAATGGCTAGCCTAGTCGGACCCTTGTTTTCGTGTCTAGCCTAACTTGCCCCACCGCTCGGTGTATGCACGACACATCGGTTTGGGTCAGGACTTAGACTACATTCTTGGTTAGACTTACGCCGGCGCTCGGTGTATGCACGACACGTCGGTTTGGGTCAAGTCAAGATGTTTATCAAGAAATCGGTTTCTATAGATTGTCATGACACGGCTTGAGTGTAGCTCAACAACCGTAACACGTTTCTTACAGTTGTCAACTCCTAAAACAAGGAGGGCTACAATTTATCTTGAATAAGATTATTATCGTATTTGACTTAGGTATAGTCGATGGACTTACACAGTCATGATTCGACTCCTTACGGTCGAACGGACGCAGCCAGGGAATTGACTAAGCCAGGACCACTCGGCCCCTAGACTAGCTAAGGTGGTCCAGTAAACTTAGCCAAGCACATTGACCGACATCATGATCCATTGAAGGAGTTTCATCAATTCTATGTTCGTCCAACAACTAAATGGCTTTTAATTAAGAAAACTAGTTAATCCTTATCAGCTAGTGAATCCTAAAATTCGAAATTTTATGGATTGGTTGAACAATTTTTATTGAGTCCTTATCAACTATAAGGTTCATACGTTTACCTATGCTACCCCAATCTAATTAGGATTTTAATAAAACAATTGCAACATATTTCAAAATAGTCTTTTTATGATAATCATCATTTAAACGATTTATTACAATGATCGTCAATCAAAGGGACTACATTAATCTGGTATTAGGTTTTGATGTTGTCTTGTTTATAAAAAAATGTAACACGTCACTAGTCATTAAAATTTCATCTTATAAAATTTTAATCCGTTAATGGCAAACCTAAAGGGTTCATGAATACATTATTCAACATGTCCATTACTCACATAAACCAACTAATTTAACCGCATAAATTAAAGGTTCATTTAGTGACATATAAAGAAAGCTTGCAAGTTAAAATTATCTATGACATAATCAAACAACTTGCTCATATAAAATTTAACATTTAAATTTAGAGATCTAAAATTTAAAGCTTAAAATATTTTTATCCCATAAAACTAGGCTTCATAAAATTATCAAATAATTTTAAAATCTAAGCTTTAAAATTTTAACCAAACATTTCTAAGCTTAAAATATCGCATAACTAATCTTGAAACTTATATGTAATTTAAAAAAGAAACAGATTTATCATTTCATCTTATGATAATAAAATATTTCTTTAATTTACATATTCAATAAAGCAATTTTAAAACATTTTTAAAATCATTAGAAATTGTTTTAAAAGCTTTCAAAAAAACAATTTCCAACCTTTATGTAACTTAAGAGAAAATAAAATATATCCTTAAAGTTACATAAACTTTAAAACTTTTAAATGCTCGAAAAAATTATTATATCTCATAGAAAAATTTTAAAAGTCATCTAAACATTAGAGACATATTTAAATTTATCGTATAAAATTAAATCGTCTCAAAAAAAATTTCATTTTGTAAAACAATTTTAAAACATAAAACATTATTTTAACATAAAGTTAAAATTATCTGTATGTTTAAAATAAGCAATTGAAGGATTTTAAAAATGTCGCTGAAATAGATCTATAATATAACCGTGGCTCTGATACCACTACAGGGGTTTTGGCGGACCCTCAGAGCTCGGATCTGTGTCCGTCCTAAGTCGGACGGACCACAGGGGCATAAAAGCGCAGCGGAAAATCAAAAACAAAAACTAAGGCTAGCTAAACAATTTAGCTAGGCTCTGAGGGAGCCAGAACCTAGCCCGATCTATGCCAACTTAGGGTGGATCTGACCACCCCAAGAGGGATCTATTTTACAGTGACAAAATTAAATCTACACTAAAATTGCTTAACCACATACCCGGAATCTCGACCCTGGGGCGGGCAATATGTACTGTACCGTCTTCTGATGCTCCTCTAGCCAAACCACCTTGACTCGATCCACCCGAGCCGCCTCGCACCCTCGAACCGATCTTCCCGAGCCGCCTCGCACCTCCGAGCCGATCACACGCGGTAGAAAGTTTCACTTGAATAGACCCGCGTCTTAGACGTCTGGATCTGAATCCAAACCCCCTTCGTAGTCTTGCAAGGACTAGTCCGGAGAATAGGAAGAAGAGAGAGAGAGAGAGAGAGAGAGAGAGAGAGAGAGAGAGAGAGAGAGAGAGAGAGAGAGAGAAAGAGAGAGAATAGTTTAGTCGTAGATCGAGCTAGCTCAAATATCCGGAGCTACTAGCTCGAGTACTTGGTGCATTTTTCAACGAAGAGAGTGCACCCCTATTTATTTAGGGAGTCGGCACTCCTCCTTTCGTTGTGAGCAATGTGGGACAATTGCTAAATTGAAGAGAATTCAATTAAGCTAATTTAGCTTAATTGAAGTTTAGTAAGCTTTTCATAAAAGTAAACTTCAATGAATTAATTCTCTTCACTCAAACTTTAGACACCAAACAAGCTATCAATACGAAGGGCTTCGAATGGTGAACGCGTAGGAACCAACGACGACGAATTTCGACTTCGTTTGACCCCTCAAACAATTGCCCAAAGATGGGCAAAAAAATCAATCTTCGTAGCCGTCATTTGGGGTTTCCAAAACCCTAAAATCACTTAAGTTGCGGGCGCGCCCGCTAGGCTTCGTGGACATGCCCGCCCAAGGCAAGAGGGGGGCGGGCTGCCCGCCCGCTGTTGCAGTGGGCCACGCCCGTTTGCCTTTGTGGATGGGCTTGTTAGCCCAGTGGGTCTAACCCACTTTGCCTTGCACTGTTTTCACATTTCTGAGCTTGTTTGAGCTCTGATTTGGACGCAGTTTGAACCTGTGTTTAGACCGGGACGATCCCGTTATCCAGGTAACCCTTTCCAATGTATTTGTTCCTACAAATATTGTCGTAAAAAATTTACGACACGTTTAATCTTTGTTTGCATCAAATGCAATATTTTCCCTATTGCTTCTACGACTTATTTTCACAACTAGCTTTGTGAATATCAACTATTCAAATTCATCAAATAAATTTCTCTGAATTAATCTTCCTATTACTAAGACACGAACTCTACTCGGTGTGAGACCCTACAGCCTGACCTTACTGCAGGTTGGGGCTCGGAACCCCTAAACGACGGTCACCACAAGCAGTAGTTGTCGCCCCTGTCTCAGAATCATCATAACGTGATCGACCCATTGCCAAAAGCATTGTTGGGTTTACTTTGGCTGTGTCAATGATGAATGCCATTAGCTATAGTCCCTTCGTCAAGACTGTGTCTCTCTTGGCCTAGGGTATGGTTTACTGTCAACCCTATTAGATAACATTGGTCAGTATACGGCGGTCTCAGTTGTATTTACGTTGTACTTGTTACGACGTACACCGGTCGAGGATTAACACAAAGACCGTACTGAGCCTGTGACACTAACATCCCTTTAACGGAAGTAATGAATCCCATCTTAGTCATCTACTCGCCTCGAGAGCTTTGGGTGCAACCCAACCTAAGATATTTCATCATGCCAAGCCTCGAAGCTAGATCATAGGTCTAAGCTACACTGTTCACTCACAGGTTCGTACAGATGACTTCAGGTCTTAAGGACCAGCTTACCTATCATCACCCTAGAGTTATTGTAGACAGTTTAGTTAAAGTTAACCATTTAATAACTCTAAGTTTGTTTTTCAGTGAACTCATTCTCCAATGAGCACCTATGTCTCATCTTCGACTTCGCCAAGTCGAATGACTATGAGATCATCATTACCCTAAGGTAAGACAAAGACACAATGGTCTATCCGATGTGTTGATATCCAGTTCTCAACACATCTATGACCACGAACCGTTTAAGACTTACGTTTCTATTCGGTTGCTTACTACTCATAATCGAGATCTTATCTGGATACGTAAGGACCTAATTATAAGTCTATGGACATTATCTAAGTATAGATAATATAATCGATTTTATACTTAGAATAATGGACACCATATGTTATATGAACAAGACGTACACTTAGGATAAATCGCCTTATGGGCATATATCCCCCTACATGAGTCGCTAGGTTGCTCCCGACTGATGACGAGCGATCGTTCGCATGCCCAGCTCACCATGTCCAACGAGCTCGGGGGGGGACAGATGCGCAACTGGCGGGGACCTTGGCGGAGAGCGCCCCTCGCACCAGGCATGGCGGGGTGTGCCCCTCCACTGGTCTAGGCGGAGTGCGCTCTTCCCCAGATCGTATCGCCTAGCGGACCAGGGGGATGAGTGTGCGGTCTATAATGACGGGGCGAGGAGCGTCCTGTCGCTGGCCCAAGTAGGCTTCACGAAGGAGGGGCGAGCTGGCAAGGTATCCGACGGGCTTCGATGGAAGGTCGGACTATCACGATCTTTAGGTCGTAACAATTAGTGTTATTATTATTCATTTTAGTATTCTTATTGTTGGATGTTGTTATTATTGTTAGTACCAGTATTGTTGGGTTGATTATGTTTAATGGCCTTGTGCAATAGAGGTGACATGTTATTGATGATAATAATAGTGTGCTAATAATAATAGTGTGCAAATACTATCATGTTGTTAATAGTATGCTAATATTATTATGTTGTTAATACTATTATGTTGTTAGTATTAGTTGTTAGAATTAGTATGCTAATTTTATTATTAGTGCGTGGTATTATTGTAAATAGTGGGGGAGTGTGTATAGTAATGGTTCATTAGTCAATAAGTTAGGTGGGTGTGTAGAGTAAGAGGAAGAGTGTAGAGAATGGCAAAATTGTAAATCCCGAAGCTTCTAGAAAAGAGATTTTTATTTGATTTTTTCTCCACCTTTCTACACCCTTCTATTTACTTATTTTCTCTTCTCTTCTTTTCATTTTTTGATGCTTATTCTCTCTCTCCCTCTCATTTCCTCCCATTGCTGAAATTTTTAGAGGAAAAAAAGAGAAAGAAAAAGAAAGAAAGGGAGAAGGGAGAAGGAAGAAGGACGAAGGAAGAAGAAAGGAGGGAGAACTCAAGAAGAGGAAGGAACAAGAGGAATTAGGGTTCGGAGCTTGGGATTCATGGTGGAGTTTCATGGATTTGGAAGAGGGTTTTGATTTCTCAAGCAAGGTAGGAATTCAATTTCCACTAGTATGCTATTTGATTGTTATTTGTTCTCATCTTGGTTGAATAATTGCATCTCTTGATTAAAGTTGAAACTTTGACTACGTTCTGGGCTTAATTGGCTATTAGAAATGCTTTGGAAATTTTATATGTTGTGTATCTTGTAGTTATGAGCAAATTTCATGTTCAACTTTTCCAATTCGAACTGGAAGTTATGTTAAAAATTTATTCTTTACAGCATGTCTGCAATTCTGTCAACCAGAACACAGTTTAACAAAATGAAGCTTATTATCTGCACACACACTGGAATTGCATGATCTTAGTCTCGTTGGAAAGCTAAGAAGATTTCCTCCAACTTCATCAGAGTGCCTATATTTTGAAATTCGGACTGCAATAGGCCCAAAATCAGCAACCAAGACAGACTCTAAAATCTGTCTGGAAAATAGAATTGGCAGACTTCACCAAATAATTCACCATAAATCAGATAATTCATATTTTTGCATGAAATTCTATCTGTGAATCTAAAACTTCCATATCTACAATTTGTAGTTGTGAGTTTTGTGAGATTCGAACTGCAATTCTCTCGAATCAGTCCACCTTTATTGAATGTCAGCAATTTCCTGTAAGCTGAAGTTGAGAAGTGTTGTTCTTAAACCTTATTTGTGGTAATTGCTCTTAATTATTAGTGTTCCATGATGATGGATGGTTGGCTGAAGCCATGCACATATATGTTCATGTTTCACTTAAAGTGTTTCATCATGCATGCTTCTCCTTTTGTTATATGTTGTCTCCAAGTTATGTATGTAATCCTTGATTAATGAAGCTATGGATGCTTATGTAATGGTGTAAGGTTGGCTTGGTTGAGGCATGGCCTTTTGTTGTGAAATATGAAATAGGAAAAGGAAATGCATAAGGAGATGCATGTCCCAAGTATATTGTGAAATATGGAAAGTAAAGAATGGAAATGGTGGTTGCTATGTGATTCTTTTGTTACATGATACTTTTAATTAAAATGCTAAGAAATGGCTAAGTCCTCTTAACAGGAGGGTGACACGGGGATTGGGGGACACTAAGTTGTGGGAAAAACATGAGGGGCTGGACTAGTGGTTGGTGGCCCTCCTGTTCTTGCCCGAGTGGCGGGGAGTGGCAGAAATGAGGAGAAATGGAGAAAATATGAAGGGAAAATAAGGGGAAAACAGGGCTCCTTTAGTAAGAGCTGGTCTCGGGGAGTTTGCCTGTTCCACCCCCAACTGGGGGTGAGGTCCAGTCCCAAGAGAGTCTACCCACTACTTAGGGTCCAAAACACTTCACATAACGTCATTACTTTTGTAGCATTATCAAATGTTGCTTACTTGTACGTTCTTTACTTGTAGCCCTTCTATGTTGTATATCCTTGTTATATGCATCACCTATTGTAGTTCTTGTCGCTCGTGTTTATTTTACTTATGTTGTTGCACTCTTTTGTTGTTGTACTTTCATTATGTTATGCATTCAATGTTTTATGTCATACATGTGTTCCCTTTAGCTCATTCCATACTTCATTTGCACCTTGCTATGAATGCATGTAGAATAGTTGCATTTTCAGGTGTGGTTCTTGGAGATGGCAGGTGGAGCTAGAGGTTGAGGTTGGAGATTTGTTGTTGAGAGTGGAAGCTTAGATTGGGTCGTAAGGGGTGAGGAGAGAGCTATGTGTACTTTGGGTTTTTCTTTGAGTTAGATATGCTTGTACTATATGAATTGATGCAATGGTATGTTTGAGATGTATATGAAATTGTGCAGTGTTTGGCTTTCAGTATTTCTCTATGATTTTGTGACGTTCTGTGTTTGTTGGTTGGCTGTTTGTTGAATACTACATGTACTATTCCCAGCAATACGCAGTGGACCTGCAGATACGTTTTTAGTTCTCGTCATGTACCCTGCCTCCCTACGTATCCCAAGGATGGGGTCGTGACAGGTGGTGGCCCACGCAGGTCTCCTCACTACAGTTGTGTACAGAATAGTATGTGTAGTGTTCGTGTGTTTGTGGGTAGTTAAGTCCTAAGGTGGGTAGAGTCCAGCCTTAGGATGGGACCGGATAGAAGGAGCTTGAGGTATTGCACTCTGAGGGTTGATATTCGAGTGTTGATTCTGTATGAACGTGTGTACATATTTATGTGTGTAGTTATGTATACATATACATCTATAGTTCTATAAGTGTTTAATATGGTTTGATGAGTATATTGAGATGATATACTTGTGTGCATATGACTATGATATATGTACAAATGGTTATATGGCTCTGAGATTGAATTTGAGGTATATGTGATAATACGTAGTTAACTTATAAGTAATGTGTGAAATTGAGTTATATACTTGATTGAGATGTATGTAGTGTATGGATGTACTATGTTGTGGCTATATACTGTATGTGATATATGCACATGTAGGGTGTGCAGATGCATGTGTGGATCTTGAGTTCCACTCATGTATGTGTGAATATGTCTTAAGAATATTAGCGTTACGAGATGATGTATGTGATGAGTATATGATACATGTATGGATGTAAGCTGGTACGCTTAATCCTACGTATGGATGAATATTTTGTATAGTTATAAATGTGTATTGATATTGATATTGATATAGTTGACCTTGTGAGGTGATATATATGTGAATGTTGGATGGATGCTAGGAGACATACATGGTTGTATGTCTACATCTATATATTGAGGTGCATGTGTATGTATGACCAGTGTTGCGGGATAGAACTCGCGTACAATGAATTTATATTGTGTGGAACCAAGGGCACGATGGTTATGCTAATGACAAGATTAGGACAGGCTATTTGGCAAGTAGTTAGTGGGGTGATGAGGCTAAACTTGTGGCGGGAGCTGACCACGGTGTCGAATCCAGGAGGATGCAGTAAAGGGGCCGAACAACCTAGATGGATGACGACCACGACCGGTGACGATGAGCTGACCTGCGCAAGTATGTGATACATGTATGGTTGTAAGCTGGTACGCTTAATCCTACGTATGGATGAATATTTTGTATGGTTATATATGTGTATTGATATTGATATTGATATAGTTGACCTTATGAGGTGATATATATGTGAATGTTGGATGGATGCTAGGAGACATACATGGTTGTATGTCTACATCTATATATTGAGGTGCATGTGTATGTATGACCAGTGTTGTGGGGTAGAACTCACGTACAATGAATTTATATTGTGGGGAACCAAGGGCAAGATGGTTATGCTAATGACAAGATTAGGACAGGCTATTTGGCAAGTAGTTAGTGGGGTGATGAGGCTAAACTTGTGGCAGGAGCTGACCACGGTGTCGAATCCGGGAGGATGCAGTGAAGGGGCCGAACAACCTAGATGGATGGCGAGCACGACCGGTGACGATGAGCTGACCTGCGCAAAGAGCAACTCATCAGACAGGCCGGGTTGGGGTCCAACCCTTAGCCTCTCCGATGCCTAAGTCAGTAATAGGACTTAAAGCGGGGGCTAGGCACGTAGGTCAGACTGAGGGTGAGACGACCGTACGTGACGAGATATGAGTGGAAGAATAAAGATATGGACGACCTTTGCTCTTTTGTGTGAGTGATAAGATTAAGAGTAAATTTTCTAACCCCTTCACCGTTGGAGGCGAAGGGGTATTTATACCTGACGGGGGGCGGTTAGGTCGGGCTGACCTGGCATGCTGACTCGATGTGCTGAGCTGGCCCGGGTGTCAGCGGAAGCTTCGGACGAGGATGTCAGGAACAGGAGTGTCAGCCACGCTTTTGTCAGACGGTGCAATGGCCAGGGGTGCTTTTGTCAGAGTGTCAGGGCCAAAAGCATTAAGTGTCAGGGGGCGCAGCGGCCAGGGGGTCCTTTGTCAGTTGATCGGGCGGCGTAAGTGTTAGTAGTGTCCTTGTACTAGGTTATTTTTCGTGTCCGACATGCCAAAGATCTGTCGGAGTGCCTCCCAGGGAGAGGACCCGAAACGCGTCGACGGTCTGGCCCGGGCTGAGGCTGGGCATCCCGGATGTACATTTTGCACACTAGTCCATGCGAACCGGGGGCGGACTGACGTGTATCCCACCGAGGCTGTGTCGGGGAGCGCCCCCATCAGCGGCCAAGGCAGGGTGCACCCACCTCCTTGTCGGGTCGGACTCCAGGGTCGGCAGGCGCCCAGCGGGCCTCTGAAGGTCGGTCGTGGAGCGCCCCGTTACGGGGTTGGCCGCCCCTTCGGGTGGATAGGGGCGTACCTGTGGGGTGATTCGGTGGTTTAAGGCGGAAGGTCGGACTACCACGATCTTTAAGTCGTAAAAATTGCCCCTGACATTCGAGTTCAAGGTGGGAGCCCGACTCAGCTCGGATGACGCATCACTTCCCTTGCTTTGAAATGTCGGTTCGGATTTCGATCCATGCTTGGGAGCGGAGGCGCTGGTCTGGGAATTCCCGCCCGGTTAGCCATTATTGCGATTTGAAAGTGCTTGTGGGAAATCGAAGCGCCTCTGCGACTGATCTCGCGACGCGTGGATGAAGGCGTCTCTTCGCGTCAGTTGATGTGTCAGGGATGCTTGGATGAGCGTCGCGTGGCGGCGCATCGACGGTCGGGATGACCCGTTATCTTCTATAAGTATGGGGGGAGGGGAACAGCAGAAGCTTTCTTCCGGCTTTGATTTTCCTTCCTAACTTCCGTTTTCTGTCGGTCGTTCGCTGCCGTTGTATTTGCCGAAGGTCTATTTTCGATCGTCTTCTCAGCTCGACTACTCGCTAGGTAGTCCCTGCATCCTTTAAGCGATGGCTTCTCCTTCTGACTCTGGAATGGGTAGCAGTGCGGTGACAGAGGAGTCAATATCGTAGGAAAGGTGGTGGGGGTGCAGAGGACTCAACAGAGGAGAACGTGGCGCCCTGACGTACCGAGGGCGATAGTGGCCATCAGGTGCCGGCCGGACAGGATTGACGTTCGGGAGATTCGGGTGCGGTTCGTGCGCCCACCCTGTGAAGCGTGGGTACCGGGACCCGAGGAGAGGGTGTGTTCGCCTGGGGATAATGAAGTTGGGGTCTACGTCCGATCCTTCGAGTTGGGACTTCGATTCCCGATCCACCCTTACCTCTTACACCTGATGAACTTTCTAGAGGTGCCAATCTTTGCCTTGGCGCCCCGCTCTTGGGACTTGCTGGTGGGGTTCACCGTGCTATGCGTTGCCAGCTCCCTGAGTCCGTCCTTGGCTTTGTTCCATCACTTCTTCGTAGTTCGGAAGAGGGGGATGTACCACTGCGTCTGCGCGAGGGAGGGGAGGGAGCTCATCGTCGGGGTGCCCGTCGATGTTGGTAGGTGGATGGAGGATTTTATTTTCGTTGAGATGACGGTCGATGCGGTGCTGCTACCGAACTAGGGGGCCCTGAACCCTCTGGTGAACGAGAAGGTGACGCTAGCTGGGGAGGACCTAGCGAAGGCGCGGATCTTGGCGGGGCTACCCGAGGCGTGCCGCCGGTTGGGGAACTTGACGCTTGTCGGCCAGCTAGCCCAGGATTTTTAGTCCCAAGGTAGTTTGAGTCGGGCGTGCCTTCATTTGCCATTACCTTGAAGAGCATGTCGTCCCAGGGGGTTCCTTTTTTACACGGCCGGGAGATGTAACGTTGTATTCCCGGCTTTCTCCATGAACAGGCTCGCTATTTAAAATGAATTGGTTGGATTGATCTTGTCCTAGTTTCTTCTTCTCATTGAGTATGTTGACCGCTTGCTTGCATGCGAGGGTATAATTGCCCCCAACATTCGTCTGTACAGGAGCGCTAGGCCGTGGGGAGGGGGATGTTGAGACACAGTATGTTGACGGCATACGCGTGAGCTCTGGGCGGGCCGACGAACCCTTAATTCGGGTCGAGGTGAGGCATTCTACCCTGTTAGGTTGTGGGGGGGTCGTAGTCACAGTCTGCCCTCGAATGGGTGACGCCCAATGTCCTTAGCCGCCGTAAAGTCCCTTCTTGGACTCGGGTGTGGGATGAGGCGGGGTTTGAAGTTGTTGTGACTCGACGCGATTATTTCGACACAAAAGAGGGTGGTAATTGAAGTGTATCGGAGTCCGTTGCGTGGACAGAGGCTTTTCGATAGTGAGGTCGACCCCTCGGTGTCGCACCAAGCGTTGGTGCCTCTGGCGGCAGTGGTCCGGAAGGATAGGTTTTGTCTCGCCCTTCCCCCCTTTTTGTTTAAAGGGAACGGCGGGTTCGGTCTGAGGGAGGCCTCATTTTGTTATGTCGGACCATGCTACTATTGTAATGTTCGGACTATATATATGTGGTTTATGTTAGTTTCACTATCTTTTTGTTGGCGAAGCCCCGAGTTATACATGTAGGGGGGAGGGAACAGCTCGGCCGCGATGGGTGGCCCCGTTTGGTGAGCTCGCCTCGCAGGTTGATGGGGGTCGTTCCCAAGTTAGAGCGTGCTCGGACAATGATTAGGGGTTCTCTTGAAATAGTCTTTTTCATTAAAGTTTACGAGATTTCAACCTTAGTTTTTACATGAGGTCTCGATAAAGCCTTTGGTAGTTAGGTAAGTACTGTAGGAGAATATATGCCCATAAGGCATTTATCCATAAGTATACGTCTTGTTCATACCGTATATGGTACCTATTATTCTAAGTATAAAACGTTCGTATTAATATACTTAGATGATATTCATAGACTTATAGTTAGGTCCTTACGTATCAAGATGAGATCTCGATTATGAGTAAGTAAGTGGCCGAATAGAAATGTAAGTCTTAAACGGTTCGTGGTCATAGATGTGTCGAGAACTGGATATCGACACATCGGATAGACCATTGTGTCTTAGTCTTACCTTAGGGTAATGATGATCTCATAGTCATTCGACTTGGTGAAGTCGGAGACGAGACACAGGTGCTCATTGGAGAATGAGTTCACTGAACGACCACATAAGAGTTATTAAATGGTTAAACTTTAACTGAACTGTCTTCAATAACTCTAGGGTGATGATAGGTTAGCTGGTCCTTAAAACCTGAAGTCATTCGTACAAACCTGTGAGTGAACGGTGTAGCTTAGACCCATGATCTAGCTTCGAGGCTAGGCCTGCTGAAAGATCTTAGGTTGAGCTGCACCCGAAGCTCTCAAGGCGAGTAGATGACTAAGATGGGATACGTCACTTCCGTTAAAGGGAAGTTAGTGTCACAGGCTCAGTACGGTCTTTATGTTAATCCTCGGCCGGGGTGCGTTGTAAGAAGTACAACGTGTATACAATAAAGACCGACGTATACTGACCAATGGTGTCTAATAGGGTTGACACTAAACCATACCCTAGGACAACAAGAACACAGCCTTAACGAAGGGACTACGGCTAACGGAGTTCGTCACTAACACAGCCAATACAAACCCAATGATACTTTTGTCAAAGGGTCGATCACGTTATGATGATTCTGAAACAGGGACGACAGCTACTGCTCGTAGTGACCGTCGTCTAGGGGTTCCGAGCCCCAACCTATAGTTAGGTCAGGCTGTATGGTCTCACACCGAGTAGTGTTCGTGTCTTAGTAATAGGAAGATATAATAGAGAGAGATATCATTTGATGATATTCACAAAGCTTGTTGTGAAAGTTAGTCGCAATAGCAATAGGGACAAACGTTGCATTTGATGCAAACTACGATTAAACGTGTCGTAAATTGGTTACGAAAAATTTAGTAGGAACAAATATATTGGAAAGGGTTACCTGGATGACGGGATCGTCCTGGTCTAAACACAGGTTCAAACAGTGTCCAAATCGGAGCTCAAACGAGCCCGAAAACGCAAAAACAGTCCAAGGCGAAGTGGGTTAGACCCACTGGGCTAATAAGCCCATAGGCAAAGGCAAACGGGCGCAGCCCGCTGGCTGCGGGGGCACGCCCGCTGCAGCAGCGGGCGGGCGCCCGCTGGCCGCAGCGGGCAACGACCCGCTGCGGCAGCGGGCGTACGCCCGTTGCCCAGCGGGCGTGCGTCCCGCCTTTGCCCCCTTGGCCGGGCGCGCCCACTAAGCTTAGCGGGCGCGCCCGCAACTTAAGTCAATTTAGGGTTTTTGAAACCCCAAATGGCGGATACGAAAATCGATTGATTGCCCAACTTTGGGTAATTGTTTGAGGGGTCAAACGAAGTCGAAATTCGTCGTCGTCGGTTCCTACGCGTTCACCATTCGAAGCCCTTCGGATTGATAGCTTGTTTATTGTCTAAATTTTAATGTGCAAAGAGAATTAATTAGTTAAAGTTTGCTTTTATGAAAAGCTCACTTAAACTTGAAATTAAGCCAAATTAGCTTAATTGATTTTTCTCCTATTTTGCAAAGTCCCACATTGCTCGCAACGAGAGAGTGAGTGCCGACTCCCTATATAAATAGGGGTGCACTCTCTTCGTTGAAAAACACACCAAGTCATCGATCGAGTAGCTCCAGACTTTTAGAGCAAGCTCGATCGGCGACTAAACTTTTCTCTCTCTCTCTTCCTATTCTCCGGAGTAGTCCTAGCAAGACTACGAAGGGGGTTTTAGATTTTGATCCGGACGTCTTAGACACGGGTTCTTATCAAGTGAAAATTTCTACCGCGTGTGATCGGCTCGGAGGCAAAAGTCGGCTCGGGCGGATCGGTGCGAGGGTACGAGGCGGCTCAGGCGGATCGAGTCAAGGCGACTCGGCTACAAGGAGCTTCTGAAGACGGTGCGGTACATCTTGCCTGCTCCAGGGCCAAGATTCCAGGTATGTTGTTAAGTAATTTTAGTATAGATTTAATTAGTCGCTTTAGAGTAGATCCCTCTTGGGGTGGTCAGATCCACGCCAAGTTGGCATAGATCGGGCTAGGTTCTGGCTCCCTCAGAGCCTAGCTAAATAGTTTAGCTAGTGTAGAAAATTTTGATTTTCGGTTTCCGCTGCGCTTTTGTGCCTCTGTGGTCCGTCCGACTTAGGACGGACACAGATCCGAGCTCTGGGGGTCCGCCAAAACCCCAACATTGGCATCAGAGCTTGTTGAGCTTGAGTACGGGTTCTCGGGTTATGAGCCGACCCGAAGTAATCGCTCTTACCGTACCAAGTCCCGATAAGATGGTGATCTTATAATGGGTTGGGCATTGTCGAGAGGCATGCAGTAAAACAAGTTTCTGAGGTATCTTGTGACGGGTCTAGGGTGTCATGGATGATGTGCCTTAACAGTGTCGCAATGATATCAGAGTGATACCCAACAGTGGTATCAGAGCCACGATTATGCTATAGATCTCTTGTAGGGACTTTTAAATCTTTAAATTGCTTAATTTTAAACAATCAAACTATTTTAGCTTTTATGTTAAATTAGTTTAAAATTGTTTTTGTGTTTTAAAATTGGTTTTACAACACGGAAATTTTTTTGAGAAGATTTAATTTTATGCGATAATTTTAAATGAATCTCGAATATTCAAATGCTTCATAAATTTTTTCTTTATGAGATATAAATTTCAAGCATTTAAATGTTTATGTAGTTTTAAGAAATATTTTATTTTTGAAATCTAATTTTTCTTAAGTTACATAAAGATTAGAAATTTTAAAAAACTTTGATTGAAAGCTTTTAAATCGATTTCTAATGATTTTAAAGTGTTTTAAAATTGTTTTAAAGGATATGTAAATTATAGAAATACTTTATTTTCATGAGATGAAAGATAAATTAGTTTCTTTCTTTTAAATTACATATAAGTTTCTAAAATTATTTATGCGATATATTAATTTTAGAAATAATTGATTAAAGTTTTTAAAGCCTAGGGTTTAGAATTATTTGATAATTTTATACCTAGTTTTATGTGATAAAATGTTTTGAAGCTTTAAAAATTTTATCTTCGAATTTAATTGTTAAATTTTAGATTTGCGTGTTTATTATGTAGATAATTTTAAACTTGCAAATACTTGTTATATATCACAAATATGAAACTTTCATTTATGCGGATAAATTAGTTGTTTCATTTTTTTAATGGACATATTGAATAATGTATTCATAAACCTTATTAGGTTAGCCATTAAATGTTTAAAATTTTATGAGATGAAATTTTAATTAACTAGTGACATGTTATGTTTGATAAAACAAAACAACATCAAAACCTAATACCAGATTAGGGTAGTCCCTTTGTTTGTAAATCATTTCATTAAAATGTTTAATTGATGATTTTCATAAAAGACAAATGTTGAATTGTTTTATAAAATCGTAATTAGATTGGGTTAGCACGTTGAACGAATAGACCTTATAGTTGATAATGACTTAATAAAAATTGTTCAACCATTCCATAAAATTTCGAATTTTAGGATCCACTAGTTGATAAGGATTAACTAGTTTTCCTAATTAAAAGCCATTTAGTTGTTTGGACAAACATAGAATTGATGAAAACTCCTTCAATGGATCATGATGTCGGTCAATGTGCTTGGCTAAGTTTGCTGGACCAACCTAGCTAGACTGGGTAACAAGTGGTCCTGGCTTAGTCAATTTTCTGGCCGCGTCCGCTGGACCGCAAGGAGTCGATTCATGACTATGAAAGTCCATCGACTATACCTAAGTCAATACGATAATAATCTTGTTCAAGATAAGTCGTAGCCCTCCTTGTTTTAGGAGTTGGCAACTGTAAGAAACATGTTACGGTTGTTGAGATACACTAAAACCGTGATATGTCAATCTTATAGAAACCGATTTCTTGATTGACATCTTGACTTGACTAAAACCGTTGTCTCATCCTTCGAGCATCGATATAAGTCTAACCAAGAATGTAGTCTAAGTCCTGACCCAAACTGACGTGTCATGCATACACCGAGCGGCGGGGCAAGTCAGGCTAGACACAAAAACAAGGGTCCGACTAGGCTAGCCATTGTGATCCGTTTGAGCACACTCATGATCACAAATGACTAGGGGTAAAAATCGATAGGGAATCATAATAGATATGATTGACGACGAGTTTGTCTACCAACTGCAGAGTCGGACAACTTGTTGAGATACACTCAAGGTTGTCAGACTCGGGGTAGTCGGATCCCTCTCTCACAAATGTTATTTTATAATAAATTGTTTATTATGGCTTTAATAAATTTAGTGGGAGAATATAGTTTTATAAAAACCATTAAAACTATACTACGAACATATACTGACTAAAGTATCTATAAAAATGCAGAATGGATTCGGGTCTTAGATATATGGTTGAGAAGAACATGCTGGATGGAACGAACTACAAAGACTGGCTTATGAACATTAAGTTGGTCCTTTCCCTATCCGGGATAGGATATGTACTGTTCGAGGACGCTCCGGATAAGCCCGATGAAGATTCGACCTTCGAGGAAAAGGAAGCCTACAAATTGTACCAGAGGGATGCAGAGAAGGCCAGGTGCCTTACTCTGGCTTCGATGAGTAACGAGCTGCAGAGGAAGCATAAACATATGGATGTTCAAAGTATGCTTCTCAATGCACAAGAGTTATACGGCAAGCGATCTCGAGCTGCCAAGTTCGAAGCCACCAGCAACCTCTGGGGCACCAAGATGGGGGCAGGGCCCGTACAGAATCATGTTATCAAGATGATCGGGTACGTAGAGGACGCCGCCCAGTTAGGATTTGTCCTGGACAATGAGATGTCCATAGACATTATCCTAAAGTCTTTGACTCCTGAGTTTAAGCCTTTCATCACTGGTTTTATAATGAACAGTCTTGAAACAGATCTTCCTAGTCTCCTCAATATGCTTAGGCAGTTTAAGGAGATTGAGAAGAAGCCGACTGCATTGGTTGTTGGCTCTGCTTCTTCCGACCAGCCGAAAGGCAAGGGTAAGAAGAGGCAGGTCCCGCAACCTACAAAGGCGAAGAAAGGGAAGAAAAAGACTAAAGGGGCCCCGTCGAAATCTGAGTGCTTCCATTGCCACAAGATTGGCCACTGGAAGAGGAACTGTAAGATCTATCTTGCAGAGAAAAAGAAGGGGCATACTGATGCCTCCACCTCAGGTACAAATTCAATTCAATAAAACGTAATTATTTCCAATCATATAGTATGAGATACTAAAAGACATATGTGTAATGTATACAGGTGACTGATATGAAGCGGAGATTGGGAGAAGTGTGGAGGACGGTCGGCAATCTGAGCAATCGTTGCTGCTAGGGCCGTTCAACGACTTCAAGAGACATGATCAAGATGGAGATGATACTATTTTTAGTTAAAATAAATTGTATCATTTCTTGAAATTTGAAAACAATGATTGAGTGTTCTACACTCAAAGTTTTTGGGATAAACAAATTACGGTTCATTTTAATGAATCCGTTGTTTTATTGAATGTCTCGGAAATTGCGTTTTTGTTGAGATTGAAATTTGATTGGCTTAAATTTTCTGTGATTGTGGCTTTCTGAGATGGTTGTGAAAATTCTCGAATGATGATGCGAAGCTTCGAAAAATGTTGATTTTTGAGCTGACTTAATGTTATAGTCAATTGGTAGTTAAGTATAGGTTCCAGGGGCGTATAAATTGTGCGCGATCACAATTATACGCATATTAAGATTAATTCTTAATAAACCGCATTTAGTTATTAAAGTGTTAATATTAAATGTTGGTTAAGGGAAAAGTACAGTGTAGGACGTTTTGATTGAGCGAGTCAATGTCAAAATTCCTTAAACCGATCTTGACTTGACTCATTCGTCAAACCGAACCTGACACTAGTACATTCCATCTATAGCACTTACCAAATGGTTATATCTTCGTATATACAATCTAAATATGATTTAGATATAATATTGAAGTATTTAACCATGTAATTCTCAAAGTCAGTGGGAGCTAGCTCGTATACTTAGTTCCGATCTTTCGGACTAAGTAAAAAGGATTTCCTACTTATAAATCATCTAGATAAAACATTGAATCAAAATTGTTTTGATTTAATCGAATATATAGAGACTCAGGGTGTCATGTATGTACTTGACATATTGACACAAGAAAAGTGGAATGAGCTGAGACTGACTGATAGATTATAATGTTAGACCCTACATCTAGATTGTATAAGCTAATTGTTAGCTATACAAAGATAGGAAAAATTGATCCAGATCTTTTTTCCAAAGGATCAACCCTGTGTGATCAAGAGATGCATTAATTAATCCATTAAAATACGTTGTAGATACTCGTTAGTAAAACCACTCTTAGGTTTGTCATATAAATGTCAATGTGACTGATATGCTATAGCGGTATGAGATACCATGATAAATAGCCTAAGTGCAAGTGGGAGATGTAGGAGAATATATGCCCATAAGGCATTTATCCATAAGTATACGTCTTGTTCATACCGTATATAGTACCTATTATTCTAAGTATAAAACGTTCGTATTAATATACTTAGATGATATTCATAGACTTATAGTTAGGTCCTTACGTATCTAGATGAGATCTCGATTATGAGTAAGTAAGTGACCGAATAGAAACGTAAGTCTTAAACGGTTCGTGGTCATAGATGTGTCGAGAACTGGATATCGACACATCGGATAGACCATTGTGTCTTAGTCTTACCTTAGGGTAATGATGATCTCATAGTCATTCGACTTGGTGAAGTCGGAGACGAGACACAGGTGCTCATTGGAGAATGAGTTCACTGAATGACCACATAAGAGTTATTAAATGGTTAAACTTTAACTGAACTGTCTTTAATAACTCTAGGGTGATGATAGGTTAGCTGGTCCTTAAGACCTGAAGTCATTTGTACAAACCTGTGTGTGAACGGTGTAGCTTAGACCTATGATCTAGCTTCGAGGCTAGGCCTGCTGAAAGATCTTAGGTTGAGCTGCACCCGAAGCTCTCGAGGCGAGTCGATGACTAAGATGGGATTTGTCACTTCCGTTAAAGGGAAGTTAGTGTCACAAGCTCAGTACGGTCTTTATGTTAATCCTCGGCCGGGGTGCGTTGTATGAAGTACAACGTGTATACAATAAAGACCGCAGTATACTGACCAATGTTGTCTAATAGGGTTGACAGTAAACCATACCCTAGGCCAACAAGAACACAGCCTTGACGAAGGGACTACGGCTAATAGAGTTCGTCACTAACACAGCCAATACAAACCCAATGATACTTTTGTCAAAGGGTCGATCATGTTATGATGATTCTGAAACAGGGACGACAGCTACTGCTCGTAGTGACCGTCGTCTAGGGGTTCCGAGCCCCAACCCGTAGTAAGGTCAGTCTGTAGGGTCTCACACCGAGTAGTGTTCGTGTCTTAGTAATAGGAAGATAGAATAGAGAGAGATATCATTTGATGATATTCAACAAAGCTTGTTGTGAAAGTTAGTCGCAATAGCAATAGGGACAAACGTTGCATTTGATGCAAACTATGATTAAACGTGTCATAAATTGGTTACGACAAATTTAGTAGGAACAAATATATTGGAAAGGGTTACCTGGATGACAGGATCGTCCCGGTCTAAACACAGGTTCAAACCGTGTCCATATCGGAGCTCAAACGAGCCCGAAAACGCGAAAACAGTCCAAGGCGAAGTGGGTAAGACCCACTGGGCTAATAAGCCCATAGGCAAAGGAAAACGAGCGCAGCCCGCTGGCTGCAGTGGGTGCACGCCCGTTGCACAACGGGGTGCAGCAGGCGCAGCCCGCTGCAGCAGCGGGTGGGCACCTGCGGGCGGGCGCCTGCTGGCTGCAGCGGGCGCACGCCCGCTGCCTAGTGGGCGTGCGGCCCGCCTTTGCCCCCTTGGGCGGGCGCGCCCGCTAAGCTTAGCAGGCGCACCCACAACTTAAGTCAATTTAGGGTTTTTGAAACCCCAAATGATGGCTACGAAAATCGATTGATTGCCCAACTTTGGGCAATTGTTTGAGGGGTCAAACGAAGTCGAAATTCGTCGCCGTCGGTTCCTACGCGTTCACCATTCGAAGCCCTTCGGATTGATAGCTTTTTTGGTGTCTAAAGTTTAATGTGCAAAGAGAATTAATTAGTTAAAATTTGCTTTTATGAAAAGCTCACTTAAACTTGACATTAAGCCAAATTAGCATAATTGATTTTTCTCCCATTTTGCAAAGTTCCACATTACTCGCAACGAGCGAGTGAGTGCCGACTCCCTATATAAATAGGGGTGCACTCTCTTCGTTGAAAAACACACCAAGTCATCGATCGAGTAGCTCCAGACTTTTAGAGCAAGCTCGATCGGCGACTAAACTTTTCTCTCTCTCTCTCTTCCTATTCTCCGGAGTAGTCCTAGCAAGACTACAAAGGGGGTTTGGATTTTGATCTGGACGTCTAAGACGCGGGTTCTTCTCAAGTGAAAATTTCTACCGCGTGTGATCGGCTCGGAGGCGAAAGTCGGCTCGGGCGGATCGGTGCCAGGGTGCGAGGCGGCTCAGGCGGATCGAGTCAAGGCAGCTCGGCTACGAGGAGCTTCTGAAGACGGTGCGGTACATCTTACCTGCTCCAGGGCCAAGATTCCGGGTATGTGGTTAAGTAATTTTAGTATAGATTTAATTAGTCGCTTTAGAGTAGATCCCTCTTGGGGTGGTCAGATCCACCTCAAGTTGGCATAGATCGGGCTAGGTTCTAGCTCCCTCAGAGCCTAGCTAAATAGTTTAGCTAGTGTAGAAAATTTTGATTTTCAGTTTCCACTACGCTTTTGTGCCTCTGTGGTCCGTCCGACTTAGGACGGACACAGATCCGAGCTCTGGGGGTCCGCCAAAACCCCAACAAGTACGACCCGACTCATTGGCGGGCAAGGAAGTCGTTCCATCCTGCTGTAAACTACATCAGGATGGGCGGACTCCTCTCTTCTGGACGGTCTTCATTCTCTTCCGTTGCTCATCGCGTCCCTCTGCGCGTCCCCTATGCTTAAGGGTTGCAAGGTCTCCTCGGCTGCTTGGATTCACCAGGGAAGCTGTCTTGTTGTTGTCCTCCATTAGATCGCTCTTACAGAGTTTTCTCGAGAGGAGGTCGGAGGAAAACCCTGGGAGAGGAGGAGCACGAGGTGGAGGTGGCGTGCTGCCTCGTCTTTTGCCCTCTTGCCCATGACGGGTTATAAGGTCTCTTTGGAGAGTCCTTGCATCAAAAGGAAACCCTGGAAGAGTTGGAGGACGGGGTGTCGGAGGTGGAGAACGAGGCAGTGGAGGTGGAGTCGTCTCCCCGGGAGGGTCTCCGACGGCCCGGCCTTGATGGGAAGATAGAGGAAAGGGAGGTGGGTCGTTAGGAGGCGCGTCGATGGAGACTGGTGAGCCGGGTAGGGCTTTTGCCTTTCCTGCCGGTGGGTCTCGAGGTGGGGCGGATGCTGGTCGGGGGGGAGAAAACCACCGCAAGTCCTCCGATTCGACTGTTTCATCTGGTTCAGAGCAGACGGAGGAGTGGAAGGCGGGGCTCCCCTTGTGTAAGAGGAATAGACTATCAGTGATCCGTATGTTAGAGGAATAGCCTATCGGCGTGGCGGGCCATTGGGAGGCGGGCCCGTGGAAGCTGGTATGCCCAGGCAGAGGCTGGAGTGCCCAATGGGGTGATATGGCAGGGCTGCCCCGTCCTTCAGGCTCTCAGCCTGGAGCGCCAGTGCGCCTCGGGTGCCGGAAGAGGGGCACGGCCCGCCATTGGAGCTCCAGTTCCCGTGCCTTAAGTTGTCTAAGGGAACTTGAAGACCAATAAGTGGGCCGTTCCCTGGGTAAGAAGAGTAGTCCATCGGCGGTCACCGTGTGGAAGCGATCGCATGTCGGTGTGGGATCCACTGATGGCCGAGCGCCTCCCTTGTTTTCGAGCGGGATGTCTTGAAGCCTTTTTATACTTGGTGGAGGGGATTGAGGTCGGTCCTCATATTTTCTTTTTCTTTTCTTTTCTTTTCCTTTCTCTCCTTTGGGAGGTTAAGGGGGGTATTTATAGGGGGATTTTGTTGACGATTTCCCCGGAGTTAATGCGTTGAGCTGGCATCATCAATGGGCTCCTCAGAATCACGTCCTTTGGGAACCGCCTTTACCAGGTGACGCTAGACGCGATTCGTCAGCCCTTGCCTCTCGGGGGTGTGTCGTCATTAATGGCGTGTTTCCCGAGCGTCCTTTCGTTTCGACGAGTCGCATCGAGGGCCTGCTTTATCGGGACCCGACGTTGTCCAACGATTCTTGGCCTACGTGGGGCCTGCCTCGGCCCTCGTGTCGTTTTCCTTTTCCCACGTGAGGATCATGGGTCTACTTGGGAGGATGGTGATCAAGTGGACATCTCGGTCTATGCTTCTCCTCGGCCCCAGTGTTTCTGAGGGGGGGAGCGAGCGCTGATCGCCCGCCCTGAACACACACCCGGGGCGGGGGACTCGCTAGTCTTACCGCAAGCGCACGGTGTAGCGGCGAGCGGGTATCGAACACGAGGAGGGCAAATGACGGTGTCTTCTTCAATTCACCTGGCTATTAGAACAATCAAGAGATATTCGCTATAAAGCGGTCACAGTCGTCTAATTGTATAAAGAAAATATCAAATTAATAAAAACGCCTAGGGATAGGGAATCCCCGCTACAAACCGTATCTCGTCATTGTGATTCGTAGGTTTCAAAATTGCTAGACTTGAAATTCAGGTGAACTAGTTGCAACTAAATGTAGAACCAAGCTCACGCTCTCGCGATATTGCCGGTCTATATCAAACCTAGGGTAGGGTCCAATCTCTTGCAAACCCTAACCTAGGCAAGCTAGCGTGAAGAACAACATCATCGTTCAATCGTATCTCGAGCCCACTCTCGTGCAAACCCGAGCTACGATCTAGGTTGGGATAGTTCCTACCCGTCCAATCTCTTGCAAACGGGTATTGGTATAGAATCACAATTGAAACCCCTAGTTTCGGTCCAATCTCTAGCAAACTGATTCCAGAGAAACCCAGTCGTAACCCAATTCGGATTTCTAAGGCTTCCTATCGAGTTGTGATCCAATCTCTTACACATCCCAATCGGTATGAATCCCTAGCTATTCGTATTAAATCAATCCCAAACTAACCCTAATCAATTCTAGCAAGAATTTCACCAATTCATCACAAATTAGAAATAGGGTTCGTAGGGTTCATCCCTACGCCCTAAGACGATAAAACTACTCACAATTCATAAGGCAAATCATTAGAAATTCAATAATAGAAACAATAGAATTCATTGCAATAGACGATATATCAATAAAAATGAGGTTTTTGATAGAAAGAGAGACAAATCAATGAAGATTCAATAGCATCCAACAAAATAGAACTTTTTATCTCTCTCCAAAAAGCTCAATCTAATCTCCTAAAAAGTAATCTAAAAAGCTGCAAAAAGTATATGAGAAAAGCACTCTAAACTAGGTTAAAAACTGGGGTTAAATACCCCCCAAAATCGCCCAAAAAACTGTGACAAAACTGCCCATGCACAGCTTGAAAATCGCACTTTACGCTACATGTAGCGCGGCTCACTCGGCCGAGTGACAAATGTCATTCGGCCGAGTGACAAACCCTGACGGATTACAGTAAGTCTGGACTTTTGGGGGTCGGCTCCTCGAGAGTCACTCGGTCGAGTGACTTTCTTTTCTTCGGCCGAATGGACTTCTTCACTCGGCCGAGTCGGGACTCGGGACTGTACTGACGGATTACAGTAAGTTGGGAATTTTTGGTTGCCGTCATCTTGATGCCACTCGGGCGAGTGGTGTCTCCGTGCTTCGGCTGAGTGGGCTGGCGATGGTCGGCCGAGTGCACACTGATACTCAATCTATTGCGTGTCCGATCTGGCCGACCGAGCGGGCTGTCGATGGTCGGCCGAGTGACTCCTTCACTCGGCCGAGTGGCATGCAGAAAATGCCCAATCTTCGTATTTTTGCTTCCTCGTCGCTCCTACGACGTTCTTTCTTCTTCCACTCCTCTCCAATCGTAGAATTCCCCTCAAAAGAGTCACAGGTGACACTCCGGAGTAGGTGCATCTCAGAATCACTCCAAATCGCTCCAAATCTCCTGAAATACGACAAAAACAAGAAATCGTGAAAAACATCGTAATATTGCTGAATAATCGTGAAAAACGCGATATGGGCGATCTAAATGGCATGCAAACAAGCAGAAAAAAGGTGTAAAATATGGAGTGATCAAAATCCCCCAAGCTTACCTCTTACTCGTCCTCGAGGAAGATGAGTAAAAAGCGAACCTGATGGATAAAGATAATGGAAACGATGGAGAAATGGAAAATGAAAAATGGAAAACAAAATAGAAAACGAAGAAGGAAGTTGCTAGATCATTTTTCTCAGGACGTGGGTTTTGCTTACTCATATAGCACGCATCGAATATAAAACACATGTCAAAGACTTTTATCTCGATATCATAGTATAATGGTGCATTTGAAAATAGAAAACCCAAGAATATCAATATAGCATGAAGAAATGGAATAATTCTAGAATTAACATCGTCTGAAGCGTCTAAAGCGGTATACAAAATTGTAGATCACACACTTTTCAATTGAATGCTTTCTATAAGGAGTATAAGAGATATCACACAATAGAGTAGTAAGAATAGAAAAGTGTGGTTTTCATGATATGAATGATAAGTGTAGATTTCTGGATTTCGTGAAACTTTTAGCAATCTCACCGAGTATAAAATATTACTTAGCCTAGGTTGTCATGCACCGTCAAGTAGTCACTCTCTCACACATCATTGGATCCTCTCCCCCAAGCTTATCCATAAGCTTTGTGGCATAAACAAAACAATATTTACATTCCCCGTTTCTTTTGAAACTCCAAAAGTAAATAAAAAATAAAAATAAAAAGAGGGAAGAAAGAGAGAAAGGGTATGAGATGGGATCGTTTTTGAACTTCTTTTCTCTTTTCTTTTCTTTTTCTCAAATATTTTCCCTTTTTTTTTCTTTTTTTTTCGAATAACGTATATACACAAATGATCCCAAATCAAAAGAGAAGGATATACAAATATTTTTTTTTCTTTTTTTGGTTTTGGGGAATTTGGAGCATGGAATATAATAACGGGGGAGATGCCAATAATAGAATTGCTAAGGGGAGATTCACCAATGAATTTAAAATAGAGAAATAATGTTCAAGATATGTGGAGAAAGAAATAAATGTATCTCTCGGTTCACACTATATGACGTGCATGACAACTTCAGCAGGGTAATTTAGTCTACTCAGTTTAATCTCAAAAAGCAAACTAGTCCAGATATATCAATGCTAGCAAACATTCAATCAACCTGAAGTGAAGCGTACGAATCATACAATAAGAAGTGATATGAGAAAAGAAAGCAGTACTCCAGATATAAGCAATCAATGCGTGAATCTTGGTGTGTATTCTACGATAGCATACATATGAATTATCAGACATCAGTTAATAATAGAATTTCATCCATTTTCATACGGAAAAAGAAGTGGGTTACTATTTCTAAATGCAAAGCAGAACATATCATATGATATCAGAAACAAAAGCTATGACATGACAAGATTAGCATACATATAGAGAAAAGCTAACACCATGTCATCATCATCACAGAAAAATCATCTCTAGCAAGAGATGAAGAAATAAAGATAAAAGAAAATAGAACTATTTACAATGCAGCACACAAGGAAAATAAGAAAAACATGATGCATGGCAAAAAAAATGAAAAAGTGATGAAAAATGGGTGCAAATGCGGAAATAGCGTGAAAAAACTAAAAATAAAGGTGATAAAAGCAAAAAGTGTGAGAACTCACTCCCCCAAGCTAAAGTGCACAGTGTCCTCAATGTGCGAAGTGTGGCACACCAAGAGACGTGAAATGGGTGGGGTGGGTGAGGATGCATGCATGATAAAAAAGAAAGAAAAATAAACAGAAAAAAAGATGTGGATGGGATGCATGCAAAGATCAGAGTGATGCAGATATGTGTCACCAAAAATACTCTCCCTCTCTCCCCCAAAAAAAAGAAGATATAAAATGATGTGATCAGAACAGGGACCAAATTAGTGAGGGGAGGAGGTGGGGGCAAAAATCTCCAGGACCGGCACAAAATGGGCAGCATAACGACAAAAAATATCAATGGCATCAAGGGTGTGCCTAAGCTGGTGGTGCTGCACCATCACCGTCATGTGGCGGAGGTGGAGGTGGTGGGGGTGGTGGGGGTGCAGGGCGTGGCTGCTGGCTGGGTGGCTGTGGAGGTGGAGGCAGTCTCGCCAGTATCTGAGTCAGGCAAACCTCAATACTGGGAAGTAGCTCTAGGCGAGTCTGCATGGCGGTGACTGTGGCGGAGAGGGCCCTAAAATCGCCTCTGAGTCCACTCACTGCCCCCTCTAGAGCACGAATGCTCTGAAGTGTAGAGTCGGGGGAGGGTGGAGCAGGGGGACGCACAGGTCTAGGTTGTGAAGGACGGGGCTCCCGCACACGGGTGGTGTAGAGTATGGGGCCAACAGGAAAGTGCGGGAAGGGTGTTGTGGTCACTAGTGGATGCCCAGCCTCAGTGTGAGGCTCGGACGCGGGCTGGGACGAGGTGGCAGTAGTAGCAGTGGTGGAAGACAAAATTGGCGACGAGGCAGTAAGAGAGGTCGGTGACACAGGTGTGGGGACAGACGTCATGATACTCTTGGATAGGACAGCTGCGGTGGAGACAGAAGGGTCGGCCACTAGGGAGGAAGTGTAAGGACCAAAAGGTGACACCCCAGCGGACAGCAAGCTGGATAGGGTCCGCACAGCAGCAGGGAAGGAAGGCTTGCCGCTCTCTAGTATGGTGGGTGGATGCTTGGGAAGAAGTGAGGAAATAGGCTCAACCGAGATAGGCACAACAGTGGTGGGGGTGGTGGTAGACGTTGTGGACGTGGTGGACGACTCAGCAAGGGTGCTCCCGACACTGGCAGAAGTGGGGACAGAAGTGTCGGAAGGTGCAGAAAGTGCAGGCTCAGGCTGAGGGATCACGGGGTCGACAGGTGGTGCAGGGGGTGCCTGCTCAGCTCCCTCGGCCTCTAGCACGTAGGCGGCGGGGATCAGGAGATCCATCGCCAGAAGCCAGTCCCCGTGTGCCGGTCCTATATGTGTCCGAGCGAGGCTCGGGAGGATCATGTAATCGGCACTAAAGGGACCATGTAATCATACCCAGTGGCACTGGCCGTGGGGACGAAGCATCTTCATCCGGGCCATAACATCTATCGAGAGTGCAGTGGGCCCCGGGGCTCGTCGAAGGTCGTCCGGAAGGTCCTCATCGGTCATCAGGGCTAGCAGGGTGATCAGGCCGTCGCAACAGATCGGTGGCGAGCGCCCATCGATACGATGATGCGGTCCAAAAACTAGCTAGCGATATCAATCTCAACGGCGGGGATCATCGCATCACCAACCCTATCCTGAACTCTGGGGCGAGTCATCGCGTAGAGCATATAGAGCTCACGCGTGGACATCATCCCAGGCTCGTACCTCACAAGGAAGGTGGTCGCCATAAGGCGCTGTGCTATGCGGAGGCAGGGGTGGACTATAGCTGAGGCCTTGGCCCTACTAGGGTCAAAGCCAAGTGGAGAACCCGTGATCCGTGTCCAGAAGGTGGAGGCGTCGAACGACGGCGGTGGGATGTGCGTGGGCGCATAGGCACGGTCAGGGATAGGGACGGGAGGCCACTGGAAGAATGCACGGAGCATGTCGAGAGTGATCTCGCACTCTCGATCCATCAGGTGGAATGTGCAGCCTCCAGGGGTCCAGTCAATCAAGCTCAGGACCTCAAGTGTCGGACGGATGTAAGTATCCGCCGACACAGCAAGAACATCACGCCATCCCACATTGTCGTACAACGTGAGAAGCCCCTCTAGTACCCCTAGGTGGTCAAGGTCTGCTAAGTGTGTGAACCTAGTGGGTACTATCGAGCGATGGTAGATACGCTCGAAGCGGGCGCGGTGTGCGTCGTTTCGGAATGTGATCCCCATCGGTCCGACAATGGGAGCGGGTGGAGGGACAGGATCAGCTGGGATAGGCTATGTGGGTGGTGGTGGTGGTGGCAGGCTAGGTGGAGGGGAGTCCTCCCTAGCGTGAGAGGGACCTGGGTCATCGGTCCGCCTCCACTTGGGGGCGGATCCCCACGTGCGCGGTCTGGTGCGGGGCGGCATGTGTGCTGCGAGTGCTCACCCAACTAGAATAATATGTGGCGTGCTAAAAAAATGGAACGAATGTACCTGAACACGCCGTGAGAGCAAATCAGCCAATGAGTGCGAAGAACGCCGCCTCCGTGAAGCTAAAAGCGCGTCCTGAAGCTCCCCAAAGCTCCCCCAAGATAGCCTGCAAATCAAACAATGATATCAGTGGATAATATTCAAAATACATGGCGGAGATGGGGTATAATAGATAGATAAAAGAATTAATTTGATTTTTGGGCTCAACGGGTCTACGGATCGAGAGAAACAAGGAGAAAATAGGATATCGGGGCAAACCGAGGCGATAGGGGGCAAACTGAGGCGGCGCCGGCGAGGTGGAAGGTGGCCGGCGGTCGGAGTGGGGAGGGGGAGTTGGTCACGGGTCGGTCGCGGGTGATTCGGGTGCGGAGGGTTGCACAGCGGTCGAGGGATGAGAAGCAGCGCGAAGGCTCGGGCGAAATCGGGGAAATTGGGGTTTTAGAAAATCGCGCCCGCTCCGCAGTTTATATATAAATTGTTACGACTCGGCCGAGTGACATTGTGCGTAAACGAAAAAAAAATTTGAAAATCTCGTTCCCACTTACAACTCGGCCGAATGGATTTTGTTCACTCGGCCGAAGGGAGAAAACTCCTTCGGCCGAGTGGCTCTGCCACTCGGCAATTTTCACCCTAGGAGGGTATCTGTTTCACTCGACCGAATGGATTTTCTTCACTCGGCCGAGTGGCGGTTAATACTGAAATGCACAAAAAAGACATAGAGTTGGTTCCGCAGACTTCCCTGGTTGGTGCCCCACTCGGCCGAATGGGGTCCTTTGCTCGGCCGAGGCGCATATGATACTCGGCCGAGTGACGTGCTGTTTTCTGCTTCGGGGCTCTGTTTTCGCTCTACTCTCTGTTTTTCTTCCTCCAGTTGGTTTCTTCCTCCTCCTAAGGCCTGATCGCATCCCTGGAGCACTCTTCCTTGCCTCTATCTTCCTATTATGATTGATCTCCTTTTCTCCTTCTCCTGTTATGAAAAATAGGACCCGTTGTCACGATTTTTATAGGCAAAAAGACTCTAAAAACTAACAAAAGGTCTAAACCAAAAATGAAAATCAAAATAAAAAATAGTGCAAAAACTGTCGGGTTGCCTCCCGACAAGCGCTCGTTTAAGGTCTTGAGCTCGACCCCTTTGGATTTTCAATTAATGTGTGATGTTGGGTGCATATGAGATGCACCCGTCGAATTTGCCGGGAAGACCGCTTGGATTTGGATCGTGGTGGTGCGTGGCCTTCCTCAGCGCCCCTTCATCATGGGCAATGTTGGGGGATGGCTCCCCCAAGCTTGAGCTTGTTCCGGTCTTTGACTTCGCCGGTGACACCGATCTTCGAATCGGTGGAGCTTTCTTCGGATTCTTCAATGTCGAGAGCTTGCAAAGCTCTCGTATTCTCGCGACATCAGCGTCGCCATCATCATTTGCCGTGGATCTATTGGGAAAGTCCTCCAACGTCTCTTCTTCGCTCAAATATTGGCTTTCTTCAAAGCCATCATCGTGGAGTGCACCGATGGAGTAGGGGATAGCTTCTTCAATAACCTCGTCAAGGAGGTATGAAAGGTCATCCGGCCGTCCCTTGAGTAGATATATTTTATTTACTTCACCCGTAGGGACTCCCTCGGAATATTACTTGAGCCGTTGTCCGTTCACCTTGAATGTGGCTTCATCTTTACCTTCTAGCTCAAAGGCTCCTCCCGGTTGTATGTGCTTGATGGTGAATGGTCCGGACCACCGTGATCTCAACTTTCCGGGAAATAGTCGGAGTTGGGAATTATATAGCAAGACTTTGTCTCCGACCATGAAGTCTGTGACAGTTATGCGTGTGTCGTGGAGAATCTTGGTCCTTTCTTTGTAAATCCTTGAGCTCTCGTAGGCATCTCTTCTAATTTCGTCAAGCTCATTGATGTCTAAGAGCCGTCTCACCACCGCACTCTTATAGTCATAATTGAGGGTCTTGATGGCCCAATACGCGCGGTGCTCCAACTCTACCGGTAAGTGACAAGCTTTCCCATAAACAAGTCGGAACGGCGTGGTGCCAATGGGAGTGCGAAAGGCCATGCGATATGCCCATAGAGCATCATTTAACTTCATGGACCAATCCTTTCTAGATCGATCTACGGTCTTTTCAATAATTTGCTTGATTTCCCTATTCAAACCCTCCTCTTGGCCGCTTGTCTGAGGGTGATATGCCATTCCAATTATATGGTTTACCCCGTACTTTTTCAACATGGCTTCAAACTTGTTTTCTATGAAGTGGCTTCCCCCGTCACTTATCAAAGTACGAGGCACCCCAAAGCGTGGGAAAATATTCTGCTTGAAAAACTTGGAAACAACCCTCGCATCATTAGTAGGGGTGACGATGGCTTCTACCCATTTAGAGACGTAGTCCACGGCCAATAAGATGTACTTGTTACCTTTGCTTGACGGGAATGGTCCCATGAAGTCCACTCCCCAACAATCAAATAGCTCAATTTCTAGAATGGGCCTCATTGGCATCTCATTTCGTTTGGAAATATTCCATGTCCGTTGGCATCTATCACACCCCTTGACGAAGTCGTGGGTGTCTCTGAACATGGTCGGCCAAAAGAATCCACGCTGCAATATTTTAACTGTAGTCTTGGAAGCGGCGTGATGTCCCCCGTATGGCATACCATGGCAATGCAAGATGATGGAGGTGGCCTCCTCCTTAGAAATGCATCTCCGAATAACCCCATCCTTGCATATCTTAAAGAGATACGGATCTTCCCAGAAATAGCTACGGACTTCATGCATAAATCTCATCTTTTGCTGTGTGGGCATCCCGCATGGTTTAATCCCACAAGCCAAATAATTGACAAAGTCCGCATACCAAGGAACTTCCCCGGGCCTTATGGAGTATAGCCTCTCATCAACAAAGGTATCATCGATATGTAAACTCTCGTCCTCCTTGTCACGAACAAGCCTGGACAAATGATCTGCCACAACATTGTCCGTACCCTTCTTGTCTCTGATTTCTAAATCAAACTCTTGCAATAAAAGTATCCACCTAATCAACCTTGGTTTGGCCTCTTTCTTGCTTAGAAGATACTTCAATGCCGTGTGGTCGGTGTGGACAATTACCTTGGAACCAAGGAGGTAGGAGCGAAACTTTTCAATGAAATAGACGACCGCTAGAAGCTCTTTCTCAGTAGTTGTATAATTTTTCTGCACGTCATCCAATGTTTTGCTTGCATAGAATATTGCATGAAGCTTTTTGTCTTTCCATTGTCCCAATACCGCTCCAATGGCTTGGTCACTTGCATCACACATGAGCTCAAAGGGAAGGCTCCAATCCGGTGGCTGTATGATGTGTGCAGAAATTAGTGCTTCCTTTAATGTATTGAACGCTTGCAAGCATTCACCTGAAAAAACAAACATGGCATCTTTAGCAAGCAAGGAGGTAAGAGGTCGGGCAATCAAGGCGAAATCCTTGATAAAGCGGCGGTAAAACCCCGCATGACCAAGAAAGCCCCTAATGCCCTTAACATTAATAGGAGGAGGGAGTTTCTCGATTACCTCAATCTTCGCCTTATCAACCTCAATCCCTCTTGAGGAGACAAGGTGCCCAAGCACTATCCCTTCCGTGACCATGAAGTGACATTTCTCCCAATTAAGAGTAAGATTATTTTGTTGACATCTTTTAAGAACTTTAGTAAGATTAGCCAAACAAGAATCAAACTCACTTCCATAAACTGAGAAATCATCCATGAAAACTTCCATAATATTTTCAATATAGTCGGAAAAGATGGAAGTCATGCACCTTTGAAAGGTGGCGGGTGTATTACAAAGACCAAATGGCATCCTACGGTAAGCATAGGTGCCATAGGGACAAGTGAAAGTAGTCTTTTCTTGGTCGTCTTCATGCAAAGGGATTTGGAAGAAAACCGAATACCCATCCAAATAACAAAAGTATTTATGTTTAGCAAGGCATTAGAGCATTTGGTCAATGAAGGGTAATGGGTAATGGTCTTTTCGGGTGGCTTTATTTAGTTTTCTGTAATCAATGCACATCCGTCATCCCGTGACAGTGCGTGTAGAAATGGGCTCTCCTTTATCGTTTTTTATAACGGTCATCCCCCCTTTTCTTGGGGATGACGTGAACAGGGCTAACCCATCTACTGTCAGAGATAGGGTAGATAATTCCGGCCTCAAGCAATTTTAGGATTTCCTTTTTGACCACCTCCTTCATGTTGGGGTTCAACCGCCTTTGAGGCTCTATGGAGGTGGTGTCAGTGTTTTCCAAATGGATTCTATGCATGCAAAGCCTAGGGCTTATTCCCTTAAGATCAGAGATAGTGTAGCTAAGGACATCCTTGTGACTCCTAAGAACATCTAGGAGTTTCTCAAGTTGATCATGAGTGAGGTGGGAGTTAACTATTACCGGGAAGGTTAATTTATTACCCAAGAAAGCATACCTTAGATTCGGTGGTAATTGTTTAAGCTCTACCTCAAGAGGTGCCATACCCTCTGTTTCATCATCTTGTGTGAGTTTAGCTTCTCCTTCAACATCTGAGTTTAGCTCATGTTCGGGTGGTGCACTCTCGAGTGGAGGCTCAGATTCGCTTCTTGGTGAGGACGGTGCATCTGAATAGACACTGCACAATTCCGCGTGGGCATCGATAGGACCTCCACTTTGCTCCGGTTCATTCCTGAGACCAAGAGATATGTCAGCTAATCCAT
Organism: Scilla litardierei; assembly: GCA_030789695.1. Lineage (NCBI taxonomy): Eukaryota > Viridiplantae > Streptophyta > Magnoliopsida > Asparagales > Asparagaceae > Scilla > Scilla litardierei. The sequence continues at coordinate 439,136,102 of CM061142.1, read as the reverse complement.
AAATGCAGGAGTGGGGGTCATAGAGCACACTTCCCTGAATATCGGTATGTACAGTGGATTCCTCGGGGAAGTAGCACTTCTCGATGCATGTTCTACTGTCTTCGAAATATAGCTTGTCGTCTCTCACATCAACTCTGAGGTCGCCCCCAATTGTCCCATCCGGGGAGATTTGATCCATCACGAAGCAAGCAAATAATTGTTCGACGGGGTCCTCGATGTTAATAGCAAAAGCTCCAGTGGCATGGACCTCATCAACAAGTTCCTTAAGGAGCTCTGCAAAGGATTCATCATCTCCCCGGCCAGACTCAGTCATTGGCATTGCATCCCCCATGTTATCTGTTAAGATCTTGTGGAAAATTTTGGGAGAGCGTGCAAATTGGGCTGTAAATAGAGTTAGAAAAGACTGAAGAAATAAATAAAGAAATTGAAAAATAACCGGGTGATCGAAATCGAACTCCGGCAAAAACACTTCCCCGGCAACGGTGCCAAAAACTTGATCGCCCGCCCCGAACACACACCCGGGGCGTGGGACTCGCTAGTCTTACTGCAAGCGCACGGTGTAGCGGCGAGCGGGTATCGAACACGAGGAGGGAAAATGACGGTGTCTTCTTCAATTCACCTGGCTATTAGAACAATCGAGAGATATTTGCTATAAAGCGGTCACAGTCATCCAATTGTATAAAGAAAATATCAAATTAATAAAAACGCCTAGAGATAAGGAATCCCCGCTACAAACCGTATCTCGTCATTGTGATTCGTAGGTTTCACAATTGCTAGACTTGAAATTCAGGTGAACTAGTTGCAACTAAATGTAGAACCAAGCTCACGCTCTCACGCTATTGCTGGTCTATAGCAAACCTAGGGTAGGGTCCAATCTCTTGCAAACCCTAACCTAGGCAACCTAGCGTGAAGAACAACATCATCGTTCAATCGTATCTCGAGCCCACTCTCGTGCAAACCCAAGCTACGATCTAGGTTGGGATAGTTCCTACCTGTCCAATCTCTTGCAAACGGGTATTGGTATAGAATCGCAATTGAAAACCCTAGTTTCGGTCCAATCTCTAGCAAACCGATTCCAGAGAAACCCAATCGTAACCCAATTCGAATTTCTAGGAATTCCTATCGAGTTGGGATCCAATCTCTTGCAAATCCCAATCGGTATGAATCCCTAGCTATTCGTATTAAATCAATCCCAAACTAACCCTAATCAATTCTAGCAAGAATTTCACCAATTCATCACAAATTAGAAATAGGGTTCGTAGGGTTCATCCCTACGCCCTAAGACGATAAAACTACTTACAATTCATAAGACAAATCATTAGAAATTCAATAATAAAAACAATAGAATTCATTGCAATAGACGATATATCAATAAAAATGAGGTTTTTGATAGAAAGAGAGACAAACCAATGAAGATTCAATAGCATCCAACAAAATAGAACTTTTATCTCTCTCCAAAAAGCTCAATCTAATCTCCTAAAAGGTAATCTAAAAAGCTGCAAAAAGTATATGAGAAAAGCTCTCTAAACTAGGTTAAAAACTGGGGTTAAATACCCCCCAAAATCGTCCAAAAAACTGTGACAAAACTGCCCATGCGCAGCTTGAAAATCGCACTTTACGCTACAGGCAGCGCGGCTCACTCGGCCGAGTGACAAATGTCATTCGGCCGAGTGACAAACATGTAGAAACTAAAGATCTAAATGTGTACAAATCGAATAACACAGATCTAGATATATAACATGCGGAATCTTAAATCATTGACCTACTCAGATTTAGCGGAAGCGTACCTGAGTCCATCGCTAATAATCTGAAAGATCCTGACGATAGCACAACGGACGATCTTCCAGAATAGCACGAATCAACCGTTGGAGAACCCCTTTAGCTTTCTCCTGGTTTCTCTCCTAGCGACGGGACGTAGAAAAGACGGCTCAACTTTGTTCGTGTATTCCAGGGACCATGACCGCTAATATTTATAGGCTAGCCTCCATAGCCCTAGGGTTTCCAACTCGGCCCATCAACGAGTTGAAGCCCAATAGTCTCTACACATAAAGGCCCCACAACATGTTTAACTCATTTATCCCATTTAATTAATTAAAACCAGATCACTAATATATTGGGTTTAATACGACAGCGTAGCACTTATATAATTATTCATCACATATTAGCCCAACGTTGTATTAAGATCCAACTTAGTTGGATAGGTTCCAACAATCTCCCACTTGGGCTATATGCTAAACTTTATAATTATATTTCATAGTGCATACAACCAAATAAGATCTTAACTTGCTGTCATTTCTTTAATGAGTCAAGAACAACCCGGTCCATCAATTATATTAGCAAGGGATCAAAGAGATCTTCGCCGCAGCAATTGCAGCTCGACCCATCAGTGGTCACCATGCTAATACAAAAGAATGACATGGATTATGAAGTGGATGTGTAGCATGGAAATTACATGTAATGTGATCTAACATGTCTATTTCCAACTGATCCTCCTTAACCTTAGTGAGATCATAAACAAACCAAAATCGAAGTGAAGCCGAACTGAAACCAAAAACTATATTTCTGATCAGAAAATATCCTCAAGCTTAAGCTGGAGACTTAATTTTGTCTACAAGATGAGCACCCAAAAGAACAAACTCCCACAAAACTGAATGTTCTTAATGAAACGATATCCATATGAGTAGCTAGCTCATAAAACCTTTTGGATGATATTTCCTTACTATAACGGATCCGTAATTACATAGTTTGTTCCGATGTGCTCATTAGACAATTATACACTCCTATTAATCAACAATATAGGAACTTGATCTCTGAATATCTAAACTTTGTCGAGTTCCTGTTGTTGCTGGAATATAAAGCTGCAGACTTCATTGTCACTAAATAAACTGTGTGGTGTTTCACAACCATCCCTAATTTGCAGCATAGTGACAAAATATGCAGATATATTTCATGATTTGGATGTCACGTAATATGTTATGAAATCTAAAGCCATGTCAGAAGAGACTATATAAAAGGGACCACTTAGATCTCTTCTAGTAGATGGCGCCTAATATAGATTTTCATACATTCTTTGCATCCAATAAATGATCAGAGTCAGTAAACCAAAATGATCTCAAACCTTTTTGACTACTGATCCTTGAACATGTAACCCATTTGTTCTCCATAAATACCGTAAGACACATTTGGCTGCTATCAAATGGTCAACTCCTGAATTTAATAATCTGCCCAACACATCTGTAATATATGCAATAACCAAACGCATATAAAACTGAGCATACTTTAGACTCCCTTTTGGTGAGATATAGGGAATCTTCTGAAGTAGATTCTCGGGGCAATTACTGAGACTAAACTTGTCTCCCACAGAACTTAGTATTTATTACCACATAGATATTATAGAAATTACATGCTCCCACAGAATCTTAAGATATATAACATCATTAAACATCATCTCAAAACCGAACGAGGTGATCACTTAATGAAATTTAATATATCAGTAACGATATTGAAATGCTCTACTAATGCCATTATAAACCTTACAGAGTCATTCATGAAAACTGAATAGAAAGTCTCTTTACAATTAATGCATTCTTTTCCGTATAAAGTCTTTGAGTGAAATGCTTTAAATCTTTTCTTAATACCCTTTTCAATTCCTTTTGATTGTAAAAAAACTAATCAATAGGTTTCAAACCTTATGGCAATGAGAAAAGATATTAAGTATCATTCAAAGACTTTCTTAATTAATGCATTAATCCATTTTAGAGATGTAGAATTTTTATGACTTGATGTAAGTCGAACTTCCATCATCTTAATGTCAACAGTGAGCTTGTCATCTCTTTAAAGGATTTCCTGAATGGCAATTAGTGCTTTGAGGGTGCTAGAGTTTGTCCTTATGAACAATTTCCCAAATAGGAGGAATTGCAACATTATCTTGAATTTAATGTGTCTTGAACAATGTCAGGAATACCATCCTGAACAATGCCAACAACACCTATGAGATTAATCTTCTTCAAGAATAATGGCATTAACCAAACTTTCCCCCTCAAACTCAGCATCCTCAAATAGGTGTGCATTTCCTAATTCGTAAACTAACTTAATAGTGGGATTATGTCAACTTTAAAATAGGTGTGCATTTCATACAAAATTATATCAACTTTAAAACTATTCAACAAAATTAGAAAATCATTAGCATTATGTCCTATTACTATATCAGGCTTATAAAGCCTTTCTTTAGTTGGACATATCCAAACATGCAATTGATTCATTTGTTGAAACTTTATTAAGGATATAAGCTGCAATCAAAATATAACTGAATTCTAAACTGTTAATTCTCTCATTACAACACATGTACTTAAACTGCAGGAATCTTAGAAATAAAGAAACATTTCCAAATAAATGAAGATTATAATGATCTTTTAAAGAACTAGAATAAACTAATTTTGAATTAAGAGACAACCAAATTTTCCATTCAAAATTGAACACTTATAACCAAATTTGTTCAAAATAGAAATGGAAATCCAAATTCCGTTAAAAACGGTACATAATAGTCTCATAAAATTCAAATACAATCTAGCATTTAAAAGAAATAATCTAAATTTAATGTGCCTCTACTTGAACCATCTTGCCATTGCCCATATCGATGTATCTTTCACCATCATTTGGCTCTTGGCATCTTAGGCAATCCTGCATAGACACAATGATGTGAATGGTTATACCAAATCTTTCCATCACGTGCCTATAAGTACCAAAGGTTGCATGAAAAGAAATTAACTTAGAATCAAACCAAATTAAAGAAACATACCCTTTTTAGCACGCCAAGCGTGATAATTTGAGCAATTTTTCTTTACATGCCCTTCAGCTCCACAGAAGAAACAACCATGACCTTCTGAACTTTTCAGTTCCCTTTGTTGTTTCTTTTGAGAAGCTGTATCTGCAGCTTCAGTATCCTTCTTCCTCTTGTTGAAGGTGGATGTCAGGAGAGGGCTTTCTGTCATTTCTTGCTCAAGCCTTTCATCTTCCTTTACACAGTTTGAGATGAGCTCATCCAGAGACCAAGTATCATCCTTCATATTGTAGCTCATCTTAAACTGGTCAAACTGGGATGGAAGAGATATCAAAACAAAATGCACTAGCAGAGCCTCAGAGAGGTCTAGCTCAAGTGCTTTCAACCTTGAAGCAATATTAGACATCTTCAATATGTGCTCCCTGATGTTTCCTTTACCTTCATATTTCATTGAAGATAAGTTTGTCAAGAGTGTACTAATCTCACTCTTTTCATTCTTGACAAACTTCTTTTCAAGCTCAATAAAGAACCATTTAGCTGTGGAAATTTTCTCTGAAATAGAGCCCCTGAGATATTCTGGAATGGCATTCCTCACTAGCATTAGGCACATGCGATTTGATCTCTTCCACTCTTCCAACTCCCTCTTTTCATCAGAGGTACTCTCATCAGTGAGTGGTGGAGGACAATGAGTCCTTAATGCCAGATCAAGATCCATGACTCCGAGGATTATCAAAAGATTCTCCTTCCATGCCTTGAAGTTAGTGCCATTAAGGACTGGAATTGATTTTAGGTTGGCAGAAAAATTTTCAGGAATAATAGCTGAAATAAAGAGAACAAGTAAACAATTTTTAACATGTTCATATGAGTATTAAACAAAACAACACCAAATTCAAATTAATGCTATTTTCCCATCTCAAGACATCCCCCACTAGTCCAATATTTATCTTTGGATAATCTATTGACTAGTCACTGACATCTTGTTGCAGCAATCAGACAATGACAATAATAACATGCCAAAAATAAAACTTCCTTTGGGCCGAATTAAATTTGCATGCATTGAACTCACTAATCATCACCTTGTCTATTGCCACAGGTGCGCATGAAATGGTATAGAACGGTAATCTTCCTTTGGGCCGATTTAGCATTCTTACGCAAATCACGGGCACATTAGATTCTTTTTATATTCATGATATGAAATAATGCAAATCAACAGAGCCCACTTTGGCGAGGTGATGATTGCACTAAATCATTTCAAAAATATATACCTTTGCAAAATTTGAATCTAAGTCGTAATTTAATACATGAATATACTTTAAGTGGAGATATTCAAGTCCACTTTTCTTCAAAATCAAATTTAAGGCGACCAAAATTTTCATACAAAAGTATGTATTCAACTTGTTATATTTCGAGATTAGAATTGATCTTCACAAGAAAACCCACTTTGGTGAGTTGATGATCCAATCATTCTATATTCGAAATATATAATTAATTGTGCCAAAATTGAAATTGAAATTAAACTGATTTTAACACAAAATGATTACACTAAGTGGAAATATATATAAGAACCTTTTATTCCATCCTTCTAATCATTTATATTGAGTTGAATAAAAAATCCATAACTTCAACACAAATTTTCTTCTTCAAAATGGGGTATATAGGTATACTAATGTGTATATGAACATACATTATAAAGTTATATATATAAATATACACCATATCCCATTTTAGATATAACTTTAAATGTGTCAAATTTCCTTTAAGGCCATTTGCTTGATGGTTAGTGCACAAAAATTCTTTAAGGCCTTTTAAACTTATTCTTAAGGAGAAATATATATTAAACCTTTTTATTTGCTCCCGAAGAAAACTCTTGAATTTTGTGTTTTAATTTAAATCTAAATTCAGGCTAACTGAATTTTCATACCAACGTATGAAGTCAACTTGTTATATACCGAAGTATATATATATGGTTTTAAGCCTTAAACTTAGACTTTAAATTTATTTTGCACAATTAACACAGAATTTTATCTTTGAGGAGAAATATACATTTAAGCGTCTTATTTCCTCCTTCAATCCATTTTAAATTTCAATATTGGGCAACTAATCATACAAAAGTATGTATTTGACCGTTTATGTTACGAAATAATAATAATTTAACAGTAAAGCCCACTTTGGTGGGATCCCGTAATAATTAAAATTATTTTGAAACATATAATTTAATGCGCCCAAAAATTGAATTTAAATGAAACTGAACTTAAATGTAAATATACAGGAAAGCCTTTTATTTACTCCTTCGATCCGTTTAAAATTCATCCAGGCAACTGATCATACTAAGTATGTATTTTTAATCCGTTTACATCCGAAATAATAAAAATTTTAATAGTGGAACCCACTTTGGTGGAATTTCACAAAAATTAGAGTTATTTCGAAATGTATATTTTACTGAAACTTTGCCTAAAGAATTAAAAATCGGAATGAACTTAATTTTAACACACAAAATTTGGGCTTAAAGGATCGATATATATACAGTTAACCATGTATATCCTCATTTCACGAATTTACATTCAAAACTTTAGGCGATAAATTTTCATGCCAAGCATGTACGTAGCCTTTTATATATATCGAAATAAAATTAATTGCCACGATGGAGCCCACTTTGGTGGGTTGTCCTTTTAAATAAAATTATTTCGAGATATATATATAATTAATTAAGCCTAAAATTGAATTAAAATGTGAATTTTAACACAAAAAGTACACTTAATGGAAATTTACAAATTGCCCTTTTATTTCATCCCTAACTTTGTGTTAAAAACATCCCAAGATAGGCCCAAATTTGTGTCCAAATGACCCAAAAACCCAATTTAACAGCCCAGCCCTATATTTATTTTAATTAAACTGATTGTGGGCTCATAGGCCGGCCCACAGGGCTGTAGCTAAAAGGAAAAAAAATAGGGTTAGGGTTTGAATGGGGGGGCGGCGGCGGCCGCCGCCGCCGCCCCGATCAACTGTGGCAGGCCCCGCACTGGGGCCTGCTTTTCTCCGGCCGGGGGCGGCAACCGTCGCCCCCTCTGATCCCGACGGGGGCGGCGGAAGCCACCCCCTCTGACGCTGACGGGGAGGGCAACCGCCGCCACCCCCCCCCTCTGAAACGCGACGGGGGCGACGAGCCGCCCCCTTTTCTGAAGCCCGACGGGGGCGGCGGGGGGCCGCCCCCTTTATCCTGACGGGGGGACGGCGGGGGCCGCCCCCCTTTTTCTTTACGGGGGCGGCGGGGGGCCGCCTCCTCTGATCTGACGGGGGCGGGGGGCCGCCCCCTCTGATCTGACGGGGGCGGCCTCTACCGCCCCATGTTACTGAACGGGGGCGGCGGGGGCCGCCCCCTTTGTCCTGAAGTCCGACGGGGGGCGACGAGCCACCCCCTCTGAGATGAAATCCGACAGAGGGGGGCGGCTAGTCACCCCCTCTGTGAAACCAAACGGGGGCGCCGCCCCCTCTGTGCCTTAATGGGGGCAGCCAGCCGCCCCCTCTGTTTTTTTGGAAAAATTAAACAAAAAACCAAATTTTGCACAGATCCGAATATTATAACTGATAAAAAATGAATTTTTAACAGATCCGAAACTTAAAACAGATTAAAAATCTGATTTTTATCAGATCTACTACGAGCAGACAAAAAATTTAAGATCCACAGCATGTGGGCTCTGATACCACTTGTAGAAACTAAAGATCTAGATGTGTACAAACCGAATAACACAGATCTAGATATATAACATGCGAAATCTTAAATCATTGACCTACTCGGATTTAGCGGAAGCGTACCTGAGTCCATCGTTAATAATCTGAAAGATCCTGACGATAGCACAACGGACGATCTTCCAGAATAGCACAAATCAACCGTTGGAGAACCCCTTTAGCTTTCTCCTGGTTTCTCTCCTAGCGACGGGACGTAGAAAAGACGGCTCAACTTTGTTCGTGTATTCCGGGGACCATGACTGCTAATATTTATAGGCTAGCCTCCATAGCCCTAGGGTTTCCAACTCGGCCCATCAACGAGTTGAAGCCCAATAGTCTCTACACATAAAGGCCCCACAACCTGTTTAACTCATTTAGCCCATTTAATTAATTAAAACAAGATCACTAATATATTGGGCTTAATACGACAGCGTAGCACTTATATGATTATTCACCGCATATTAGCCCAACGTTGGATTAAGATCCAACTTAGTTGGATAGGTTCCAACAAAACCCTGACAGATTCCAGTAAGTCTGGACTTTTGGGGGTCGGCTCCTCGGGAGTCACTCGGCCGAGTGACTTTCTTTGCTTCGGCCGAAGGGACTTCTTCACTCGGCCGAGTCGGGACTCGGGACTGTACTGACGGATTACAGTAAGTTGGGAATTTTTGGTTGCCGTCGCCTTGATGCCACTCGGGCGAGTGGTGTCTCCGTGCTTCGGCCGAGTGGGCTGGCGATGGTCGGCCGAGTGCACACTGATACTCAATCTGTTACATGTCCGATCTGGCCGGTCGAGCGGGCTGTCGATGATCGGCCGAGTGACTCCTTCACTCGGCCGAGTGGCATGCTGAAAATGCCCAATCTTCGTATTTTTGCTTCCTCGTCGCTCCTACGACGTTCTTTCTTCTTCCACTCCTCTCCAATCGCAGAATTCCCCTCAAAAGAGTCACAAGTGACACTCTGAAGTAGGTGCATCTCAGAATCACTCCAAATCGCTCCAAATCTCCTGAAATACGACAAAAACAAGAAATCGTGAAAAGCATCGTAATATTGCCGAATAATCGTGAAAAATGCGATATGGGCGATCTAAATAGCATGCAAACAAGCAGAAAAAAGGTGTAAAATATGGAGTGATCAAGTGCGTAGCTCGGCCCGTGCCCTTCTCTGGTTTGGGTTGCGAGGGTTAGCCCTGCCCCAGAGTTCTTGAGGCGGAGCGAGCGTGTAGCGTGGCCCGTGCCCTTCTCTGGTTTGGGTGGCGAGGGTTGGCCCTGCCCCAGAGTTCTTGAGGGGGGAGCGACCGTTAGCTCGGCTCGTGCCCTTCTCTGGTTTGGGTGGCGAGGATTGGCCCTGCCCCAGAGTCTGGAGGGGAGAGCGAGCGCATAGCTCGGCCCGTGCCCTTCTCTGGTTTGGGTGACGAGGGTTGGCCCTGCCCCAGAGTTCTTGAGGGGGGAGCGAGCGCGTAGCTCGGCCCGTGCCCTTCTCTGGTTTGGGTGGCGAGGGTTGGCCCTGCCCCAGAGTCTGGAGGGAGGAGCGAGAGCGTAGCTTGGCCCGTGCCCTTCTCTTGTTTGAGTGGTAAGGGTTGGCCCTGCCCCAGAGTCTGGAGGGGGGAGCAAGCACGTAGCTCGTCCCGTGCCCTTCTCTGGTTTGGGTGGCGAGGTTTGGCCCCGCCCCAGAGTCTGGAGGGAGGAGCGAGCGCGTAGCTCGGTCTGTGCCCTTCTCTGGTTTGGGTGGCGAGGGTTGGCCCTGCCCCAAAGTTCTTGAGGGGGGGAGCGAGCGTGCAGCTCAGCCCGTGCCCTTCTCTGGTTTGGGTGGTGAGGGTTGGCCCTGCCCCAGAGTTCTTGAGGGGGGAGCGAGCGCGTAGCTCGGCCCGTGCCCTTCTCTGGTTTGGGTGGCGAGGGCTGGCCCTGCCCAAGAGTCTGGAGGGGGAGAGAGTGTGTAGCTCGGCCCGAGCCCTTCTCTAGTTGGGGTGGCGAGGGTTAGCCCTGACCAAGAGTCTGGAGGGGGGAGCGAGCACGTAGCTCGGCCCGTGCCCTTCTCTAGTTTGGGTTGCGAGGGTTGGCCCTGCCCCAGAGTTCTTAAGAGGGGGAGCGAGCGCGTAGCTCGGCCCGTGCCCTTCTCTGGTTTGGGTGGCGAGGGTTGGCCCTGCCCCAGAGTTCTTGAGGGGGGGAGCGAGCGCGTAGCTTGGCCCGTGCCCTTCTCTGGTTTGGGTGGCGAGGGTTGGCCCTGCCCCAGAGTTCTTGAGAGGGAAGCGAGCGCGTAGCTCGGTTCGTGCCCTTCTCTGGTTTGGGTGGCGAGGGTCCCGGAGTTCTTGAGGGGAGAGCGAGCGCGTAGCTCGGCCCGTGCCCTTCTCTGGTTTGGGTGGCGAGGGTTGGCCCTGTCCCAGAGTTCTTGAGGGGGGAGCGGGCGAGTAGCTCGGCCTGTTCCCTTCTCTGGTTTGGGTGGCGAGGGTTGGCCCTGCCCCAGAGTTCTTAAGAGGGGAGCGAGCGCATAGCTCGGCCCGTGCCCTTCTCTGGTTTGGGTGTCGAGGGTTGGCCCTGCCCCAGAGTTCTTGAGGGAGGAGCGAGCGCGTAGCTCGGCCCGTGCCCTTCTCTGGTTTGGGTGGTGAGGGTTGGCCCTACCCCAGAGTTCTTGAGGGGAGAGCGAGCACATAGCTCGGTCCGTGCCCTTCTTTGGTTTGGGTGGCGAGGGTTGGCCATGCCCCAGAGTTCTTGAGGGGTGAGCGAGCGCGTAGCTCAGCCCGTGCCCTTCTCTGGTTTGGGTGGTGACGGTTGGCCCTGCCCCAAAGTTCTTGAGGGGGAAGCGAGCGCATAGCTCGGCCCGTGTCCTTCTCTGGTTTGGGTGGCGTGGGTTGGCCCTGTCCCAGAGTTCTTGAGGGGGAGCGAGCACGTAGCTCCGCCCGTGCCCTTCTCTGGTTTGGGTTGCGAGGGTTGGCCCTGCCCCAGAGTTCTTGAGGGGGGAGCGAGGCGTAGCTCGGCCCATGCCCTTCTCTGGTTTGGGTGGCGAGGGTTGGCCCTGCCCCAGAGTTCTTGAGGGGGGAAGCGAGCGCGTAGCTCGGCCCATGTCCTTCTCTGGTTTGGGTAGCGAGGTTTGGCCCTGCCCCAGAGTTCTTGAGGGGGGAGCGAGTGTGTAGCTCGGCCCGTGCCCTTCTCTGGTTTGGGTGGCGAGGGTTGGCCCTGCCCCAGAGTTCTATGCGTTCGAACTGAAACACTCAAGTGGAGACAACAAGGTTTGGAAATATGCAGAAAAGAAAATGTTTTATTAGAGAGGCTCACAATTACTGATATAACTTTAGCAGGTGCTCTGCGTTCCAGGGGTGGGCCAGTTCGCTTCCATCTAGGGTCGCCAGGATGTACGTGGCTGGTCCGACGATGTCAACGATCTCGTATGGCCCCTCCCATTTGGCGGCCAACTTTCCTCGGCGTGTGGTCTCGGGCTTGAAGGTGGCGTCCCTGGGGACCAAGTCGCAACTCTAAAGGTCCGCTTCTTCACCCTGGAGTTGTAGTGCCGGGCCATCCTCTGGCTGTGTCGGACGAGGTTTGTCAAAGCTCGATCCCTTACTTCGTCCACGAGTTCAATACTGAGGCCGAGGTCCTCCCCATTGATATCTTCATCGTAGAACTTCAGCCGAAGTGTCTCCTCTCCAATCTCCACAATAACGACCGCTTCCGACCCGTATGCCAGCATGAACGGGCTCTCTCCGGTCGAGGCCTTGTGGGTGGTACGGTAGGACCAGGAATGCCCGGTAGCTCATCCACCCATGTCCCATGGGCGGCATCGACCTTCTTCTTCAGGGGGCCCAGGATGCATTTATTCGCGGCCTCCGCCATCCCATTGCACTGCGGGTGGGCGACGGACGCAAAATGAAGCTTGATCCCCCAGTCCGAACAGAAGTCGTGGAAGCCTTCACAGTCGAACTGTCTTCCATTGTCCGTTACTATAGAGCGGTGTATCTTGAAGAGACATATCACGGACTGCCAGATAAAGCCCTTCATATACATCTACGTGATGCTCGCCAACGGCTCAGCCTTGACCCACTTAGCGAAGTAGTCCACGGCGACGATTAGGTATTTCCTTCCCCGGAAGCCTTCGGGAAAGGTCCGAGGATGTCGAGCCCCCATTTGGCGAACGGGATTGGGCTTACAATAGGCACCAAGTCGGCTGGAGGTGCTACCGTGTGACGGCCGAATTTCTGGCACGCCTCACACCTTTTGACGTACCGAGCCGTGTCATGGATCATAATCGGCCAGTAGAACCCTTGGTGCACTATCTTGTGCATGATAGTGCACCCACCGTGGTGGTTCCCGCAGAAGCCCTCGTGTACTTTTCGGATGACTTGCTCAGCCTGCTCTGGCCCTAAGCATTTCAGGAGCGGCAGGGCATCAAAGTTGGCGCAACACCGGTGGTATAATACTCCGTCGAGGAGTACGAACGACAGGGCCCGCCTCTCCACCTTCTTGGCCTGCAGCCACTTCTCGGTCAGGGCCCTCGTTTCCAGGTACTTCACTATTGGGGTCATCCACATCACCGTCGAGCCAACACACATTAGTTCTTCTTCTTCAATGGTGGGCGTCAGCAAGCTTTCGACGTAGATGGCCTTTTCGATCTCGGCCGCGAAGGAGGGGGCCAGCTTGGACAGGGCGTCGGCCCAGAGTTTGTTGGAGCAGGGTAAGTGCTGGACCTCAGCCTTCTCAAAATTCTGGAGCTCGGCCTGGATGCGCTTGAGGTAGCGCTTCATTGTCTCTTCTCGGGCCTCGAATCTCCCTTGGATTTGTTGGACGACGAGTCGTGAGTCACTAAGCAACAGCACGTTCGTTGCCCCCACTACCCTGTAAAGCTTCAACCCATTGACCGCGGCCTCATATTCCGCGACGTTGTTGGTTGCCGGGAAGTTGAAGCGCAGGGCATACTCAAGCAGGCAACCGTCGGGGGTTTGGATGACGATACCTGCCCCCGTCCCGGATCCTGTCGCCGAGCCATCGACGTGAACGGTCCATATCCTGCTCGTGTATCCCGCGACGGGTTCGGAGGGTCCAGCCACCTCCATTGCTTGCGGGGGCGCAGCTGCTGGCGGGGCGTCCGGCGGTTTTGTCGAGGGTCTTCGGCGGTGCACTCCACCACGAAGTCCGCCAGCGCCTGGCCCTTAATCGCCGTCTGGGCCTTGTACGTTATGTCGAACTCGCTTAGCTCGACACTCCAGTTGGGCATCCTGCCAGACCGCTCTAGCCTCTTCTGGTTCTTTTCGAGGGGCAGGTCCGTGTGGACTGCGATGGGATGGGCCTGGACGTATTGCCGGAGCTTCCTCGCCGTGGTGATCAGGCAGTATGCGGCTTTCTCGATGGGGCTGTAGCGGGTCTCCGCCTCTCGGAGAATCTGGCTTGCATAGTATACTAGCCGCTGAACTCCGTTCTCCACTTTGATCAAGACGAAGCTGACGGCGTCTTCATTGCTCGCCAGGTACAACCCCAGCTGTTCCCCCTCTTCCGGCTTTACGAGCAGATGAGGGCTTTACAGGTAAGCCATCAGCTCCGCGAACGCTCGGACGCAGTCGTCATCCCATGGGATCACCTTCCTGTTGGCCTTGGGCTCGCCGAGGGCCGTGCGTAGGACTCTGAAGAAAGGGAGCGACTTCTCCGCCGACTTCGATAAGAATCTCCCCAATGCCACGATCCGGCCGTTCAGTCGCTGCAAATCCCAGATGGTGCGTGGTTCCGCCATGTAAACGAGGGCCGATACCTTGTCGTGGTTCACCTCGATCCCCCGTTTCGTTATCATGAAGCCAAGGAATTTCCCTGACTGCACGCCAAAGACGCACTTCGTCGGGTTCAGCCTCAAGCCATACTGGCGCACCTTCTGGAATGTCTCCCGCAAGTCGGCGAAATGGTCAGGGGCTCTCTTGCTCTTCACCAGCATGTCGTCGATATAGACCTACAGGTTCCACCCGACCTGCGCGCTAAATATCCGGTCCACCATCCGTTGGTAAGTCGCTCCGGCATTCTTCAGTCCGAAGGACATCTTTGTGTAACAGAAGGTGCCAATATCAGTGATGAAGGACGTCTTCTCCTTGTCCTCCTTCACCATCAGGATCTGGTTGTATCCCGAGAAGGCGTCCATAAAGCTCAACAATTCATAGCCGGACGCCTGGTCGACCAAGTGGTCGATCGTTAGGAGGGGAAAGCTGTCTTTTGGACACGCCTTGTTGAGGTCCGTGAAGTCGACACACATGCGCCACTTTCCGCTGGCCTTTTTTACCAAGACGACATTGGCGAGCCAGTATGGGTAGTCCACCGGCCTGATAAACCTGGCCTGGAGAAGACGCTCCACTTCTTCCTCAGCAGCCATTTTCTTCTCCCCTCCAGCGATCCTCTTCTTCTGTCGGACCGGTCGACACCCTGGGTCCGCATTCAACTTGTAGGAGAGTATCGTCGGGTCGACCCCTGGCATGTCCGCGGGCGACCAGGCGAATATGTCCACGTTCTCTCTGAGGAGGCTGATGAGGGCCGTCCTCAGAGAAACCGGGAGCTTTGTGTCGACGGAGACAGTCTTGCTCTCCTCCGCGGCCACGGGTACCTCCTAGACTTCTTCAGCAGGAGTCGGCCATTAGTCGCAGAAGTCTTCCCTTTCGTTAAGAAGTTCAACCGACAAGGCCTGCTCCGGGCCATTGCACTTGGTAGACCCTACATAGCAGCTTCGGGACAGCTTCTGGTTCCCCGCACTAGCCCCACCCCTCGCGGGGTCTGGAATTTCACCATCTGATGGAGCAGGCTGGGGAGCGCTTTAATAGCCGTCATGTACGGCCGCCCAATGATCCCATTGTACGTTGATGCAATGTCGACGACAACGAATTGTGTCATGCGAGTGAGGACCCTTGGTTCCTCTACAAGCGACACCAGCAGGGTGATCACCCCTATAATAGGGACCGAGTGGCCAGTGAAGACGACGATGGGCCCTGCACAGGGCCTCAGGTCTGCCTGCTTCAATCCCATCTTCTCGACTGTCGACATAAACAAGATGTCATACGAGCTGCCCGTGTCGATCAAGAGCCGGCTGATGATGGCCGTCCCGATCTAATCTTCGATGACGATGGCGTCGTCGTGCAGAAGCTCGACTCCCTCCAGGTCCTCGTCGATGAAGGTGATGGGGGGCCGCGCCACTCTTCTCCGTTTCGTCTTGCTGCCGAGGCCCGCCGCCATCACCTGCCGGGCGTATGCCTCCCTGCTTGATGATGGCACTCCTCCAGGGGATGGTCCACCGCATATCACATCTATGCACATGGCCGGCTTCGGCTGACGGGGCTCCTCCTGCTCATCGTGTGGCGGTGAATCTGCTCTTTGCGCCCTTCGTGGGGTTCTCTCCTCCCTAACCAGTCTTCTGCCCTCGACGAAACCCCTGAGGTGGCCCGCCTGGATCCGCCGCTCGATCTCCCTCTTGAGGGTAAAGCAGTCGTCGGTGTCGTGGCCGTGGTCCTGGTGATATCGACAATATTTCTGGAGATCTCGCTGCGCCCGGTCCAACCTCATCTCCCTAGGCGGCTCCGACAATAGTCCGGCCTTCATCGCCTCGGCCAATACCTCTATCATGGGGGTGTTGAGCCACGTGTGGTGGGTCTGCAGGGGTCCCTCTAGCCTCGGGACCGCTCGGGCGGGCCCCTGGGCGGGGGCGAGCTCTCGTATTGACCCCGGGCGATCTTGCAGACGACGGCCCCCTGGGTCGCGTCGGGATTGAGTCGGCTGGTCATGTCCCTGGGGTCCATCTTCTTGCCTCGGCCTTGGATAAGACCGAGGATCGCCTTGGGGTAGCTTCGCCGGGGCGGCCGGTTTCTTCCCGCAAAGAGTCTCCTCGCTCAGCGTGTACCTCTCCGCATGAGCGATCAGTGCGTCGTAGTCGGCGGGCGGGTCCCGGAGCAGGGACTTGTGGAGGCTCCAGTTGCGCAGCCCCATCTTGAAGGCCAACATGAGCACTTCATCGCCGTAGGCCACCACCGCCCATCTTTCATCTAGAAAGCAGCGCATGTACTTTCCAGTTTTTCTCTCCTTCCCTTTGGACCACCGTGCTGAGGTAGTCCAAGGGCTTCTTCCTTACGCGACCGGCCCGGAACTCTTGGCAGAACTTGTGGGACAGTTCGTTGAAGTTCCCAATGGATCTCACCGGTAGGTCATAGCACCGCTCCAGCGTCGTATCCTGCAAGCTTTGTGAGAAAAGCCGGCACAGGAACGTGTCACCCACATCCTGCACCTCCATCGCCCCCGGTATTGTTGTACATGCGAGAGGGGGTCGCCTCTTTCGTTGTAGGTGGCTAGCTGGGGGACCTTGAATCTTGCAGGTCTCGGGGCCGACGTGATCCACCGCGCCAACGGCGTGGCCTCCTCAGGGTAGGCGGGGTGCTCTGGCGCGCGCCCTCTCCGCCACTTTGGGGTTTCGCTCCTGTCCCGCCTCAGCTTCCGACGGTCATCATGCCCCGGGGAATAGCGAAGCGATCGTCAGGTTGGACTCCTTCCACGTGCTAGGGACTCGACGGGCGGCGGGCTACGGTCATTCCAGTACCGCCGTCCTACAGCCGTCGTCTCCGGGACCTCTCTCCGTCCCTAGTTCTCCCTTAGGATCCTTCCGCGCTCTGTGGCGATGAAGTGGAGTCGCTGACGAACGAATTCCTCATCCAGAAGATCTGGGGAGAGAAGCCAGCGGAGCGGACTTCGTCCCCGGGGTGGGAACCCGGCGTGCGGCAGGCTGCACTCATTCCGGTGTCGCCGGCCCTTCGTCGACCCCTCCGGGATCTCCCGGTGCTCCTCCTTCTCTCTCCAGAGCCTTTTGTGTTCCGCGATGATGAAGCGGAGCTGGCGTCGGGCGGTCTCTCCATCGAGGAGGGCTCACCTGGCGGCCTCGGCCCCTTCATCCAGATGCCTCTACGCGGCCGCTGTTTCTTCTTGGCGCCTTCACAACCGCGCGATCTCTGCTCCTTCCTCCAAGAACTTCTGTTGGGCCGCAATATCCTCGGCGAGCCCTTTGTTTCCCATTTCTTCGACGAACTGAGGGTGAAGATTCCGCCTCACGTTCAGGGGCTCAGAGGGGCCCGGGGGTATCTCGGCTCTAGCCGTTGTGAAACCCGCCAACATCTTGGCAAAGGCCTTGAAGCTCTGCTGCGCCGTGCGGGCCGAGGCCTGGACCGCTTCGACCTCCACCCCCGGGGGTGGATTAGTCACAGGAGTCATAGGATGGGAGTGCGATTCTTGATCCATAGGGTTCTTGCTGTGGTCAGGGTTTTTGGTCGATTAGTATGTGATCTGACATGGGTGTGACCCTTCGTCCCCACAGTCGACGCCAATTGTTGCGAGGTAGAACTCGCGTACAATGAATTTATATTGTGGGGAACCAAGGGCATGATGGTTATGTTAATGACAGGATTAGGACATGCTATTTGGCAAGTAGTTAGTGGGGTGATGAGGCTAAACTTGCGGCGGGAGCTGACCACGGTGTCGAATCCGGGAGGATGCAGTGAAGGGGCCGAACAACCTAGATGGATGGTGAGCACGACCGGTGACGGCGAGCTGACCTGCGCAAGGGACAACTAGTCATAAAGGCCGGGTTGGGTTCCAACCCTTAGCCTCTCCAATGCCTAAGTCTGTAATAGGACTTAAAACGGGGGCTAGGCACGTAAGTCGGACTGAGGGTGAGCCGACCGTACGTAACGAGCTATAAGTGGAAGAACAAAGATATGGACGACCTTTGCTCTTGTGTGTGAGTGATAGGATTGAGAGTAAATTTGCTAACCCCTTCACCGTTGGAGGCGAATGGGTATTTATACCTGACGGGGGCGGTTAGGTGGGGCTGACCTGGCATGCTGACTCGATGTGCTGAGCTTGCCCGGGTGTCAGCAGAAACTTCGGACGAGGATGTCAGGAACAGGAGTGTCAGCCACGCTTTTTTCAGACGGCGCAACGGCCAGGGGCTCTTTTGTCAGAGTGTCAGGGCCGAAAGCATTAAGTGTCAGGGGGCGCAGCGGCCAGGGGGTCCTTTGTCAGTTTGTCAGGCGGCGTAAGTGTCAGTAGTGTCCTTGTACTAGGTTATTTGTCGTGTCCGATGTGCCAAAGATCCGTCGGAGCACCTCCCAGGGAGGGAACCCGAAACGCATCGACGGTCCGGCCCGGGCTGAGGCTGGGCGACTCGAATGCACATTTTGTGCGCTGGTCCATACGAACTGGGGGCGGACTGACGTGTATCCCACCGGGGCCGTGTCGGGGAGCGCCCCCATCAGCGGCCAAGGCATGGTGCGCCCACCTCCCTGTCGGGTCGGACTCCAGGGTCGGCAGGCGCCCTGTGGGTCTCTGAAGGTCGGTCGTGGAGCGCCCCGTTGCGGGGTTGGCTGCCCTTCGGTGGGATAGGGGCATACCGGCGGGGTGATTCAGTGGTTTAGGGCGGAAGGTCGGACTACCACGATCTTTTGGTCGTAACAACCAGTATCATGAATGTGTGTATTAAGTGTTGATATACGAATGTTTTGTATATACATGGTTGGGGTAGATTGACCATGTATATCTCTATTCACCCTTAGCTATGTCCTGAGTTAGAAAGTCAGATGACGGACTTCATTTTAAGGTGGGTAGAATGTAATGGCCCAGTTGCCTTGTACGGTAGGGTATATGTTTTGTGGGACATGTAGTATATTATGGCGTTGAGGTTGTTATTATTAGTGTTGCGGGGTAAAACTCGTGTACAATAAATTTGTATTAAGGAAAAACCAAGGGCACTGTGGTTATGATTAGGAGGTGACTAGGGTAGGCTATTTGATAGCTGATGAGTGTAGAGACGAGGTTGAGCGCACTACGAAGGCTGACCACGGAAACGATTCTGCCGGTGGGTTAGCTCGGCGACAGCACTGCCTGAGGTGGGAACAGAGCGCGATCCGAGACGACGGGCTGGCCTGCATAAGGAGCAGCTCGTCAGAAAGGCCGGGTTGGGGTCCAACCCTTAGCCTCTCCGATGCCTAAGTTAGTAATGGACTTAAAGTGGGGGCCAGGCACGCAGGCCGGACTAAGAGTCGTCGGAGTGCGTATGAGGATCGCGGCCGCAGATGAGTCGCTACGTTGCTCCCGACTGATGACGAGCGATCGTTCGCATGCCCAGCTCGCCGTGTCCGACGAGCTCGGAGTGGGACAGACGAGTAACTGGCGGGGACCTTGGCGGAGCGCGCCCCTCGCACCAGGCATGGCGGGGTGTGCCCCTCCACTAGTCTAGACGGAGTGCGCTCTTCCCTGGATCGTATTGGGCCTTAGGGTCGCTGGTCGCCTAGTGGACCAGGGGGATGAGTGTGCGGCCTATAATGACGGGGCGAGGAGCGTCCTGTCGCTGGCCCAAGTAGGCTTCACGAAGGAGGGGCGAGCTGGCAAGGTATCCGGCGGGCTTCGACGGAAGGTCGGACTATCACGATCTTTAGGTCGTAACAATTAGTGTTATTATTACTCGTTTTAGTATTCTTATTATTGGATGTTGTTATTATTGTTAGTACCAGTATTGTTGTGTTGATTATGTTTAATGGCCTTGTGTAGTAGAGGTGACATGTTATTGATGATAATAATAGTGTGCTAATATTATCATGTTGTTAATAGTATGCTAATATTATTATGTTGTTAATACTATTATGTTGTTAGTATTAGTTGTTAGAATTAGTATGCTAATTTTATTATTAGTGCGTGGCATTATTGTAAATAGTGGGGGAGTGTGTATAGTAATGGTTCATTAGTCATTAAGTTAGGTGGGTGTGTAGAGTAAGAGGAAGAGTGTAGCGAATGGCAAACTTGTAAATCCCGAAGCTTCTAGAAAAGAGATTTTTATTTGATTTTTTCTCCACATTTCTACACCCTTCTACTTACTTCTTTTCTCTTCTCTTCTTTTCATTTTTGATGCTTATCCTCTCTCTCCCTCTCATTTCCTCCCATGGCTGAAATTTTTAGAGGAAAAAAAAGAGAAGAAAAAGAAAGAAAAGAAGAAGGCAGAAGGAAGAAGGAAGAAAAGAGAGGAAAGGAGGGAGAACTCAAGAAGAGGAAGGAGCAAGAGGAATTAGGGTTCGGAGCCTGGGATTCATGGTGGAGTTTCATAGATTTGGAAGAGTGTTTTGATTTCTCAAGCAAGGTAGGAATCCAATTTCCACTAGTATGCTATTTGATTGTTATTTGTTCCCATCTTGGTTGAATAATTGCATCTCTTCATTAAAGCTGAAACTTTGACTAAGTTCTGGGCTTAATTGGATATTAGGAATGCTTTGGAAATTTTATATGGTGTGTATCTTGTAGTTATGAACAACTTTCATGTTCACAACTTTTCCAATTCGAACTGGAAGTTATGTTAAAAATTCATTATTTACAGCATGTCTGCAATTCTGTCAACCAGTATACAGTTTAGCAAAACGAAGCTTATTATCTGCACACACACACTGGAATTGCATGATCTTAGTCTCCTTGGAAAGCTAACAAGCTTTCCTCCAACTTCATCAGAGTTCCTATATTTTGAAATTCTGACTGCAATAGGTCCAAAATCAGCAACCAAGACTGACTTTGAAATCTGTCTAGAAAACAGAATTGATAAACTTCACCAAATAATTCACCATAAATTAGATAATTCATATTTGTCCATGAAATTCTATCTGTGAATCTAAAACTTCCATATCTACAACTTTGTAGTTGTGAGTTTTGTGAGATTCGAACTGCAATTCCCTGGAATCAGTCCACCTTTATTGACTGTCTGCAATTTCCTGTAAGCTGAAGTTGAGACGTGTTGTTCTTAAACCTTATTTGTAGTAATTGCTCTTAATTATTAGTGTTCCATGATGATGGATGGTTGGCTGAAGCCATGCACATTTATGTTCATGTTTCACTTAAAGTGTTTCATCATGCATGCTTCTCCTTTTGTTATATGTTGTCTCCAAGTTGTGTATGTAATCCTTGATTAATGAAGCTATGGATGCTTATGTAATGGTGTAAGGTTGGCTTGGTTGAGGCATGGCCTTTTGTTGTGATATATGAAATAGGAAAAGGAAATGCACAAGGAGATGCATGTCCCAAGTGTATTGGTGAAATCTGGAAAGGAAATAATGGAAATGGTGGTTGCTATGTGATTCTTTTGTTACATGATACCTTTAATTGAAATGCTAAGAAATGGCTAAGTCCTCTTAAAAGGAGGGTGACACGGGGATTGGGGGACACTAAGTTGTGGGGAAAAACATGAGGGGCTGGACTGGTGGTTGGTGGCCCTCCTGTTCTTGCACGAGTGACGGGGAGTGGCAGAAATGAGTAGAAATGGAGAAAATGTGAAGGGGAAATAAGGGAAAAACATGGCTCCTTTAGTAAGAGGTTGTCTCAGGGAGTTTGCTTGTTCTACCACAACTGGGGGTGAGGTCCAGTCCCAAGAGGGTCTACCCACTACTTAGGGTCCAAAACACTTCACATAACGTCATTACTTTTGTAGCATTATCAAATGTTGCTTACTTGTACATTCTTTACTTGTAGCCCTTCTATGTTGTATATTCTTATTATATGCATCACCTATTGTAGTTCTTGTCGCTCGTGTTTATTTTACTTATGTTGTTGCACTCTTTTGTTGTTGCACTTTCATTATGCTATGCATTCAATGCTTTATGTCATACATGTGTTCCCTTTAGCTCATTCCATACTTCATTTGCACCTTGCTATGAATGCATGTAGAATAGTTGCATTTTCATAATAGCATGCTAGAGGGAGTTGGCATTCCTGCTGGGTCACACGTTGACGTGCCCCCGTTGACTTTTTCAGGTGTGGTTCTTGGAGATGGCAGGTGGAGCTAGAGGTTGAGGTTGGAGACTTGTTGTTGAGAGTGGGAGCTTAGATTGGGTGGTGAGGGGTAAGGAGAGAGCTATGTGTACTTTGGGTTTTCCTTTGAGTAGAGATGCTTGTACTATATGAATTAATGCAATGAGATGTTTGAGATGTATATGAAATTATGCAGTGTTTGGCTTTTAGTATTTCTCTATGATTTTGTGACGTTCTGTGTTTGTTGGTTGGATGTTTGTTGAATACTACATGTACTATTCCCAGCAATGCGCAGTGGACCTGCAGATACGTTTTTAGTCCTCGTCATGTACCCTGCCTTCCTGCGTATCCCAAGGATGGGGTCGTGACATAACTCTGGACCCTGAAGTGTCCACCTCTAATGAAAGCTGAAAGACCTAAAAGCATAAAGCTTGTATGGATCAGGGGAAGTAACCTGTGGGTTGTACTCTTTTTCCTTAAACTGTTGGTTTTTCCCACTGGGTTTTCCACAGCTAAGGTTTTAACGAGGCAAACACGATTACTCCAGATCCAGAAGTATCCACCCCCTTAGCATTTACACTAAGACCAAAGTAATGGGTGGATAAGGGGGAGTGTTATGAATGAGGGAGGCCTTTGGCCTCCCCTCATCTTTATCCCCCCATTACTCCACATTTTCTCTACTAATAGGGACCTTTGGTTATCCTATGGCCTTTGGGCTTCTATTGATTTAATAAATAAAGAACCATGGTTTTGTGCCATGGTGACTCATTCTTCTTATTATCCAACAGAAACTAAATTCTTTTGGGGGGACTAATTATTGAGGGGAACTAAAAAATTTTCAATTATTGCGCTTTAATATTGATGTTCAGTTAAAATTATGTAATCCTAGATTTTGAGAGGGGGGAATATTTTAAATGAACCGTGCCCTACGGGGACGGGTTATGACTAGTTCTTTGATGACCGATGAAGTACAATGTGGTAAGGTATTGCTAGGTGGTCATTTGGCCTAATTGGTAGGTATGGCAATGGAGCACTTGGTGGCTAGGTACTAAATCTTAAGTTTCCCAATCTAGACATGCATATCACAAACAAACAAAGTATCAGAAAACGCAAAGTGCAGGCAAGAAACAAGACTAATGATGGAAGTGCAAAGAAACTATCACTTCACGAGTGAAGAGAACGCCAATTCCTAGTAATGTGATTATTAGGGCGAAGCCAACGGTATCTTGATTATTTCACATTGGTTCTAGAACATTAGAAGAAGAACACTTTTATTTTTTCGTTGTTCCTTAAATTTCAATATTTTGTATAACTTCACCAACTGTGCTCAAATTCCTTTGTACAAGATGCCACGTCAAACAATCTAGATTAGTAAGTTTTTTCTTTAATTTTAAGAGATAGTCTAGATTACAGTTGATCCAACTAATCATATTTAATTTGTTACCTGTCCAGACTAAGAACAAGTCTGAGTCATCGTGGTACATCAAGAGTCAAGGCCGCTGATTCCATGATGAAATTATTAAGATAATGAGAATCTAAAAAGAGCCGAGTATTGGATCGTTTCCTCTCTTTTTATGCTGACCTCGTCTTGAATTCATGCTGACCCGTCCCATTGACCCTATCAAGCTTGTGTCGCGTTTGGGACGCTTCTATATCGCTGCTTCTGAAGGTCAGATCCCATCTCCTGCCCCGGCAGCCAACTCCAGTGCCCACGCACTCATTTCCAGCCACGTCGTCAGAGCTCAATGCATTGTGTGGGTCCCGCAGCAACAAAACATAGGTACGGCATTCATTTTTCCTTAAAGACAATGGCGGCGTTTGTTTTTGTTTGGTTGGCGACTCAAGAGCACAACAAAATCTATCTTTTGCCCCGCTTTGTTTGCTGCACATCTAACTTTCTTTTGGCTCCGCAAGGAGATCCCTCATTGGATTGACTTGTTTCTAGCATCTAGTCTGTTGGATTTATATGGTTAACGGGTCGGATATCCAATCCAACCCCTTGGTCGTACAAACTTTGGGCGGATATGGTACATGACGTCAAGTCCAAAAAGTTTTTGGCTTTGGCCCTGATCACATGAATATCAAGTAATGAATCAACTATTAAATAAATCTGTAATTAGTTTTGAATATGATACTTATAAGTGTCCTTGTGGTTCACTGGGTCTAATCCTACTATGTATTAAGATTTTGGGTTATTTAGTACCGACCCCATGTGTTTTCTTCATAATTGGCAACACCCCTTGATGTATTCAATATTAGGGAGACCCCACTGATGTATCCAATTTGGGCTCACACGTCCCATGTTTTCAGGGGGGGGGGGGGGGGGGGGGGGGGGGGGGGGGGGGGGGGGGGGGGGGCATGTTTTCAGGGGGCGGGGAGAGCCCAAATTGGATACATCAGGGGGGGTCTCCCTAATATTGAATACATCATGGGGGTGTTGCTAAATACAGCGAAACCATAGGGCGCCGGTACTAAATAACCCTAAGATTTTCTTATTAGAGTAGTCTACCCTACGTGAAAGCCATATATAAAAGGGTACCACGTATATCCAAACATACAAGGTGATACTAGAGGTTTTTTTGCTACCATCAAGAGAAAGAACTAGATATTCTATCGCTAAATGAACCGACGTCATGATGTTGCTACAATGTTGAGAAGGAGATTCGCTACTTCAAGCATACTGCTTACGGGTGTTTTCTCAACACTGATATTGTTGGATCGTTCTTGATGATGGTACGGTTGCAGTAGCTGGTGAACGATGACGTTGGCATCTGACCGGTATTGGGCGAGCTAACCCCACGCTGACTAGACCTCAATCCGAGCTATTTCAACCAAGTCCGTGTTGGATCTGGATCTAAGCCTAGAGGAGGGTGAATAGGTTATTAAAATTCTCGTGCAGCCCACGAGCAATCACACGCAGTTATACCACACATATGCAGATATGCAGGGTAAATAAAAACAATTACAGAATACGCAACAGATTTACCCTGGTTCAGTCGTCTCACGACCTACGTCCAGCCCCAAGCAGATACTAGCATTAATATGTTCCCTTTGTACAACTAAAATGAGTCCTGAGCTACCTGCTCCCCACCTAGTTCGTACCACACTCCACCGGTGCAGAGCACTAACATGTCACGCCCCGCTTCCCAAAATGGACGGAAGCAAAACGTGACGAGGCCCGCTTAGGCCAGAGCTTTAGAAGCTCGGACCCAATAAGCGTCTGTAGGGGGGTACCATTTTAAAAGTTTCAGGTTCTTGCATTTATAAAGTTTAGGAACAACAAAAGTACAGAAAGGAAATGGCATTCATTTATATGGAGAAATAATATCCAACTGGTACAAAGTCTAAAAGAAGCCTAATGTCACGCCCCGCTTCCCAAAAACGTGGAGGCGAAGCGTGAGAAGGTCCGCTCAGACTTGAAGCTACAAAGCTGCAAGTCCGATAAGCGTCAATCAAATTTAAAACTGCAGGTCCTTGCAACGCGAAACGAAACAAAGATAATAGTAACGAAAAGAGACAAAGAAACATCTCAGAATATCCATAATAATAAATCTCAACATCGTAGAAAAAGCCACCAGGCTGAAATAAAAGAGTCTAAAAGAGGCCCAGCATGGCCAACGAAAGTACAAAATACAGAAACAAAGAAATGGTGCAAGCACCGACATCTAACAACAACCTAAAGCAAAATCAACGCCAACAGTCTCTAAAACTGGTCTCCGGTGTCTACGAACTCCTCGACGGACGTAGGCTCAGGCTCAGCGTCAGCAACACCTCGACCTCAACAACTGTCTCTGGCTCAGGGTCTAACATGTGACACCCAAAGAGAAAGGGGCACATGTCAGCAAGTCTAAAAGACTTGTGCAAGTGAAACTGAAAGTACAAGTAAAACAACCTAGCAATTCTAGCATGATGCAATGACATGGCAGTTTAAGTAATGAGTGCAACAGGTAAAGTAAAGTAAAGTAAAGTAAAGTACGAGCATGGCATGACATTCACAAGACAAGTACAAGACAAGGAAAGTAAGCACCTCGTGCACAGAGATTCCGTCTTTTGGTTAGAGTGGCTGCGCGGGCCAACTCATAAGCTCAAGCGAACGTTTATCCCTACCCCTCCACATGTGTCGAGCCAGGGCCTTACCCCCGAACGGTAATGCTCGCTTCTGGAACACGAGCCAGGAAGTGTTTTACCTTGCTGGTCTAGGGGTGCACCTAGCCAGTCAAGGGAGTACAAGGACAAGTAGTGTAGCGTGTGCTACCAATGCGACATTCAATGCATGGATGACATGGCATGGCAAGTAGTAAAGCGTACAGGTAAGAAAAGTAAACGTGACAGTTTAGCATGCATGAATGTCAAGTTTAAGGGTTGGATCTAGCTTCGTTGTCAAGCTAGATCATTTAGGTGACGGATCTAGTTTCGTTGTCAAACTAGATCAAGTAGGCGTCTAGCCAGCTATCATTTCACTGACTAGTCTCTTTTACGCTAGGAACAAGAAAGTGGCCTAAAAACATGGCCCTACACAAGAGTTGGTAAGTTTCACTTGCCTGCAACTATCACGTTAAGAAAACACCGTCCAACGAGTCCAAAGTCACGATTCCTACGTGCACAAGTCCACCGGCCTACATCCGTTTTATTAATCTTGATTAGTGATTTCTAAAACATTTAAAATACTTTAAAATACTGATTTTTAGTCTTGATTAGCATGCAATTGGGTTGGGGGTCCTAGGGGTGCAAGACGTTACCTCAACACGACGCGAAAGCTACACCGGCGTCGGGTAGCGACGCCGGGGGTTGGAATAAAAGATCGCGCTCCAAGTTCAGATTCCAATTAGTTTCCTCGCTGGAAATTTCAGAGCAAATAACTCGGGCGACGATTCCAGATTCCAAAGCTAATACGTGCGGCGACGGGCTACGACGTGCGACGGCGTCGTACGCGATGAATCCTCGAAGAGCAAGCACCAAGGTGGGGCCCACAGTAGTCCTAGGGACCTTTGGGGAACCCACAATACCTCTGGAGAACTTGGGGGGCCCACGGAGGCAAGTGGTGCGACGGGTGCGGGGTTGCGACGAGTGGCTCTCGGTCGTACAGCCTCGGTGCGGGGAGATTTCTCGGTCAGACACGCTGGGCGGCGCTGTTGCAGCGTTGGGGGTGTGCAGCAGCTCGGGTGCGGGCGTTTCCTTCGGTCAGACCGATAGGGACCGTCGGTCGTGCGCTTGGGATGCGAGGCTGCGATGTGCAAAGCTTGGGCGCTCGGTCACAGCGGGCGGGGCGACCGGTCAGACACGGAGCGGAGCGGGGGCGACGAGGCGGGCGTCGGTGCGGAGCGCTTGTGCGGAGTGGGGCCTCGGTCAGACCGATAGCTTCTCTCGGTCAAGCGGGGGAACGAGCGTGGGCGGCTGCTGCAGCGTGCGGGGCGGCTAGGATGCGGGGGGGGCGATCGGTCGGAGCGGGCGGATGCGGTGGGTTTTCTCGGTCGTGCGGGGGCTGAACGTCGCAACGTTGCGACGATTCGTCGCAACGTCCAATTTCAAGTTTGGAAGAGGCTAGGGCTAATTTCTTTGGAAAATAGGTCTTGCTAGGGGTTGCTTATATAGTATAGATGGGTTGACTTGGTCTAGGGCTAAATCTAATAGGATTAGAAGTTCAAAAAGATTTAAAATTTGAAATTCAATTACTCCAACTCATCCAAGGGTTTGACCTGGTCCAAATGAGCTGGAAATTGGCTCAAAAATTCTTTAAAACGTTTAAAACTTAAATAAATTTTATTTGGCCGAAAATAATTTATAAATTAATTATTAAAAATAATATAAAACTTGTAAAAATTATAAAAGTGGTCAAATAAACTCCAAAAATTATAAAATAAATATCGTGGTGATCGTGGCGATGAATATGAGCTAACTAAGAAGACGGATCTCAGTTTCGACGTCGGACGACGAAACTAAAAATAGAAACGTCTCCCGTCAAGAGCGAGAATCGTCACGTCTCATCGAGCAAGTTTAAATTGTGGGAAAACGACTCGAGAAACGTCGTTCCAAATTAGTGCCACTATTTAATACTCTCAGAGACGTTCACAACGGCATATCACACAAAAGTATTCAAAATCAAACAAAGTCTAAAATAAACACGTGCACGGCCAAAAGCACGTGCACGAACAACGTTCAACGAAAAGTGGTCGTTACATCCTCCCCACCTTAGAATAAAGTCCGTCCTCGGACTTTCTAATATAACTAGTCGCTCTAGTAACTACCCCAATCAAGCCATATAATAATTTAACCAGGTATAGTCATTTCAAGTGCTTATGTATGCACTAGGTAGTCAAACATTTACACTGCCACATATATATATTCACGTACGTCATACACTCATACTTATTATAGTCAGTCAATTTCATACATGAATTTCAATCATATATATAGGCATACATCCCTTTATATATCTACTACTTACCCAACCACAAAACAATATTTCAGATACTCATATAAGGATAGTCTCACACTTAGCAAATACAACCATTGCTCTACGTATAGATAGCTACCTATGCACAAACATCAAGGGTATACTACCCTCTATTCATTCAATACCAAACATCTCATCCCATATAGTCACACCATACCATTATTAAATCCAGTTTCACTATGTATATATATATATATTTACCACTACTATAGTTTCACAGTATATAGTCATTCAAATACATGCAAATAGTTCACCATATATTCACATCACGTACGGTCCTATAACTGTGTATACGACACGCCACATATATCATAGTCATCAATACCTATAACTAAGCACATACTTACCCGTGCATGGTGCACACCCATACACGCTAACTTTTCATTCACGTATACCAATCATATCATTATATAACTAACACACTTACACACCTAGTTTTAGCTAGTACACATACGTTCACACGAGCAAGCCCTAGTAAATAACTATACCACAAGACCAACCCTATAACTATATACTGGCGTAGCGACCCACAATCATGTGCGTAACTCAACCAGGCACAAACACTTCTATCACTATACATACATCAAACATCGCTATTTTCAAACTTCAGACATACATTCAATATACTTAGAGTATACCCACTCAAGCTTGAGTGAGACTCAATACACACATCAGGGTATTCTATATACGTAACACGGCGTTCATACCTATACCAATATCACTCCATTATTTATATATATGTCTACCAATACAACCATATGCATACCATAAGTCAGTCATACTTAATATTTAGTACGGTAATACTCGCTTAGTTCAATCTCTCTATATACCATAATAATAATACAGACATTAGCACACGTATTATAATACACTCCCTAATACATGCATACGTATTCATCGTATAGTCACACGCATGTAACATACATATTCACACCATAGCCTACTACCTATAACTGGTGTACCAATACCTATTATTGTTATCACACCTAGCATACATATAGTTTCACCAGCATATTGCTTCAATCATTATAAGTATCTCCTAATTACATACACCCTATTGGGTATTCACACACTAATTCTTATATACGCAGGCATCCCTAGTATGGTATAGCTACCCACACACCAAACTGTAACTACCAACATGCAAACACCTTCACACTCATGAATAACTCCGAGTACATATAACACACAATAAGCAACCATTAATATACCATGGGAGAGTACACTCATTCAAGCCAACATATGCAGAATTTGAAAACCGTCGTACTTCAAAAGTTAAAATCCTCGCCTGGAAAGAAATATTTGGGGATTGATAAAACGTGTTGTTTCAAAATAAGTTTGGGTCGAATATTCATAATAAGGGAAAATGGTCTATTGGTTTTAAAAAAATCATTAAAAGAGGAAGTAAAATCATTTACATGAATATTGAAAGCGTAGTTTAGAAAATATTATACGGTGGTAATTTAATATAATGTTTGTGAAATCAAAGAAGGAAATCAAGTAACGGAAGGATTTAAACTCATGTTAAATGCTTTCAAAACTTTTAGGTTATGGAAAATTTTAAAATAGTCAATATTGAAACTACTTTTCAAAGGAACCAGGATTCGCAAAAATTTAAAACTGGTTTACACAAAACTCTTAGCATACTAGCACAACGAACTTGGTATGGATAAAAGTAATTGAAACTCATCTTAGTCTCGAAATTTTTCTAAAAGCACGTAGGGTGAGCGGGAAGATAATAATAATTATTGGTCGTAAAATTATCAAAATTGATAGTAAGACTTTAAAATCAAATCTATGGAAGGTCCAGGTTTAAGAAATGGTTAAGAATTAGTAATTTTACAAATCTGAAATAAGGAAACGATGATCATAACATTTACTTGCGGAAAGCTGAAATCCCAAGTGGCTTGAAAAGTATATGGATGGCATCAATCAGGAAGGAAAAATTGTAAATCGAATTGGGCACTATAAAAGTACGGTTCAGAATTAAATTAATATAAGAAAGGAAAATACGTATTTTCATAGATACGAAAGTGTAGGCTGAAAAAGCATTATAATTTATTCTTCAAAAATTTTGACAAAAGTTTTAAAAATTTTAAATCAACGAGTAGCATGAAGTATAAGTATATATACATATTAAAATTTGAACACATTTAAAACTTAGGGAAAAAGGAAATAAAAAAGAAAATGCTTTCAGAAGGTTCAAGATTTGCAATGGAGAGATTTGAAAAATTGACGACGATTGTCATGAGACGATCTCGGGAATCGAGGCAAAGAAAACGGTCAGATGTTCAAAACATACATACGCCTAGGATATGGCCCAGGGTACCTACGGAAAAACTCCTACGGTCGTCCAACTAAAGCTTAAGAAACTTAGCGCTTGGTCCTTCTAAGGGAGCTAGGTGGTAAGGAAATGCGCTCAGCTTGGTCCGAAATTGATGAACCCAAAAGAACGACTGAAGGAAATTCTGGAAGTCTGATATGGTCAGGGGTAGACAAGGACCACTAAGGTAACTCCTATGACGATTAAATCAATCCCCGGCAAGGACTCTAATTACCAGTCTAACAATCAACCCTATTTTGCAAACAATCATATGCAAGCAACCAAACATGTTTTAACAAGCCAGAACTAACTAAGGGAAGAAACAGCTAGGTCAAGAGTTACCTGCGATAACCTCATCCACAGTCTCGCTCTCCACTGCCGTCGTCGGATAAGCCTGCTCCCTTGGCTGCATGGCCTGCTGAAAAGCCTGCTTCTGAGGAGCGAGGGCTGGTCCACGACTGGTAGACACAGGTGCTTTCTGCTGTGACGGCTGTGCGGCAACGGGATCCTTCCAAGGTAGTTTAGATCTCGGACAATCCTTCATAGCATGAGTAGGATCTCCACAAACCAGGCACAGACCCAACCTCTTCCTACACTGTTTCTTCTCATGACCCATCTTGCTACAATGATGGCACACCTTCCGACTTGGCCCAGTTACTGGTGCTTCCTTCTGCGGAATCCCCCCCGATGCCTTCCGCAATTGATTTGCATGCCGACAATCCTTCTCTGAATGGGTAGCAGCACCACAAATCAAACACCGGCCTAGAAATCTTCGGCACTGCTCCTTAATGTGCCCGGTCTTGCCACAGAAATAGCAAGTCTTCAGAGTAGGTCCGCCACCAACTCGGGTCTGTCGTCTTCTCGCCATCTGACGCCATGGAAAGCGAACAAAAATTTAGACTCAATAGCTTAATGACTTAGATGTTGTAATTTATTTAATGGATATTCTGTTTATTATCGTTGTTCCGTTAATTCGCAATTGCAAGATTGGACCTGCATGGGCCACCAATAAAACCCGTCACGCCCCGCTTCCCAAAAACGTGGAGGCGAAGCGTGAGAAGGTCCGCTCAGACTTGAAGCTACAAAGCTGCAAGTCCGATAAGCGTCAATCAAATTTAAAACTGCAGGTCCTTGCAACGCGAAACGAAACAAAGATAATAGTAACGAAAAGAGACAAAGAAACATCTCAGAATATCCATAATAATAAATCTCAACATCGCAGAAAAAGCCACCAGGCTGAAATAAAAGAGTCTAAAAGAGGCCCAGCATGGCCAACGAAAGTACAAAATACAGAAACAAAGAAATGGTGCAAGCACCGACATCTAACAACAACCTAAAGCAAAAGCAACGCCAACAGTCTCTAAAACTGGTCTCCGGTGTCTACGAACTCCTCGACGGACGTAGGCTCAGGCTCAGCGTCAGCAACACCTCGACCTCAACAACTGTCTCTGGCTCAGGGTCTAACATGTGACACCCAAAGAGAAAGGGGCACATGTCAGCAAGTCTAAAAGACTTGTGCAAGTGAAACTGAAAGTACAAGTAAAACAACCTAGCAGTTCTAGCATGATGCAATGACATGGCAGTTTAAGTAATGAGTGCAACAGGTAAAGTAAAGTAAAGTAAAGTAAAGTACGAGCATGGCATGACATTCACAAGACAAGTACAAGACAAGGAAAGTAAGCACCTCGTGCACAGAGATTCCGTCTTTTGGCTAGAGTGGCTGCGCGGGCCAACTCCTAAGCTCAAGCGAACGTTTATCCCTACCCCTCCACGTGTGTCGAGCCAGGGCCTTACCCCCGAACGGTAATGCTCGCTTCTGGAACACGAGCCAGGAAGTGTTTTACCTTGCTGGTCTAGGGGTGCACCTAGCCAGTCAAGGGAGTACAAGGACAAGTAGTGTAGCGTGTGCTACCAATGCGACATTCAATACATGGATGACATGGCATGGCAAGTAGTAAAGCGTACAGGTAAGAAAAGTAAACGTGACAGTTTAGCATGCATGAATGTCAAGTTTAAGGGTTGGATCTAGCTTCGTTGTCAAGCTAGATCATTTAGGTGACGGATCTAGTTTCGTTGTCAAACTAGATCAAGTAGGCGTCTAGCCAGCTATCATTTCACTGACTAGTCTCTTTTATGCTAGGAACAAGAAAGTGGCCTAAAAACATGGCCCTACACAAGAGTTGGCAAGTTTCACTTGCCTGCAACTATCACGTCAAGAAAACACCGTCCAACGAGTCCAAAGTCACGATTCCTACGTGCACAAGTCCACCGGCCTACATCCGTTTTATTAATCTTGATTAGTGATTTCTAAAACATTTAAAATACTTTAAAATACTGATTTTTAGTCTTGATTAGCATGCAATTGGGTTGGGGGTCCTAGGGGTGCAAGACGTTACCTCAACACGACGCGAAAGCTACACCGGCGTCGGGTAGCGACGCCGGGGGTTGGAATAAAAGATCGCGCTCCAAGTTCAGATTCCAATTAGTTTCCTCGCTGGAAATTTCAGAGCAAATAACTCGGGCGACGATTCCAGATTCCAAAGCTAATACGTGCGGCGACGGGCTACGACGTGCGACGGCGTCGTACGCGATGAATCCTCGAAGAGCAAGCACCAAGGTGGGGCCCACAGTAGTCCTAGGGACCTTTGGGGAACCCACAATACCTCTGGAGAACTTGGGGGGCCCACGGAGGCAAGTGGTGCGACGGGTGCGGGGTTGCGACGAGTGGCTCTCGGTCGTACAGCCTCGGTGCGGGGAGATTTCTCGGTCAGACACGCTGGGCGGCGCTGTTGCAGCGTTGGGGGTGTGCAGCAGCTCGGGTGCGGGCGTTTCCTTCGGTCAGACCGATAGGGACCGTCGGTCGTGCGGTTGGGATGCGAGGCTGTGATGTGCAAAGCTTGGGCGCTCGGTCACAGCGGGCGGGGCGACCGGTCAGACACGGAGCGGAGCGGGGCGACGAGGCGGGCGTCGGTGCGGAGCGCTTGTGTGGAGTGGGGCCTCGGTCAGACCGATAGCTTCTCTCGGTCAAGCGGGGGAACGAGCGTGGGCGGCTGCTGCAGCGTGCGGAGCGGCTAGGATGCGGGGGGGGGCGATCGGTCGGAGCGGGCGGATGCGGTGGGTTTTCTCGGTCGTGCGGGGGCTGAACGTCGCAACGTTGCGACGATTCGTCGCAACGTCCAATTTCAAGTTTGGAAGAGGCTAGGGCTAATTTCTTTGGAAAATAGGTCTTGCTAGGGGTTGCTTATATAGTATAGATGGGTTGACTTGGTCTAGGGCTAAATCTAATAGGATTAGAAGTTCAAAAAGATTTAAAATTTGAAATTCAATTACTCCAACTCATCCAAGGGTTTGACCTGGTCCAAATGAGCTGGAAATTGGCTCAAAAATTCTTTAAAACGTTTAAAACTTAAATAAATTTTATTTGGCCGAAAATAATTTATAAATTAATTATTAAAAATAATATAAAACTTGTAAAAATTATAAAAGTGGTCAAATAAACTCCAAAAATTATAAAATAAATATCGTGGTGATCGTGGCGATGAATATGAGCTAACTAAGAAGACGGATCTCAGTTTCGACATCGGACGACGAAACTAAAAATAGAAACGTCTCCCGTCAAGAGCGAGAATCGTCACATCTCATCGAGCAAGTTTAAATTGTGGGAAAACTACTCGAGAAATGTCGTTCCAAATTAGTGCCACTATTTAATACTCTCAGAGACGTTCACAACGGCATATCACACAAAAGTATTCAAAATCAAACAAAGTCTAAAATAAACACGTGCACGGCCAAAAGCACGTGCACGAACAACGTTCAACGAAAAGTGGTCGTTACACCTAAGCATGGCAACAAAAGTTTAAAGACAAACCGAAAAGTAGCAACCTCTGAAAGTGACGACTAAAAATGACCGCTAGGTCTGGTCCTCGTCAGGTACGTACTCTGGTGACGACGTCCTCGGCTCCACATACTCCAGCGAGTCTGCCTCGTCCACGATCTCTGGCTGAACACCTGACGTACAGCACCCAAGAAAAAGGAACTATACGTCAGATAAAGTCTACAAGAAGGGTTAGACTTTACTGCAAGTGCACCGAACTTTAAACAACGGTTTACTGGTTGATTAGCATGCTGAGGTTCTTTTACACAACAATTTACTGGTTGATTAGCATGCTGTGGTTATAACAGAGTAACACGACAGGAAGTAACACAGCAGGAAAGTAAAACGGGACAAGTAGTAGCCGTAGCGTGTGCTACCAACTACGAGACTAACCTACAGGTGTCAAGACAAGACGGGACGTGACGGAAACAAGACAGGACAAGACAAGTGAGACACGAAACGGTTCACGCCTTACGGTTCGAGGGGGATCAGACCCTCTTGCCGTGCGCACGCTCAACCCAACACCAAACCCCAAGACAAGACAAGACATGACACCAGTACAAGGGATCACTCGAAGAGTGCCCTATTGCCCAGCGGGCTGTGCAAGACGGGACGAGCCGTGACAAGACAGGAAGGGTTATTCTAGGGTGTCCACACACACGCACACACATGATAGCCCTACAGCATTAAAGTTGTTGTTGTCAGGCTCAGACTTCGTCGTCAAGTCTGAGCCGTCAGGAGTCGTCCCGGACGCTATCATTTCACGTCCAGTTCTATACATTCACATTCTAACAGTTCTAGCAATCTAAGACCAAAGCACGGTCAAAAACGCAAGTGGGTACACTTGCCTGCGATGGCGAGTGTGTCGTCCGTCCAGGGCGTCTCGTCCAGTCGTCGTGTCCGCGGTAGTCCGTCTGAAACGGTGTCACGGTGACGGTGTCAGGTCGCGTTTTCAATAATCCTATTTAGGTTTTTGTTTCTAGGTTATCGGGGCTACCCTAATTGTCAGAGTCACAATTTGGTGTTTTATCAGCCTAGATCGACCACTACCCTATATGCACAGAAATTTGTCTGATGGTCGATTTCTACAGTTCCACATCGTTTTAAGGGAGCAGAAAGTAAATTTAGTTACAGTTGTCCGATTTTAGTTAGGGTTCAGTTTTGCTACGGTGTGTGTTTGCTATGAGTTAGGGGACTAACCTTTTGACGATCGCGCGTGGATCCGACGTCGGGTCTGGCAACGGTAGCGGATCACGTCACGACTCCAGTTACTCGACTGCGGTAGCGCGGGTTTATCTGCGTCATAAGTTCATGACGTTAAACAAAAGGGTTCAGCCTGGATGATAAACTAATGTCACAACTAATACCACTATAGGACTAATGCATATATACAAGACAATTTATAAACTAGTATATATATATTAATCTGTCTTAACAGAACTAACATCATAAGCTAATGTACTTATTCCTAACAGGGTTCACATAATAACTAAAATGTCAATTAGCATTATAATAACTGACTTATTATCATAACATTTGCTAACCTGCGTACTATAAACTAACATACATACATACTTAAAACTAACCTACATATTTCTTTAATAAGCTAACATACATCACCACCTAATATTATATTAATATAATTTACAACTTGCATGCTGTTTTAACCAGACTTACGTGTTTTATGCCGTTGTATTGACGGTGTGAGCAGAGGACTTGGGCGGCGGCAGCGAAGGAGGTCGGCAGTTCAGGGGGTTCTCACTTCTCAGGCGGCCTTGGAAGAGTGGGCAGCGCGGGCTGGAGAGGCGGCCGGACCCGAACGACGAGAGGCCGGCAGAGTGATGGTTTGCAGCACCGGAGTTGGTCGGAACTTGAGGGAGGGGAGAGAAGAGAGTAGACGGGGATGCGCACGGTGGATGAACGGCAGGCGAGGGGTTGCTCGGGGCAGAGGGGTTTGCGCGGCCTTGGAAAACAGGGGGCTGGGCACACGTGGTGAGTTGCTCGAAGTAGTCGAGAGTGGCGCGCGGCCTAGATTTACCGGGGCTGTGTGCGGGGGGGAGTAGTCGGAAGTGGCGTGATTTGCAGGTGGCTCGGGGATGAGGCCGTGAGTTCCATAGGGGCTGTCGGAAGTTTGTAAGGAGAGGGGTTGCACCGGCGGGTAGCAGGCCGTGGGGAGAAGAGCAGGCGCGTGCGTAGAGGAACTAGGTCGGAGAAGGGCCGTGCTCCCTTGCGTGGAGAGGATGAAGGGAGGGGGCTTGGCCGGAGTCGGGGTGATGGTCGGAACTCTGAGGAAGGCCGGTGTCGATGGTTTAGGTCGGAAGCGTGGTCTCTTGCGTGAAGTAGGGGAAAAAGAACTTAGACTAGGGTTTTAAAATGAGGTAGGCGGCTGCTGTGTATCACATCCCTCTTTTTTTCTTAGCCCTAGGAATAGGTTAAGTTGAGTTTTATAGGGGTAGGGAGAAAATGGGGACGTGGTGAGGGAGGCACGTGGGTGAGAGAGGGGAGAAAGAGTACAGGGATATGGAAAACAAAAAGCTGTTGGGATTTTATTTTAATAAGGATTTGATTGATTAATAATTAGTTAGGTTTAAAGATCCTAGGTTATGATTAAGAGTGATATGTTAGAAAATATTAGTTTAGGATTTTTTTTTTTAAAAAACACATCACTTTAAAACCCAGACTTGATTTAATAAATAAAAAAACCAATTTGCTTTGGAAAAACGTACAGCCCTTTTAAATTCAAAAGTCTAAATAATAATAATAATTAAAACGTTTTATTAACAAAAAAAGATATTACGGCAGAACGGTCCCTCGATGCCAAAAAGTACGAAGAAGGTATCGGGGCGCTCGCGCCTCCGAGAAGATCATGAATGCGGGGTCCGGTCACGCGTCAGAGCTACGGAAGACAGTAATAAAAATAAAATGCTAAAAAACACGTATGAAACAATATACGCGCTAAAATACTTACGGTCGGAACTTGACCGTTACATTCTACCCACCTTAGAAATGATTCCGTCTTCGGAATCACTCATACTAAGACTAATTATAAAATCCATAAATACTTAAGCCTATAACTCACATCTTCCCCACAATGATCTCTAGTCCTATAACTTCAACATCGTTCCTCAACTAATCCATCATAACCCATCTTTCCACTGGATAATGCTACGACTAATCTCACATCCTAAAACTCAACCATAGATTCATCACTGCTGTTCAAATTTCCAACTCCAAGTTCTCATAAAAGGGATAATAATCGTCTTCTCATGCCATACCACCACTAAACATCACCGCTCAATAATATCTTGAAATTTCTCGATCTCTTCCCAATATTAATTAATCGCTAAAATGATGTTCAAGTCAATCATCAATCCAAAACAAAAACTTTGTCTAACTCATAATACTTTTCACAAATCTACAATCGTCGTGTCCCCAATGCATTCTTCGTCATATCTTCCCATAAATTTATCCGCCCAATAATCGAGCTATTAAAATCATATCTCCTCCTACTTATTATAATTATTTTCAACCAATATTAAATCCGACAACCTAACCATCCATTTATCTCAACACGTCGTGTTACTCCCAATGTCTTCTCACGTCAACTCAACAATCAAGTCTCGATGCTAATAAAAGCTCTACTCAATCTCATGATCACCCTAACTCCTACCATACTCTGTAGTCATCCCTATCTACCATTCGTCTAAGCCTCCAATCTGATAA
The DNA here is from genome assembly GCA_030789695.1 of Scilla litardierei. Lineage (NCBI taxonomy): Eukaryota > Viridiplantae > Streptophyta > Magnoliopsida > Asparagales > Asparagaceae > Scilla > Scilla litardierei. The sequence goes on along the minus strand of CM061142.1, from coordinate 439,097,447 downwards.
GTTCTCATCTTCACGCATATAATCTCATTCAACCAGAATTCTTCATTGAGTCTGTCACAACTCGGTATCGTAAATAAGTCTTGGACACTTCGTTCTTTTCATCCAATGAATTTTTTTTCTCCTAATATCCTTGTGTTCCGAAATCAATTACTCATTGCTATAATAAAACTCATCTCACCCTGAGCCTACCCGCAAACAAAATCTTATAACGAAAATAGCTAGTCCCAATAATATATCAACCATAAACACAAAATTTTCTTTAAGGGAGAACAAGAGAAGAGAAAGAGGGACTTAAGGCCAAAGAAATATTTTAAAACATTTGGAAAAACGTGTTGTGTTGCGGTAATGGATGAGGGAGGTCAAGTGATTTGTGATCTTGTGAGCTAGTTTTAAAACTTTAAAGATTTGGTTTAAAGAAAAACAAAGTTTTTGATACAGTCACATACAACCAAGATAAACCATTCATTAAAACTAAACTAAGTCTAAGGATCTGCCTGTGATGACGCCATTCATATAAGTATGAATACCGTCATTCAGACAACTTCAAGCATATCATGGTTAACGCCGAGTACACATTCAAGACACAGGAGACAAACATCAGGATCCTAAAGATGACACACTCATGCAGGTCTACACACTCTACCTACACTCAGGCACTGCAACGACATCACCTACCAAAGGGCCTACTCCTAAACTGGAGATAGCATGGATAACTTCCAGGTCTAATGTCTAAATAATAGAAGGGAAAGAAAACTAGATCAAAAGTGAAACGAAATAAGATCGGAAAGAACGAGCTCAAATAAGACGGAGTAAAGAGATAGTAGGTTGGATGAGACAAAAATATTTCTCAGAATAACTAGATAAATGAAGGAGATTTACGGGTAAAATATGATATCGTATACTTTATACTTTTATGAAAATAAGTGGGGAAAAGGAGCAAATAGTAAAATTATTACGATTTGGAAAAAGTTAGATGAAGGAATAAAAGTAGGATAATGTAGCGATTGTTTTGCAAATGAGAGTAAATTTAAACAAAGGTTCTTGAAGTATGAACACGATGAACATAGAGATGTTTATATGTAAAGAAATTTAAAATCCCCCTTTGTTTTAGAACAATATTCTAAAGTACGTACATAAATGGTAAAAAAATAAATTTCGTAGGTTAGAAAAATGATATATTGAATTTCCGAAATGGAAACATAGTTTTAAAACTGAAATACGATGGATACTGATTCGAAAATAGGTACGAGGCCGTAACTTAAAACTTTTACGACCGAAAGGTTTCAAAATTTGCGAAAGAATTTTAACTCAACCAAAAGTAAGAAATTTTAAATAATTAATAAAAGTTTTCAAGGAAGTCAAATTGGGCGGAGAATTTAATAATGAATTTCGAAAATACTTTTAAGGGAAGCAGGTTTTGGGAAAAGGGAAATTCGAAAATAAGTACAAGATAGTAGAAATAAATTGTGTAGTTTATAAAAGTAATATATATATTTTGGAAACAAGGCAAATAATGCGAGATGTTGACTTAAAACATTTACGTCCAAGAAAGCTCCAAGTCAATTAAAAGTTTTAACTCGATCCAAAACAACAAATTTTAAATATATAATATAGGGGTTTTCAAAGAAATCAAGCCAGAGCGAAAACTTAAAAAGGAAAGTCGAAAATAATTTTAGAGGATGTAGAATTGGTCAAGGAAGGGATTCAAAGGATCGATGATAATCTTCAGGAAACGATCACGAGAATCGAGAGAAGGAAAAATGATCGCATGAAGAGCACGCATAAGATATGAATCGTGAAGAGCTACGATGGGACTCTATGGTCGATCACACAAAATTTGCAAGGATCAGAGGGATGCTAGAGGACTAGGGTTCTAATCATCGGGTCGTCTAAAGATTTAGGATAACTCAGCTCTAAGACTTCCTAATGAGCTAGAATATAATCAGGATCTAAAGAGAAGGTTCCTAAGAGAATCGAGGTTACGTTCTGCTGGGCCCGAAGTCGATGGAGCTGGGCGAGCGACTAACTAAAAGAAGGACTCTAGATATCTAATACGATCAGAATCAAATGGGGATGCTAAAATAGTCTAGGACGAGAACGACTAAATCTTAACCAAGGCGTCCGACTATCAACCTAGGTATCTATCTAAGTCTTCCTACTATCTAAGACTGGGAGACTAATTCAGACTTGTACGTGGATATCAAATGAATGCGGTACTTTTATTGTTCCGAACTTTTGCATGACCTGCATGGGCCACCACTAAAACCTGTCACGCCCCGCTTCCCAAAATGGACGGAAGCGAAACGTGACGAGGCCCGCTTAGGCCAGAGCTTTAGAAGCTCGGACCCAATAAGCGTCTGTAGGGGTACCATTTTAAAAGTTTCAGGTTCTTGCATTTATAAAGTTTAAGAACAACAAAAGTACAGAAAGGAAATGGCATTCATTTATATGGAGAAATAATATCCAACTGGTACAAAGTCTAAAAGAAGCCTAAGCATGGCAACAAAAGTTTAAAGACAAACCGAAAAGTAGCAACCTCTGAAAGTGACGACTAAAAATGACCGCTAGGTCTGGTCCTCGTCAGGTACGTACTCTGGTGACGACGTCCTCGGCTCCACGTACTCCAGCGAGTCTTCCTCGTTCACGATCTCTAGCTGAACACCTGACGTACAGCACCCAAGAAAAAGGAACTGTACGTCAGGTAAAGTCTACAAGAAGGGTTAGACTTTACTGCAAGTGCACCGAACTTTAAACAACGGTTTACCGGTTGATTAGCATGCTGAGGTTCTTTTACACAACAGTTTACTGGTTGATTAGCATGTTGTGGTTATAACAGAGTAACACGACAGGAAGTAACGCAGCAGGAAAGTAAAACGGGACAAGTAGTAGCCGTAGCGTGTGCTACCAACTACGAGACTAACCTACAGGTGTCAAGACAAGACGGGACGTGACGGAAACAAGACAGGACAAGACAAGTGAGACACGAAAGGGTTCACGCCTTACGGTTCGAGGGGGATCAGACCCTCTTGCCGTGCGCACGCTCAACCCAACCCCAAACCCCAAGACAAGACAAGACATGACACCAGTACAAGGGATCACTCGAAGAGTGCCCTATTGCCCAGCAGGCTGTGGAAGACGGGACGGGACGTGACAAGACAGGAAGGGTTATTCTAGGGTGTCCACACATACGCACACACATGATAGCCCTACAGCATTAAAGTTGTTATTGTCAAGATCAGACTTCGTCGTCAAGTCTGAGCCGTCAGGAGTCGTCCCGGACGCTATCATTTCACGTCCAGTTCTATACATTCACATTCTAACAGTTCTAGCAATCTAAGACCAAAGCACAGTCAAAAACGCAAGTGGGTACACTTGCCTGCGATGGCGAGTGTGTCGTCCGTCCAGGGCGTCTCGTCCAGTCGTCGTGTCCGCGGTAGTCCGTCTGAAACAGTGTCACGGTGACGGTGTCAGGTCACGTTTTCAATAATCCTATTTAGGTTTTTGTTTCTAGGTTATCGGGGCTACCCTAATTGTCAGAGTCACAATTTGGTGTTTTATCAGCCTAGATCGACCACTACCTTATATGCACAGAAATTTGTCCGATGGTCGATTTCTACAGTTCCACATCGTTTTAAGGGAGCAGAAAGTAAATTTAGTTACAGTTGTCCGATTTTAGTTAGGGTTCAGTTTTGCTACGGTGTGTGTTTGCTATGAGTTAGGGGACTAACCTTTTGACGATCACGCACGGATCCGACGTCGGGTCTGGCAACGGTAGCGGATCACGTCACGACTCCAGTTACTCGACTGCGGTAGCGCGAGTTTATCTGCGTCATAGGTTCATGACGTTAAGCAAAAGGGTTCAGCCTGGATGATAAACTAATGTCACAACTAATACCACTATAGGACTAATGTATATATACAAGACAATTTATAAACTAGTATATATATATATTAATCTGTCTTAACAGAACTAACATCCTAAGCTAATGTACTTATTCCTAACAGGGTTCACATAATAACTAAAATGTCAATTAGCATTATAATAACTGACTTATTATCATAACATTTGCTAACCTACGTACTATAAACTAACATACATACATACTTAAAACTAACCTACAGATTTCTTTAATAAACTAACATACATCACCACCTAATATTATATTAATATAATTTACAACTTGCATGCTGTTTTAACCAGACTTACGTGTTTTATGCCGTTGTATTGACGGTGTGAACAGAGACTTGGGCGGCGGCAGCGAAGGAGGTCGGCAGTTCAGGGGGTTCTCACTTCTCAGGCGGCCTGGGAAGAGTGGGCAGCGCGGGCTGGAGAGGCGGCCGGACCCGAACGACGAGAGGCCGGCAGAGTGATGGTTTGTCGCACCGGAGTTGGTCGGAACTTGAGGGAGGGGAGAGAAGAGAGTAGACGGGGATGCGCGCGGTGGATGAACGGTAGGCGAGGGGTTGCTTGGGGCAGAGGGGTTTGCGCGGCCTTGGAAAACAGGGGGCTGGGCACACGTGGTGAGTTGCTCGAAGTAGTCGGGAGTGGCACGCGGCCTAGATTTACCGGCGGCTGTGTACGGGGGGGAGTAGTCGGAAGTGGCGTGATTTGCAGGAGGCTCGGAGATGAGGCCGTGAGTTCCATAGGGGCTGTCAGAAGTTTGTAAGGAGAGGGGTTGCACCGGCGGGTAGCAGGCCGTGGGGAGAAGAGCAGGCGCGCGCGTAGAGGAACTAGGTCGGAGAAGGGCCGTGCTCCCTTGCGTGGAGAGGATGAAGGGAGGGGGCTTGGCCGGAGTCGGGGTGATGGTCGGAACTCTGAGGAAGGCCGGCGTCGATGGTTTAGGTCGGAAGCGTGGTCTCTTGCGTGAAGTAGGGGAAAAAGAACTTAGACTAGGGTTTTAAAATGAGGTAGGCGGCTGCTGTGTATCACATCCCTCTTTTTTTCTTAGCCCTAGGTATAGGTTAAGTTGAGTTTTATAGGGGTAGGGAGAAAATGGGGACGTGGTGAGGGAGGCACGTGGGTGAGAGAGGGGAGAAAGAGTACAGGGATATGGAAAACAAAAAGCTGTTGGGATTTTATTTTAATAAGGATTTGATTGATTAATAATTAGTTAGGTTTAAAGATCCTAGGTTATGATTAAGAGTGATATGTTAGAAAATATTAGTTTAGGATTTTTTTTAAAACACATCACTTTAAAACCCAGACTTGATTTAATAAATAAAAAAAACAATTTGCTTTGGAAAAACGTACAGCCCTTTTAAATTCAAAAGTCTAAATAATAATAATAATTTAAACGTTTTATTAACAAAAAAAGATATTATGGCAGAACGGTCCCTCGATGCCAAAAAGTACGAAGAAGGTACCGGGGCGCTCGCGCCTCCGAGAAGATCATGAATGCGGGGTCCGGTCACGCGTCAGAGCTACGGAAGACAGTAATAAAAATAAAATGCTAAAAAAAGACGTACGAAACAATATACGCGCTAAAATACTTTCGGTCGGAACGTGACCGTTACAACTAACAACCTAGTAAATGCTCTATCTTGACTAGTTACAAACTCGTCAAGACCTTCTTGTCTAGCTCCCATTAGGCAAGTCCCCAAAACACAAATAATGGTAAAGTTTTCCATACAGAGATCTATACAACTACACAAAATAATAATAAAGAGTTAAGAGAATCTTAGTTTATGTAGCGACAGTCGTCTCTGTCAATCAGCTCAAGTCAGATCGTATCTGGCAGGAAGTCGTCGCCAACGTCACGTCCTCGCCTCTGGAACTTGCGTCCTAGGTGACTTGGGCTCCTTAAAAGTTGCGGCCTAGGTGTGGATATCCCTTGCAGAGTTGCGTTATGTGTTGAAGCTCCTCCTTGTAGATGTTGCGCAAGTTGTTGAAGCTTCTCCCTTTGATGTTGCGCAATGAAGTAGATGGGAAGCCCCTTGTTGTTGCGGCCTTGATCTTTGCTCCCTCATATGTTGCGCAATGTAGATGGGCTTGGTTGTGGAGTTGTGCAAGGTAGCTTTGGCAATAAGATCTTGGAGCTTTGGCCATGTATAGCACTGAGTTGTGATCGTCCTGGCGCTAACGGTTCGTCGATCCGAGCTCTGTGGAGAAAGTTATGCACTTTTTAGCGTCATCCGTCGAGCTCCTTGCAAAGTTGTTGCCTAAAGCTTAGGAATTTAGGGTATGGCCGAATTCTTGGGTTGCCCTCTCTCTTCAAATCTCTCTCTTTGAATATGGGTTTATATAGTAGAGGATGGGATATGATAGAATCAATTATAATCCCATAATTGATGGAGATTGGAAGGAATTCGAACTTGATTAGGATTTGAATGAATCTTTTTGGATATGGAGTTTGAATATGGATGGCTATGGAATTCAATTTGGGTAGCTATATGATTTGAATTGGATCTCATTTAATCACCTTTGATTTGCATGAAATTCTCCATATCTCTCAATCTTTGACCACGTCTTCAATTTGCATGGCATTAGGATTTGAATGTTGCACCAATTGATTTGAATTATGATTTGAATTGATTTGCTCCTTATCTTCTCATCTTTGACTTAGTCCAATTGTTGTAGCCATGTTCTCCATCTTTGACGTAGTCCACTTGAAGTGTGTATAACAATTCATTCATCACTTTTGGCTAGTCTCTCTTTGAGTATTCGCGAGAGTGCTATTCCTAAAAACACTTAGCAAACACATTAAATCGTTCACACACGTTTGTTATCATCAAACATGAAGTCATCGATCGTTGTATTTAACAACACATTGTATCCAACAATATCCCCCTTTTGATGATGACAAACTAATATAAGATTAAGCAATAACGATTCAAATGATTTCATCGTGACATGTGTGTGTGTGTGTGTGTGTGTGTGTGTGTGTGTGTGTGTGTGTGTGTGTGTGTGTGTGTGTGTGTGTGTGTGAAGAGTGAAGATGGAGGATGTATGCAATATGCAACAAGTACGACAATGATGTGCAAGCATACAAGCATGCAAATGATGATGTTCAAGAATTCAAACATATATGCATGCTCCCCCTTAAACAAATATTCATGTATTCATTAAGCATCTTCATTATATTCATTAATGCTCCCCCTTAAACCAATATTCATATATGCAACATATAAGCATTAATGCACACACCAAGTCATACAAATATTTTTCAATATTTTCTCCCCCTTTTGTTATCATCAAAAGTGTATAAGCGAAGTCTAATTCATGTCACATGCAAAAATAGAGTATTATAAATTATAACTAGCACTTGCATGCCATTTTTCTTAGAATAAGCACTTTAAATTCAATGAAAAGTGTAATGTAGACTTCTACCATCATGTAAGTGTGATGATTAAATAATTGAAGCACACATGGAGATACTCTTAAGAAATACAACCAAAACCAATCCATATTTTCCATTAAACATGAAATCACCTTGGATTGATTTTCACTATCTCATTAAAATGAGTTCAAGATACTACACCCCAAAAACATAGCCTATAAGGACTCTTAGATGTGGGGGTGGCATTGCTTGACGAGTATAACACAAACGCTAAAGATTACCCATAAAGCATATGTTGGATACTCGTGTGTAGTATACTTGCCAAGAATTATATTCATTTTACATACGGAGCAATTTACTTTCTTTTTCATTTTTCAAACATGAAAACCAATTCTTTTTAGCTCAATTTTTATCCATAGCAAATACATATCATATCCCTTAGATTTTCAGTTAGTATTCATCCTACATTCACTTTCCAATATTTCTCAAAAGAATCTCCAATTGTGTAACAATATTCAATACTAGTTGAAGTGAAGGTGCGGGTGTAGAAACCTTGTTACTCAATTCATTAAGCATGTCATGGCTATTTAAAGGTACTAACATGCGCATGTAGCTATAAAAATAATACAATGATTTCTACAATGATGTGAATGACATTCAATAATACTACTTGAATGATACAAAGAGAAAAGATATCCATTGAGCCCCATTTTTTTTCGCTTTTTGTCTTTTTCATTTTTTGATTTTTTCTTTATAAAGACCTAAACATGCTAGAAAGCAAACCAACTAACACACAAAATAAAATCAAATCAAGCACACAAAATAAAAAAATGTTATGAAGGTATGCATTAAGTGCAAAGTAGAAAAGTATACTTTCGCGTCGTCGTATGGCTAAGGAACTTAAATAAGGAAGCATTCAAGCCATAGTCCGTCACCAAATCTACATCTTACTTGCACGGTAGATGTTATGTGTGACCTTAGAATCCAACAAGGTCCACTCATGTTAGTTATCAAAGATTTAGGAACCCAAATTTGTTTGAATGTGATATTAGTGTTCCTATATTTACAATGATATGAAGTATGACCAACACTATCACAAGTAAAGCACTTTGCATGAACATTTTTGACTATAGTAAGCATATTGTGGATTTTCTTAAAAATAGGCTTTTTAGCATTTTTAGAACCAAATCCAAGTCCTAGTCTATTATTGACATATAATTGATTTCCAAGAATGATATCGAAAGATTGTTTTCCTATGGAAAATTTCTTAATGGACAATTCAAGACTAGAGACTTTGGATTTTAATAACGCATTTTCATCCACAAGCAAAGTACATTTACTAATGAAAGCTTTCTTGTTTTCCTCTTCTTTCTTTTCAAATTCAATCATATTTCTTTTAATCTCGTTATTTAGCATGCAGAATTTATCATTAAGCTCTCTAATCACATAATCTTTTTCAGTTTCGAGCTTAATTAAATCTTGCTTAAGCATGCTAATATTATTCAATAAAGAAGGACATGAAAGACAAGCAACTTTTTCAGGTGAGCTAGATTTTTCTTTTAACATGGTGATGGTAGATTTGCATGCAACAAGTTCTTCTTTTACATTTTTATATTCTTCAATCATGTCACAATTTTCTTTTTGCAATTCAAAACAAGAATTTCTATAGCATTTTACAGTAGAATCTAGTTCATCAATTTCACCTTGCATGCCATTAATAGTACTATGTTGCCTCTCGAGTTCAGCTTGCATTTCTTTGCAAAGGTTCAGAAGTTCAGTTCTTTTAGTGCAAGTCTTTACCTCATTGGGTTTTGCCATTAAGCATAGGGAGGTGTGTGCAGTTTTCTCCTCGATATCGTCATCCCAAGTAGCTGGAGATTTCTTCTTTTCCTTTCCAACTACGAAATTCTCTCCTTGTGGGCAATTCTTCACAATGTGTCCTCTGTTCCTGCATTTATAACAAAGCCTACTTTCAGTAGAATTCTTTCTAATAATCTTAGAAGGACAAGAATCATTTTTATTCAAGAGAGCAATACTTCCCTTTTGCATTCTCTTTTCATTGCTAGAGACGTGATTGCCGGAGGATTGTTTGTAAGGACCCTGGCTATGAGGAAAACACTAGAATGGGGGTTGAATAGTGTTTATACAATTTAAATCGATAGTTATACTAAATTTAATTCCTAACCAAGAATTAATGCTGAATATAAATAAACCCAAATTGAAACAATGCTAATAACACAAGGATGTTTCAAGGGTTCGGATTACCCAAGTCAACTCCCGACTTGTTCCCGGTAATCATACGTCCTGTTCACCCGAATACCATCAGATACTCAACTTAGAACCATAACTTGAGGTTTCCTTTAAATCCACTTGTAGCAACCCTACAAGTGAAATTGAAACACAATCGATGTCCTCGACTCCCACAACTTGGGAGCAAGCAAACCACTCTCACAAACCGAGAGCTAAACTAATATCGAAAGATATGAAATAATGAAATAGCAACACTTACTATCACAAATGCCTTGAAGTAGAACTTGAAGGAGCAAGTGTGTTGTGTGTTGAGGTCTATTTTGACAGAGAGAAAAGACCTTTCTCTTGGCACCACCAATTGCCTAGATGTTATCACTTTTATTCTAGGTTGGAGAGCAAGAGAGAATAAGATTGGAATTCTAGGGCTTTTGGATTTGAGAGCTTTGATCAAGAAGATGAATTACTTGAGTAGTTTTTCTTGAGTTGAGTAATCCCTCAATGGAACAGTAGAAGCTCTCTTTATAGGTTCCCCAAAACCCCCAAACAGAATCCCCAAAACCCCCTTGAAAATTCATGGAGAAACAGCTAACGGATAGAATTTACACAGTCGACAGTCGACTGTTGAACAAAACACAGCCGACTGATGCACTGTGTCAAAGGGTAGGTGAGAATTCAAACGATAACTTACCACGTAGGACAGTCGACTGATGAAGAGAAGACATGTGCATGTAAAACTAACAGGCGACTGTAAATCCTTCTTCAGACGATTGGCCGCAATATGGGTAAGTTGAGAAAATCTCAGAAAGTTTTGGGAAAACAAGACATGCGACTGATGTGGAACACACAGGTGCCTGTGCCATGTGCAGGCGACTGTGAAACCAATATCAATCGACTGCCACTAAAACCTGAAACTTTTCAGAGAGCAGAGTTTGCAGAGGAATCATAGACAGATGACTGTTGAAGCATTGACAGTCGATTGTGCCTTGGGCAGGTGACTGTCAATACATCATCAGTCGACTGGCACTAAAACTTGAAACATTCCAAAGAGCAGAGTCTGCAGAGGAATCATAGACAGCCGATTGTTGAAGCATTGACAGACGGCTGTGCCTTGGACATGCGATTATCAATACAACATCAATTGACTGGCCATATGAAAATAAAAGGGACATTTGGGCTGAAGATAGACATGTGACTGTTTAACAAATCACATGCGACTGTAGCTTGGACATGCGCCTGTATTTTGTATAACAGTCACCTGAAAGAGTTAAAGCTGAAAGGCCTAAAAATCAATTGTTTAAGTATGTGCATAACAGGCGACTGTAGAACAAATCACAGTCGACTGTTTTGAGACAGGCGATGGTAATTCGTTCAGCAGTCGCCAGTTGAAATCACAACATGCATATGCTTGAGAGATGTGAATTGGAGTCTAAGGAAATGTGATCTAATGATTTCCTATGACAGAAATGAAGATGTGCGTGTGTTCCAACATAGTTCTACTTCTAAGCTACATACTATAAGAGAATAAAAGGATTACATTTTGTAGAAGTCTCTTTTCTATCCAAAGTATGAGCTTGAAGTCTTCCAGGAGCTTCAATCACGATCTTTAATCATCCAATCCACTTTTCATGCTTTCGTTGATCTTTGAGTGACATCCATTGCTAATTGATCTTCATGATATGCTTATGCAATGGATTAACTGCAAATAAGGGATTAGTCGCAAGTATTTATGTTTGCTCATCATTAACACCAAGTAGGGAGAAGTCCAATACTCAACATTGTTTGATTCCATAAGTTGTTTCCAATGTCCTCCAAATATCATGCGCAGAAGAGCAATGTGAGACGATCAAATATTTTTCTATCTAAACCACACAATAAAATATTCATTGCTCCAGCATTTATGGCACACACATTTCTAGCATCCAAATTCAAAATACTTTCAGGCATAGAATATCTGTTTCCAATAATGTACCAAATATCAACATCAACGGATAGCAAATAAAGTTTTCATCCTAGCCTTTCAGTATATATAATCATGGCCACTAAATAGAGGAGGACGATCGATAGGCATGCCATGGGGAAAAACTAACTTTGGGGTTTTCATGATAACTAGACAAGATCATCTAACCTGCTCTGATACCACTTGTTGGATTTGGATCTATGCCTAGAGGGGGTGAATAGGCTATTAAAAATTCTCGTGCAGCCCACGAGCAATCACACATAGGTATACAACACAGATGCAGATAAGCAGGGTAAATAAAAACAATCACAGAGTACGCAACAGATTTACCCTGGTTCGGTCGTCTCATGACATACGTCCAGCCCCAAGCAGATACTAGCATTAATATGTTCCTTTTGCATAACTACAATGAGTCCTGAGCTACCTGCCCCTCACCTAGTTCGTACCACACTCTACCGGTGCAGAACACAATCAACCTAGAAAATGCTCTATCTTGACTAGCTACAAACTCGTCAACACCCTCTTGTCTAGCTTCCACTAGACAAGTCCCCAAAATACAAATAATGGTAAAGTTTCCCCTACAGAGATCTATACAACTACACAAAATAATAATAAGGAGTTTAGAGAATCTCAGTTTGAGTAGCGTCATTCGTCTCTGTCAATCAGCTCAGGTCAGATCGTATCTGGCAGGATGTCATCGCCAACGTCACGTCCTCACCTCTGGAACTTGCGGCCTAGGTGACTTGGGCTCCACAAAAGTTGCGGCCTAGGTGTGGATGTCCCTTGAAGAGTTGTGCAATGTGTTGAAGCTCCTCATTGTAGATGTTGCCCAAGTTATTGAAGCTTCTCCCTTTGATGTTGCGCAATGAAGTAGATGGGAAGCCCCTTGTTGTTGCGGCCTTGAGCTTTTCTCCCTCCTATGTTGCACAATGTAGATGGGCTTGGTTATGGAGTTATGCAAGGTAGCTTTGGTAATGAGATCTTGGAGCTTTGGCCATGTTGTATAGCATTGAGTTGTGATCGTCCTGTCGTAAACGGTTCGTCGATCCGAGCTCTATGGAGAACGTTATGCACTTTTTAGCGTCGTCTGTCGATCTCCTTGCAATTTTACGGCCTAAAGATTAGGAATTTAGAGTATGGCCGAATTCTTGGGTTGCACTCTCTCTTCAAATCTCTCTCTTTGAATATGAGTTTATATAGGAGAGGATGGAATATGATAGAATCAATTATATTCCCACAATTGATGGAGATTGGATGGAACCCTAACTTGATTAGGATTTGAATGAATCTTTTTGGATATGGAGTTTGAATATGGATGGCTATGGAATTCAATTTGGGAATCTATAGGATTTGAATTGGATCTCATTTAATCACCTTTGATTTGCATGAGATTCTTCATATCTCTCCATCTTTGACCAAGTCTTCAATTTGCATGGAATTAGGATCTGAATGTTGCACCAATTGATTTGAATCAATTCAAATAAGGATTTGAATTGATTTGCTCCTTATCTTCTCATCTTTAACTTAGTCTTGTTATAGCCATGTTCTCCATCTTTGACTTAGTCCACTTGAAGTGTGTATAGCAATTCCTCCATCACTTTTGGCTAGTCTCTCTTTGAGTATTCGCGAGAGTGACATTCCTGTAAACACTTAGCACACATATTAAATCGTTCACACATGTTTGTTATCATCAAACACAAAGTCATCGATCGTTGTATCCAACAACACGTTGTATCCAACAGTCTGCGCTATTTTCGGGCTACCTTCAACTTCCTCAACACAAAAAGCTCGTTAGGGAGGGTCAGATCTGGGGTCCAATCTAATCCTCTCCGATGCTTAAGTCAGATAGTGCCTCAAAGGATGCTCGTGATAACTGTGGCGCATAATTTAGGAGATCAACCGATAGTTATCGCGCTGAACTTTAGAAGAAATGTAGAATTTTAGGTAGAGCAGTTACTAGTATATAAGTGCCTGACTTTTTGGTTCTCCAAAGTTGTCACATCTCCCATTGTTCGAGAAACCACTTATAGGCAATTACTTTTGAGTGACGTTAGAGGGTAATATCCTAGCTTTTACAATGTTTTATTGCTTTTGGCCTGAGTTGTCATCATTGATGAAGAGCTTAACAGTTAGTCATTGAATGCCTTTATTCTAAGCTAATACTATAAATGAAGAAGCCCAACGGTCAGCTAGGCGGTCGTCTTAAATGCAGAAACGGTTGGCAACACGTGAGGGCCTCCCGAGCTGTTGGGTCGAAGCTGTGAGATTTACTAGGCTTTTGGGATTGTCCGCTCAAATAAACAACTGAGTGATCATTGAGCCGACCCAATGTTGTATCAATGGCCCCCATCTCCCGAGCTCAACCGTCGTGACAGTTGTGGTCGGGTGATGTGGCACGCATTAATTAGACAGGTACGACAGTTGAGGTGACATATTTAATTTTGGATGTCAAAATGCATAACCCTAGAATCTCCCAACTGTGAAGGTAGGGAGAGCGAGATGTGGATGCACGTCCCACGTGTCCATGGCCAAGTCAGACATAGAGAAACAATGACCCTTGCCCCAATGGCCAGAGCAGTTCGATGAGGAGAGTAGATACGAAATGGCCATCAATAGCTCGTTGATATCATCATAACCGAGCATACTGACTCGGCATAACAGACAAGAGAAGTGTTGGATATTGAGTCTCCCCCCATGGTTATTTTGATGATGAGCAACATATTATGCTACTACTGTTTTCATTGAGTTTGTGTGTAGAAGTGCATTTTTAATATAGGTGATAAAGTATAGATGATCACACACCGAGAGCCATGATTCAAAGAATGAAGAAGAAGCTTTTATGTTGGTGCAAACAAATGAAAGAAGGCTCACAATCAAGGAGCATCTAAGGCTAGGAGACTAGGAGCACTGAAGAACAAGCACAGAGGCTATGGGGATCAAAAGATCAAGTGAAAGCCAATGCAATGGACAAAGAGTTGCACCTTTAGCTCAAATATAATAATGTAATGTCTTGAATTTTATTTGAGTCTTAGAAATATGTTAAAGCCTTTTGATAAAGCACACACACACACACACTTAGGAGTATACCAAAAATAATTTTAAAATGTTTTTAAATATTTTTGCTAAGTTTTTCAATGGAAAATCTCATGTATCACATAATATCCGACTATCCAACCTATGATAGCTGACTATTCTTAAGCATGAAAGCTGGGAACGTTCTGTCCTGTGATAACCGACTATCTCACTTGGATACTCGACTATCAGGCCCAGAATATTCGACTATCTGAGCCCAACGGCTATAATTTGATTTTTTTTCCTTTAATTATGCATATAGCCATTTTGTAGCCGCTGGTTGGGCATTTTTGGGATTTTATCTTGATCAGAATTTCATCTTTATATAGATGATTTGAGCTTGGGTTTAAACACCAAGCTTTAATGAAAAATTAGTGTTTTCAAAAAAGTTTTTCAAAATTCTCTTTCAAGCTCTCGAAATATCTTCTTAGCCAAAAATTTCAAATAGTTTTCAAATTCCTTTTGGCCTTGATTCTTGATCTCCCAAGCTTCTAAAGTTCTTGCCTTTAAGATCAAGTTCATCCTATAGCAACACTTCAACACTTGGGCTATAAATCAAAAGGATATATGTAATTCTTCAAAAGAATTGTAAGTTTCTTTCTCACTTGGGTGTAGTGAGTGTAACTCCTCTTGTATGAAGGTGAGTTGTAAAAGTCCTCGGGATGTGAGGCAAGGGAAAATCCTTCTTGTAGGGAAGGTGGCGTGAGTTGTAATTCCTCATTGGAGGTGAGGTTGCTCATTGTACTATTTGGTTTAAATAGTAGATTAAAGCTCGACGAATATTTAGGGTTTGGATGTACCTGGTAGTGAGGAACCTGGATAAAATTGTTGTTGTATTTGTGATGGATTTTTGATTCTTTACTTGCATTGTATTATTTCTGTTGTGCTTATTTCATTGATGCAAGTATTTGTTGATTAAGATTGATGTATGTAATTCTATATATTAAGCGTAGGAAGATTTCTAGATGATAAATTTTAATTTTTCAATGCACTATTCACCCCCCTTTAGTGTTTCTCTTTGCCATCTCAGGTTCTAACAAGATGACCCTAGTTGCATAGTAAGATCGGCCCATGAGGGCAGCTGTGTAAGCGATCCCCGATCGTTTAGCCAGATCAGCCCACAAGGTCGGTTGAGAATGATCCCTGATCATTTAGCAGATCGGCCTGTGAGGGCAGCTGCGTAAGAGACTCCAATCATATAGCCAGATCAGTCTGCAAGATCAGGTGAGAGTGATCCCAGATCGTATAGCTAGATCAGCCTGCCAGGGTAACTGCATGAGCGGCCACCAATTGTATAGCCAGATCCACCTACAAGGTCAACTGAAGAGTGATCCCCAATCGCATAACCAGATCAGCATGTAAGAGCGGCTGCAAGGATGTCCCCCGATCATATAGCCAGATCAGCCTGCAAGGTCGGCTGAGAGTGATCCCGATCATGTAGCTAGATCGGCCCGTGAGGGGCAGCAACATAAGCGGCCCCTGATCGTATATCCAGATCAGCCTACGAGGTCGGTTGAGAGTGATCCCCGATTTGTATAGCTAGATCATCCCACGAGGACATCTACATTAGCGTCCCCCGATCATATAACGAGATACACCTATGAGGTCAGTTGTGAGTGATCTCCGATCGTATAGCTAGATCAGCCCACATAGGTGGTCCCCGATCATATAGCCAAATCAGCCTGCAAGGTAATTATCGAGGTATCCACGCTGATATGTAGACATGCACATTTTAGTGAAAGTAAAATGGGAAAAACTGATCACGTTGTTTCCATCAATGCTCTCTTAGAGTACATTTGTCTAAAATATATTAGCTCGACAAGATATAAACTTCTTTGAAATGAAAGACAAAGAAATCAAAATAAAAATTAGCACAAATATTTGCTCGGTTTACTTGTTTTTTACGGATAATACACTTACAGATGCTCTGCATTCCAAGGATGGATAAGCTCTCTATCATCCACTATTGAGAGTCTATATGTTGTTGGATGAAGAACTTCAGTAATCTTGGACGGACCTTCCCACTTGGCAGCGAGCTTACATAGACAGACGATCTTTGGAGAGAACACTACCCTCCTCATGACTAGGTGACCCACGTAGAAGCTCCTACCTCTGACTCTGGAACTATAGCACCAAGCTTCCCGATGATTCTGTCGAATGATAATTACAAGCACTCGGTCTCGTATCACCTCAACAAGCTCTACATTCAATCTAATGCCTTCTAGATTCTTTTCTCTGTCAAAGTGCTTAAGACGAAGTGATTCCTTGCCGACATCTACCGGGAGTATCGCCTCTGCTCCAAAGGTAAGCATGAAGGGTGTCTCCCCTATGGCATACTTATAGGTCATCTTGTATGAACAGAGTATCCATGGGAGCTCTTCTGGCCAACTACCATGGGCATCTCTGACCTTCTTGTGTAGTGGCTCCAAGATGCACTTGTAGCAGCCTCCACTAGTCCGTTAGTCTAGGGATGAGCAATGGAGGCGAGCTACAATTTGATCCATGGGGTGCGACATAACATCTATTGTCCCTTAGGTATTGTCCTTTCAGACCCTTGATTGGTGGGTCGAGTCATCGTCGGTATGGCTAAAGACGTAGATGTCAACTTAAATTTCTCATAAATGGCGCCAAATGTTTACATGTGCTTTCTCACTACTGATATTGTTGGATGGTTCTTGATGATGGTACGGTTGTAGTAACTGTCGTAATATGACGTTGGCAGCTGACTGGGCATTGGGCAAGCTAACCCCGGGCTGAATAGACCTCAATTCGAGCTATTTTAGCCAAGTCTAAGCTATTTTCGGGCTACCTTTAGCTTCATGCAACACGAAGATAGAAAGAGTTAGATCTGGGGTCCAACTTAATCCCCTCCGATGCTTAAGCCAGATAGTGCCTCAAATGATGCTCAATGTAACTATGGCTGATCTGTTGGGAGATAAACTGATAGTTATTGTATCGAGCTATGGAGAAATTGTAAAATTTTAGTTGGAGAAGATACTAGTATTGAAGTACCTGACTTTTTTAGTTCTCTGAAATTGTACCCTCTCACAATATTGTTCGAGAGACGACTTATAGGCAATTACTTTTGAGGGACATTAGAGGGTAACGTCCGAGCTTTTAAACTGCTTTATTGATTTTGGCCTAAGCTATCCCATTGATGACGAGCTTAATAGTCAATCAGTTAATGCCTTCATTCTGAGCCAATACTTTAAATGAAGAAGCACAGCGGTTAGCTGGGCTATTGTCTTAAATGAGGAAACTATCGGCCTCCCGTGAGGACCTCCAGGTTATTGGGCCGAAGCTGTGGGCTTTACTGGGCTTTTGGGACTGTTCGCTCAAATAAACAACTAATTGTTCATTTGGCTGGCCCAATGCTGTAACACATTCATCAATTTGCAAGGTAATATCTTCAGCTTAAAGATAACTTCTTTTGTAATTATTATTATCTTGTGTTATAGAATTATAATTTTAAATCATTAGTGAGATCCGCTCTAACCTAAAATATGGTATCATTGCTTAGGATTATCCTAGCTATATTGATGTGATATTTTCTCCTTCACGCTTGATTTTAGTAAGGTATAGATCTAATTATTTTAAACATGAGCTAAATCTAAAATAATGATCTATTGTGATTTGATAAGATCTAGTGTGCTTGCAAATTGGAAATTAAATATTATTGCTATGGATTTGTAATTTTATATGTAGATCTAAGTTTTCCTTGTTTATGATCTTGTGGTGAGATTTTTGTTTCCTATGACAAAAATTACAAAACCTAGATCGAGGAGAACAATCAATTTTCCCTATTTGTCTATAATTTTTTGAATTTTTCCTGATTTTAAAATAGTTTTCTGAAAATTTAAATCCTAAACCCTAACCTAGCCCTAAACCTCACTTTAATCCTAACTCAAATCCTAACATAACCTAGCATGTTCTTTTGGTAGCTGCCTTGTGTCACATGCATATGTTGGGGACAGTGATGGCCAAGGGAGTGAGAATTATGACACATCGTAGCTGGTGGTGACATACCAGGCAGCACCATGGCACAACTTATGCACACATGTGTTGCCTATAGCGATAATGCCTACACTAATGATCAGAAGGACACAAAGAGAGCATGTTACGATGATTGTGAAAATGATCGAAGGGATACCGAAAAGGGGACAACATGGTGGCAGTTGAGGGCCATAATGCATCACGGATAGCCTCATGCACTCGAGAAATGAACTAAGCTCCCACATGCTCATCCCCAATGTGTCCATGGGCTGCAGCTATGACTACAGCCCTGCCAGGGCTTTAATGAGGTCAGGGATGTAAAGCACATTGTAATGGCCGGTATTTTCGGATACACTGGAACTGAGTTCTATTTATGTATGTCTTCATTATTATACTTTGATGTGTTGATCTTATTAATATACTTATTAGTTAGCTTATTAATCATGTTATTAATGTTTTAAGATTTCAAATTCAAATGTTTTAAAATTCAAATGTTTTCGAAATTTATATGTCAAATTTGTTTTAAAACTTTATTTTTAAATCCTAATTAAACATATAACTATTTTAGAAATATTCTCTCATCAAAACCCATTATTCTCTCCCTAATTAATATTTAAAATTCAAAACTTTCCTAATTATCTTTTGTTATTAATTTCCCTAATCTAATTATTAAAAAAAATCAATGCAAATCAAAATTATTTAAAACCAATCAAATATTATTAAAACAAATCTTTTTAAATTTCAAATACTTTCTATTTCTATAATCCTTTCCTAATTCTTTTTAACCCTAAACTAATTCTTTTTAAAACTCATTCCATTTTCAACCCCTTCTCCTATTTCTTTCTAAACTCTAATCCACACGCAACATAACCCCTAGCCTGCTCTTCTAAAACCCTAGGCTAAAATAACCCTAGCCCAGCCCTATACAGACCCCAAGCCCCTACAAAAAGAAACCACATGCTAAACAAACTCTAGGCAGCCTTTTCCTCTCTCTTCTCCTATTTCATCAAACCCAATCCCAGGCTCTACAACATACGCAGCAACCCATCCTAAAACCCTAAGCCTCGCCTACAAAAAAACCCTAAACCTACACACAGGACACTTACGCACGCAACACACACACAACCTTCACACACACCCACACACACACACACACACTCTCTCTCTCTCTCTCTCTCTCTCTCTCTCTCTCTCTCTCTCTCTCTCTCTCTCTCTCTCTCTCTCTCTCTCTCTCTCTCTCTCTCTAAATAATAAACCCAAACCTAGCAGCTCACGACATACCCCTACAGCTCTAACTCTCTAAACCTAAGTCAAAACCCCAGGCCACCCCTCTCCTCTTCTTAAAAACCCTACCCCAAGCCTCTCCCTCTTAGAACCCCCTCCTCCGAGCACACTACCTCCGGTGCCCACTCACCTCTGCACCCCCTAAGCCGACAACCACCCTACCTCCGGTGCCTGGACACCAGCAATACTGCAGGCCACCCCACTTCGCTCTGCACCCACTCCGACAGCCTCCCTGCATCAACCACAGATCTCCCCATCACCCATCTCCTCTCCTATATGACCAGCCACACACCCCCCAATACCCCATTACCTCCGCCTGCAACCCCTTCCCCGCAGGCCACTCAACTCCTGTCTAACACCTCCCCGACATACCTCTCCGTCCACCACCTCCCAAGAAGCCCGTAGGCCATCCTCACCGCCTGCAACCACGAAGACGCTGCGACCCTCAACCTTTGGCGCCTACAACCTCTCTTCCGACTATCATATGCCTGCAGCAACCCGTCCCGCCACCTCGCGCGTCCGACCATCTCCACCTGCAACCAAGAACAAAGACACGTGAAAGCTTTTAAAGGAGGTTAGTGTGCAGTTGTTTATATTAGTTAGGGTTAATCTATATTAATAGTTAGGGGTTAGTTTAGATAGAGTTAGTTTTATAAAAACTATGTTTCTGTATTATCATGTTAGTAAATAGTTTTTTAATTAGTTGTTAGGGTTAATTTTATTATTCCTATTATAATTTTTAGGGTTAGTATGTTATTTGAGTAGTATATTAACACACAGTTTAAATCTGTTAGGTTTAAACTAATAATATAGATTAGTTTATATTTATAACTGTGTATATAGATATTTTGATGTGTAATAACAATTGTTAAGTTGACAGTATTTATATAGTAATTAGTTGTTATATAAATGTGTTAATATATGATAATCATGAGTACACAGATTATAAACTAACCTAATGATTAAAACAGTACCCTCCTTTTTTATAATTGGAATAAAAATGTTAGTTGATAATATGTTATTTCGTTTAAACTGATATAGGAACCGAATGACACAGAAAACGTCCGTGCCTTCCGTACGAACTCGTCGGCACCAAAATCACCAGAAACAGGCAAGCGTGCAATTTATTATATGTATTTACATGTTACACTTTTAGACTTGAACCATGATATCTTGTACACAAAAGTGCCATGAGACACACTGACACTATAACCCCTTAAACGCACTTTTGTGAATTGCTAAACTTGAACCGTGTGCGTGTGTGTGGACACCATTAATAAAAGTGAATATGCTTTGTTACGATATGAAATGCACAGACAATGAAAGGAATAAACTAGTTAATCATAGAACATGATAGTCGGTTTGGCTAAATCATAGATATTGCATGTCGTTGGCTCATAGATATTGCTTGGCGTTGGCTCATAGATATTGAATGCCAAGATTTGGCTATTCCCATTGGCTGGTTGGCTAGTCTGGCTCGTGTCCAGTATGCAACTCATGCTGGCCGGTTGGCTGATTCTGGCTCGTGGTCCAGAAAGTACACGTTGATGGGGTTGGGTTCCCAAGCACTAGCCGGTAGTAAAAGGGTCACCTTCGGGGGCACTTGAAGGTGGATTCACTTACTAGCCATCTAAATACGGGAAACTTAGTCACGGAATTGCACACACAATTGAACAACTTGAAAAATGATGTTAACTTATAGAACTGCTGCTGCTTTATTTAAACTGCCATGTTTCCATTCATAGTAGAACTGCCATGCTAGCGTAAGTCTTTATAACTGCTTAAACTACCATATATAATCTTTTTCATATCTTGCCAAGGGTCCCCTTTTAACCATAACTTGCCAAGGACCCTTACTGATACATTCCATGTTGTTTGAATGTATGTCAGGTCACTAGACAGGTTAGATGGAGGACGAGCTGATTGAGGAGATTGACTCGCTGATCCTGGAGTTCTCCCCGCTGTGGACAATTTGCCGAGATTCACTTGCAGCAACTTAAATTTCATTTTATGTCATTTTGTAGGGTTTGTACCCAATTGTAGAACTCTGTTGTGTTGTCCATGCTTGGAGCCTTAATATTTTTGTGTACTTCTTATCTGGATGTTGGCTTTAATTTTATAGTTATCTCTGTTGTTCTGAATGCATTGTAAGTTCCTGCATATAGTTTATATTCACAAACGCTTATTGGGTTTGAGTTTTACCGATCCAACCCAGGTGGACCCGCTCGCGTCCTTGCTCCCAAATATAATGGGAAGCAGGACGTGACAGGTTTTAGTGGTGGCCCATGCAGGTCATGCATTATGCAAAACTCAGAACAATGGAAATATAACAATAGCCAAAACATCTGGATTTAACTTGTACACAAAAATTTACCCGAGATTCTTGTCTCAGCATGGTTGAGGGACCCAACACCAGAATTGTAGGAAGATTTAGTTAGACACACATGCTTGTTAGTTAGACACCCTTGCTAAGATTAGTTATTTTCATCTTAGGTGTTATCTTAGTAGCCTCCCACCCGGCTCTGACTTTAGTTGGTTCCGAAGCTTCTATGTGTATTATATCCCGGAAGATTGTGGTCAAACACTCGATTCCTACCTACCCACTCCCCAAGAGATGAAATATCACTACCAGAAGTGGTGTAGTGAGTGTTACCTTGGGATGCAAATCATGTCCTTTAGTAATTTGTGGACATGAGCTCTACGCAGACTTCATGGTCCTTGACACACCCAATTTTGATGCTATTCTCGGCATGGACTGGTTAGGGACTTTCTATGCTACTATCGACTGTCACAAGAAGATAGTAGTATCTGAGATTCTCGACCATCCAGTGTTCGAATTCATCAGTGGTAGTCATTCACTCGGACCTATTAGATTTCGGGCTCAGCCGAACGAAGCGATCCTTGCAGCAATGCAAGTCGAACCGAAGAAACCTGCAGTGGTTCGAGATTTCGAAGATGTATTTTCAGAAGATATTTCTGGATTGCCGCCTGATCGAGATTTGGAGTTTAGTATCGATTGTTGGGGTTTGATAGACCCTAGGGCACTTACTGTGCTCGTCCTAAGTCGGATGGACCACAGAATGAAAAAGAACGCGGGGAAAGAAGATATTCGCTAAACAATTTAGCGAAGCCCCAAGGAAAATCAAGACCTTAGCCATGATCTATGCCGACTTGGGGTGGATCAGACCACGCCAAGAGGGATCTATACTACTGTAACATTATTAAAATTATACTAGAAAGTTACTAAATGACATACCCGAAACCTTGCCTTGGTACAGGCAAGGTGTACCGCACCGTCTTCCGAACCGCTCACCGTCCTGTGCCGAACCACTCCTTGAACCGCTCCGTGTCTCGAGGCAAGCAATCTCCTTGTCACCGAGCTAACCACGTACCGAAGAAAGTTTCACCTGAGTGTGAACCTTCGCCAAGACTCCGGATCAGATCCGAACCCCTTCGTGGATTTGCCAGAGCCCTTCAGGAGCAAGGCAGAAATTTAGGGAGAAGAGAATATTATTTTAAGCTTAGATCCGAGCGTGCTCTAACATTTTTGGGAGCTGCTCAAATCTAGAGTTTGGGACGAGTTTAGAGGAAGGGGCAGATCTCTATTTATATAGGCGGCTGACCCCTCCCCTTTACTCCACTTCCGATGTGGGACTAAATATTTCGGGTTAAATAATTCAAGTTAGTTTGCGTTTCATAAAGGCCAACCTTCCATGAATTTTAACTCCCTCGCCGTTGAGCTTCACATTTTATACAACCTATCAAATCGAAGGGTGCTAAACGGTGAATGTGTAGGAAAAAACGGCGAGTCAATCAGAGTCCGTTTGACCCCTCAATTGATCATCCAAAGATGAGCCCAAAACTTGATTTTCGTTCAAAATCAACCATCACCCAAAATTTTGCACCTAGGATTCGAAACCAAAGGTATGGCCCCCACTGCTCAGTCAGCCTGGGCGGGCCCAGCCTGCATGGGCAGCCAGGCAGCCTGCCTAAGCACTGCCCAAGCCTGGGCCAGGTACATAGGGTGCCTGGGCCCAGGCCACCTGGACCCTGGGTGCCCAGGCCCTGGGCCTAGCGCCCGGGCCCGGGCACGGGCCCAGGCCAGGGACCAGGTGCCCAGGGCCCTTGGGCCCTGGGCCGGGTGCCCAGGTGCCAGGCATCGAGGGCGTCCAGTCCCAGGCCGCCTGGGCCTGGTGCTCAGGGCGTCCAGGCCCAGGCCGCCTGGCCTTGGCTGGCCTGATGCAGTTTTAGGCTGACCCATGCCTAGTTTGGGCATGGGCAAGGCCTATAGTGCCTTTTAAATGTTTTTGGGCATATCTTTTGTATTTGGCGTCCGTTTTGGACGCCGTTCGAACCTGTGTTTACACCGGGATGTTTCTGTCTTACATGTAACCTTTTCCTTATGTTTATTATATTAAATATTGTCGTAAACTATTTACGACATATTTAACTCAACTTGCATCATATGCAAAATAGTCCCTTCTAAGCTTAAAAAATCATTTGCATCAAATACAAATGATCTGAGGTCATACATCCCTCAACATCGACTTGATGTCGAATACTCAACCGATCTCGAAGGCGCCTTACCATATGCTCCATCAGAACTTGAGGAGCTACGGAATCAATTGGATGACCTGTTGCAGGATGGATTCATTCATCCTAGTGTGTCTCCATGTGGTGCCCCTGTACTACTAGTCAAGAAGAAGGATGGATCGCGGAGAATGTCCGTGGATTATCGGGACCTGAACAATGTCACAGTGAAGAATAAGTACCAATTACCTCGCATAGATGATATCTTCGATCAACTCGATAGATCGTGAGTTTTCTCGAAGTTGAATCTCATGAGTGGATACCATCAGGTGAAGGTCAAGAACGAAGATATCTACAAGACGGCCTTCTGGACCAAGTATGGACACAACAAGTTTGTTGTCATGCCATTCGGTGTGACCAACGATCCTACAATATTCATGAATCTCATGAATCTTATATTCTACGAGTTTCTGGATAAATTTGTAGTGATATTTATTGACGACATATTGGTCTACTTGAAGAGTGAAGAGGAGCACGACGAGCACCTGCAGAATGTTTTAGAGATACTTCGTCATCATCAGTTGTATGCCAAGTACAGCAAGTGCGAATGTTGGCTGGATTGTATCGTATTCCTTAGACATATTGTATTAGCGAAGGTATCTCTGTCGACCCAGAGAAGGTGGCTTCAGTCAGATATTGGCATATCCCTCGGTCGGCATCAGACATAAAGAGTTTCTTAGGATTGACGGGTTACTACCGTCGATTCATCCAGGATTTCACGAAGATAGCAGAACCCATGACTCGACTGACTAGGAAAGACGTCAAGTTTATTTTGTCAGACTCTTGCGAGCAGGCATTTGGGACTTTGAAAGCGAGGCTGACGTCTGCACCTGTCCTGGCTATTCCAGATAGGACTGGAGGATTTGAGATTTTTTGTGATGCCTTGAGCAAAGGTCCTGGATGTATCATGCATCAGCACGGTCATGTAGTCGATTATGCTTCTCGACAGTTAAAGGTTCACGAGGAGAATTATCCGACTAGTGACTTGGAGCTAGTCGTTGTCATATTTGCCTGAAGTTTTGAGAGACATTTCTTATTTATTGAGCAAGTGAAGACCTTCACTGATCACAAACGTTTGAGATATATTTTCACTCAGGAGGAGTTGAATATGAGGCAGAACCATGCTTAAGGTATATGCAGATCTATTTATATTAATTAAGATGTTTGTAATGCATATACGTATAGTGTGTATGGGCGTGTGCTCATGTGTGGACATGTATGTGCGTGTGCTCATGTGCTTCAAAACGATAAGCTCCAAAACGATAAAATTTTGTTTAATGCATATAAAAATGATAAGCTCCAAAATTAAGTGATATCATCAAAATGCGTGTATCGGAGCCAAAATAAACACAAATTATGCACAAAATGCCATCTAATGAGGGGTAAAATATGCAATATTGAACCCTAATCACACCCCCAACTAGCTTTTTGCTAGCCCCTAGCAAAACAAGCGATAAATTCAGATTCTGAATAAAAGCACATATCAAACTCAAAATTATTCAAGGTGAAAATAGAGTTTTCAACAAAATCTCAAATTCAATATATCAATCCAGGAATGAGAACAAACCCAAGAACAATGCTTCAATTTGGTTCAAATAAAGAAGAACAAGCAATGTTTTGCACGAATGAGGATTAAAACACAACATTGTATCATAGTTTCACAAATCTCAAGGTTTTGCCAAAACAACACTTTCCTAATTTGTGGAGGTTGGATGTGTGAATTTATTCTTCTTTTTCTTTGTATGAAACTTAGGATGACCCATGTAATGAGTTTTCGGTCAATGACTCCCTAATTAGACGATTTCAGGGCATTTGGCCAAAAAGGACCCCGTGGACCTAATAACCCGAATCACCTAAGATTCACTTATTCTTTTCTCGTGCACTCCCCTAAATCCTATCTTTCGACGTGAATCCCCAATGCTTCTTGAGGCACGAGGATCTGGCTACTCGACAAAACTAGAAGAACGATGCACTAATTCTTTTTCTTTTCTTTCTCTTTTTTGTTTTCTTTTTCTTTTGCTTTCTTTTTCTTTTGCTTTCTTTTTGCTTGCTTTCTTTTTTTTCAACACACCAACCAACCACACTAGGCACATAATCAAAACCCATTGAATTGAAAACTACTCTACTCAATTGGCTTAATCCATACTCATGCATCGCAAAGCTTGTTCAAAACTAATTTAACCCATTTTGAAGACAAAATTCATGGAGTTATGCATTCACATCATAAATGGCATATTAAAATTGATCCCATGAAGAAAAAGCAATAAAATGCATGCCAATCACAATTTAGGAGTTTGAAAATAAAGTTTGAATCCAAATGTATGCATGAATATGAAGCATGTAATGGATTAAGCATAAAGCTAGCAAGTGAGCAAGGATGGTAAATGATATATATGCATGATAATGGGTGATGGAAAAATGGATGTCAAAAAAATTCTAAGCAAAATCCTAGCATTTTTAAAGATTCTAACACTCCCCCGAACTTAAAATACACATTGTCCTCAATGTTGGGAGAGCTTTAGATCTCACAAAAGATCCTAGAACAAAAGCATATATAAAAAATACAGGAAAAACATGCTACTAAAGCAAATAAAACTAAAACACTAATTTTATTTATCTACACTAATGGATAGAAAGCACCGTTATCGAAGGGCGGATCTCGGATGTATAACGGTGGAGGTAACTGATCCATCAGCTCCTTTCGCTCCTCCACCATTTGCTTTGGAGCTAGGCCTCCACTGGCCTCATTGGATTCTAGCAATGCAACTCCCAGTGTCTTTGGATAATATGTGTCATGTGGGAGACGAGCTGCATCAATCCAATCTGTATCCTCATGCCCTGCAATAAAAGCATTCCAAAATGGGTCGTCAGAAAACGAATTTAAATGTAAACGATGACAATCTGAATCAAAAATGTGCGGAAGTGCAAATTGGGATTCAGAAATGCAAGGCATGATATGGTGGAAACTTTCCTGAATAATGTCGCAAGGATGTGGTTGATGCACGATCTCAGGACGAGAGGGAACTGGCTGCAGAGACAAATCTGGAGAAAAAGAAAACTCAGGCTTGATATAAATCATTTCACATTTGCCTTCGCTCTTCTCATCCTTGCTGTCAAGAAGTATAGGCTCTGTCGTTGTAACGGTCGCTTTCCGACCTTATGAGTTTCTACATGCACGTACTTTTTTTCGTACACGTATTTTATTTGGCTCTTTCTTGGTTTCGGTATATACAATGTGATATGACATTGTGACCATATGGAAGTGTAGAATTTTATAGTAATTTTTGGGAACATCATTTCACGGCTCGCTTTCTCGCAAAACAGCTTTGAGTGGAAGGGCGTTTTGGTCTTTTGGCTTCAACGCTCAGTTCTCGATTTTACAATAATTCTCGATAGGTGTAGCACGCAGCCAGACCCCGTAGCCCCGTACTTCTTATCTCTGCGATCGTCCCGGTATTTTCGGATTATTTTTCTGATGCCCGTAGCGGGACTTATCCCCTAATCAATTTTTCCTTCCTTAATTAGCCTTTGACCTTTTCAAATCCTGAATTAATTAGAATCCTAATCACATCCCTCAAATCTCTCCAACATATCAAGGGATATTATATCAGCCACTATTTGCACCTTCTCTTTTCTCTATGTCCACTTCCCCTATCTCTATATCTCTCATCCATGACTTTAAAACCTATGGCCAAATATCAAAGCCCTACATCTTCAAAACCGAACACCAGCCCGGCCGCAAAGTGTAGGGGTTTTGGCGGACCCCCAAAGCTCGGATCAGTGTCTGTCCTAAGTCGGACGGACCACATGGGAATAAACCGTAGCGGAAAAACCAAAACAAAACTTTTAGGCTAGCTAAACAATTTAGCTAGGCTCTGAGGGAGCCAGAACCTAGCCTGATCTATGCCAACTTGGGGTGGATCTGACCACCCCAAGAGGGATCTATTCTACAGCGACAAGATTAAATCTACACTAAAAATGCTTAACCATATACCCGGAATCTTGGCCCTGGAGCAGGCAAGATGTACCGCACCGTCTTCAGATGCTCCTTGTAGCCAAGCCGCCTTGACTCGATCCGCCTGAGCCGCCTCGCACCCTCGAACCGATCCGCCCGAGCCGACTTTCACCTCCAAGCCGAATCACACGCGGGAGAAAGTTTCACTTGAGTAGACCCACGTCTTAGACGTCTGGATCCAAATCCAAACCCCCTTCGTAGTCTTGCTAGGACTACTTCGGAGAATAG
Source organism: Scilla litardierei (assembly GCA_030789695.1). Lineage (NCBI taxonomy): Eukaryota > Viridiplantae > Streptophyta > Magnoliopsida > Asparagales > Asparagaceae > Scilla > Scilla litardierei. The sequence continues at coordinate 439,068,781 of CM061142.1, read as the reverse complement.
GAAGAAGAGAGAGAGAGAGAGAGAGAGAGAGAGAGAGAGAGAGAGAGAGAGAGAGAGTAGTTTAGTCGCTGATCGAGCTTGCTCTAAAATTCTGGAGCTACTCGATCGAGGACTTGGTGCATCTTTCAACAAAGGGAGTGCACCCCTATTTATATAGGGAGTCGGCACTCCTTCTTTCGTTGCGAGCAATGTGGGACTATTGCTAATTTGAAGAAAATTCAATTAAGGTAATTTAGCTTAATTTGAAGTTAGTGAGCTTTTCGTAAAATCAAACTTCAACCACTTAATTCTCTTCGCTCATTAAACTTTAGACACCAAACAAGCTATCAATCCGAAGGGCTTCGAATGGTGAACGCGTCGGAACCAACGGCGACGAATTTCGACGTCGTTTGACCACTCAAACAATTGCCCAAAGTTGGGCAAAAAATCAACTTTCGTAGCCGTCTTTTTGGGGTTTCAAAACCCCTAAAAATCACTTAAGTTGCGGGCGTGCCCGCTAGGCTTAGCGGGGGCGCCCGCCCAAGGTAGGGAGGGCAGGCTGCCCGCCCGCTGCAAGCAACGGGCCGTGCCTGCTGCAAGTTGTATGCGCTGGCCCTCTGTAGTCAGCGGGCCGAGCCTGCTGCTGTAGTGGTCTGCGCCCGTTTTGCCCTTGCGGATGGGCTTGTTAGCCTAGTGGGTCTAACCCACATTGCCTTGGACTGTTTTCGTGTTTCTGGGCTCGTTTGAGCTCCGATTTGGTCGCGGTTTGAACTTGTGTTTAAACCGGGACGTTCCCGTCAGCCAGGTAACCCTTTCCAACATATTTGTTCCTACTAAATTTGTCGTAACCAATTTACGACACGTTTAATCTTTGTTTGCATCAGATGCAACTTTTGTCCCTATTGTTATTACGACTAATTTTCACAACGAGCTTTGTGAATATTGACTATTCAATATCATCAAATGAATTTCTCTCAATTAATCTTCCTATTACTAAGACACGATCTCTACTCGGTGTGAGACCCTACAGCTTGACCTTACTACAGGTTGGGGCTCGGAACCCCTAGACGACGGTTACCACGAGCAGTAGCTGTCGTCCCTGTTTCAGAATCATCATAACATGATCGACCCTTTGATAAAAGCATCATTGGGTTTACTTTGGATGTTTCAGTGATGAATGTCGTTAGCTATAGTCCTTTCGTCAAGACTGTGTCCTTGTTGGCATAGGGTATGGTTTACTGTCAACCCTATTAGACAACATTGGTCAGTATACGACGGTCTTTGTTGTATTCATGTTGTACTTCTTACAACGTACCCCAGCCGAGGATAAACACAAAGACCGTACTGAGCCTGTGACACTAACTTCCCTTTAACGGAAGTGACGAATCCCATCTTAGTCATCTACGCGCCTCGTGAGCTTCAGGTGCAATCCAACCTAACATCTTTCAGCAGGCCTAGCCTCGAAGCTAGATCATAGGTCTAAGCTACACGGTTCACTCACAGGTTTGTACAAATGACTTCAGGTCATAAGGACCAGCTTACCTATCATCACCTTAGAGTTATTATAGACAGTTTAGTTAAAGTTAACCATTTAACAACTCTAAGTTGGTCGTTCAGTGAACTCATTCTCCAATGAGCACATGTGTCTCGTCTTCGACTTCACCAAGTCGAATGACTATGAGATCATCATTACCCTGAGGTAAGACTAAGACACAGTGGTCTATCCGATGTGTCGATATCCAGTTCTCGACACATCTATGACCACGAACCGTTTAAGACTTACGTTTCTATTCGGTCGCTTACTTACTCATAATCGAGATCTTATCTAGATACGTAAGGAGCTAACTATAAGTCTATGGACATTAGTATATTAATTCAAACGATTTCATACTTAGGATAATGGATACCATATACAGTATGAACAAGACGTATACTTATGATAAATCGTCTTATGTGCATATATCCTCCTACATCTCCCACTTGCACTTAGGCTATTTATCTCGGTATCTCATACCGTTATAGCATATCAGTCACTTTGACATTTATATGACAAACCTAAGAGTGGATTTACTAACGAGTATCTACAACGTATTTTAATGGATTAATTAATACATCGCATGATCACACAGGGTTGATCTTTTAAAAAATGATTTGGATCAATTTTTTCTTTCTTTGTATTAGCTAACAATTAGCGTATACAATCTAGATGTAGGGTCTAACATTTCTATAAGTCAGTTTCAGCTCATTCCAATTTTCTTGTGTCAATATGGCAAGTACATATATGACACCCTTAGTCTCTATATACGATTAAGTCAAAATGATTTTGATTCAATGTTTTATATAGATGATTTATATAAGTTGGAAATCCTTTTTACTTAGTCCGAAAAACCGGAACTAAGTATACGAGCTGGCTCCCACTGACTTTAAGAATTACCCGGTTAAATACATCAATATTATATCTAAATCATATTTAGATTATATATATGAAGACATAACCATTTGATAAGTGCTTCAGATGGAATGTACTGGTGTCAGGTTCGGTTTGACGAATGAGTCAAGTCAAGATCGGTTTAAGGAATCTTGACATTGACTTATTCAATCAGACGTCCTACACTGTACTTTTCCCTTAACCACATTTAATATTAACTCTTTAATAACCAAATGTAGTTTATTAAGAATTAATCTTAATATGTGTATAATTGTGATCACACACAATTTATACGCTCCTGGAACCAATACTTAACTATCGATTGACTATAACATTAAGTCAGATCCAAAACAAAATTTCCTGAAGCTTCGCATCATAATTCGAGAGTATTCGCAACCAACTCAGAAAGCCACAATCACAGAAAATTTAAGCTAATCTCCAAATTTCTATTTCAACAGAAAACGCAATTTCCGAGACATACATTCAAAAACAATGGATTCATAATGATGAACAGTAATATGTTTATCAAATAAACTGAGTGTAGAGCACTCAATCATTGTTTTCAACTTTAAGGAATGATACATTTTATTCAACTAAGAAAATGAGTATCAGCTCCTTCTGCATGTCTCTCGAAGTCTTCGTACGGTCCCAGCAGCAACGATTGCTCAGATTGCCGACCGTCCTCCGAACTTCTTCCAATCTTCGCTTCATTTCAGCCACCTGTATACATTACACATATGTCTCAGTATCTCATACTATGTGATTGGAAATAATTACGCTTCTTGAATTTAATTTGTTGTACCTGAGGCAGAGGCATTAGTATGCCCCTTTTTTCTTCTCTGCAAGATAAATCTTGCAGTTCCTCTTCCAATGGCCAATCTTGTGGCAATGGAAGCACTCAGATTTTGACGGGGCCTCTTTGGTCTTTTTCTTCCCTTTCTTTGCCTTCGCAAGTTGCGGGACCTGCCTCTTCTTACCCTTGCCTTTCGGCTGGTCGGAAGAAGCAGAGCCAACAACCAATGCAGTTGGCTTCTTCTCAATCTCCTCAAACTGCCTAAGCATATTAAGGAGACCAGGAAGATCCATTTCAAGACGATTCATTATAAAACCAGTGATGAAAGGCTTAAAGTCAGGGGTTAAAGACTTAAGGATAATGTCCACGGACATCTCATTGTCCAGGACAAATCCTAACTGGGTGGCGTCTTCTATGTACCCGATCATCTTGATGACATGATCTTGTACGGGCCATGTCTCCATCTTTGTGCCATAGAGGTTGCTGGTGGCTTCGAACTTGGCAGCTCTAGACCGCTTGTGCATTCAGAAGCATACTTTGAACATCCATATGTTCATGCTTCCTCTGCAGTTCGTTACTCATCGAAGCCAGAGTAAGGCATCTGGCCTTCTCTGCATCCCTCTGGAATAGCTTATAGGCTTCCTTTTCCTCGAAGGTCGAATCGTCATCGGGCTTCTCCAGAGCGTCCTCGAACAGTACGTACCCAATCCCGGCTAGGGAAAGGACCAACTTAATGTTCCTAAGCCAGTCTTTGTAGTTCGTTCCATTGAGCACGTTCTTCTCTACCATTTATCTAAGACCCGAATCCATTTTGCAATTTTATAGATACTTTAGTCAGTATATGTTCGTTGTATAGTTTTAATGGTTTTTAATAAAACTATATTCTCCCACTAAATTTATTAAAGCCATAATAATAAACAATTTATTATAAAATAACATTTGTGAGAGAGGGATCCGACTACCCTGAGTCTGACAACCTTGAGTGTGTCTCAACAAGTTGTCCGACTCTGCAGTCGGTAGACGAACTCGTCGTCAATCATATTAAATATGATTCCATATCGATTTTACCCCTAGTCATTTGTGATCATGAGTGTGCTCATCCTGATCACAATGGCTAGCCTAGTCGGACCCTTGTTTTCGTGTCTAGCCTGACTTGCCCCGCCGCTCGGTGTATGCACAACACGTCGGTTTGGGTCAGGACTTAGACTACATTCTTGGTTAGACTTATGTCGGTGCTCGGTGGATGAGACATCGGTTTTAGTCAGGTCAAGATGTTTATCAAGAAATCGGTTTCTATAAGATTGACATGTCACGGCTTGAGTGTAGCTCAACAACCGTAACACGTTTCTTAGAGTTGCCAACTCCTAAAACAATGAGGGCTACGATTTATCTTGAACAAGATTATTATCGTATTTGACTTAGGTATAGTCGATGGACTTACACAGTCATGAATCGACTCCTTGCGGTCCAGCGGACGCGGCCAGGGAATTGACTAAGCCAGGACCACTCGGCCCCTAGACTAGCTAGGGTGGTCCAGCAAACTTAGTCAAGCACATTGACCGACATCATGATCCATTGAAGGAGTTTTCATCAATTCTATGTTCGTCCAACAACTAAATGGCTTTTAATTAAGAAAACTAGTTAATCCTTATCAACTAGTGGATCCTAAAATTCGAAATTTTATGGATTGGTTGAACAATTTTTATTGAGTCCTTATCAGCTATAAGGTTCATTCGTTCAACGTGCTACCCCAATCTAATTAGGATTTTTAGATAAAACAATTACAACATATTTCAAAATATAGTCTTTTATGAAAATCATCAATTAAACGATTTATTGAAATGATTGATAATCAAAGGGACTACCCTAATCTGGTATTAGGTTTTGGTGTTGTTTTGTTTATAAAACTTAACATGTCACTAGTTTATTAAAATTTCATCTTATAAAATTTTAATCATTTAATGGCTAACCTAAATGGTTCATGAATACATTATTCATCATGACCATTAAAAACATATAAACAACTAATTTATCCGCATAAATTAAAGGTTCATGAAGTGACATATAATGAGAATTTGCGAGCTAAAATTATCTACATAATTAATAACACGCAAATCTAAAATTTAACAATTAAATTTAAAGATCAAAAATTTAAAGCTTAAAAACAATTTTATCACATAAACTTAGGTTTCATAAAATTATCAAATAATTTTAAAACCTAGGCTTTAAATTTTTAATCAAACATTTATTAAATTAAAATATCGCATAAATAATCTAGAAACTTATATGTAATTTAAAAGAAAATCATTTATCATTTCATCTTATGAAAATAAAATATTTCTTTTAATTATACATATCTTTTAAAGTAATTTTAAAATATTTTTAAAATCATTAGAAATTGTTTTTAAAAGCTTTCAAATAAAGTTTTTAAAATTCCAACCTTTATGTAACATAAGAGAATTTAAATTTCCATAATAAAATATATCCTTAAAGTTACATTAACTTTAAATGCTCAAAAAATTATTATATCTCATAGAAAAATTTTAAAAGGCATTTAAATATTAGAGACCTATTTAAATATATCGTATAAAATTAAATCGTCCCCAAAAAAATTTCATGTTGCAAAAACAATTTATAAAACACAAAACAATTGTATGTTTAAAAATAAGCAATTTAAAGATTTAAAGAATGTCGCTAAACCAGATCTATAGCATAACCGTGGCTCTGATACCACTGTAGGGGTTTTGGCGGACCCACAGAGCTCGGATCTGTGTACGTCCTAAGTCGGACAGACCACAGGGGCATAAAGCGCAGCGGAAAAACCAAAACAAAACTTTTAGGCTAGCTAAACAATTTGGCTAGGCTCTGAGGGAGCCAGAACATAGCCCGATCTATGCCAACTTAGGGTGGATCTGACCACCCCAAGAGGGATCTATTCTACAGCGACAAGATTAAATCTACACTAAAAATGCTTAACCACATATCCGGAATCTTGGCCCTGGAGCAGGCAAGATGTACCGCACCATCTTCAGATGCTCCTCGTAGCCGAGCCGCCTTGACTCGATCCGCCTGAGCTGCCTCGCACCCTCGAACCGATCCGCCCGAGCCGACTTTCACCTCTAAGCCGATCACACGCGGTAGAAAGTTTCACTTGAGTAGACCCGCGTCTTAGAAGTCTGGATCCGAATCCAAACCCCCTTCGTAGTCTTGCTAGGACTACTCCGGAGAATAGGAGGAAGAAGAGAGAGAGAGAGAGAGAGAGAGAGAGAGAGAGAGAGAGAGAGAGAGAATAGTTTAGTCGCCGATCGAGCTTGCTCTAAAATTCTGGAGCTACTCGATCGAGGACTTGGTGCATCTTTCAACGAAGGGAGTGAACCCATATTTATATAGGGAGTCGGCACTCCTTCTTTCATTGCGAGCAATGTGGGACTATTGCTAATTTGAAGAAAATTCAATTAAGCTAATTTAGCTTAATTCGAAGTTGGTGAGCTTTTCGTAAAAGCAAACTTCAACTAATTAATTCTCTTCGCTCATTAAACTTTAGACACCAAACAAGCTATCAATCCGAAGGGCTTCGAATGGTAAACTCGTAGGAACCAACGGCGACGAATTTCAACTTCATTTGACCCCTCAAACAATTGCCCAAAGTTGGGCAAAAAAGCAACTTTCGTAGCCGTCTTTTTGGGGTTTCAAAAACCCTAAAATCACTTAAGTTGCGGGCGCGCCCGCTAGGCTTAGCGGGCGCGCCCGCCCAAGGTAAGAAGGGCGGGCCGCCCGCCCGCTGGGCAGCGGGCGCTGGCCCGCTGCAGTCAGCGGGCCGAGCCTGCTGCTGCAGCGGGCTGCGCCCGTTTTGCCTTTACGGATGGGCTTGTTAGCCCAGTGGGTCTAACCAACTTTGCCTTGGACTGTTTTCACGTTTCTAGGCTCGTTTGAGCTCTGATTTGGTCGCGGTATGAACTTGTGTTTAAACCGGGACCTTCCCGTCAACCAGGTAACCCTTTCCAACATATGTGTTCCAACTAAATTTTTCGTAACCTATTTACGACACGTTTAATCTTTGTTTGCATCAGATGCAACTTTTGTCCATATTGCTATTACGATTAATTTTCACAATGAGCTTTGTGAATATTGACTATTCAATATCATCAAATGAATTTCTCTCAATTAATCTTCCTATTATTAAGACACGATCTCTACTCGGTGTGAGACCCTACAGCCTGACCTTACTACAGGTTGGGGTCGGAACCCCTAGACAACGGTCACCACGAGCAGTAGCTGTCGTCCCTGTTTCAGAATCATCATAACGTGATCGACCCTTTGACAAAAGCATCATTGGGTTTACTTTGGCTGTGTCAGTGACGAATGCCGTTAGCTATAGTCCCTTCGTCAAGACTGTGTCCCTGTTGGCCTAGGGTATGTTTTACTGTCAACCCTATTAGACAACATTGGTCAGTATACAACGGTCTTTGTTGTATTCACGTTGTACTTCTTACAACGTACCCCAGCCGAGGATTAACACAAAGACCGTACTGAGCCTGTGACACTAACTTCCCTTTAACGGAAGTGACGAATCCCATCTTAGTCATCGACTCGCCTCGTGAGCTTCAGGTGCAATCCAACCTAAGATCTTTCAGTAGGCATAGCCTCGAAGCTAGATCATAGGTCTAAGCTACATGATTCACTCACAGGTTTGTACAAATGACTTCAGGTCATAAGGACCAGCTTACCTATCATCACCTTAGAGTTATTATAGACAGTTTAGTTAAAGTTAACTATTTAACAACTCTAAGTTGGTCGTTCAGTGAACTCATTCTCCAATGAGCACCTGTGTCTAGTCTCCGACTTCACCAAGTCGAATGACTATGAGATCATCATTACCCTGAGGTATGACAAAGACACAGTGGTCTATCCGATGTGTCGATATCCAGTTCTCGACACATCTATGACCACGAGCCGTTTAAGACTTACGTTTCTATTCAGTCGCTTACTTACTCATAATCGAGACCTTATCTAGATACGTAAGGACCTAACTATAAGTCTATGGACATTATCTAAGTATATTAATTCAAACGATTTCATACTTAGGATAATGGGTACCATATACAGTATGAACAAGACGTATACTTAGGATAAATCGCCTTATGGGCATATATCCTCCTACACAGAACTCACGCAAACCCATTTTTCCAGCGCCTCTTGCTTCTCCTCTGGCCACCCCAGGCCACCCTCAGCCTCCCCTGGCCACCGGCCATCTCTCCCCTCCATCCCCTTTTCTCTCTCCACCGTTTTCTCTCTCTAAATAGCCCTCCTAGCCGCAGATCTGTGCACAGCAGACCGTCGGAGAAAAGCTCACGGCCGGCCGCCGGCTGCGGCCGCCGGCAAAGACCACCACCCCCATTTTGTTTCCCTTTGACCCCTCTACCCTCTACAAGATGTTTATGACATGGCAAGGGCAAAGGCCGTCGGAACAAGCCGTATTGGTTGTTTTTGACAGATCTAGGTACTGAACTTCAATACCGGCACACGACCACCTCTGACCACCTCCGGCGACAACTCAACCACCGTTGGCTTCATCTTGAAGTCCTTTAGCTACTGAAACTTTCTGTTGTCGCTGTTCATCGTTGGATTTCCTCTAAGACGCGTGACAACGAACGTTGCGCGAATCTGTCCTCTCCGGCTTCTCACGGCCACCCACCACCATACGCTCACGCTGTCGGTCACCCACTGGGCCGAGCATCTTTCAATGATCTTACTTCATCTATCGACAGCCCCCTTGGACCCTCGAAGTTCATGTGCATTGCCGCACACACATATTTTAGCCACCGTCGTCGTTGTCGTGAAGATCCGCTGTGCTACCAGTAATGAGAGGAGGATCGCTGTTGGCTCGTTGATTTCGTGCCACCACTCCGCTGTCCAGAGGTGCCTCGTTGTGCTACTTGCGGCCGAGGATTCCCAGACGACGTCGACGCTTCGCCGTTCAGACCCGACTTCCGCTTTTTGAACGACGTCAAGAGGTTGGTTCTCCTAACGAGTAGTAAAACCCACACCATAACTCATCAAAACCTAATCTAAAATTTTTCAACGTGAACTAAAGTTATTTTCTGCATCTTTAAAATGTTGTCCACCGTAGGAAAAGATCGACGAACGGACTAATTTTCTGTGCACATAGGGTAGACGTCGATCTAGACTGAACAAAACATCAAAACGTGAATTTTTTGACTGTTAGGGTAGTCCCACCAAATATGGAAATAAACTGTAATAGGATTGACAAAAAGCATGATCTGACATCGCCATGATCCTGTTTCAGATGGACCATCGTCGACACGATGCTTCGATGGGACGCTTCGGACAGACGACGCATTCGCCACCGTAGGCAAGTGTATACACTTGCGTACTTCGGCCACATTTAGGCCATCTTTCCCTTGAACTGTAAAATTACGGCTAAAGAGAATCGAACATGAAATAATAGCGTCCGGGACCCCCTAGACAGCTTAGACTTGACGACGAAGTCTAAGCACAAACAACAACTACAACTGACACCTTAGGACTTATCGTGTGTGCGTGTGTGTGGACCCCCTAGAATCAACAACAACTACTACCATAGGTTTCATCTGTGTGTGCGTGCGTGTGGACACCCTAGAACAACTTTGCCCTTGCCATGTCATAAAAATCTTGCACGTCATCATGTCTTACACAGCAAGTGGGAAATAAGACGCTCACCTAGCAGAGTGGGTGATCTTTGTTACGGAACACCTACGAGAAGCTTGGCACCCACCTAACAGAGTGAGTGTCCCAGCAGACCGAGAGGATAGAGGCTCTCACCTAGCAGAGTGAGTGGTTCTATACAGTAGTACAGTATCACCTACGGGACGTTCATCGCTCACCTAGCAGAGTGAGAGATACGTTACCGACCATGGGGATAGAGGCACTCACCTAGCAGAGTGAGTGGTCCTATATTGTCTTGTCTTGAGCACTTGGGTTTGGGGTAGGGTTGAGCGTGTGCACGGGGAGAGGGTCTGATCGCCCTTGAACCGTAAGGCATGAACCCTTCGAGTCACGCGTGTCTTGTCCCGTCTTGTCTTGTCCCGCATAGGTTAGTCCCATAGTCGGTAGCACACGCTACGGCTACTGCTTGATGTGTTTACTTTCCATGCTCTATTTACTTTCTATAAGTGTCATGTATAACCTCAGCATGTTAATTAACCAGTAAAATGTTGCTTTAAATTACAGTACACTTGCAGTAGAGTCTAACATTTCTTGTAGACTTTACCTGACGTACAGTGCCTTTTCTCTTGGGTGATGTACGTCAGGTGTTGAGCCGGAGTACGTTGACGAGTCGGTCTTGCCAGAGTACGTGAAGCCCGAGGACGTCGACCCAGAGTACGTGCCTGAGGAGGACCAGAGCTAGAGGTTCTCCACGTTGCCGTTCCAGAGTTTTACTGCTTTTTAGTTGGGTGCCTAGCACCGTTTACTTTCTGTCTAGGTTGGGTGCTTGCACCAGTAGTTTACTTTCAGTTGTTGTAGCCGTGTCAGACTTTTTTGTTTATACTCTCAGTACTTTTTGGATGTTGGTTTGGAATAAAATGAATGTTTCCTTTTTAATTTTGTTGTTCCTACTTTTCTGCAAGGACCTGTTCCTTCGTCTTGGAGTACAAAACAGACGCTTATTGGTCTGAGCCTCACGGCTCTGGCCTAAGCGGGCCTTAGTCATGCTTCACCTCCGTAGTTTTGGGAAGCGGGGCATGACAGTCGTCTTTCCCAGGCTGTCTTGAAAATCATCGTGGATGATGGCCTGGTGCGCATCCCGAGGTGAAGGGTATATGACATGCTGCACTGAAGTAGGAGAAAAGTCTGGCTCGGGCCCTGTCATGGTCTGTAAACTCACTCCCTCATACATATCATCCTCATCATCGGCAAAGAAATCTCTCTCAACAGTCCATCCCATGCACTCGTACACCTCAAAATGGTCAGATGTAGTAGATGGGAAACAAAACTCAGGATCTCCAATATCATCCGTATCGCTCGTGCCTTCACATGCATCCACCACAACATCACCACCAACATAAAAATGCATCGTGTCCTCAACATGGTCGACATGCACACCATCATCCATATCCTCTGGCTCCTCAAGATGTGGACATTCAGCTTCCTCTACTTGGCTCCAATGCACCACATCATCCTGTTCTTCTTGTTCTTCAATAGGATCACATTGGAATAAGCCACAGCTGGCTCCTCGGGCTACTCCTAAACCTGTTGGACTGTGTCCTCATACTCTGCAAGGCCTCTCAGGTAACACCATGAATCCTCGGTCGAATAATCAAAGAATTCTTCACCGCAGCTCATCTACACGAAATCTCTTCCAGATGGTGATAACCCTATATAAAATATCTACAGGAGATGATCTTCGTGGAAACAATGATGTGGGCATGCAAACATAAAATCACTGAACCTTTGCCAAGCCTGATGGTAGGCCTCTCCATCAGCTTGGGTAAAGCTCGCTATATGCTGCTCCATGGCCTGCCGCCCCTGTACCTGCTCCAAGAAAATATGTAAAAACACTCGGAGAAATTAAGCCTGAAATGACAACCAAGTAAAATGTGAGTCAAGAGACAATGAATCAAACCACATTCTAGCATTATCTTGCAAAGAATAGGGGAAGAATCTAAAATATATGCAATCATCACAAATATTCCCACCAAGACAAGAATACATCTACTCTTCAAACTTTTTCATATGTAAATGAGGGTTCTCACACTCCGAACCATAAAAAAGGTGGAGGCGGGATATCCTCCAAGTCAATACATGAAATGTTTGAAGGTGACGCCATTATTTAAATTTTTTTGAAGAAAATGAAAATAAACAATCAAAAGACTCAATAAGTTGAAAAATAAAGAAATCTCAAATCAAAAGGTGAAAAATAAAGAATCGGAAAAGACTCACACTAATATCAGGAAGTATCTCGCCAAAATTTCCAAAATCAATCGAAAATGTAAATGCAAAAACCGTTGTCCCCGGCAACGGCGTCAATTGATTGAATCAAAAAAGCGCGTAGGAAGCGCACCTTCCACTCCTAAGTGTAGGAGCGTCAATGCAATATAAAATTTATAACCGGTGAGTACCGGGTCGGATCACGTGGACAAGTCGTTTTGCAATCACGAGTTCAATTGATGTAGGAAGGGTAATGGTGGTTTACAACCAACTATGTTAACGGGATGTAAGTGTGTGAAAATGTGGTTGAAACTTTCTTCCTAATCTATGCACTAAGGGTGGAGAGCCGAATCGGCGAGCAACGAGGAGGACTTATGTGGGGGTGTGTGTGTGTGTGTGTGTGTGTGTGTGTGTGTGTGTGTGTGTGTTGTGTGTGTGTGTGTGTGTGTTGTGTGTGTAGGAATTCATCCCAAATATAACTCAATTGTTTTCCTGGCTAATGGACCAACAATCGGTGGATGTGGCATTTCATCGAACATCTGGGGTGCAATAAAAGTAGTGTATGATATGAAACAAAGAGAAATACTTTGAGCAAAGAAGAGAGGGTCGACTACGATAGTTTCTTTCTCTGGATTACCCACTAGGGTTCATCAACAACCAGCATCTCAAAGTTTCATCCACCAAATAGAAAATAGAAACATGCTAGAGATGATCACACAACCCAACAACAACAAGCACAACATAACCACACAAGAAAGATCTAGCTAGTCATGATGAAAAAGAAGACATCTTTATCTCTAGAGATAATCATCCAATACAATACAAGTAGCTAAACCAAAATTACCCAAGTGTTAAGAAAGAGTTCACCAATGTGTCACTCAAAGATGGAATCCTCCTACTCACGTGCTCCTCCAAGCTCCAAGCTTCCTCAAGCTATCTTCCCAAACCCTAGATTGAAGAAGATGAAGAAGAGAATGAGAGGAATAGAGGGGGGAAGCCCCAAAATATAAACCCAGCAGTTCGGGTCTGAAAACAGCACTAACGGGTCGGATCCGCACCTAAAGCCTGCAACTAAAGCACAAATCAGCAGAAATTTCCAGCATCGTCACCGTGTCTTGCACAAATTCTAGAAAAATCATCCGCCCTCAGAATGTCGTGTTCCAGGTGACGAAGGAACCGTAACAAAGTGTACTACTACTGAAAAATATCACTAGGCCGGAATATGCACTGGAATGATAGCAGAATTCTGCACAAGAGGGGAAAAGAAGAATTTCCATAGCAGAAATTTTCAGCACCCTTACTATGTCTTCCAAAAATGCAGTAAATTGCTCCGACCTCAAAAAATCTAGAAAAATATGTAATGCCCTACAAGCTACTGCACACGTACTAGAGGTGGGGTGAATAGTACTTAAAATAATCAAGATAGTTATTCCTAATTATTGTGCAAGAAACAAACGACAATGCGGAATTAAACAATTATCAACAAGAATTAAAACATACGCAAACAAACAATATTACTGGGTTCGGATCCACCCAAGTCTCCCCGACTTGTTCCCGGTGATCCTACGTCCCAACCACCCGGATCCCCTCCGGATACTTGAGTTAGCAACCCTAACTCAAGATTTCCACTATGAAGTATTTGTGAAAAACCTTCACAAGTCAAATCATACACAAAGTAATTTGTGACTCCCACAACCCGGGATCACAAACACAACTCTCACAACCGAGAGATAAACACTTACAAAATGAAAGTAAATGAAATAAACTCTTACCGTACAAAATCCTATGCCTTGAGTAAATCTTACCAAATTAGGGCAATGATGGATTTTGAGAAGAGAATGTCACCAAACTGAATCTCCACCAATAAGATCAGCGATCTAAGACAAGGATGGAGGATGGTGACTTTGGATCAAGCTATTGGCTTGGAAGGCTCACAATGGAGAGAATCTCTCTTGAGGAAATGGCTCAAAGAGTTGAGGGAGAGATTCTTGTGAGGAAGAGAAAGCTTTAGAAAGGAGTTGAATAGCTTCTCTTAGATTTCTCCAAATCTCTAAAATGGCAGCCTTGGATCTTATGAAAGAGCCCCTCCAACTATATATAGGATAGAGGAGAGAGGGAGAGAAAAACGTTTCAAGAAAGTCTCCAACGGCTCTATTCTGATCCAGACTAGTCGGTCAAAGAAGGATCACTGACCGACTAGTTCATCAACTAGTCAGTCGGTGATACAACGTAGACCGACTAACGGTAGAACAACCAAGAAGTCGAAGTATAGACAAAGACAACTAGTCGGTCTAAGAAGACTTGCCGACCGACTAGTTTCACAACTAGTCGGTCGGTGAATGATCTTTGACCGACTAACGTCGAAATAGAATAGCTTGACTTCAAGATGACTTAGTCGGTTTAAGAACAAATGCTGACCGACTAGTTTCTCAACTAGTCGGTCAGTAAACGTTCTTTGACCGACTAACTCGAAACAGTAACTCAGGATGTACAGAGGCAAGCTCAACTAGTCGGTCAAAGAAGGATTCCTAACCGACTAGATCGTCATCTAGTCGGTCGGTGACTCTTCTTTGACCGACTAATTGATCAACCTGGAAAGAGCTGAATAAAGCAAGGCATCTAGTCGGTTCATGTAGAGTTGCTGACCGACTAGAACGTCATTTAGTCGGTTGGTGACTCTTCTTGAACCAACTAACATGCACTCGAAGCCGAGGGAAGAAGCGATAGGCTTCGGGAAAGTTTCTAATGGCTTCTATGAATATCCTAGCTCTAAGATATGAGCGAAAAGAAGTATATAATGTAAGTCCTACTCAAGGCTTAACATTCTAATCTATGAAGCTAGAAGACTATAAAATAAACCTTACGAGCCGTCTTCAAAGCTTCAATCTTCATTCTTGACTTCAATAAAACTCCTTGAGCTTCAACGAAGCTCCAGGCACATGATCACGCGTATTGAGAAGTCTTGAGGCGTCGCTTTTGATGTTCGTATTCTTTTGGCAACGATCTCCATAACTGCGCTCACAAATAAGTTAGTATACATTATTTATGTTTGCTCATCATCCAAAACCAAATCCGGGGAATCATATCACAACATTCTCCCCCTTTTTGGTGATGACAAACCAACATAAATAATAATCTATAATAATGATTCAATTGAAATTTACTTACTTCCCCCTGCATTGATGACACGTTAGTTCCAGATACAATAATATTCATATGCATCAAGCAGACGAGGAAGATATGAAATATGAACCACATATTGACATATAGGATCTAAATCCATTTTATATCTTCACTCCCCCTGAATCTAACACATCAAATTAGATTCATGGTAAATTCCTTCCTTTAAATTATTAATTAGCACATTGTCATTATTATATCTCTCCCCCTTTGGCATTAGCAAAAAGAGCGGGAGGAGATCAACGACAAAACCAATGGCTAAAAATAACGCAAGGGAGTCGAAGAATACGACCACGGTCCAAAATGACACCAAAGCAAGATATCAAATGTAAAATACCGAATGAAAGCAAAGCGTGCCTAAAGAGACCAAAGTCGAAAATCGGAAACCGAAATCATCAAACCATAGGCGAAATACGTAATACGAAATCATCAAGCCATAGGCGAAAATCGAAAACCGAAATTATAAAATCATCGGCGAAAATCAGAAAACGAAATCATCAAACCATAGGCGAAAACGAAATCCGAAATCATCAAAACTCAAATCGATTTCACTTATTGAGTTTTGGAACATACTCTCCAAAATCAACATTAGAGGCAAAAATTTCAATGAGAATACCAAATGTAGCATGCAAGAACATTTGAATGGCATACACTAATCTAGCATACTAGGATTCAAATTGAAACAAAAAAGATACCCAATGTAATATATTCTACCAATGGATACCAATGTGAATCAAAAGTATGAATATACTTACAACATTAAGCTCCCCCTACTTGGGTGCATCACTTAAGCACCATCAACTCCATTTGAATGAAAATCCTTGCAAATCAAGGAGTTGGTAGGGTTGGTATCTCTTGGTTGATTTAACCTAGAGAATATCATTTTGGTATCCAAAAATCTTTTTGGATCCTATGGGTTAGGCAATAAATTTAGCTAACTAAATTCAAATTAAATGTAACCCATACATACCACAATTGCTTTGGTACCCATAAAATGAAATTAAACTTATGGTACCAAGCAATGAAGGGTCAAAGGAAACTAACCCTTCGAAAAACAAATCCAAGAGGAACTTGATTTCCCAACAGAATCATCATTCAAAATAACATCATTTATAAACGATTTTACATACAAATTCTTAGCATGCATGCTTGTGTTCTTCGGACCCCAAATAGTGTATGTCTTGGGAGTCCTAATCCTATTGGGAGCATGCATACGTTGTTGATTTCTATGTGATGCATGTCGTGGGTAAGCATATGGCATGCGATGCAATGGTGAATGACGATAATTATTCATATGAGAATGAGGATGAACATATGGATGTGGAGGAACACGTGCATGAGTGTGTCTCACATGGTGTGCACGTGGTCGTGGGTGCGGAGCATAAAAATCATCATTTGTGCTAACATGTGGGGTAGGATGTGTGTTCCTACGTGGCATGGTATACATGTAAGCATGACCCTTCTTTGGAGGTTCACCCAAAGTGGGTTTCTTTCCAAATGGGGGCGTGTTCCTAGCGGAAGCACCATTGGTAGAAGATCTACCCATGACGTGTTTACTTCCACTAGTAGAAGCATCGAAAGATGGCCTAACAAAGGTGGCGGACGATTTGGATGACTCTCCCATCGTATACCCCAAACCAATGTGATGATTGGCCGGAGGTAAGTCATTTAGGATATCATCCAACTTGCCCTTACCTTTGTTGAATTCATGAATTCGGCCTAATGTGCTCTCATGCTTCTCGGTGAGAGAATGCAAAGAAGCATCCAAAGTGGACACTTGCGATGCGAGTGCACAAACACGTGACTTGAGATTTTTATTCTCAATACTCAAAGTTGAGATTTGAGACGTCAAATCTGTAGGATCCTGTCCAAAACAGAGTTAGGATCGATAATATGAAGTTTAGACTTACGCTTGCGTATGCGGCACGGTAGTCTACGAACTTCGCCTTCGGATTCGCCACGACGGATCGAGTCTTCTCACGAACGGAGTAAGGCTACTAATCCACAATCTAAATCTCTACTTTAGATTAAGAACTTGGATAGAGGAAGAGAAAGGATTTCTGCAGAGCTTCGCTATGATGAAGTTGCATGCATGAATTTCATGCAAAAGGTGTAAGAAATGGCTTACCCTTGGGTCTTATTTATAGCCCCCAAGGTAGTTATTTTAGGGTAAGTTGTTCCTTTGGAACAACTTAATTAAGGTGTACCATGATACATGGCACATTATAAGCTTAAGTTGTACCATATGCATGGTACAACATAAGCTTAAGATATTCCCCCTTTATTAGCCATATGTCGCATGCACTTATGCATATATAATGCGACTTTCCCACTCATCCAGAGATCCTCTCCGCAAGGGAACAGATTCCCTTTGTACACGACTTCGTGTACGCGACGTTCGAGGTCCGTATTCCCTCGTACATCCCCTACAAGGGTGTACAAATGTCTTCCATATACAACCCCAAGGTTTCAAAATGTTTAAGTCAGGAGACCTTTGGTTCCACAACTCATAAGGAGTGGAGCTAACTGATTTCGAGGGTACGCGGTTTAAAATAAAAGTGGCCGTCAATAATGCATCACCCCAAAAGGTGATTGGCAAGTTAGCTTGCGCCATCATTGAACGGACCATTTCCATTAAAGTCCTATTTCTCCTTTCTGCAACACCGTTTTGTTGAGGAGTATAAGGCATAGTTACCTGATGTACTATGCCTTTTTCATCACAAAGTTCCTTAAAACTTATTGATTGATATTCACCGCCCCTATCGGTTCGCAAGACCTTAATCTTGCGATCTAATTGATTCTCCACTAAACTCATATAGTTTTTAAAGCAAGCCAAAGCTTCACTTTTGTGGGATATCAAATAGATATGTCCGAATCGGGTGAAATCATCAATAAAAGTGATGAAATAGGACTTTCCGTGTCTTGTCTTGACATTCATCGGACCACATATGTCCGAATGGATAAGCTGTAATGGAACCTCGGCCCTTGTGCCGGTTCCAAACGGCTTGCGACAAGATTTCCCCACAAGGCAATGTTCGCAGGTCGACATTTCAACCTTTGAAACATTGGATAGAAGGCCACGTTTGGCAAGTCTATCCATACGCGTTGGTCCAATATGACCAAGCCTTGCGTGCCAACAATTCACATCAGACACATAAGTCTTAGAATTTGTAACAAGGAAATTTTCATTACATGAGGAATCATACATTGTACTCATTACAATAAATCCTTTAAATACAAACCCAGTACCAATAAGAGTATTATTACAACTTAAGTCCATATTACAATCATGAAAAAACCAGCTATAGCCAAGACCCATTAATACAACCACAGAAATTATATTCCTTCGAATTTCTGGAGCGAAGAGGACATCATGAAGTAGGAGAGTGCGGCCGTTGTCCAAGACTAGCTTGCAAGTCCCAACGCCTTTCACTTCAACACGTGTGTTGTTTCCTACATAGATCCATTTCGTTCCTTGGGGTATCCGGTGATACTCCACGAAGGACCGTCTGTCCCTTGCTATGTGGTCGGTGGCACCTGAATCAATTATCCAAAATGGATTAGATTCCACAAGAAATATTGAACTAGAAACACATATGTAACTAGTATATTTACAAGTTACCTCGTCGCCTCCACTCGTACACGAACGAGCATAGTGACCGAGCTTGTTGCACTTGAAGCACTTGATCCTCTTCAAGTCTTTCTTCTTGTGCCATTTCTTGTGCCCACCCTTATGTTTGGGTTTCTTGGTAGACTCAGGTTGCTTATTACGTTCATTAGTGAACTTCGAATGATTTTTCCGTTTCTTTCCCCCGTGTGAGGAACTAGCAACCATGTGCACTTCTGCACTTGGCTTGGCAGCCGCAAGCCGCTCTTCCTCTAATTCGAGGTGCTTGGAAACATCGCTGAAGGTCTTGATGCTCTCATTGTGAGTGAGATGCATCTTCATTTGGTCCCACCCATTGGTAGGGAACGTATGACTGCTTGGATTTGTTGCTCATCCGTGAGCACATGACCTGCGTCCTTTAACTCTGATATAAGGTTCGCCATATCTCGCAGATGTTTCCCCATGGAATGATCTGGACGTTTCTTATATGTATCGAACTTTATAGTTAAGGCGCGAAGTTTGGACACCGATGTGCCACCGAACTTCTCCTCTAACTAGGACCATATGTCCATGGCTAGGTCATGTTCTCGGAAGATGCGCATTATGTCATCAGCCATACTGCTCAATAACGTAATGCGCACTATCTTATTCTTCCGAGACCAAGCATCAAAAGCTTCCTTGTCTCTTCGGTGTTGGGCCGTAGTGCCCAACTCCGGTTCAATCATAACGTTCTTTAGAGTTTCGAGCACTTCTTGCTCCTCTAGAACGTATTGTATCTTAATGGACCAAAGTTTGTAATTATCGCCGTTGAGTTTTTCACCTTTGTTTAACTCAGCGACGATATTCTTTGAAGCGGAAGACATTTTACCTTTAAAATGCTGCAAAAGACATAAAAACCGAAGGTTCGATCAAAAACACATTGCATAAAATTCTTAAAATATAACTCCCACTTGAAATTATATTATATTTGATAAGTTACTTTCGAAAAATATTGAAGATGTTGTTCTAGAATCGAAAAGGTCTCTTTGATTCCAATCACCATCTAGAACAACCTTCAATATTCCCCCATCACTTATCAAACAATAGTACTCTTATAGTACTAGCAGCGGAAAAAACGAGTTTGAAAACGTATTTTTCAAATATAATTCCCACTTGAAATGATAATAGAATATCCCATATGGATAGTTCTAAAATCAACTCCCACTTGGAATGATATTCATGATTTGATAAGTTACTTTCGAAAAATATTGAAGATGTTACTCTAGAGTCGGAAAGGTCACTATGTTTCCGATCACCATCTAGAGTAACTTTCAATATTTCTCCCTCACTTTATCAAATGTTAGTACTCTTATAGTACTTTGCAGCGGAAAAGCGTTTTTGAAAAACGTATTTTTCAAAAATTCAAAATACATTGGCTAATCTCCGTAGAGTAGAGCACAACGTCATAAGTACATTGGCTAATATCCGTAGAGTAGAGCACAATGACTTGGCTAATCTCGCATGAAGTAGAGCACTATGGCTAGTCTTCAAGGAGTAGAGCCCAAAAAAACTTCATTAAAACGTTAGTCCCATATGAACTAGTTGGCACTGTGGTTAGCCCTGTATGGACTAATCGACACATTCGAGTTTGACCAAGGCCTTTTGTTACCACGTATGGGTCATTTGGCAAATTTGCAATCGACCCAGACCTTCTGTCGGATTGGTCGACCAAAAACACCAAATTGGTCGACCAATTTTTTTTGTCTACAACTTCTTCCCGGCCAGGGCCTCTGCCCTGGCCGGGGCTTGGCCAAGGGCCGGCCAGGGCCTCTACCCTGGCCGGCCAGGGGCCTTGGCCCCCTCGGCCAGGGCCTCTGCCCTGGCCGAGGCCGGCCAAGGCCGGCCAGGCCCTGGCTGAGGCCAGGGCATTGGCCCTGGCCGCGGCCAGGGCGCCGGCCCTGGCCCCTGCCAGGGCCGGCCAGGCCCTGGCCGAGGCCAGGGCGCCGGCCCTGGCCCCTGCCAAGGCCGCCTGGCCCTGGCCTCTGCCAGGGCCGGCCAGGCCGGCAGGCCTTGGCCAAGGCCGGCCATTGCCGGCCTGGCCTTGGCCGGTAACTGCCGGCCTGGCCATGGCCGGCCATGGCCAAGGCCATTTGGCATTGGCTGGCCATGGCCCCTTTGGCCATGGCCGGCCACCCCCTTTGAATGGGGTTGCCGCACATACTCCTCCCCCTTGATGGGGTGGTCGCCGGTGGTTATTGGCCGTAGCCAACCCCCTCCGCAAGTGGAGGGGGGTGCATAGCCTTCATAGCCCATTTGGCCATGGTGCACATGCACCAATTTCCTCTTACCTGATGGAAATAACTACCATCATCTTCCTCGATGAAGCACCCGTTCGTCGAGAAATTAGTTACTTCCTAATGGCCGTGTGCCAAAAATGAAAAATAACATACTACGTGAACGGTCGGTTCTTCCCGTCACGGAGAGTTCCTACCATATCCGTAATGATAGGAGACCCTAACGTGAAAAGAACAACCGCTGCGTTGTCTCCGTCACGAAGCGTTCCTACTATATCCGTAATAGTAGGAGACCCATTCGTGAAAAAGACAACGACTCGTTCATAGTTTCGACGGGGCGGTGGTTTGACCGGGGCGAACCCATATGGCTCCGATACCAATGTAGGATCCTGTCCAAAACAGAGTTAGGATCGATAATATGAAGTTTAGACTTACGCTTGCGTATGCGGCACGGTAGTCTACGAACTTCGCCTTCGGATTCGCCACGACGGATCGAGTCTTCTCACGAACGGAGTAAGGCTACTAATCCACAATCTAAATCTCTACTTTAGATTAAGAACTTGGATAGAGGAAGAGAAAGGATTTCTGCAGAGCTTCGCTATGATGAAGTTGCATGCATGAATTTCATGCAAAAGGTGTAAGAAATGGCTTACCCTTGGGTCTTATTTATAGCCCCCAAGGTAGTTATTTTAGGGTAAGTTGTTCCTTTGGAACAACTTAATTAAGGTGTACCATGATACATGGCACATTATAAGCTTAAGTTGTACCATATGCATGGTACAACATAAGCTTAAGATATTCCCCCTTTATTAGCCATATGTCGCATGCACTTATGCATATATAATGCGACTTTCCCACTCATCCAGAGATCCTCTCCGCAAGGGAACAGATTCCCTTTGTACACGACTTCATGTACGCGACGTTCGAGGTCCGTATTCCCTCGTACATCCCCTACAAGGGTGTACAAACGTCTTCCATATCTAACAAAATCCGCTATCACATGTTCATCCGAATCCTCGATATGAACATGCTCAAGTTGAGATTTGAGATTTTCAATCTCATTTCTCAACCCATCAACAACGGTGTCGTTGACGATGAAAGGCTTATGCGAGTTTTTAAGACTATCTAATTCATTTTTAGTCTTCATAAACTTAGTAGCCATATAAGAAAACTTATTCCATAGTTGTTCATTGGCTATTCTAAGTTCATCATTGGTTACCTCTTAGCCTTCATCCTCGCTTCCATCCTCGCTTTCATCGGAGGAAGTCTATTCATCACGATCCTCTTTTCCCATGAAGCACGTGTGTGCATTCTCCATTCTTTCATCGTCCGACTCTCCACTTGAGGAGTCGGAGTCGGTGAAGGTACCTACAAGTCCTTTCTTGTGCTTTCTCGACTTGTCGTGCTTGGATGCCTTCCACTTCCCCTTATGTTTGTAGAGAGGACAATCCGGCTTGATATGTCCTGGCTTATTGCATTTATAACACATGGGAGTAGAAGCATTAGTCGAAATAAATTTTGATTTACGATTCAACTTACCTTGTCGGATGAATCGGATGAATTTCTTTGCCATATTGGCCAATGCTTCCATGTCCATTTCTTCGTCCGCTTCTTCTTCCGAATCTTCATCATCGGTAGATGGAGCGGCCTTGAATGCAATTGCCTTTTTCTTTGGCTCGTCTTGCTTCAAGTACGCCTTCATCTTTTCCCTCATCCGGATCTTACTATCCTTGCGTACCTCATAAGACAACAAGGTACCCATTAGTTGCACGACGGTATATTTATTCATGTCATTACCTTCCTCGATGGCGAAGGTACGCTTCTCCCAATAAGAAGGAAGTCCATCGATTATCTTCAAGACTTTCTCCTTTTGGGTGTAGGTCTTCCCAAGAGCTTCCAAGTCGTTTGATATATCCACGAAGCGAGCGTAATAATCCTTCATGGTTTCTCCCTACTCCATATGAAACAACTCAAATTCTTTATTAGAAACAACGAGTTTAGAATCTTTTACCGTACTCGATCCTTCGTGCAATATGAGGAGTTGGTTTCAAATTTGATATGCACTCTTACATGTGCATATCTTGTTGACGTCCTCGGGCTCCAACGCACAATTCAAGGCATTCATTGCCTTGGCATTGGCTACTTCCGCGGCGACCTCCACAGGGGTCCACTTCGTGAAATCTTCTTCGGAAGGCTCGACATACTCCGTCATGGTGGCTCTCCATAGTGAAGCGCTCCGGAGGAAAATTTGCATCCGGCATTTCCAGTACCCGTAGTTGGTACCGTTGAAGTGTGGAGGTCTGACGGAGGATAGTCCTTCCATAACAGAAGAAGCTCCATCGCGGTTCTTGAAGACGTTGTAGTCGTTGTTCGTCATAGCTTTGAACTTGTAGCTTTAACCTTGGCTCTGATACCAAATGTAATGCCCTACAAGCTACTGCACACGTACTAGAGGGGGGTGAATAGTACTTAAAATAATCAAGATAGTTATTCCTAATTATTGTGCAAGAAACAAACGACAATGCCGAATTAAACAATTATCAACAAGAATTAAAACATACCCAAACAAACAATATTACTGGGTTCGGATCCACCCAAGTCTCCCCGACTTGTTCCCGGTGATCCTACGTCCCAACCACCCGGATCCCCTCCGGATACTTGAGTTAGCAACCCTAACTCAAGATTTCCACTATGAAGTACTTGTGAAAAACCTTCACAAGTCAAATCATACACAAAGTAATTTGTGACTCCCACAACCCGGGATCACAAACACAACTCTCACAACCGAGAGATAAACACTTACAAAATGAAAGTAAATGAAATAAACTCTTACCGTACAAAATCCTATGCCTTGAGTAAATCTTACCAAATTAGGGCAATGATGGATTTTGAGAAGAGAATGTCACCAAACCGAATCTCCAACAATAAGATCAGCGATCTAAGACAAGGATGGAGGATGGTGACTTTGGATCAAGCTATTGGCTTGGAAGGCTCACAATGGAGAGAATCTCTCTTGAGGAAATGGCTCAAAGAGTTGAGGGAGAGATTCTTGTGAGGAAGAGAAAGCTTTAGAAAGGAGTTGAATAGCTTCTCTTAGATTTCTCCAAATCTCTAAAATGGCAGCCTTGGATCTTATGAAAGAGCCCCTCCAACTATATATAGGATAGAGGAGAGAGGGAGAGAAAAACGTTTCAAGAAAGTCTCCAACGGCTCTATTCTGATCCAGACTAGTCGGTCAAAGAAGGATCACTGACCGACTAGTTCATCAACTAGTCGGTCGGTGATTCAACGTAGACCGACTAACGGTAGAACAGCCAAGAAGTCGAAGTACAGACAAAGACAACTAGTCGGTCTAAGAAGACTTGCCGACCGACTAGTTTCACAACTAGTCGGTCGGTGAATGATCTTTGACCGACTAACGTCGAAATAGAATAGCTTGACTTCAAGATGACTTAGTCGGTTTAAGAACAAATGCTGACCGACTAGTTTCTCAACTAGTCGGTCGGTAAACGTTCTTTGACTGACTAACTCGAAACAGTAACTCAGGATGTACAGAGGCAAGCTCAACTAGTCGGTCTAAGAAGGATTCCTAACCGACTAGATCGTCATCTAGTCGGTCGGTGACTCTTCTTTGACCGACTAATTGATCAACCTGGAAAGAGCTGAATAAAACAAGGCATCTAGTCGGTTCATGTAGAGTTGCTGACCGACTAGATCATCATCTAGTCGGTTGGTGACTCTTCTTGAACCAACTAACATGCACTCGAAGCCGAGGGAAGAAGCGATAAGCTTCGGGAAAGTTTCTAATGGCTTCTATGAATATCCTAGCTCTAAGATATGAGCGAAAAGAAGTATATAATGTAAGTCATACTCAAGGCTTAACATTCTAATCTATGAAGCTAGAAGACTATAAAATAAACCTTACGAGCCGTCTTCAAAGCTTCAATCTTCATTCTTGACTTCAATAAAACTCCTTGAGCTTCAACGAAGCTCCAGGCACACGATCACGCGTATTGAGAAGTCTTGAGGCGTCGCTTTTGATGTTCGTATTCTTTTGGCAACGATCTCCATAACTGCGCTCACAAATAAGTTAGTATACATTATTTATGTTTGCTCATCATCCCAAATCCGGGGAATCATATCACAACAAAATATGCGTTGGAATCAGGACTTCACGAAATTCAACTGAAAAATAATAAGAGACTAAGATGAAGATGCTAATAAGCTGTAAAAATTAAGTTTTATGCATATAAAAACGATAAGCTCCAAAATTAAGTGATATGATCAAAATGTGTGTATCGGAGCCAAAATGAACACAAATTATACACAAAATGCCATCAAATAAGGGGTATAATATGCAATATTGAACCCTAATCAAGGGGTGGCCCTTCGACTTATGGCTGCCGACATCTCCAAGGAGAGTTGTTTAGTAGGGAAGGGGTGGCCCATTCGACTTAT
This sequence comes from Scilla litardierei, assembly GCA_030789695.1. NCBI lineage: Eukaryota > Viridiplantae > Streptophyta > Magnoliopsida > Asparagales > Asparagaceae > Scilla > Scilla litardierei. The sequence continues at coordinate 439,043,135 of CM061142.1, read as the reverse complement.
GGCTAACGCTCGTTTAGGAGAGTCGTTCAGTAGCGAAGGGGTGGCCCCTTCGACTTACGATTGATGCCTGTTTAGTAGAGTCATTCAATAGCGAAGGGGTGACCCCTTCGACTTACGGATGACGCTCGGTAGGAGAGTCGTTCAGTGGCAAAGCGGTGGTCCCTTCGACTTACGGCTGACGCTCGATTAGGAGAGTCTTTCAGTAGCTAAGGGTGGCCCCCTCGACTTACAGCTGATGCTCGATTAGGAGAGTCGTTCAGTAATGAAGAGGTGGCCCCTTCGACTTACAGTTGACGCTCGATTAGGGGAGTCGTTCAGTAGCGAAGGGGTGGCCCATTTGACTTACGGATGACGCTCGATTAGGAGAGTCGTTCAGTAGCAAAGAGGTGGTCCCTTCGACTTACGGTTGACACTCAATTAGGAGAGTCGTTCAGTAGCGAAGGTGTGGCCCCTTCGACTTACGGCTGACGCTCGATTAGGAGAGTCGTTCAGTAGAAAATGGGTGGTCCCTTCGACTTACGGCTAATGCTCGGTAGGATAGTCGTTCAGTAACGAAGGGGTGGTCCCTTTGACTTATAGCTGATGCTCGATTACGGGAGTCATTCAGTAGCGAAGGGGTGGCCCCTTCGACATACGGCTGACACTCGATTTGGAGAGTCGTTTAGTAGCGAAGGGGTGGTCCCTTCGACTTACGGCTTACGCTCGGTAGGAGAGTCGTTCAACAACTAAGGGATGGCCCCTTTGACTTACAGTGGATGCTCGATTAGGGAGTCGTTCAGTAGCGAAGGGGTGGCCCCTTCGAATTACGGCTGACGCTCGATTAGGAGAGCCGTTCAGTTGCGAATGGGTGGTCCCTTCGACTTACGGCTGACACTCGATTAAGAGATTCGTTTTGTAGCGAAGGGGTGGCCCCTTCGACTTACGGCTGACGCTCGATTAGGAGAGTCGTTCAGTGGCGAACGGATGGCCCCTTCGACTTACGGCTGATGCTCGATTAGGAGAGTCATTCAATAACAAAGGGTGACCCCTTCTACTTACGGCTGAAGCTCGATTAGGAGAGTCGTTCAGTGGCGAAGGGATGGACCCTTCGACTTACGGCTGACGCTCAATTTGGAAAGTCGTTCCGTAGCGAAGGGGTGGCCTCTTCGACTTACAGCTGACGCTCGATTAGGAGAGTCGTTCAGTATCAAAGGGGTGGCCCTTTTGACTTACGACTGACGCTCGGTTAGGAGTCACTTGCATCAACGTAAGTTTAGTTTTTCCAAAACCACCCGAGGATCGGATCCTTTTCGAGGGGAGTTTTGATGAGATAGTTTCTGTAGACTTTACGAAGGCTTAAGGACGCGAATCTTTATTTAATAAAAGAGACATGCTTTATTGAGAAAAGTGATAGAAAAAAGAAAAAAGGCGTACAAGTATTTCCGAACTTTGTCGGAGCTGTCGTTGTTTATCGCCGCTTTATTCGCCCCAAACTTTAGGTGGCTCGTTAGTCAATCACCTTCGTGATGAGAGATCTCGTCATCTTGCCATTCTACTTTGAGGGACCGTCCTTACTAGGTGGATCATTAGCCAGGTTCTTGGGGTGTCCTCGCTTGACTAGGGGATCAATCTCTTTTTTGAGAGTCCAACAGTCATTGGTATCGTGCACATAGTCGTTGTGATATTTGCAAAACTTGAGGTCGTCCCTCTTCTCATATTTGCCCTTCTTATCTGTCTCTTTGATCAGCTCCTCTCGTGAGGCGTAAACGAGAACTTCCGCCTTAGGAGTAGTCGGCTTGGCATAGGCAGGGCGTTCCTTTCTTCGAGGGCTCCTTTACCTGAGCCTCTTATCTCGAGACTCCTGGCGGGGGGTTCTCGAGGTTTGTTTCTCTCGCCTCGTGTCTCCACGGTGGGAGGGGGTGCTCTTCGCAGTAGGTTCGGTTGGTTCTTCCGCCTCCTCGGAGGAAGTGGACCGATCCGTTATGTTGAGCATTTCTGTGACGGTGTTAGGGGAAATTGGTGAAGGGACCTCCTCAGGTGTTTATTTCGGATCGCCTGAGAGAGCACAGCTATGACGGTCACGTCCAGTGTCTCCTCTACATCGAGCCTCTCGTCATTGAATCTCTGGACGAAGGCTTGGATCGACTCATTCTCGTTCTGTTTGAGTGAGAGAGGTGGGTCGACTACTTCTTAGGTCGTCGTCTTACGACGAATCGTTTGCAAAATATTTCTGCCAGTTCATCGAACGAGCCAATGCAGCCGTGGTGTAGCCCTTCATACCAGCTTTCTGCCCTCTTGAACGGTGTAGCATGGAAGGCTCTACAAAGATACGGCACGTTGGCCCTGTGGAGCAGCATGACATTCAGATACTTATGAATGTGCGGCCATGAGTCGCCATTGCCATCATAAGCTGGTAGAGCAGGGAGCTTGAACTTGGAGAGATGATGAGCAGAGATGATATTCTCTTTCAGGGGGTCCTCTGAATCACGGATTGGACCAGTAGGGATCCTTCTGCTCCAGGTTGCATGCAGTTGGCTCCTGAGGATTGGTTCAGGATATCCTCCCTCCTCACGAATCCACTGCAGGGTTCAGAGGGTTATAACCTGGGGAGCCCCGTACATTACCAGATCTAGGATACTGCGGGTTGCTGCCTGGTAATTGGAGTGGTGGGTTCTTCCTGGAGAACGAAAGCTCGATTATCGACCCCCGCTCCGTTGTATTGGTGGGCCGGGTGGGTTGAATTGTGGAGGTTAATCTCCAATTGATCTGCCCTTGGGTCTCATAGATCTCGGAGGAAAGCCGAGCCCTTGTTGGCGTTAGGTTCCGGTTTGGAGGTGGTAACGGCTCATTTACGGGCGATGGGCTCCCCATGTTTTGGCGTATTAAAGTCACCAATGCGCCAAGGCTCCTATCGACCTGCTCGGTGAACTGGGTGAATTCCTTTTGGGTCACCCCAGGCTCCTTCGGGGCCTCTACTGGTCATGGTGGTGTTGTTGTGGAGTCCATGACGTCCTCCACCAGGACGTTGTTCGCTCTCGGCTTCTCCTTCAGACCTTCAACCGATCCAGCGTTGCTGGGTCCAGCTGTCATAGCTTCTGGATTTCTTTGGGATGTCAAGCTGGTTAACATTTTCCACAGACGGTGCCAAACTGTTAAGGCCAAAAATGACCGAGACAGTTGTCAAGCTGACATAGGACCCTGGGGCTAAGTTGGAGCCTCGTCAGTAGATGGAGTGGGACCCTCGGTTAGAAGAACCGGGGTTGGGTGTTTATAGTTAATGATGGTGCGGTGCTCAATCGACCTTCGAGCAACGATTGTGTCGATCGTTCGAGGCTCGGGAGCTCACTAACGACCCTCGACGCTTGATGATGACCGTCGATCTGCACCACATGGACACATTAGGGGGGTCGGATCTGAGTTCCGACCCAAATCCCCTCTGATGCTTAAGTTATTGTGGGAACTCAAGGAAGAGAGAGAGAGAGAGAGAGAGAGAGAGAGAGAGAGAGAGAGAGAGAGAGAGAGAGAGAGCTTGGTGCATCTGAGATATCCATGGAGGTTCGTCTCAAGACTGGCGACGCAAGCTCGAATGTATAAGAAGTATTAGCTAAGAAAGTAAAGTTTTATCTCTTAGACCTCGTATCTTGGAAATGGGACACTTTCCTCTATTTATAGGAGTTCAGGGTCCCTTTGGAGACGGCTTCTTTGGTGGGCCTTGTGCGCCTTAGTCATCTGTCGATCGAGTTGTCTTGAATGTCGGCCCAATGGTTCAACAGTAAGGTAAGACTGGGAAACATGTTGACCATAGATGTAGATGTAGGGTTGCAAAAGGAAGATCACTAACGCATATAATAATGAGCACATGTTCTACGATATGCAAACATTTGATAGCACTTTATGCTTCTTGAAGTTAGTATACATGATTTTAAGTTTACCTAGGTAGTTGGTCATGCATCACAATCAAATGAGCGATCTATCGACGGATTGGATGATACTGGCTATGCTGAATCTGGAATACAGGAGAACAATGCCTTCTTCATTGATATGTTTATCAACCTATTCTCGTTTTATATTCAATGCAATATTCTCACTTCTTTATTCTCACTTCTCTAGAGAACTTATAGTTTAGTTTTAGCTTAATAAGATTTTCAAGATGGTCTCAGGACGAATAGCATGTATGATAGATGTTAGCTATATATATTTTTAATGGTGATGCTTACTTCAATCGAGTGAGAGCATGTTAGATTATTATATGATTAATAGGTTAGATTCAGACACACATGAAGGGATCTGACATGAACCCTTGGCTACCAAAACTTTGTGAAGCTATGGTGAAGGAAGTCTAAGTCCTAAAGGACATCGACTTGGGCCTAATTACATGAATATCAAGCAATGAATTAACCCTTAAATTATGTCCATGATTAGTATCATTATTAGAGTGAGATGCGTGTAAGCACCTTTGTGACCTATTGGATCTAATGTTACGGCGCATTAGGATTTCTTGTTGGAGTAGTCTTAATCTTGTGTTAAGGAGGTCTCACCTCTCTCCAAACATACCATTTAGCGGGAGATCAAGAAATTCAGGGATTGTGTTTGTTACTACATTGTGGGCACAAAAGTAACGATTAAACTTCATGACGTTGCAACAATATTAAGAAAAAGATGTACTACACCAAAACTAAATCAATCTGCTAAGCTTCAACTTAAAGGTTACCGCTTCAGCAGTTATCATTATCGTATACCATCATTTTACCATAGCATTCTATTATGCCAACAAATATACCAAGGCCAAGGTCGCGACGACGCCAGCAACGCCATCATACTGGGCACAGAACAGATCCTAATTATGCTGGTTTGCAGACATGTCTTGTGTAAAGATCCATGTAGAGTGCAAGGCTGCAAGAAAAGAATTTTTCAACAAAAAAAAAATGCTATTATATATCAGCCATATTGACCTCTAGCTGACAATTTGGGTCTAAGCATTACATTAGTACTAGGAGAACTCCCAATGACTCGGCAACAATCAGTCTGCTTCAAATAGCAACCATCTTCGTCTAAACAGAAGTCATCAGCATGACATGATAGCAGCTTGGTCTCCATCAGCCTCAATCCCTTATAATTACCCCCTCAACAATGGACAAGTTCAACCCCTGGAAACGCCCAATCTAAATATTTTGTCCTCTCCTCCTCTCTTTCTCCTCGTGTCCCCTCTAACTACTTCAAGAAACCGTTTGACTCGTATGTATATATACCACCAAGCGATCCAAATATTCCATATGGGCTCCTCGATCTCCACAACAGGCGCGTCCCCTCCCCCTCATGGACCCCTCAGACTTTCCGACGGGCTCCGGCTTGCCTTCGAACCGCCGAGAGCCGCAAGGACCCCGTCCAGCGCCACTCAAGGTCCGAAAAGACTCCCACAAGATCAAGAAGCCGAAGCCACCTCCAGTCCCTCAGCTTCGTCCCCCGGTCATAATCTACTCCCTCCCTCCAAAGGTTATCCACACAACCCCTCGTGACTTCAAGGACCTAGTCCAGCGCCTCACCGGCTATCGGGGCCCCTCCAACGCACCGGTTGCATCTTCTTCGGCGCCCAATATCGAGTTGGCCGACCCTTCGCAATCAAATTTAGATCTCAACAGCGACGTTGCGATGTTTGATCAGCAGGGGAATAACAGCGCTGGCGCAGGTGGGCTGGACTGTGCAGGGATCCTGTCTCCGCCCCCGTCTTTGTTTGATCAGCAGGGGAATAATATCGCTGGCGCAGGTGGGCTGGACTGTGCAGGGATCATGTATCCGCCCCCGTCTACGTTGCCGTCTTTGTTTGATCAGCAGGGGAATAACAGCGCTGGCGCAGGTGGCATGGATCGTGCAGGGATCATGTATCCGCCCCCGTCTACGTTGCCGTCTTTGTTTGATCAGCAGGGGAATAATATCGCTGGCGCAGGTGGGCTGGACTGTGCAGGGATCATGTATCCGCCCCCGTCTACGTTGCCGTCTTTGTTTGATCAGCAGGGGAATAACAGCGCTGGCGCAGGTGGCATGGATCGTGCAGGGATCATGTATCCGCCCCCGTCTACGTTGCCGTCTTTGTTTGATCAGCAGGGGAATAATATCGCTGGCGCAGGTGGGCTGGACTGTGCAGGGATCATGTATCCGCCCCCGTCTACGTTGCCGACGATGTTTGATCAGCAGGGGAATAATATCGCCGGCGCAAGTGGGCTGGATCGTGCAGGGATCCTGCCTCCGCCCCCGTCTACGTTGCCGACGATGTTTGCTCAGCAGGGGAATAATATCGCTAGCGCAAGTGGGCTGGATCGTGCAGGGATCCTGCCTCCGCCCCCGTCTACGTTGCCGACGATGTTTGCTCAGCAGGGGAATAATATCGCTAGCGCAAGTGGGCTGGATCGTGCAGGGATCCTGTCTCCGCCCCCGTCTACGTTGCCGATGATAACTCCCAACTTCTTCTCGCCGCCGCCTGTTGATGCAAGCTTCTTGCAGTACGAGGCGGATAATCCGGCTGGCTTCGGCGGCAACACGATTTATGCGGACAACACGTTCTTGACTAGCCCCAGCAACTTGCTATCGACTCAATTTCCTCCTCCTCCTGGCGGATACTGGGATCTTTTCAATCAATATCAAGACTTTTAAAATTTTCAAGAAGTAGATAAGATCGATTCTTGAGAGGAGGGTGGAGACAATGGGAGCATTAACTACGGTGGGCAATTTCTTGGATAATTCTCGCATTGTGACGTCACCTTCGCTGTATTTTGATTTTGTTACGATTTGTTACAAAATACATGCACAGCTAGCTTTTGGTTTACATTTAGCCATTCTTTCGCTGGGCAAGATCTTCTTGCAGTTAGCTTGGATTCAATAAAATCTCTCTTTTTCTCTTGAACTTCGTTTTGGTTAACTTGGGAGAGTGGATTACAGTATAATAATTTATAATTGCAATGTAAGCTTAGACTCTGGTCCTCGTGCAAAATTACTTCTGTCAATTGCTAGTTATTTAATTAATTATGTCACTTTTTTTTTTTGAATGGCATTAGTTTTACTCTTCATCATCGACACTCCAAAAGGACAATTGGACTTGGTTTGTGCTGCCGTTTCTCCAATTGTTAGTCGCTTCTTTTGAGAGTTGATTGGTATTGTAGTACTTAGTAATTAATGTATATAAATATATATAAATATATATACATACACATATATATTGTATATGTATATGTACATATATTAAAAGAGGAAATTACGGTTTTGCCATTGTCTCATGTGGCAATTTCACATCGTCACATAGGACAATTGCACAACCGTAAATAACTCACCACCACTCAAAAAAAAATATTAAAAAAATTGCATCCCCTCCTCGCACTTATTTACATGTTTGCCCTTGGGTATTTGTATTTTACCTCTTTCAGCCTCCTTATTTACATACTTGCTCCCCTTTTACCTCCGACGATACCGACACACACCCACACTTCTTGCTCCTTTTCGGTTGCCCGCGTGCACCGCGCCCTGTTCGTAGGGGCTTCCTTTTGCTCGGTGCACTAAGTGCATGAGTAATTTCTAGAGAGAGAGAGGGAAAGAGTAGCTAGCAAGAAAGAAGGCCAACAAGATAGCTGCAGTGTAAAAAATACTGATATAATATTGGATCTTTTTAGGTCATTTGGAAAGCTGGTAAAGCGTGCGTGCTGGCGAGCTGGCAGCCCGGGTTCGAAACCTGGGGAGCCCTACACTACTCCTAATTTAAAGGGGCCGTGGTAATAACGGGACTCGAACCCACATCGCCACTGCGGACGCGGGCCGAGCTACCCAAGTGAGCACCCAGCGAGTCTCTTAATAATGGATCTTAAGGTATATGAGTCAGGTCCTGATGCTCTATAGCTCTGTAGCCTCTGGAACTGCCGCTGTTTTCACAGCCCCCTCTGAAGCCACCCAAGTCTTGTTAGGACATAAAATATAGAGAACGTGCAAACTAAGCAAAAAGATGTGGAAATTTTGACTTACAATATTTGCAGTTAGAGGCAAATGATTTTTACATGATGACCAAAGGATGTGATAAATCACTCATGACATGTCCCTTATACATGTAAGAGAGAAATAGTTAGGGACCGTCATGTTGGCTTCCGACTTGCATATATCCGATGCTGATGAAGTCAAACATCAGAAACAGTCAACCAGTTGTTAGAAACCACCAAACTAATCAACCATTTGCCGCAAACAAGTGTTTACGGGTGTTTTCTCACTATTGATGTTGCTGGATGATCTTTGATGAAAGTAGGGTTGTAGTAGCTGACGTGGGATGGCGTTAGCACCTAATTGGGCATTGGGCGATCTTACCCGTGGCAGAATAGACCTCGGTCCAAGTTATTGGAGCCGAGTCTGAGCCATCTTCAGGATACCTTCAGCTTTCTACAACACGAAGAGCTCGTTAGGAAAGGTAGTATCAGTTGTCTGACCTAATCACATCCGATACCTAAGTCAGATAATGACTCAAGTAGGCTCGTGGTAACTATTGCCGATCTGTTTGGAGACAACTCGATAGTTATCACCCCGAGCTATGGAGGAAATGTATAGTTTAGGTGGAACAGATACCGCTGTAAGAGTACCTGACTTTCATGGAATTATCTAAGAATGTCTGGCCTCAGGAATTGTCCCTTCTATCATTGTCCGAGAGACTATTTATCGGCGATAACTTTTTAGGGACGTTAAAGGGTAACGTCGGAGCATTTAAGCCGCTTTATTGCTCTTCGCATGAGCTTTCACAATTGATGACGAGTAAAAGGGTCAGTCATTGAATGCTTCTGTAACGACCTGCTCTCAGGGGGGCCATTACTTATTTGATTTATTTGCAGGTCTGCAGATTACCAGTGAAATCAATATAGCCACAATCCAGAGATGTACAATACTCAAACCAGCGTACATTATTACAGTCCAAATTTAAGATACATCAGTAAACAACACTCTCTCACCAATACATAAAAGGAAGTGCAGAAAGGAAATGCGAAAGGAAATACATAATATAACACGCGCACCAACTCAAACAGCTAGAAAACATCAGCCTCTGGGTCTAACTCTGGCTCCTCAAAACTCACGAGCTACTTCCTCGATCTGGTCGTCGTCTGTCGGTGCTATAAATGAAACCGTAAGTAAGTCACAATCATTCTAAACATAGAAAAGTGCAGTGCACAAGTATGACAAAAAGTAACTGCGTACAAGCAAACCAGAGTGAAAAGTGAAGTACTGAGTAACAACTGTACAAAATAGAGTAGTAAAGGTAATCGGAACTAAAAAGAGGTGAACAACTGCACTGTGGTAGTGCAATGTAAAGCAGGCTAAGCAAGTGAAGCATGCTATCGTTGTAGCTATAAGTACGACAAGTAAAGTACTGGTAGCTGCACATGTGTAGTAGGTAAAGTGCATGTAATGCATAGTAAAAGGTGACCGTGCAAGTACAACGAGTGACGTATAAGAGCAACATGGTGATAGCAATTGTGAGACTAGCAGGCATGAACTGTAAGCAATTTAAACATGCAAAGTATTGAATAAGACTTCAAGTCATGGTTATTTTGGTGTTGGCAGTAATTAACTAGACTATGTGATGTGACTCACATAGGAAAGTATGATATGCAACCATGGGTTACCTCCTTGCTACGGGGAGCAAATCCCAGGCGTCAACCACAACATACTTTTGAGAAAAACGAGACGAGACGAGATGAGAGAGGTGACTCCGGTCATAGCTCCCACACTTTTTCTACAATGAGTTACCCCAAACCCCAGTGTCGTGTGTATCGATTATATGTTTCTTACGAGATATTCCTTTAGACATTTCACGAGATATTCCACGAGATATTCCATAAGACATTCCACAAGTTGTTCAACAAGATGTTCCACACATGATATACGATAATTCATTAGCATACAATTTACCCAAGTGATGGTTAGGTGTACAACCACCAAAGTTGAAAGTTGGCAAAGTAATTTGTAGTTGATTACTTTCCTATTAGGTTAGGTCTCTAGTTTTGGTTCAAGTAAATAGTCGTTCTGAGGCTATAAGTGGTGTTCTAAGTTCGTACGAGTACATTAGCTAATTTTCCAAACCCAAAATTTACTGTGACTTACAGATTTCAATGTTGTCGTAGTGGGCCGGGACTAGATCTAGAGCTTTCATTGGAGTTGGTGCCCGAGAATTGGTACCTGCAATCACAACAAATACTCAGTTAAAGAATACACTATTTATATCTATTTAACTTGATCGTTTTGATTTTATAATTGATTGAAACGGTGTCAAAAAGCGTTCTAAATTTTTATATAGACTAGATATGAGGAAAATAATTTTACTAAAGGAGAAAATATTTTTCAGAAGCTTCTGGTAAATTTTATAATTTTTAAAAGCTTAAAATAGGTTTTAAAACTAATTTTAATTCGTTATCGTATTTATTCAATAATTTCTTCTCGGTGCAACATGCATTAGAAAGTTTCAAGTGAGCTGTCAAAATGACCGTCTCAAAGAGTACTACAACATATAATTTTTCCACATATCAGTTTACGTGAAAATAACAAGTTATGGATTTTTAAAAGAAAACTACGTATTTAAGTTTTGGTCTTAAAAATTTATTCTGGAAAAACTACTAATATGATTGAGATGAAACTAGCACCATTGGATCCAGAACGTCATTTCTAATTTTGTGGAGCTGGCCTTGTAATTTTTCGGCCCTTATATAATTTATTGTGAATTTAAAACCAATTACCCTTATATAATATTTTATAAAATACTATATACCATTAATATAGGAATACGTATATACGTATTTTGTTTAAAAACTTTATGGAACTAACCCACAAGTTGCATGGGGGGCGTCTTCGCGTGTCCGCTCGACGGCGGCAGCGGAGGAGGCAGATGTGGCGAGGCGAAGACGCTCGAACGGCAGGGTGTGACGCTCGGAGGAGGGTGCTGGATGACACAGGCGGCTGTGGAAAACTAGGCCAGGGGACGGCGGTGAGGTGCTGGAGACTTGTCAGAGTGGTGGGCGAAGGCAAAGAGCGGGGTCGGAGCGAGGAGCCTAGCGACGTCAGAGTGTGCTTCGCGGCGAGGCGAGCTCTGAGAAGGAGGATCGGCGTTCGTGGAGTGGGTCGATGTCGTCGAAGGTAGAGATGAGGGGAGGCGGTGCTGGCAGCGATAGCTGCTGCTGCTGCTTGCGAAGGCCAACGGGAGATAGGGGGTGCTTCGGTGGACGCGTTCGTGGCAGAGTACGGTGCGGCGGCGTCGAGGTGGGTGACCAAGGCAATGGGCAGCAGTCTGAGCACAGTCGGGGGTGTGCTTCGAGCTGTCGGAGGGTGCTCGTGGTGACGGGACGGTGGACGACGGGAAAGGGCAGCTCGGAGGAGGAAGGTGGGGCTGTGGTCGACCGTATGGAAGAGGGAGTGGGATGAGGGGAGTTCGAATGGGAGAGAGGGGGAAACTCGGGGCTTTCGAATGGCCTAGGGTTGTTTTTGAACGAGAGAAAGAGAGGAAGAGAGTTTGAGATATGAAGATGGGTTCGGGGGAGAGAGTGTGAGAGTGAGCATGGGGGAGGGGGGAGGGGGAGAGAGAGAGAGAGAGAGAGATCCTGTGTGTGTGTGTGTGTGTGTGTGTGTGTGTGTTGCATGCCTGGGTTTCGAAAAAAAGAGAGGGTACGGGCTAACTGATGAACGGAGGGAAGAGGGACGTGAGAGACCTAAGAGATGGGTGTGTTGCCTGGGTTTCGTTCGGCCGTAGGAAGAGAGGAAGAATGGGGGAATATATAGGTTAGAAAAAATTTAGATAACAATATCTATATGTGAAAAAAACGAATAAATGTAATCAATTCAGATCAAAAAGTTTTAGATCTGACCAACTTTAGGGAGGTGGGTTAATGGGGTGGGTTAGGGTAGTGATTAGGGGGTAAAAATTAATTAGTAATAGTAAGAGTAAAAAGTAATTAGGGGATGTAATTAGTAAAACCAGAGGAATACAACCCCGTTTCGCATACGACACCGAAAAATTACGAAAACATAACCACGGGATCGTATCGTCGCGAGAATGACGACTACGAGATCCATTTTGGGGTTTGAGCTACAAAGATACTAAGTTTAGGCCAAAACATTTAGAAAGCAGGTTTGCGTGTTCTAGGCCGATTTGATATCAGAAAATTACGAAATTAAAATAAAGAGCCCTAAATGATCATAGAATGATACTGTAGAAGTTTGAAAACGTTTTGATGATGTTTGTATAGAAAATTAATTCATTTAGCTAAAACCATAACAATTGAAAATGAATATTTATAAAAATTATTTAGAGGTATTTGATGAAATCCAAACTTACTGAAATACACCATAACTAGTTTGATACTTCAAAATATTTTTTATACAGAATTTTCAAATCAGTTTTTGATATAAAACTCCTGACCAACCATTATAAAATACTTTCTAAATGAGAAATACATGAAATATGTAAATAAATGTATTGAAAAATACGGGTCGTTACATCCTATCCTCCTTAAAATAATTTCGTCCTCGGAATTAAGAAGACCGATCATTGCCTAAGCAATTAAACGATCAACGGGAAGGCTTGATAAACAATTATGATATAGGAAAAATAAGTTGTTAATAGCATGAAATATAATGTGATATCACAGCATCAAGAAAACAAGAGATGATGTGTATGGATATATACTATTGACATCACCATAGCTTCTATAGCTAGTCTCAAGACCAGTATTATCATAATAGCTACCTAGATTTCTCAAGTAGCCGAAATTACTATGATATAATAGTATTGCAAATGAACGAGTATAATATTAAAATCAATAACTCGTACCTCCAATCGCCTTGTTTATGGCTTCGACATCTTCTGTGATCATGGTGTAGGCTTGTCGTCTCGGTGGTGGAGCATGTGGTTGCGCCCGTTGAAAAACTTTCTGTTAAGGGGGAAGCAGTGGTCGTCGTGGAGTGGTCCTCGCAGGGGCATCAATAGCATCTCTATATCTATGTTCTGAGCAATCTCTTGCTCCATGGTCCTTAGATCCATAGATCAAGAAAAGGTTCAGGTACGATCGACATTCTGCTTTGATGTGTCCAGTTTTACCACAATAGAAGCACCCTCGATGTTGCTGTAGTGCTGGCATATTGAACTGAGTCTGTTGGACTGGGCGATACAGATTGGATGGATGTCGATGACTAGATCCATCAGCAGATGTAGGAGGTGGCTGCCTTCGGGGAGGGGCAGCTAAAGCTTGTTCTCGCTTCTCTTCTCATTCGATGAACTCGTAATCACAAGCTGCATCGAGGACCTCAGTATGGGTGCAGAGTTGGCGTCCGACCAAGCTTCATCGAACTTCTATGTTCAGTCCTTTCTTGAAATATTGAGCTCGAGTCAGAGGGGTGTCAACCATCCCGTGAGCAAAACGGCTAAGCGTAGTGAACTGGGCATCATATTGTTCCACTGACATGTAACCTTGCTTCAACCCGACGAACTGTGCTTACAGTTCCATCTCCACTTCGGGTGAGAAGTACTGGATGTTGAAGTGGTCGGTGAACGTCGCCCAGTCGATTGGTCGTTGCAGACGACATTCAGTGGAGTTCCACCAGATTCTAGCTCTGTCAGTCAGTTGGGATTTGGCAGTGTCCACCCATGCATATTCTGCGATCTGAGCTGCTCTTAAGTCATCCTCAGTGCTCCGTAGCCACTCTTCGGCCTTCAGAGGACCATCCAAGCCATTCCAAGGCTTTCAGGCGGAGTGACCTGAACTGTTGTATACCTCCTCGTGCTTGTGCTCTCCTCGTATAGCTTGAACCAGTTCTTGCAATGCGATATCAGAAATTTGCTGCACAGTGGGAGGTGGTCCGTTGTTGGTTTGGTTGCTAGTTACGGACAGATCAGCTCCATTAGGACTCTCCGAAGTGTGCCTGTCCATTGTTTGAATGTCACACCTGCATATACAGAAAGTTGTCAGCTTCGTTGATTATTATATACCGTACATCCTTGTTTTACTATAATATTCACGAGGTATTTAGCGCGGACCTGCTTGGGCTACCAAACTTGTAACGACCCGCACTTAGGGGGGCATTACTTATTTGATTTATTTGCAGGTCTGCAGATTACAAGTGAAATCAATATAGCCACAATCTAGAGATGTACAATACTCAAATCGGCGTATATTATTACAGTCCAAATTTAAAATACATCAGCAAACAGCACTCTCTCACCAATACATAAAAGGAAGTGCAGAAAGGAAATGCGAAAGAAAATACATAATATAACACGCACACCAACTCAAACAGCTAGAAAACATCAGCCTCTGGGTCGAACTCTAGCTCCTCAAAACTCAGGGGCCACTTCCTCGATCTGGTCGTCGTCTATCGGTGCCATAAATGGAACCGTATATAAGTCATAATAATTCTAAACATAGAAAAGTAGCAGTGCACAAGTATGACAAAAAGTAACTGCGTACAAGCAAATCAGAGTGAAAAGTGAAGTACTGAGTAACAACTGTACATAACTGAGTAGTAAAGGTAAACAGAACTGAAAAGGAGTGAACAACTGTACTGTGGTAGTGCAAGTGTAAAGAAGGCTAAGCAAGTGAAGCATGCTACCGATGTAGCTATAAGTACGACAAGTAAAGTACTGGTGGCTGCACAGGTGTAATAGGTAAAGTGCATGTAATGCATAAAGTAAAAGGTGACCGTGCAAGTACAACGAGTGACGTATAAGAGCAACATGGTGATAACAATTGTGAAACTAGCAGGCATGAACTGTAAGCAATTTAAACATGCAAATATTAAATAAGACTTCAAGTCATGGTTATTTTGGTGTTGGCAGTAATTAACTAGACTATGTGATGTGACTCACATAGGAAAGTATGATATGCAACCATGGGTTACCTCCTTGCTACGGGGAGCAAATCCCGGGCGTCAACCACAACATAATTTTGAGAAAAACGAGACGAGACGAGACGAGACGAGAGAGGTGACTCCGGTCATAGCTCCCACACTTTCTCTACAATGAGTTACCCCAAACCCTAGTGTCATGTGTATCGATTACATGTTTCTTACGAGATATTCCTTTAGACATTTCACGAGATATTCCACGAGATATTCCATAAGACATTCCCCAAGTTGTTCAACAAGATGTTCCACACATGATATACGATAATTCATTAGCATACAATTTACCCAAGTGATGGTTGGGTGTACAACCACCAAAGTTGAAAGTTGGCAAAGTAATTTGTAGTTGATTACTTTCCTATTAGGTTAGGTCTCTAGTTTTGGTTCAAGTAAATAGTCGTTCTGAAGCTATAAGTGGTGTTCTAAGTTCGTACGAGTACATTAGCTAATTTTCCAAACCCAAAATTTACTATGACTTACAAATTTCGACGTTGTCGTAGTGCGCCGGAACTAGATCTAGAGCATCCACTGGAGTTGGTGCACGAGAATTGATACTTGTAATCACAAGAAATACTCAGTTAAAGAATACACTATTTATATCTATTTAACTTGATCATTTTGATTTTATAATCAATTGAAACGATGTTGAAAAGCATTCTAAATTTTTATATAGGCTAGATATGAGGAAAATAATTTTACTGACGGAGGAAATATTTTTCAGAAGCTTCTGGTAATTTTTATAATTTTAAAAACTTAAAATAGGTTTTAAAACTAATTTTAATTAGTTATCGTACTTATTCAATAATTTCTTCTGGGTGCAACATGCATCAGAAAGTTTCAAGTGAGTTGTCAAAATGACCGTCTCGAAGAGTACTACAACATATAATTTTTTCACATATCAGTTTACATGAAAATAACAAGTTATGGATTTTTAAAAGAAAACTGCGTATTTAAGTTTTAGGCTTAAAATTTTATTCTGGAAAAACTACTCGTCTGATTGAGTGAAACTTGCGCCATTGGATCCAGAACGTCTTTTCTGATTTTCTGGAGCTGGCCTTGTATTTTTACGACCCTTATATAATTTATTGTGAATTTAAAACCAATTACCCTTATATAATATTTTATAAAATACTATATACCATTAATATACGAATACGTATATACGTATTTCGTTTTAAAACGTTGTAAAACTAACCCTCACGTTGCATGAGGGTGTCTTCGCATGTCCGCTCGACGGCGGCAGCGGAGGAGGCGGACGTGGCGAGGCAGAGATGCTCGGATGGTGGGGGGTGACGCTCAGAGGAGGGTGCTCGATGACGTAGGAAGCGATGGAAAACTGGATCGGGGGACGACCGTGAGGCGCTGGAGACTTTTCGAAGTGGTGGGCAAAGGCGGAGAGCGGGGTCGGAGCAGGGAGCCTGGCGACGTCGGAGTGTTCTTCGCGGTGAGGCGAGCTCTGAGAAGGAGGAGCGGTGTTCGTGGAGTGGGTTGACGTCATCGGAGGCAGAGATGAGGGGAGGCGGTGCTGGCAGTGATAGCTGCTGCTGCTCACGAAGGCCAACGGGAGAGAGGGGGCACTCCGGTGGACGTGTTCGTGGCGGAGTACGGTGCGGCGGCATCGAGGTGGGTGACCAAGCCAGCGGGCGGCGGTTTGAGCACAGTCGGGGGTGTGCTTCGGGCTGTCGGGTGGCGCTCGTGGTGACGGGATGGTGGACGGAAGAAAAGGGCAGCTCGGTGGCGGAAGGTGGTCGACCGTAGGGGGAGAGGGAGTGAGGTGAGGGAAGTTCGAATAGGAGAGAGGGGGAATCTGGGCTTTCGAACGACCTGGGTTTTGTTTTGGACGAGAGAAAGAAAGGAAGAGAGTTTGAGAGAGGAAGATGCGTTCGGAGGGGGAGAGCGTGAGAGTGAGCCTGGGGGGAGAGATCATGTGTGCGTGTGTGTGTTGTGTGCATAGGTTTCGAAAAAAGAGAGGGTACGGGCTAACTGATGAACGAAGGGGAGAGGGAGGTGAGAGAGCTAAGAGATGGGTGTGCTGCCTGGGTTTGTTCGGCTGTGGGAAGAGATGAAGAAGGGGGAGAATATATAGGTTAGAAAACATTTAGATAATAATATCTATATGTGAAAAAAAACTAATAAATGTAATCAATTCAGATCCAAAAATATGGATCAAAACAACCTTAGGGAGGTGGGTTAGTGGGGTGGGTTAGGGTTGTGATTAGGGGGTAAAAATTAATTAGTAATAGTAAGAGTAAAAAGTCATTATGGGATGTAATTAGTAAAACCGGAGGAATATAACCCCGTTTTCGCATACGACTCCGAAAAATTACTAAAACATAATCACGGGATCGTATCGTCGCGAGGATCACGACTACGATATCCATTTTGGGGTTTGAGCTACGAAGATACAAATTTTAGGCCAAAAACATTTAGGAAGCAGGTTTGCGTGTTCTAGGCCGATTTGATATCAGAAAATTACGAAATTAAAATAAAGAGCCCTAACTGATCATAGAATGATACTGTAGAAGTTTGAAAATGTTTTGATGATCTTTGTATAGAAGATTAATTCATTTAGCTAAAACAGTAACAATTGAAAATGAATATTTATAAAAATTATTTAGTGGTATTTGATGAAACCCAAACTTACTGAAATACACCATAACTAGTTTGATACTTCAAAATATTTTTTATAAAGAATTTTGATATCAGTTTTTGATATAAAACTCATGACCAACCATTATAAAATACTTTTGAAATGAGAAATACGTGAAATACGTAAATAAATGTATTGAAAAATACGGGTCGTTACAGCTTCATTATGAGCCGACGCTTTAAATGGAGAAGCCCAATGATTAGTCGAGCTGTCGTCATAAATGAGAAATGGTCGGCCTCGCGTGGGGGGCCACCAAGCTATCGCGTCAATACTGTTGGCCTTACTGGGCTTTCAGGCCTGTCTACTCAAATAATTAACTATGTGATCACTGGGCCGGCCTAGTGCTGTATCAATGGTCCCAATCTTCCGAGATCAACCGTCATGGTGGTTGAGGTCGGGTGATGTGACAAGCATTAATTGAAATGGCACGGTAGTCGAAGCGTTGCATTCAATTTCGGCCGCCAAAACACCATACCCTAAAATCTGAGCTTCAAAAAGCACGGAACTCGGGGGCGTCGGTGCTTCGAGATGTCGACATGTGTTTGAGATCGGACGGCCGAGCTCGCCTCCAGGGAAGCGCAGTTCTGTATAAATAGAAAGTGAGGATTGGAGAAAACCTCTTATTCTGCTCTCTGAGAGACTTGCGCCAACCCTTGCTCACGCTTTCTTCTTTTTCGTATGACCTCACCGACATCTGTGTAAGTTAGTCCTTTCTTTTGTTCTTGCATCCTTCTTCTTCTTCTTCTTCTTCCTCAAACTCTGAAGTAGCTAAACTGTGGGATGTGATGGAACATGCTGAGACGGCCATAGTTTCGATCACTGCACAAGGTCTTGAGGCCACGACAGCCAAGACCACTACACACAGCATGTATGAACTTTCTTGGCTAGAGGAGCATCCATGCTCAGATGATGTGCCAAAGGTCACCCAACCCTTGGAGCCAAAGTGCTCCCTTGATAAAAGGACGGGCTTGGCTCCTGAGGTCCACAGCTCAAAAGCTCTGATCATACGATCTAGGATAGAACAATTTTCAGTGCCTGCAACGATCAGAAATATGGTCTCCGATGTGCCCACGTCTTTGATCCCAAGGAATCTATCTGAGTACCTTCAACCTCCTTACGGGGTTAGGGTCCCTCGCCATTAAGAGAGGATCTGTTTTCCTGATAAGTATGAGGTCGATGTGTATATAAAGACCTTCCTTCTTAGACTTCGCTTCCCACTTCATCCTTTCATTCACTACTAAAAATTGACTTTTCCCAGTGTTTTATGCCGTCATGTTAAAGAAACGTTGGTAAAGTCTATTGGTGTTTCGACATTTATAAACGCCGACAAATGTTGGAATTTTCTCGGACTTTTCACGGAGTTTTACTAAACGATGCCGACAAATGCTAGACTTTTCCCGGTGCTTCCCTAAAAACGCTGGCAAATGCTGGACTTTTCCCAGCGCTTCTCTAAAACCGTTGAGAAATCTAATGCCCAATATTTATAGTAAAGAAGAAAAAGTCCAACTAGGGCTATTTCATATAATTTCTCATGAGAGATGTTTCATGTAATTTTTTAAATATTAAGGTTATCTAGGGCTGAAACCTTCCCTATTTTTTAGTGGGATGCCGCTTCATTTTTTAGATCGCACTCAAAATCCCCAAACCCAAAAACATGAACACAATCCCTCCCCCCAAAATCTTGATCAAAAACCCCCAACACCCCCAGCACATGCTTGCTCATAAGAGATGAAACGGCTCCTCTCTTCCCCTCTTCCTTTCGAAGTAGTAACCATATTTTTTCCAGGTATACTACTGCAATAAGACAATCACCAACTTCTAACAGGTCTATCAGTTCGAGAACCTCTTTGCAAAGCACAACGCCCATGTTGCCCACACGTTGGGGTTTTGGGACTACCAGTTTTCATCACAGTGGGGGCCAAGTACGAGCCCCTAGGGTTTGGGACTACCGGCAGCAAGCAGATGTAGATGAAGGAGGTCACCGCATTCCTCGGCCATGTTGGTAGCATGACTTATTGTGAGTAGTATTCTGTTTCTGCCTTTTGCTTCAAATTTCTTCTTTGATATCTTTGGATCTGATGGAAATTTTGCTTGATTTTAACTGTTAAGGTTCTGATATAGTAATTTAGGTTATATGTTAGTAGGGATCTGTTGGATTTTGATTGGTGTTATCCTTGGGAATCGGATATTAACCTGACTGTGGTTAGATCAATCATTATGATCATGTTTAGTCTTTTTCATCAGAATTTGCTCGCAAGATAAAAGCTCAATCTTTTGATCGATTTGTAGCTAGTGCTTCTCGAAGCATGCATGCGGCAACTCAGCCTCGCAAAATTGCTCCTTGTGTAGGGTTTTCTGGGTCCTTAGGGCCATGAATATGACGTCTGGCATTAGTCAGTCGGACGAAGTTTTCAAATAAGCAGCGAAAAAATTAACTAAAACAATTTCAAGTTAAGCACTGAAGAGAACAAACCCTAGCCAAGGTCTCTACTATCCCGAGGTTGGGTCCGACCAACCCTTTAGGATAGTTCTATCTAACAATTGCAAGGTATAAACACATGTTATTTAAACTATATACCTTTCACTTCGTTTCTGCAGAAAACGAAGCATCGTTTTCAGCAACATTTCATTGGCACAGCGTCGCTTCTCCCATGCTGAACCGCGTCCCGAGCCGAACCTCTTCCCGAACCACACCTTGTCCCGATCCGAACCACATCGTGTCCCGAGGCGACCAATACCCTTGTCACTGAGGCAACCACGCGTCGAAGAAGATTTCACCTTGAGTGGATCCTCCGTCAAGACTTCGGATCTGATCCGAGCTCCTTCGTAGATTTGCTAGAGCCCGAATAGGAGCAAGGAAGAAACTTTATGGAGAAAGAGAATATTTAATTTAAGCTCAGATCCGGGCTTGCTCACGTTTAATAGATCTACTCAAATCTGGAGCTTGGGACGAGTTTCAAGGAGGGGAGTAGGCCCCTATTTATATAGGCGACTGACCCCTCGCCTTCATTCCATATAGGATGTGTGACTATTAATTTTGGAGGAAAAAAATTAATTAAAGTTTGCCATTCACAAAGGCCAAACTTTAGTGAATTTTCCCCCCTCACCGTTGAGCTTAGTAAGTGATACAACCTATCAATTCGAAGAGGGTTAAACGGTGAAAACGTAGAAAGAAATGGCACTCCATTCCAAGTTTGTTTGACCCCTCAAACGAGCATCCAAAGTTGGCCAAAACGAAGTTTTTTCGCAAAAAACGAGCAGCCAAAAACCAGCCAACATAAGGTTTAAAACCCTAAGCATAGGGCCCCATGCGTGGGCCCCACGCGCCATCACATGCTTTGAGGCACCCACCTGTAGCATACGGGTGGGTCCCACCCGTCGCCGGACGCGTGCACAGCACGCGCCTGCGCGCGTTAGGCGGGAAGCCCCGCCCACATGAGGCGGGCAGACTTTCGCCCGCACAAATATTGGGCCCGCATGGGCCCAAGCCCAGGTGACCAGCGCATGGGCTTGGGCCCAGGCCAGCGGCCTGGGCATGGGGCCATGCCCGTGTCATACACGGGCGCGGTTTGGCAAGTGGGTTCAGGGCGCGCCCAACCCGTTAAACCCATTGGGGCTTAATGCTTGATTTTGGGGCCATTTTCAATCGATTTTCGACGCAGTTCGAACCTGGATTTTCATCGAGACATTCCCGACATCCACATACCATTTTCCTCGCGTTAATAATATTTAATATGTACGCAAACAATTTACGACACATCTAATACCGTTTGCATCATATGCAAAATCTCCACATCTAATATAAAAATCATTTTCATCAAATACAAATGAACTGAGGGCATACATCCTCCAACATCTCACACTTAAACTCAGGATCATTTATCCCGAATGCAGGAGCTAACTGCAAACTCTTTGCAGTTTTCTATCCCTTGCATCAAATGCATATTCTCCCTAATTTCTACCTATTACTTGACGAAGGTCTCACTCTATGTGAGACCCTACAGCCTGACCCTACTACATATGGGATTCGAAACCCCATACGGTAGAGACCACGAGCAGTAGGTGCCATCCCCGTTTCGGTATCATACTTATGTGGTTAACTCATTGACATGAGTATTGTCGGGACCATCCTGACTTTGTCCGAGATGACTACCGCAGTTATAGTCTTTTCTTCAAAAATATGTCGCTTAGTCAAGCCTAGGGTATGGTTAACTGCCAACCCTACCAGCTCGAACTTGGTTAGTCTCCATTGATCTTTAGTCAAATAATGTTGGACTTCTTCCGACATACTCTTGCCAGAGTTTTTAGTAAAAGATCGAACTAACACTGCGGCACTAACTCCCATTGACCAGGAGAGACGAAGCCTATCTTAGTCATTACTCTCCTCGCACGCTTAATATGTCACCCAACTAAAGATCTTTCAACGGGGCTTTCCCGAGGCTACATCAGTGATCTAAGTGACACCGTTCACGCACATGTTTAAATAATGACCTCAAGTCAAAAGACCAACTTACCTATAATCACTAAGAGTTATCATTGACAGATTTGTCAATCATAACCATATGATAACTCTAGTTGGGTCATTCAGTAAACTCATTCTCCAATGAGCACATGTGTCTCGTCTTCGACTTCACCAAGTCAAACGATCATGAGATCATCGTCACCACTTCATGATGACAACTAAGACACAATGGTCTATCCGATGTTTTGATATCCTTTTCTTGAGACATCTACGACCACGAACATTTCAGACCTATGTTACCATCGGTCAAATATTTCTCAATGATCGAGACCTCCATCTTGATATATATTTGACCTCGCATTAAGTCTCAGGACTATACCTTAGTTCTAATGAAGACTACATTATTATTAACTTAGGTAAATTCTTACCAATCAGCTTACTGTTATTTTGAACAAGATGTTTGTACACATACATCGAGATAAATTTTGCCTCGAGGGCAAACCCATCTCGCTACATCTTTCACTTCCAGTCAGGCCCATTTATCCCGGTATCTCATGCTGCATTTACACATAAGTCTCTACAGGCTTTATGTGACAGAGCCTTCGTGAGTGAATCTGCTAAACCGTCATTAGATTTAGACTTAAGGAGTTTTCTATATTCATTTTAGACCACACATTTGAATCTCATCCAAATTATTTCCTTGGTCTCTTGGAATCCATAATTAATGTCCTGCCTGGATCTCATCCAGCTCATCGTACCTTATGAGAATAATCCAAATAAGTTTACTTGTTATTTAGTCGGTACATAATCTTTCTGATAAAGTGTCAAATTCTTTGACCACTTAGTCAAACCATATGTTCCGGCTCCTTGATGCCTCGCATGTTTTATTTTCGTTCCCACTGACCTTGAAAACTCCCTATGCGATTCATATAAGTTCGTTCTTCTAAATCATATTTAGAAAACAGACTATACATGAATACTCCAGCTTTCATGGTCATCATGAGTATTTACATCAAGTTCGGTCCGAGTAGATCTATACACATCTGTTGGCGAGACAGTTTCATCATAATCCAGATATAGAAGTTAGGATGATAACCGTTCTCAACCAACATAAGTTGTACTTCACTTTTTTCTTTTTGCACCAATCTTGTGTCTCGAAGATTTACTTGCGGCCAAAGAAAACACTTTCCTTGGGCACGTAAACTAAAGTCCATACTTTATTTATGTGCATGGACCTTTTCGGATTGCATCAAGCCATTTCTTAGAGTTACTACTCTGAATGGAATCTTGGAAGTTGTCTAGGCCATCATCAACTATGTTGGCTTACTCGACTTTTCGTCTCACGAGACTCGAGTAATCCTTTAACTTCCTAACGATTTAATCTGAGAAATATCATTTTGATAAGGTCCTCACAGAACCTTATTAAGAACCTAGGCACTATTATCTAGGGATTAACCCAGAAGAGGATTGTAACTCAAAGCCACTTGTCATGTATCGCATCATGTCTAATAGAATGTGATTCATGCTCTCCAACACACCAATGTGTTAAGAGACTAGTCCTGAGAGAAAAACACATTTTCTTTTAATTTTGCAAGAATTATATAACTAAGTATTCGACCCTTCGATCTGATCGAAGCAGTTCAAATACTTCTGTTACTCTATTTTGTCAGACTTGTGTTTCATCAAGAACACATATCATAATAAAATAAGTATAACATATCTAGGCTAATTTAGACTTGGGTCTGAATACATCCGTATGTACGCGACTACGAGTTCTCCAACTTATTCTCCCACTGTCTTACAAAAGGTGTTTGGCCATCATACCTTTGAGACAAGACTTACAAGGGTCTTTCGACTCATAATACGAGAGATCAAAACTCTCTTTATGTAACTTGTCAAGTTTGTTCTCCTCAGTATGGCCTAGTCTATTTTGCCATAGATAAAGTTTCTATAACTTGTGTATTTTTGTATTAACATTTAATACAATATCGTTATACAAAAACATTCACACCGGGACATTGCTTCAGAAGCAAATTGACGACATTCGCCAAAATGCGTTCTCCTTTTGTATAACAATCATCCTGAAATCGTGACATCAAATTTCATATTTTCAGTTCCTCCTACTTTTGCCTTTTCTAATCATAGTCAAAACTTTCTTTCTCAACCGACTTTCCTCATTGCCTTCTCCGTTCTAATCGCATTTAGACAATACTTTCCCAACAAAATATTAGCTGTGCAAGAACCTCACGTATTCAAACACTTGAGATTCACAACATTGAGTTGACTCAACAAGTTGCTTGACTCAAGATCTGATTTGGATACATGGTCTTGCACCGCTTGTGCACTCATCTTTGAGTCAAAAAGTTTTATCAAAGTTTCGTATCTTACGGATCAAAATTGTTTCCCAAACAACCTTGAGTTGACTCAACAAATTGTATGAAGAAACTTTCGCTCAACAAATTGTATGAAGAAACTTTCTTTGAACATCAGTATGTTCACGCTATCCCTTATAGAGGCGAGTGACAAGTAGCGTGCTTTTATTTTATTGGACACATAGCTCAAGGAAATCATTGTCCGTAAGTTTTTGCTAGTAAGGACATTTTAAGGTCATTGAGAACCTGGTTTAGACTATCAAACTTGATTTGAGTTGATATTCCTTAAACAAACATCTTGACCGGTTTACATTTTCCGTTAGGATATTATTAATGGGATCCATCATGTATGACATAGAATTTCCCTAGATTAGCATATGTTCAATGATTTTTAAATATAGTTAAAATGGATTTTATTCAACTATATCCTCCCATTATTTTAGCGATCATCTTAAGCCATATAGATGAATGAATAATAATATTTAGTGGAAAAGGGACCCGACCACCCTGAGTCTCACAACCTTGAGTTGACTCAATAAGTTGCTTAACTCTGCGATCGGTAGACGAATCTTCATCAATCACATCGAATGTGATTCCCTTATCGGTTTTTACCCCTAGTCACTTATGAACTTGCATTGGCTCAACAAATCATAAAGACTAGTCTAGTCAGCCCCTTACTTTCTAGTACAATCCTAACTTACACCGGCACTCGTTTGTTCACGACGCGAAGGTTTGGGTTAAGTCGAACAATATTACATGTTTAATGGAATTAGTTCCCAAAAGATAGTCATATTACAGCTTGAGTTGACTCAACAACTATAACATGAAATTCCTGGTTCCCAAAGTCCAAAAGTAAGGAGGGCTACGGCTAACCTTGAAGAAGATTTTTAACTTATTGACTAGATATAATCGACGATGTTACATAATCATAATTCACATCCTTGCGGTCCAGTGGAACACGGCTAGGGATTTGGCTATGCTAGGATCACTGTCCCAAGTCAAGCTAGGGTGATCCTCAACACTAGTCAAAAAACACTAAACCGGATCATGGTCCATTAAAGGAAACTTATTATTCATATATGTCTCATACAATTAGAAATGGCTTCATTAAAACTAGGTAATCCTATCAACTACTTGAATCCTAAAATTCAAAATTATTAGGATTGGTTAATAACTTTTATTAATGTCCTTATCAACTATAAGGATTTTTAAGGTGCTGTCCTAATCATGTATTCGGCATTTTAAAAAATTCAAGTTGCAACACTTTTAAATCATAGCCTTTTGTTCAAAATTATTATTAGAATAATTAAAATAATAATTTGAAGGGGCTACCCTAAACAAGAATTTAATATATTGTAACAATTTTTAAAACATAGCATGTCCTTCAAAATTATCATATTATTGAGAGTTGGAAGAAGAAACTCATGGTCTAAGCTATAGCCATACTTATACTCATCCATATAGGGGTTACATGAGGGCGAGCCACTTAGGTGCAGTCGCTGCCTCACCTTCGGCCACTTACCGGAGCAATGTCCTACTGCTGAGGTTCCGCTGCCAAAGGAGGGGGGAGGCGGTTTGGGTCCTATTTCTGGAATTGATACAAAGGTAAATACTGACTTAAGAAAGGTTGAGGAGAAGGAGGGGATGAAAAGGGATAATGAGGTATTGCTTGATGCCGCCTTGGCCCAGCGCAATGATGGGTCCCCTATCGACTTGGTGGATGTGTCGGTCTCGGACATGGATGCGGATGGTGAGCTTCCTCCCGAGGTACAGAGTGAGAAGCATGAGGTAATGCTATCTGTGTTCAACCCTCCATTGGTGGCGAGGGATGAGGTGGTTGGCGAGTCCCACAACATCGAGGAGGTTGGTGTGTCCTTCATCGTCGATAGTAGTGAGGGTTGTGACTCTAACGATGGGCGCGGGGGGCATTCAGATTCTGTTGGCTCTGACGATTTCACGGAGATGGAGGAGGCTTTTGACTCGAGATTTGAGACCTGAGTCCCTGATATTTGCGTCACTGCGTCGGGCAGTGGAGGACGTGGGGGTTGTGGTCGTGGTAAGTCCCCTTCTAGATCTTCCAAATGGGGCAGTGGCGGTGCTCCTAGAGGGGGATCACCTACAAACCTGGTTTTATCAGGGTGGTGCCGAATTCGAGCGTGCCCCCGCTGCTACGACCCCGAGTTGCCCGGAGTCCCAAACGGTCGAGAATCCGGCGTGGAAGGCACTGTTTGACAGTGCTTATGCCAAGGTAGTGGCGTCAAAAGCAAAGGCCCATAAGCAAATTGTTCCTCCAGTTACTCGCTCTAAAGCGATTTGCAACCACCTCTGTGTTTGCGGGGCTCTCACACTTAAAGCTTTGAGTTGGGATGTTCCGTGGTCTATGGTTGGCTTGGTGCATTGGATGTGTTGGGTGGTCTCTTCCTTCGCCTGTCTTGGGGGGGCTTGTTTTGTGCGTTGTAGGCCTTTGGCCATGTCTGTTTGTGGTTGGGGGTGGTGATGTTTTATTTAGCTATGTTGTTGGTAGCTGGCACTTATGCCTTGCCTTGTTTTTTGGGGTCTCTCCGTGTCTGCCTGATTGCTAGCACCTGGTGACTGCTCCCTGGCCTCTCCCATGTCTACAATCAGGAAAGGCGACCGTGATGTTCCCGTACTTTGTACACATTGGCATATATAAAATTACTTACTTTTCAAAAAAATATAGGGGTTACATCATCTAGAACCCAATGGACATCCACTACTAAGTGGGTGTAATGGTAGATGATTAGTGAGTGAAGACCAAATGTCTCCCCCATTCATAACATTCTCCCCCATCCATCCATTCTTAGCATATGAATTCTTCAGTATCCAATACGCTAATGTGGGGTGGATACTGCTAGATCTAGAGTTACCGTGTTTGCCTCGTTAAAACCTTAGCTATGGAAAACCCAGTGGAAAAAACCAGTAGCTTAAGGAAAAAGAGTACAATACATAAGTGACTCCCCCCTGATCCGTACAAGCTTCAGGCTTGTAGGTCTTTCAGCTGTCTCATCCATATATCTTTTACAAGCTTTCTAAAAGTACATCTACGCAATGCCTTAGTAAACAGATCAGCTAAATTATTACAAGACTGAATCTGCCGTAATTCAATCTGCTTATGCTCTTTTAGCTCGTGCATCCAGAAGAACTTGAGAGAATTGTGCTTCATTATGCGCCCGTGATGTAACCAGCTTGTAGTTGAGCTATACAAGCTGCATTATCTTCAAAAAAGTAGTTGGCTCAAGGTCGTCCGTCTTTAGGTCGGTCGTCACTAGAATGTGATGAATGACTGAACTAAGCTAGACACATTCTCTGCTAGCTTCATGGATCGCCAGGAGCTCTAAGTGGTTTGATGAGACTGCTGTGGTGGTCACTTCACAGATTTCCAAGAGATGGCCGTACCACCGTAGGTGAACACGAAACATGTCTGTGATTTCTCGGTGTGTGGATCAGACCTGTAACCTGCATCTGTATAACCAATCAAAGTAGAAGATCCACCTTTCAGAAAGTATAATCCCAGGTCAATCGACCCTTGGAGGTAGTGCAGAAGCTGCTTAACTCTGTTCTAGTGATGCTGTGTGGGTGATGCACTGTATCTGGCTAGTAGGTTTACTGCGAACGCTATATCAGGACGCGTGCAGTTTGCCAGATAAAGAAGTGATCCGATGACACTTAGGTAAGGTACTTTAGGACCTAATATATCATCCCCCTCTTCCAGCGGGTGGGAGGGGTCTTTATGTATATCCAAAGATCTTACGATCATAGGTGTACTCAATGGATGACATTTATCCATGTGGAAATTTTTACCAATTTTCATGTATATGTGGATTGATGTAACAGGATTCCTCTGCTGAAGTGTTTTATCTGTAAGCCAAGACAATATTTACTCTTGCCTAGGTCTTTCATTTCAAACGTTAGTTTGAGGCTTGCAGATATATCATCAATCTCTGCAGGAGATCCGATGAGGTTTAAGTCGTCTAAATAGACGGCTATTAACACGAATCATGTTCCCGTGGTTTTAATGAAAATACACGGGCAGACTTCATTATTGGTGAAACCTTGTTGAACAAGGAACTCACTAAGTCTGTTGTACCACATTTTTTCCGATTGCTTAAGACCATATAATGATCTTTGAAGCTTAACAGAATAGACGTCCCGATGTCTATCTTTTATTTCTATTGGTATTTGAAACCATCTGGATGTTTCATATAGATAACTTTATCTATATTGCCATATAGATATGCAGTCACAACGTCCATAAGCTGCATTTCTAGGCATTCCATTGATGTTAAGATTATTATGAATCGAAATGTGATCGCATCCATAACCCGGGAATATGTTTCTTTATAATCTATCCCTAATTAATGGGAAAACCCCTGAGCTACAAGGCTTTCTTTGTAGCATACGATCTGATTATTTTCATTTCATTTTCTGACGAATACACATTTGTATCCCTCAGGTTTTACACCTTTTGGTGTTTGGACTATTGGTCCAAAAACTTTACGTTTCAAGAGTGAGTCCAGCTTTACTCCTATTGCCTCATTCCACTTTAGCCAATCATCTCTGCGTTTGCATTCAGCTAGAGATCATGGATCGATATCATCGTCGCATTGAGCGACGTGAACAACAATATCGAACGCAAAGTCGTTGTCACCAACAGTGCTTTTTCTGTCCAGTACCTCCTCAATACATACGAAATTTAATGATATTTCTTATGTATTGTCCTCTTCGGAGGACTTAAGGAGGGGAGATTTACTTGTTTGAGCTTAGTATCCTGTGGTGGGATATTCGTTATTTCTCCAGGTATTTTTCTATTGCGATGGAATTTATCCTTGGAACCATGCGGTCGTCCTCTTTTTATTTGAGGCCGATTTCGCTGTTGGTGGATTACATCCATCTTTGGGGATGTCAATCCTAGCTGGCATATTGGCAGTATGGACGTGTGATCTGATAATCTTCTGGTTATCAGTGAATTTGTCCGGGAGTAAATGTACTGTATTCTGAATGTAAAGGACCTTCAGGATCTCATCTTCACACAGATTAGTTTGCGGATCATAATGAGACAAAGTCTTAGTGTCCCAAGAAATGGCCTCTGAAGCTTCAGGCTTCTTGGTTTGTGAGCCTAGCTTGGGAAAAGAATTTTCGTCAAACTCACAATCTTCAAGACGAGCCTTAAACGCATCGCACGTAAGGGGGCTCAAGGTATCTAATAATAGAGGGTGAATCATACCCTACGTAGATACCAAGACAGCGTTGAGGACCCATTTTAGTCATCTGTTGAGGTGCTATGAGAACATATAATACACAATCGAATACTCTCAAGTGAGAAATATTGGGAGGTGCACCATATGCAAGCTGCATCGACGATAAAATAAGACCACCAGAGATTCGTATTCTGATAAGTGAAGCGGCATGCAAAATGGCATGTCCACATGCATCCACAGGCAACTGTGATTGCATTAGCAATGGACGAGCAATCCATTGCAGTATCTTTATAAGAGACTCAGCTAACCCATGCTGGGTGTGAACATAAGCTACTGGATATTCAACTTCAATGTCAGTTGCTTGGTAGTAGTCTTTAAAGACTTGTAAAGTGAATTCCTCAGCATTGTCCAAACATATTTTTTAATCTAGTTATCTGGAAAATGTGCCCGCAACTTTATTATTTGCGCCAATAGCTTTGGAAAATCTAGGTTGCAGGTGGACAAAAGGCACACAAATGACCATTTAGAAGATGCATCTATCAGTACCATATAGTACCGAAACGGACCACTTGAGTGGTGAATTGGCACACAAATGTCCCCATGTATTCTCTCCAAGAAGCTAGGAGACTCAAACCCCACTTTCAGGTGGGATTATCTCGTGATTAGTTTACCCTTATAACTGGGAGGACAAGGAAAATCACTCTTTTGAAGAATCTTCAGGTTCTTCAAATTGTGTCCAATGGATTGGGAGATGATGCGGTGCATCATAACCGATCCTGGGTGACCTAGCTTTAATGCCAAAGACAGAATTCTGGTGATGTAGAACACTGTTGGTGCACCATCAGATTAGCTTCTATGGGTTGGATGTATGTTTGATAAAGGGCTGACGGGAGTCCTTTAAAACGTTCTAGGATGGTTTTGATAACATCCTTATGACGAGTAACATAAAAATATTCAACACTATTGAAACCATCAGTTTCCAAATGATATTTGTTTAAACTGATGTCCTTGAAACCTAGTAGATTTCTGTTTGATTTTGGAGAAAATAAAGCATATTTTATTATAAATTGTGTTTGGTTTAGGAGCAATACAATTGCTTCAGCTGATCCTTCTATTATATTATATAGTCCCGAAATTGTAGTGACATGATTATTATAATTAATGATGCTATTAAAATAGCGTCTATCTCAAAGGATCTTGTGAGTGGAGGCACTGTCCACTAGGCATTCACACTTCATCTCTAGAAAAGAATGTAAAAATTTATGAGGGACTAAAAATTTTATTTGAATAGTAACACTGATAATAACATGCTAGGAAAGAAAATACAATGCATAGGAAAGAAATGCTTCTAAGTAAAAGATGTAATACTAAAAGATAAAATTACATCAATCTAGGAGGTCGTCATTTTGGAAATCCTCGGTGGTGAACCGAGTTGGAGGCTAGATTGTTGTGTCCACTAGATTTGTCTCAACAGGACGCTTTAGGTTTGCTTGATACAAATCCTGAAGGTGGCACGGAGTACGACAGATCCTGAACCAATGTCCAGTCATGCCATATCTATGGCATCTGTTCTCCCAGTCCTTTTTGGGAGTAGACATCTGATCTGTGGTGTTCCTTCTCCATGTGAATTTCTTCTTATTCCCCACATTATTGTTGTGTTGGGGAGGGCCTCTGAGTTGTTGGGGAGGTCCTCTGGCCTACTTCTTTAATGGTTTCCCCTTATTGAATCTACCCTTCTGCTTGTTCTTCGGCTTCTGGGAAGAAACTTTATGGGCCTCAGGGAGAGTAGCAGTGACAGCAGGGCGTAAGTTATGAGTGGCAAGTAGGAGGTATCTGTTCTGCTCAGCCATTAGAAGGCAAGAGAGTAAGTCAGAGTACTTCATGAACTTTCTTTCACGATATTGTTGCATGAGGATAGCATCCTTCTCATGGAAGGATGTGAATGTCTTTTCCAGCATGCGTGTCTCCGCAACTTCTTCACCACACAGCTTCAGGCGTGAGGTGATATTATGTAGAGCTGAGTTATACTCAGCTACGGACTTGAAGTCCTGAAGTCAGAGATTCTCCCAATCATAATGGGCTCGATAGAGGATTACATCTATTTGATGTTTGTACCTATCCTCTAGAGCAGTCCACAATTCATATGGATCTTCTACTGTTAGGTACTCAGCCTTCAAGGTCTGATCCGTGTATCGTCTAATATAGATTATGGCTTTCGCCTTATCTATGAAAATGGGAGTAGAAGTAGACGCAGCCGTAGTTGTAGCAACAGTTGCGTTAGCAGTTGCTGTGATTGTGAGATTAAGGCCCTGAGAGCGCAAGTGGAACTTCAAGTCCAGTTGCCAACTCAAGTAGTTCTTTACAACAGCATCCAGAACTTCAAAATCGACGCTCGCTATCTTGGCCATTATATCTAAGCATATACATGAGCATGTATTAATTACTGATGTAAAATTAAAATTCAAGCAGAAACAAGCATATTAACTGGTTGTGTGGATCGGCCAGTCACCACTAAAAAGTCCAAAGTCCAGAAAACAGCCCGAAGTACAAAAGTACAAAATGAAAAAGTACAATTTGGAAACCCAGGGGGTCCCATCTTCAACAAATTGGACTCCGTCTTCAAGGAAAGTGAAACTGGTCTTTGGCTTTTACAATATAAACATCACTACATTTTCTCTCAAAATAGAAGAAAAATGCGGTAAATTAAAAGCGGTGACAAACTGGCCGATCCAAAACCACAACGTAGTTTTACTAAACATCACAGGCAGTTTAATATGCATTTCAAACATGAAAATATGCAACATCACAGTAAAACATTTCTACTTTTTTAGTCTAGTAAAAGGAGTAGCAATAATCAGATCACGGGTCACATAGCCAGATGTTGTGGCACTGTGCCATGGGTAAATAAGGGGACATGAAATTTTGACAGTTTTCTCTTTATTTGTTTAAATCTCCTACCAATCTTAGAGATATCATTAATCAGTTAAAAACAAACAATATGAAGATGGTGGACAAAAGTTAACAACGATGGTCAAAATTCATCTGTTAATCAATGGCTCAGCGCCATGTCTAAAAGCCAAACATGTAATTAAATAAACTCAAGGCAGACTAAACAGCATGTATTTTTTCGACCCTATATTTTTATTTATAATTTAATGGAAAACTTGTAATTGATTAGAGGGGGGTTATTCTTAAGCTAGGGCTAGCTTCATGCCAATGCTTGGTACATATCAAAATGCATATTAAAACTATCCCATCAAGAATTTCAATATGAACATCGATTTCAAAAATATTACCATGGTTGCTACCACTAGCATGGAGAAGCTAGCAAGAATACAATGAGAATATAACTTCACTAATCGCATATTTAAATGAAACAACAGTGTTTAATTATATGCTAGATTGCTAGGTGGTTCATTCAGTACATTAGTGTGATCTTAAAAAGAATTGTGATGATTGTTCACTGCCTTACCAAAAGCAATGACAAATCTTTAGCATATAAAATTTAGGGTTAAATCCACATAACCTCACTAAATTGTAGTAAACCCAGTACTTTTCTAGCATAACCAATCAATCAAATGTCCACTGAAATAATTTACTGCAAACAAACCATACTGAAATTCTTGTAGCCCATCCAATTCATACTACTTTAATTGCATAATAACATATGAAGTCTTCTAAGAGCACAGATAATTGGAATTGACAAGTTCATGTGTGCTTTCCATGGCATTAGAAAGGTAAAATTGGAACACAAGTCATACCAGTTCGGGGAAAAAAAATTAAATAAGTCTCCCTTGAATCAGAAAACCCGTATAATAGTAGAAGAAAATAAGGTTCAACAAAGAAGCATGTATCATAGGTTTTCAATTTTTAATTTAGTGGTAAGTACCTCTAAAAAATTGAGCAATGTACCTCTAGATCCGTTAGATCTAGGGAAGATCCGAAGCAAAAATATCCGAAGTAAATATACGGATCCCGCTCCTTACGTAGTTCGCAAAAGCACCACAGTAAAGCAAATCAATCTTCCATGCTCAGACTTTTGGTAGAAACTATCGTGCTAATAACGTATTGAGCGTTGGAAGAGGAAACTCATGGTCTAAGCTATAGCCATACTTATACTCATACATATAGGGGTTACATCATCTAGAACCCAAGGGACACCCACTACTAAGTGGGTGTAAGGGTGTATGGTTAGTGGGTGGAGACCAAATGTCTCCCCCATTCATAACACATATAATTTTCTTATGGATTTTAATGGCTATCCTAAAAGTCTTTCTTGAATTATCTCATACTCAAAAATAACTAATATAACCATTAAAATATCAACTAAACTATTTAGCTAAGCATGCAACTTAAAATTATCACATAAATCTAAGTTACATCAATAAGTATCAAATAATTATAAAGATCTAACTTTTTAAAATTATCACTTGATTTTAAAATTAAATCTAATTTTCAAAAACAATTTTCGAAAATAAAAATATTACTTTAAGACTATTGTATGATAATGAACTCAAGAGAGAGAGAGAGAATTTCATTGCTAAGAATAAGTCACCATGGCTAAGAGCCATGGTGCTCTATTTATATATCTCATAGTGGGGAGGCCAAAAGCCTCTAGGAGACCAAGGGTCCCCATTACTCTAAGTAATGGGGGCCTAATGAATGGGTAATGAAGGAGGGGAGGCCAAAGGCCTCCCTCATTCATAACATTCCCCCTTACACATTCATCACTTCGGTCTCAGCTACTGAGGCAAGGGGTGGATACTTCTGGATCCAGAGTAAGTGTGTTTGCCTCGTTAAAACCTTAGCTGTGGAAAACCCAGTGGGAAAACCCAACAGCTTAAGGAAAAAGAGTGCAACTCACATGTTACTCCCCCTGATCCGTACAAGCTTCAGGCTTGCAGGTCTTTCAACTGTCGCATACCAATGTTCTTTACAAGCTTTACAAAAGTACATTTAGGCAATGCCTTAGTAAAAAGATCAGCTAAGTTGTTGCATGACTGGATCTGTCGAACTTCAATCTGCTTGTCGTTCTTCTGCTCGTGCGTCCAGAAAAACTTGGGAGAAATGTGTTTTGTCCTGTCGCCTTTGATATAGCCCTTCTGAAGATGAGCAATGCAGGCGGCGTTGTCTTCGAATAGGGCAGTAGGCTCCAGATCACTGGTCTTCAGGCCAGTGGATTGGAGGATGTGTTGGACGACGGAGCGTAGCCAAAAACATTCTCTGCTCGCCTCATGGATCGCGATGAGCTCTGCATGGTTGGAAGATGTAGCAGTAGTGGTTTGTTTTACCGATCTCCAAGAGATAGCAGTACCTCCGTAGGTAAATACAAAACCTGTTTGAGATTTTGCCGTGTGCGGATCAAAGAGATAACCTGCATCAGCATAACCAAACAATTTGGGGGAGGCACATCTCTGGTAGTAAAGTCCAAAATCAATGGAACCCTGAAGGTATCGCAGAAGATGCTTTACTCCGTTCCAGTGGCGCTTTGTGGGCGCAGGAATGTGTCTGGCTAGTAGATTAACTGTAAACGCTATATCGGGACGCGTACAGTTAGCCAGATATAGAAGTGCTCCAATGGCACTGAGGTAGGGTACTTCAGGACCCAGTATCTCCTCCCCCTCTTCCAGTGTTCGGAAGGGGTCCTTATGTACATCTAGTGATCTTACGACCATAGGAGTACCTAAAGGATGACATTTATCCATATGAAACTTGCGTAGAAGTTTCTTTGTATAATTAGATTGGTGTAATAGGATTCCACCTCTTAGGTGTTCTATCTGTAAGCCAAGATAATACTTTGTTTTGCCTAGGTCTTTCATTTCAAAAGTATGTTTAAGGCTTTCAGATATCTCTTTGATCTCTGCAGGAGATCCTATGAGATTTAAGTCATCTACATATACAGCTATGATGACAAATCCTGTTCTCGTTCTTTTGATAAAGATACACGGGCAGACTTCGTTATTTGTGAATCCTTACTGTGCAAGAAAATCACTTAGTCTGTTATACCACATCTTGCCCGATTGTTTTAGACCATATAATGATCTATGTAGCCTTACAGAGAATACGTCCCGAGGTATCTATTTCATCTCTGGGGGTAGATTAAACCCATCAGGAAGTCTCATATAGATATTTTTATCTATATCGCCATATAGATATGCAGTCACAACGTCCATGAGATGCATTTCTAGGCTTTCCAGAGAAGTTAGGCTGATTAAAAATCGGAAGGTGATCGAATCCATGACCGGGGAATATGTATCTTCGTAATCAATCCCCGGTCTTTGGGAAAATCCCTGGGCTACAAGGCGTGCCTTATAGCGACCGATCACATTATTTTCATCTCTTTTTCTTATGAAAACCCACTTATATCCCACAGGTTTTACACCTACTGGTGTTTGGACTACTGGTCCAAAGACTTTGCGTTTCAAGAGTGAGTCCAGCTCTACTCTTATTGCCTCGTCCCACTTTGGCCAATCATCTCTGCGTTTACATTCCGCTAGAGATCGTGGTTCGTCGTCATCGTCATATTCAGTGACGTGAACGGCAATATCGAACGCAAAATCGTCGACGACGACTATGCTATTTCTGTCTAATACTTCTCCAGTACGTACAAAATTTAATGATGTTTCTCCTATTGTTTCCTCTGCTGGGGAAATCAGGAGGGGAGAAGTAGCTGGTCTGAGCTCAGCATCCTGTGGAGGGATAATCTTAGTATCGTCAGGAGTCTTCCTCTTTCGAGGAACTTTATCTTTTGAACCTGGTGGGCGTCCTCTTTTCATTTGAGGTACAACCAATTTTGCTGCCGGTGGGCTGCATCCATCTATGGGGATGTCAATCCTAGCTGGCGTATTGGCAGCATGGACGTGTGAACGGACAATCTTCTGGTTGCCCGTGAATTTATCCGGTAAAAGATGTACTGTATTCTGGATGCGAAGGATCTTCAGGATCTCATCTTCACACAGATTAGTACGCGGATCATATAGGGACAAAGACTTCTGGTCCCAACTAATGGTCTCAGAAGCTTCTGGTTTCTTAGACTGTGTGCCCAGTTGTGGAAAAAATTTCTCATTAAATTCACAGTCTGCAAAACGTGCCTTGAATGCGTCACCCGTCAGGGGTTCAAGGTATCTGATAATAGAGGGCGAATCAAACCCAATATGTATACCTAGACGACGCTGAGGGCCCATTTTGGTCCTCTGCGGTGGTGCTATTGGGACATATACCGCACAACCAAACACTCTCAAATGAGAGATATCCGGAGGTGCGCCGTATGCTAGTTGCATCGGGGATAAAGTGTGACCTCCAGAGGGTCTTATCCTAATAAGTGATGCGGCATGTAAAATAGCATGCCCCCAAGCATCCACAGGCAACTGGGATTGCATAAGCAATGGACGTGCAATCCATTGGAGTCTCTTTATAAGAGCCTCAGCTAATCCGTTTTGGGTGTGAACATGTGCTACCGGATGTTCAACTTCAATACCCGTTGCCCGGCAATAATCTTCGAAGACTTGTGAAGTAAATTCTCCCGCATTATCAAGACGTAGTTTCTTGATATGGTTATCAGGGAAATGAGCACGCAACCTTATTATTTGTGCCAATAGCTTTGGAAAAGCTAGGTTGCTGGTGGACAAGAGGCACACATAAGACCATTTTGTTGATGCATCAATCAGTACCATGAAGTACCGAAATGGGCCACTTGCGGGGTGAATAGTCCCGCAAATGTCACCATGAATTCTCTCAAGGAAGCCAGGAGACTCTAATCCCACTTTCAGGAGGGATGGTCTCGTTATTAGTTTTCCCTTAAAACAAGGGAGACATGGAAATTCACCCTTTTGAAGAATCTTCAGGTTCTTCAATTTGTGTCCACGGGATTCAGTGATTATGCTGCGCATCATTGCTGTTCCAGGGTGACCAAGTCTATTGTGCCAGAGTTGGAATTCTGGTAGTGATTGGCACGTCTGGTGTTCAATCATATTGGCTTCTACTGGTTGAATGTATGTTTGGTATAGACCCGACGGGAGTCCCTTGAATCGCTCGCAGATGATCTTCCGGTCATCTTTTTGACGAGTTACAATTAGATATTCAACCTTATTTTTATCCCTGGTCTCTAAGTGATATCCGTTTAAACAGAAATCCTTGAAACTTACGAGATTTCTGTTTGATATAGGAGAGAATAATGCATTATTAATTTGAAGTCTTGTGTTATTTGGTAGCAATATAATTGCTTCACCAGTTCCTTCGATTATTTGGGACAGTCCTGAAATTGTGATAACAGGACCGTCATATTTGTTTAAGCTATTAAAATAGCAATGATCGCGAAGGATTGTGTGCGTCGAGGCACTGTCCACTAGGCACTCAGACATCATCTATATAAGCCAAAAAAAGAAATTTTATTTGAGGGAAAATGTAGACAACATTCATAAATAAAAGTCCGCACTAAAGCAAATAACAGATGAAGATACATCGAATTCTAAATGCATAGATAAATGATGATGCTCAATCTAGCAGATCGTCGTTCTCGAAGTCTTTAGCAGTAAAGACTGTTGGCGGCTGTACACCTGCCAAGTTTGTTTCAGGTCGAGACTTCTGGCTCGCCTGATATAGATCCTGTAGGTGGCGAGGAGTGCGGCAGTTTCTGGACCAATGGCCAGTCATGCCGCATCTACGGCATTTGTCCTCCCAGGTCTTCTTTGGAAGTGACACGTGCTTGGTGTCCTTTCGCTTCCAAGTGAAGTTTCTATTCCCTTTATTGTTTTTGTTTGTCTGGGGAGCTGCACCTCTTGGTTGCTTCATTACCGCTTTCCCTTTAGTATTTTTAGTCTTCCTCTTGTTTTTCCACTTCTGGGGAGAAACGTGGTGGGCTTCAGGGATAGGGGCAGTGCCAGCTGGACGTAAGTTATGAGTTGCTAGCAGTAAATCTCGATTCTGCTCTGCTCTAAGTAGGCATGAGATCAGATCGGAGAATCTCGTGAAGTTGCATTCACGATACTGCTGCATGAGGATTGCATCTTTCTTGTGAAACGAGGTAAATGTTTTTTCCAACATGCGCTGTTCTGTCACTTCTTCACCGCACAACTTCAGGCGTGAGGTGATGTTATGAAGTGCAGAATTATACTCAGCGACGGACTTATAGTCCTGAAGTCTGAGGTTTTCCCACTCATAACTGGCACGGGGTAATATAACATCAATTTGATGTTTATACCGTGCTTCCAGTGCTGTCCACAGGTCCTTCGGGTCCTCAACCGTTAAGTATTCGGCCTTTAAGGTCCGATCTATATGCTTCCTAATGTAGATTATGGCTTTCGCCTTATCTACATCGGATACAGTGGTTTTGGGGCTGCTGCTAGCTGTAGCAAAAGCTTCGGCCGCTGCTGGGGCCGAGGAAGGAGCCAAAATGGACCCAAGGAGGGCCATTGAACGCAAGTGGAACTTCAGGTCCACTCGCCAACTCAGGTAATTTGTCCCTGCAGAATCGAGGACCTCGAAATCGACGCTTGCCAATTTTGCCATTTATCTACGTATTTTAAAATGAGCATGAATTAATTAAAATTCAAAAATTCATGCATAAAGAAAAAAAACAAGTAAAAATGCGGGGATCGGCCAGATACCCAAAATAGTACACAGTCCAAAGTTCGTTTAAAGTCCATAATAGAAAAAAATAATAATAATACAACTTTGGAAACCCAAACTGAACTGGGTCCCTATATCTCCGTCTTCATATGCTGTTAACGTGTCAAGAGAGAGAGATATATCATTTCATTGCTAAGAATCAGTAACCATGGCTAAGAGCCATGGTGCTCTATTTATTTATCTCATAGTGGGGAGGCCAAAAGCCTCTAGTAGACCAAGGGTCCCCATTACCCTAAGTAATGGGTGACCTAATGAATGTGTAATGAAGGATGGGAGGCCAAAGGCCTCCCTCATTCATAACACTCCCCCTTACACATTCATCACTTCGGTCTAAGCTACTGAGGCAAGGGGTGGATACTTCTGGATCAAGAGTAAGTGTGTTTGCCTCGTTAAAACCTTAGCTGTGGAAAACCCAGTGGGAAAACCCAACAGCTTAAGGAAAAAGAGTGCAACCCACAGGTTACTCCCCCTGATCCGTACAAGCTTTAGGCTTGCAGGTCTTTCAACTGTCGCATACCAATGTTCTTTACAAGCTTTACAAAAGTACATTTAGGCAATGCCTTAGTAAAAAGATCAGCTAAGTTGTTGCATGAATGGATCTGTCAAACTTCAATCTGCTTGTCGTTCTTCTGCTCGTGCGTCCAGAAAAACTTGGGAGAAATGTGCTTTGTCCTGTCGCCTTTGATGTAGCCCTTCTGAAGCTGAGCAATGCACGCGGCGTTGTCTTCGAATAGGGCAGTAGGTTCCAGATCACCGGTCTTCAGGCCAGTGGATTGGAGGATGTGTTGGACGACGTAGCGTAGCCAAAAACATTCTCTGCTCGCTTCATGGATCGCGATGAGCTCTGCATGGTTGGAAGATGTAGCAGTAGTGGTTTGTTTTACCGATCTCCAGGAGATGGCAGTTCCTCCGTAGGTAAAGACAAAACCAGTCTGTGATTTTGCCGTATGCGGGTCTGAAAGATAGCCTGCATTGGCATAACCAAGTAACTGGGAGGAGGCACCTCTCTGGTAGTAAAGTCCAAGGTCTACGGAACCCTGGAGGTATCGC
This sequence comes from Scilla litardierei, assembly GCA_030789695.1. NCBI lineage: Eukaryota > Viridiplantae > Streptophyta > Magnoliopsida > Asparagales > Asparagaceae > Scilla > Scilla litardierei. The sequence continues at coordinate 439,002,875 of CM061142.1, read as the reverse complement.
AGAAGATGCTTTACTCCATTCCAGTGACGCTTTGTAGGCGCTGCACTATGTCTGGCTAGGAGATTGACTGCAAACGCTATATCGGGACGCGTGCAGTTAGCCAGATAGAGAAGTGCACCAATGGCACTTAGGTAGGGTACTTCTGGACCCAGTATATCCTCCCCCTCTTCCAGAGGCCGGAAGGGGTCCTTTTGTACGTCTAATGATCTCACGACCATAGGGGTACATAAAGGATGACATTTATTCATTTGGAACTTATTTAAAAGCTTCCTAGTATAATTGGATTGATGTAGAAGGATTCCACCTTGTAGGTGTTCAATCTGCAAGCTAAGGCAATACTTCGTTCTGCCTAGGTCTTTCATTTCAAAAGTGTGCTTTAGCCTTGCAGATATCTCATTAATCTCTGCTGGAGAGCCTGTGAGATTTAAGTCATCAACGTAAACTGCTATGATGACGAATCCTTTTCACGTTCTTTTGATAAAGATGCACGGGCAGACTTCGTTATTAGTGAATCCTTGCTGTGCAAGGAAATCACTTAGTCTGTTATACCACATTTTGCCTGACTGTTTTAGTCCATACAAGGATCTATGTAGTCTAACAGAGAATACGTCCCGAGGTATCTCTTTCATCTCTGTGGGTAAGTTAAACCCATCTGGTAGTTTCATATAGATCTTTTTATCTAAATCGCCATAAAGATATGCAGTCACAACGTCCATGAGCTGCATTTCTAGGCTTGCCAGAGATGATAGGCTTATTAAGAATCTGAATGTATTAACGTCCATTACCGGGGAGTATGTATCTTCATAATCGATACCCGGTCTTTGGGAAAAACCCTTTGCTACAAGACGCGCCTCGTAGCGGACGATCAGATTTTCTTCATTTCTTTTTCTAATGAAAACCCACTTATATCCCACAGGTCTAACACCTACTGGTGTTTGGACTACAGGTCCAAAGACTTTGCATTTCGAGAGTGAGTACAGCTCTACTCTTATCGCCTCGTCCCACTTTGACCAATCATCTCTGCGTTTACAATCCGCTAGAGAAAGTGGTTCGACGTCATCGTCGTATTCAGCGACGTGAAAGGCAATAGTGAACGCAAAATCGTCATCGACGACTGTGCTATGTCGGTCCAGTACCTCCCCAGTACGTACAAAGTTTAATGATGTTTCTCCTAATGTTTCCTCTGCGGGGGAAATTAGGAGGGGAGAGGTAGCTGTCCTGAGCTCAGTATCCTGTGGAGGGATAATCTTATTTTCACCAGGAATCTTCCTCTTTCGAGGAACTTTATCTTTTGAACCTGGTGGCCGTCCTCTTTTCAATTGAGGTACAGCCATTTCTGCTGCGGGTGGATTGCATCCATTTATAGGGATGTCAATCCTAGCTGGAGTGTTAGCAGCAGGGACGTGTGAACGGACAATCTTCTGGCTATCCGTGAATTTATCCGGCAATTGGTGTACTGTATTCTGGATGTGAAGGATCTTCAGGATCTCATCTTCACACAGATTTGTACGCTGATCATAAAAGGACAAAGACTTATTTTCCCAATTAATGGTCTCCGAAGCTTCAGGCTTCTTGGAATGTTTGCCCAACTTTGGAAAAGTTTTCTCATCGAATTCACAATCAGCAAGACGTGCCTTAAATGCGTCCCCCATTAGGGGTTCTAGGTATCTAATAATCGAGGGTGAATCAAATCCAATATAGATTCCTAGACGACGTTGAGGACCCATTTTGGTCCTCTGAGGTGGTGCTATTGGAACATAGACCGCACAACCAAATATTCTCAAATGAGATATATCTGGAGTTGAGCCGTATGCTAGTTGCATCGGGGATAATGTATTGCCTCCAGAGGGGCGTATCCTGATAAGAGATGCGGCATGCAGAATAGCATGCCCCCATGCATCCACCGGCAATTGGGATTGCATAAGCAATGGACGTGCAATCCATTGGAGTCTCTTTATAAGAGACTCTGCTAATCCATTCTGGGTGTGAACATGAGCTACTGAATGTTCAACTTCTATACCTGTTGCCTGGCAATAGTCTTCGAAGACTTGAGATGTGAATTCGCCCGCATTATCAAGACGTAGTTTCTTGATATGGTTATCAGGGAAATGAGCACGTAACCTAATTATCTGTGCCAACAGCTTTGGAAAATCTAGGTTACGGGTGGACAAGAGGCACACATAAGACCATTTTGTGGATGCATCTATTAGTACCATGAAGTACCGAAATGGGCCACTTGCGGGGTGAATAGGCCCGCAAATGTCACCATGTATCCTCTCAAGGAAGCCAAGAGACTCTAAACCCACTTTTAGGGGCGATTGTCTCTTTATTAGTTTCCCCTTGAAACAAGGGGGGCAAGGAAATTCACCTTTCTGAAGAATCTTCTGGTTCTTCAAATCATGTCCGCGGGATTCAGATAAGATGCGTCGCATCAGAATGGATCCAGGGTGACCAAGTCTGTTATGCCATAGTTGAAATAGTGGCATTGGCTGGCACGTCTGGTGCTCAGTCATATTGGCTTCGACTGGTTGAATGTATGTTTGGTAGAGACCCGACGGGAGTCCCTTAAATATTTCACAGATGGTCTTCTGGCCATCTTTAGGAAGAGTGACATACAGATATTCAACCTTATTTTCATCTCTAGTTTCTAAGTGATATCCGTTTAAAAAAATAAAAATTCATGCTGATAACGTGTTGTATGATAATGAACTCAAGAGAGAGAGAGAGAGAATTTCATTGCTAAGAATAAGTCACCATGGCTAAGAGCCATGGTGCTCTATTTATATATCTCATAGTGGGGAGGCCAAAAGCCTCTAGGAGACCAAGGGTCCCCATTACTCTAAGTAATGGGGGCCTAATGAATGGGTAATGAAGGAGGGGAGGCCAAAGGCCTCCCTCATTCATAACAAAGACGACATTTTTAAAGTTTAAATAAAACCTTCATCTGATGGAGAAGCATGATGTATCATATACAATTTATAAATTGCAAAAATAGATCATGTAGACCATAGCTCCAATACCACTTTAAGGTTTTCTGGGTCCTTAGGGCCCTAAACGTCCGGCCTAAGTCGGTCGGACGATGTTTTCAAATAAGCACCGGAAAAATTAACTCAAAACAATTTCAAGTTAAGCCCTAAACAGAACAAACCCTAACCAAGATCTCTACTATTCCGGGGTTGGATCCGACCAACCCCTAAGGATAGATCTATCGAACAAGTGTAATTTATAAAGGCATATTATTTAACTACATACCTTTCACTTCATTTATGCAGAAAACGAAGCATCATTTTCAGCAACATTTCTTTGGCACCGCGCCGCTTCTCCCAAGCTGAACTGTGTCCCAAGCCGCTCCTCGTCCTGAGTCGAACCGCTTCCTGAATCATACCTTGTCCCGAGCCGAACCGCTTCCCGAACCGCACCGCGTCTCGAAGCAAGCAACAACCTTGTCGCTGAGCCATCCACGCGCCAAAGAAGATTTCATCTTGAGTGGATCCTCTGTCAAGACTTCGGATCCGATCCGAGCTACTTCGTAGCTTTGCTAGAGCCCGAACAGGTGCAAGGAAAAAAATTTAGCGAGAAAGAGAATATTTGATTTAAGCTCAGATCCGGGCTTGCTCATGTTTAATGGAGCTACTCAGATCTGGAGCTTGGGACGAGTTTTAAGGAGGGAAGTAGGCCCCTATTTATATAGGCAGCTGACCCCTCCCCTTCACTCCATATCCGATGTGTGACTACTAATTTTGGAGGAAAAAATTAATTAAAGTTTGCCTTTCACAAAGGCCAAACTTTAGCGAGTTTTTTCTCCATCACCGTTGAGCTTCGTAAGTGATACAATCTATCAATTCGAAGAGGGTTGAACGGTGAACGCGTAAGAGGAAACAGCACACCATTGCGAGTTCGTTTGACCCCTCAAATGAGCATCCAAAGTTAGCTAAAACCAAGTTTTTTTCGCAAAAAATGAGCCGCCAAAAATCAGCCAACATATGGTTCAAAACCCTAAGCGTGGGGCCCACTGCATGGGCCCCACACACCAGAGCGTGCTTTGGGGCGCCCGCCTGCAGCAAGCAGGCGGGTCCCACTTGCCGTCGGGCTCATGCTATGCATGTACATGCGCACGTTAGGCGGGAAGCCCCGCCCGCATGAGGCGGGCTGGCTTTTGCCCGCACAAATATTGTGCCCACCTGGGCCCAAGCCCAGGCCAGCGGCCTCGGCCCGGGGTCGCGCCCATGTCATACACGGGCACGGTTTGGCAGGTGGGTTCAGGGCGCGCCCAACCCGCTAGGGTGGCGCGCTCGACGCGTTAAGCCCTTTGGGGCTTAATGCTTGATTTTGGGGCCATTTTCAATCGCTTTTCGACGCCATTCGAACCTGAATTTTCACCGGGACATTCCCGACATCCACGTAACCTTTTCCTCACGTTAATAATATTTAATGTATATGTAAACAATTTATGACACATGTAATACCTTTTGCATCTTATGCAAAATCTCCACATCTAATATAAAAAATCATTTGCATCAAATACAAATGAACTGACAACATACATCCCAACACCTTGGGCCTCAGTCCCCCATCCAATCTTCATCATTCTTAAAAATTTAAAAACCCTAATTCTTTGATCGGAAACCTCAACTCATTTTTTTGTTTGAAATGGCAGGTATAGATCTCATCGCTGGCGACAGGAGCAAGAAGACGAAGTGCACTACCCCCAAATCACAAGATGTGTACCTTAAGCTCATTGTCAAGGTACGAATCGATCGGATCTATCTCCTTGTAATTTTCTTCCAAAGAAATTTATAATTTAGCATTTTATGTCCATGTTACAATCGATCGGATTCTTTTTAATCCCATTATCTGTTTGGTATAGCTTCTGGAATTTTGAGTTTGCATAGAAAGTTGTAATTTTTAGTAGATGGTTGCTTTTCGTTGCTTGTTGGAACATGTGCTTCATTCTTAGTATTTAAAGTTGGAACTTATCCAACTAAGTTGGATCTTAATCCAACGATGGGCTAATATGCGAATATAATTATATGGTGCTACACTGTCATATTAAAGCCCAATGTATAAGTGATCTTATTTATTAAGTTAAGTGGGCCTAAATGAGTCAGGTAGGTTGTGGGCCTTTATGTGTGGTGACTATTGGGCTTCAATTCGTTGATGAGCCGAATTGGAAACCCTAGGGCTAAGGAAGCTAGCCTATATATACTTGCGGTCATGATCCCCGGAGCACACGAACAATTTAGCCGTCTTTTCTACGCCCTGTCGCTAGGAGAGAAACCGGGAGAAAGCCAAAGGATTTCTCCAACAGTTGATTCGTGCTGTTCTGGAAGATCATCCGCTTCGTTATCGTCGGGATCTCTTTCAGACTATTAGCGATGGATTCAGGTACGCTTCCGCTAAACAGAGTATGTAATGTTTTAAGATTCAGCATGTGGTATATCTATATTATTATTTGCATGGTCTTGCTTAAAGATTAATCTAGATCTTTAGTTTCAACAAGTGGTATCAGAGCCACCATGCTTGGATCTCAAAATTTTGCTTGCTCGTAAATTCAGATATGATAAAATCAGATTTTTAATCTGTTTCTGGTTTCAGATCTGTTAAAAATATTTGTTTTTTATAAGTATTAAGATTCGGATCTGTATTAAAATTGGGGGTTTTATTGTTTTTTCCCTGTTTTTAAAAAAAAGGTACAGAGGGGGCGACGGCCCAGCCGCCCCTGTCGCAGCAGAGCAGGCCCCAGAGGGGCCTGCCGTGGATTTCGACGGGCCCCCCGTCGGCGATTAGGCACTAGCCTAATGGCCGACGCCCTGACTAAGAACAAAGGGGGCGGCTTCGCCGCCCCCATTCAGGCACAGGCGGTGGATTCCGCCGCCACTGGCGGTATTGGGGACAAAGGGGGCGGCTCACACTGCCCCGTTAGGTTTTTGGAGGGGGCGGCGTGAGCCGCCCCCTGAGGGCTTTCCGACAAGGGGGGCCGGCGCCCAGCCGCCCCCTTTCTTGCGTCAAAACATAGGCCCCCTCACCGGGGGCCTGTTGTCTCAGAACCGGGAAACGGGGGCGGCAGTTGGCCGTCCCCATCAGGACCCGAAAGCCGGGGGGCCGCCGCTCCGCCGCCCCTCCCCTTCGTCGAAACGAGGTGCCTGCAAGGAGCAGAAAGGGGTGGCGTTTGCCACCCCTGTTGGACGACGGCAGACACCTCCTGGCGCCTGTGCATCGTAGAAAGGGGCGACCTCTGCCGCCTCTGTCAGCTGAGAACCTGCGTCGGCCCCCAGCCGGCGCCGGAGGTAAGGGAAAGGGGCCGACGGCGGCCTGCCCCTGGTTTGGCCAAAATTGCTGCTATGGTTTCTAACCCTAGCAGGCTTTGGGCCTGTTTTGGACCCTTTGGGTTATTTGGCTTGACTATGGACTTAATCTATCTGGACACAAATTTGGGCCGATTTTGGGATATTTTAACACAAGTTAATGAGGAAATAAAAAAGGTAATTTATATATTTCCATTAAGTAAAATTTTTGTGTTAAAATTCAGTTCTAATTTTAAATTTACTTTTAGGCATGCTACATTATATATATTTCGAAATGATTGTAATTAAATCAAAACCCTACCAAAGTGGGCTTTATCGTGGCGATTCGTCTTATTTCGATACATAAAAAGCTACGGACATACTTTGTATGTAAATTTAGTGCCTAAAATTTTAAATTTAAATTCGTTAAATGAGGAAATAAATGGTTGTGTATATATATATTTCCTTTAGGCCCAATTTTGTGTGTTAAATTATACTCGTTCCATTTTTATTCTTTTAGGCATTCCTTATTATTGATACGTTTCGAAATAGTTTTAATTATTACGAGACTCCACCAAAGTGGGCTCTACAATTAAATTATTATTATTTCGGAATGTAAACGGTTAAATACATACGTTGTATGATCAGTTGCCTAGATGAATTTTAAATGGATCGAAGGAATAAATAAAAGGCTTAAATATATATTTACATTTAAGTTCAGTTTCATTTGAATTCAATTTTTGGGCACATTAGATTATATGTTCCAAAATAATTTTAATTATTACGGGATCCCACCAAAGTGGACTCTACCGTTAAATTATTATTATTTCGGAACATAAATGGTTAAATACATACTTTTGTATGATTGTTTGCCTAATATTGAATTTAATTGGATTGAAGGAGGAAACAAGAAGCTTTTATGTATATTTCTCCTCAAAGATAAATTTTGTGTTAAATGTGCAAAATAAATTTAAATTCGAAGTTTATGGCCTAAAAGAGTATATATATATATATTTCGGTAAATAACAAGTTGACGTCATACCTTGATATGAAAATTCAGTTTGCCTAAATTTAGATTTAAATCAAAACACAAAATTTAAGTATTTTCTTCAGGAGCAAATAAAAAGCTTTAACATATATTTCTCCTCAAGGATAAGGTTAAAAGGCCTTAAAGAATTTTGTGCACTAACCATCAAGTAAATGGCCTTAAGGAATTTTGACACATTTTAAAGTTATATATAAAATGGGATAGGGTGTGTGTATATATATATATATATATATATATATATATATATATATATATATATATATATATATATATATATATCTTTCTATATATGTTCATATACACATTAGTACACATATATACCCATTTTTTCATAAGAAAAATTTGTGTTGAATCTATGGATTTTATTTAACTCAATATAAATGATTTGAAAGGTGGAATAAAAGGTTTTTATATATTTTCACTTATAGAAATCATTTTGTGTTAAATTCCGTTTAGTTTCAAATTCAATTTTTGGCACAATTAATTATATATTCGAATATAAATTGAGTGGATCATCAACTCACCAAAGTGGGTTTTCTTGTGAAGATTAGTTTTAATCTCGAAATATAACAAGTTGAATACATACTTTTGTAGGAAAATTTTGGTTGCCTTAAGTTTGATTTTGAATAAAAGTGGACTTGAATATTTCCACTTAAAGTATAAATTCATGTATTAAATTGCGACATAGATTCAAATTTTGCAAAGGTATATATTTTTTGAAATGACTTCGTGTAATCATCATCTCGCTAAAGTGGGCTCTGTTGTTTTGCATTATTTCATTTCATAAATATAAAAAGAATTTAATGTGCCAATGATTTTCATAAGAATGCTTAATCGGCCCAAAGGAAGATTACCGTTCTATACCATTTCATGCGCACATGTGGCAATAGACAAGGTGATGATTAGTGAGATCAGTGCATGCAAATTTAATTCGGCCCAAAGGAAGTTTTATTTTTGACATGTTGTTATTGTCGTTGTCTGATTGCTACAACAAGATGTCAGTGACTAGTCAATAGATTATCCAAAGATAAATATTGGGCTAGTGGGGGATGTCTTGAGATGGGAAAATAGCATTAATTTGAATTTATTGTTGTTTTACTCAATACTCATATGAACATGTTAAAAATTGTTTTCTTGTTCTCTTTTCAGCTATTATTCCTGAAAATTTTTCTGCCAACCTAAAATCAATTCCAGTACTTAATGGCACTAACTTCAAGGGATGTAAGGAGAATCTTTTGATAATCCTCGGAGTCATGGATCTTGATCTGGCATCATGGACTCAAAGTCCCCCACTACTCACTAAAGAGAGTACCTCTATTTCACAGAGAGAGATGGAAGAGTGGAAGAGATCAAATCACATGTGCCTAATGCTTATGAAGAATGCCATTCCAAAAAATCTCAGGGGCATTATTTCAGATAAAATTACTACAGCTAAAGGATTCCTCTCTGATGTTGAATATAGATTTGTCAAGAATGAAAGGGGTGAAATTGGTACACTCTTGACAATTCTAAATTCAATGAGGTATAAAGGTACGGGAAATATTAGGGAGCACATATTGAAGATGTCTAATATTGCTTCAAGGTTGAAAGCACTTTAGCCAGACCTCTCTGAGGCTCTGCTAGTGCATTTTGTTTTGATATCTCTTCCATCACAGTTCAACCAGTTTAAGATGGGCTACAATCTGAAGGATGAGACTTGGACTCTGGATGAGCTCATCTCGCACTGTGTCCAGGAAGAGAACATGCTTGAGCAAGGAAGACAGAAAGTGCTCATATGATCTCTACCACTAAAGATAAGAAAGGTATGCTGCGAAATTTAGTTTAATTATAAGTTAATTTCTTTTCCTATAAACTTTGGTATTTATAGACACGTGATGGAAAGATCCTGGTATAACCATCCACATCATTGTGTCTATGCAGGATTGCCTAAGATGCCAAGAGCCAAATGATGGTGAAAGATACATCGATATGGGCAATGGCAAGATGGTTCAAGTAGAAGCAAATTAAATTTAGATTATTTTTTAAAGGCTAGATTGTATTTGAATTTTGTGAGATTATTATGTACCGTTTTCAACGGAATTTGGATTTCTATTTCTATTTTGAACAAATTCGGTTATCATTGTTTAATTTTGAATGGAAAATTTGGTTGTCTCATGATTCAAAATTAACTTGTTCTGGTTCTTTAAAAGATCATTATAATCTTCATTTATTTGGAAATGTTGCTTCATTTATAGAGTTCATGCATTCATGTACATGTGTTATAAATAAAGAATTAACAGTTTAGAATTCAGTTATTTATTGATTGCAGCTTATATCATTATTAAAGTGTCAACAAATGAATCACTTGCATATTTGGATAAGTCCAACTAAGGTAAGGCTTTATAAGCCTAATAAAGAAATGTGACATAATGTCGATGATTTTCTAGTTTTGTTGAATAGTTTAAAAGTTGATATTATTTTGTATGATTTTACATAATCCCACTATTAAGTTAGTTTACGAATTAGGAAATGCACACCTATTTGAGGATGCTGAGTTTGGGGGAAAATTTGGTTAGTGACATTATTCTTGAAGAGGATTGTATCTCCACAGATGTTGTTGGCATTGTTCAGGATGGTATTCCTGACATTGTTCAAGACACAATAAATTCAAGATAATGTTGCAATTTCTCCTATTCGGAAAATTGTTCATAAGGACAAACTCTAGCACCTCAAAGCACTAATTGCCATTCAGGAAATCCATTAAAGAGATGACAAGTTCACTGTTGATATTAGGATGATGGAAGTTCGACTTACATCAAGTCATAAAAGTTCTACGTCAATCTCTAAAATGGATTAATGCATTAATTAAGAAAGTCTTTGAATGATACTTAAAATATTTTATCATAGCCATAAGGTTTGAACCCTATTGATTGTAAATAGTTTTTAATAATCAATAGGGATTCAAAAGGGTATTAAGAAAAGATTCAAAGTGTATCACTTAAAGACTGTATACGGAAAAGAATGTATTAATTGTAAAGAGACTTTCTATTCAGTTTTCATAAAAGATTCTGTAAGGTTTATAATGGCATTAGTAGAGCATTTCAATATCGTTAATGATATATTAAATTTCATTAAGTAATCACCTTGTTCGGTTTTGAGATGATGTTTAATAATGTTATATATATCTTAAGTTCTGTGGGAGCATGTAATTTCTATAATATCTATGTGGTAATGAATGTTAAGTTCTGTGGGAGACAAGTTTAGTCTCATTAATTGCCCCGAAAATCTACTTCAGAAGATTCCCTATATTCACCAAAAGGGAGTCTAAAGTGCGCTCAGTTTTATATGCGTTTGGTTATTGCATATATTACAGGTGTGTTGGGCAGATTGTTAAGTTCAGGAGTTGACCATTTGACAGCAGCCAAATGTGTCTTACGGTATTTATGGAGAACAAAAGGGTTACATGTTCAAGGATTAGTAGTCAAAAGGGGTTGAGATCATTTTGGTATACTGACTCTGATCATTTAATGGATGCAAAGAATCTATGAAAATCTATGTTAGGCGACATCTACTAGAAGAGATTTAAATGGTCCCCTTTATATAGTCTCTTCTGACATGGCTTTAGATTTCATATCATATTATGTGACATCCAAATCATGAAATATATCTGTGTATTTTGTCACTATGCTGCAAATTAGGGATGGTGTTGATACACCACACAGTTTATTTAGTGACAATGAAGTCTGCAGTTTTATATTCCAACAACAACATGAACTCGACAAAGTTTAGATATTTAGAGATCAAGTTCCTAGATTGTTGATTAATAATAGGAGTGTATAATTGTCTAATGAGCACATCGGAACAAACCATGTAATTACGGATCCGTTGTACTAAGGAAATGTCATCCAAAAGGTTTTATGAGCTAGCTACTCATATGGATGTCATTTCCTTAAGAACATTCAGTTTTGTGGGAGTTTGTTCTTTTGGGTGCTCATATGATAGACAAAATTAAGTCTCCAGCTTAAGCTTGAGGTTATTTTCTTATCAGAAATAAAGTTTTGGTTCAGTTCGGCTTCACTCCGATTTTGGTTTGTTAATGATCTCACTAAGGTTAAGGAGGATCAGTTGGAAATAGACATGTTAGATCACATTACATGTAATTTCCATACTACACATCCACTTCATAATTCATGTCATTCTTTTGTATTAGCAAGGTGACCACTGATGGGTCGATCTGCAATTGCTGCGGCGAAGATCTCATTGATCCCTTGCTAATCTAATTGATGGACCGGATTGTTTTTTACTCATTAAAGAAATGACAGTAAGTTAAGATCTTATTTGGTTGTATGCACAATGAAATATAATTATAAAGTTTAGCATATAGCCCAAGTGAGAGATTGTTAGAACTTATCCAACTAAGTTGGATCTTAATCCACCGATGAGCTAATATGCAAATATAATTATATGGCGCTACACTGTCATATTAAAGCCCAATGTATAAGTAAACTTATTTATTAAGTTAAGTGGGCCTAAATGAGTCAGGTAGGTTGTGAGCCTTTATGTGTGGTGACTATTGGGCTTCGATTCGTTGATGTGCCGAATTGGAAACCCTAGGGCTAAGGAGGCTAGCCTATATATACTTGCGGTCATAATCCCCGGAGCACATGAACAAGTTAGCAGTCTTTTCTACGCCACGTCGCTAGGAGAGAAACTGGGAGAAAGCCAAAGGATTTCTCCAACGGTTGATTCGTGCTGTTCTGGAAGATCATCCGCTTCGTTATCGTCAGGATCTCTTTCAGCCTATTAGCAATAGATTCAGGTACACTTCCGCTAAACAGAGTATGTAATGTTTTAAGATTCAGCATGTGGTATATCTAGATTATTATTTGCATGATCTTGCTTAATGATTAATCTAGATCTTTAATTTCAACATTTTATCCATCTATTTAAGGCTAAGATCCATAAGCTTGGGGATTATGTTGCAGATACTATTCAGTATTTTGTCAGTCAAATTTTTTCTGCTTATTTGAAAGTGATATAAAGTCTCTTCAACCCCCTCTTTTTTAAAAATTTTAATGATAAACTTCAGGAGTATTATATGTAAAGCTAGATTCGGATCATGGCAGCTTTTGTGCATGCACACTGCAATGATGATACTTCATTGGGTCTTAGAAAATCAATTAAATATGAATTATGCACTGGAAGATACAAAGAAACACAAAATTAAACAAGTTCCTCAACAGTCAAAAACATTAACTTATAATAACTAAAAATAATATCCAAATAAAAAACACCACTAGAATTTAGCGATAATGGTTTGCCTTGAATTAAAACTTTAAATGTAGCTAAACACCTTTATTATCACTTAGGAGAAAGCCTGCTGTTTTTTAACAAGAAAAATTTGAAACATGTTTGAGAACTAATTCTACTATCAGCTAGTTTGAAATTTCGGCAATCAATAGATCAATTTCTATCTGAAAACATGTGTGGACATTAATGAGAATATATGGACACCGATTTCTAGTCAAATGCATCATTCAAATTAAATAAAAAATGACGAGGTTGGCTGATTTCTGAATTCAGCAATTTGTCATACCTCGTAAGTAAGCTGGTAGCTGGTAATCTTCTGATACTTGGTATTTAATGTGGGTTTTCTTTTACAATGTTCATTGGGAAGCAGGAAAAAGATGTTTAAGTGTTAACCAGGGCCGGTTCTTCTGTTAGGCAAGTAAGGCGGCCGCCTTAGGCCTCCAAATCTCGGATGCCTCGTATTTTCATTTTACAAAGCCCATTCTCAATTTTTTTAGCCTATTTATTTTTCAGCTTAGTTGTTTTACGGCCCGCCTCGTTTCCTCAACTGAGTCAACTCCCAACGGGTTGAAAAAGTCTGTGCATTAAAAAAATCTCAAACGACTCAAAGTCTCAAACCCTTGCGTGGCTGCGGCGCTCCAAGTCTCCAGACTCCAATCGGCGCTCCAAGAAGGAAAATAATATTATTTATCAACATCAACCTCAATTATACTGAAAAAAAATGAAAATATAGATTATGGCAAAGTTACAATTTAGGCTAAAATTAAAAATTTTGTGTTAATACTTAGGCCTCATATTCTGTCTCGCTTTAGGCCTCATTTATGCTTGAACCGGCCCTGGTGTTAACTAATTCTTCGTTAACTCAGAAACACTAATTATCAAAAATAAAATACACTTCTTTACGTCTATTCTTCGATTAATTAAGGGTAAGATTAACTAATTCTTCGTTAACACGAGGAGTAAATTGTTAACTGTCATTAGGTCTGATGATGAAGGAATTTATTTTTCAAAAAAAGAGCACCGTGAGATTGCAGAAAGAAAGAAGCTCAGAGGATCAGAGTGCGGATTGAGCTGGAACGATTACAAGCAAATGGAGTTCAGCCAATGCGTAAGTAAAAAATCCATTTGCGTTAACAAAAATGTTAGTCATTGATCCCTCTGTTTCATTGAAGAGAATTTATGTATTTCTTTCATGAAGGTTATAAATGAGACCCTTCGATTTGCAACGTGTTAAGTTCCTCCATCGAAAAGCAATTCGAGATATAAGATATAAAGGTATTATTTTCAAATTTATTTAAGGTGATCTTGGCTATGGGGTTTTTTCCCCTGAGAATTTAGTTCTTGGCTATGTGTATGTTCTCTAACTGATGCAAGCGTGTACGGTCCTAAGTACAGTCCTCATGTTAGTGAACTTCAAAAAATCGAAAAAATCGCAGTGCCTGCAGGCTGACACAAGTTTGGCCACATGCTAACTGTCTGGCTATTCACTTTGTTCGCATACTTGGTTTTTGGGTCATGGCCCTTCTCCAATGGTGGTAGGCTGGGCTTATCTACTTGTTATGCCATGATCCTTTCATGTATCAATTTGTTGTGAAAATTTACTGTAAAAGGCAATGCAATTTTAGGGTAACAAAATTAGTGTGTTACCTATATTAGATATGTTGGTACCATTAGATGTGTGTGCACTTTGGTGTACACGTGAAAATACTTTATGATAAAAAATTTCACTTAATATATTACCCGGAACATGTCTTTTGTTAGGAATAACTATGGCTTGCTGCTATCAAAGGTTATGAACCACATGAATTGATTATATTATTATACGCGTTGAATTTAGCTTGTTTCCACTTTTTGAAATTTTCTTTTACTTTCTCACGTGTCCACTACAGGTCACTGATGATAGTAGCAGGCCATCATGTAACTCAATGGGAGAAAGTTACCAAACAGCCAATAATGAAAATTAGCTTCGGGATGAAAGAGTTTTCATTTGTTGTCAAATGCTGACTTATTATATTATATTTAACTTTATTGTATTTTGTATGGATGATGGATCATGAAAGAAATTTTTATATTTTATATGGATGATGAATGAACTTATTGAATTTTGTATGGATGATGTAACTTAGAAGCACATATTATAATTTGTGTAGATGGTGTATTTCAGAAAAATTTATTTTTGTTATGAATCAACTACTGGGGGAGGAGCCCCCAGCTCTTTATTTATAGGCAATTGGGAGAATACAAATATGGGCTTACAATGATATGGGCCTATCACTAGGATAGCCCAGAATCTCACCCAACTACGGTTAAATAACCGTTCACAACACTCCCCCTTATCCAGCCATAGGTGTGGACTTAGCTCGTGAATGCTTCAGGATTCTGAGCGTAGAAGAGTCTCACATGGGGTGGATACTTCAGGATCCTGAGTTGGTGAGATTTGCCTCGTTAAAACCTTTAGCTATGGAAAACCCAGTGGGAAAAACCATAGTTAAGGAAAAAGAGTGCAAACGCTCTTTAACTCCCCCTGATTTGTACAAGTGACTCTGCTCATGAATACTTCTGGATTCTGAGCGTCACAGAGGGGTGGATACTACGGGATCCAGAGTTGATTTGATTTGCCTCGTTAAAACCTTTGGCTATGGAAAACCCAGTGGGAAAAACCATAGCTAAGGGAAAAGAGTACAAATTCCCTCAACTCCCCCTGATCTGTAAAAGATCTTAGGCTTTCAGATCTGTAACGACCACTTTTCGTGGTACGTTGTTCGTGCACGTGCTTTTGACCGTGCACGTGTTTGTTTTAGACCTTGTTCGTTTGTGAACACTTTCGTGTGATATGCCGTTGTGAACGTCTCTGAGAATATTAAATAGTGGCACTATTTTGGAACGACGTTTCTCGAGCCGTTTTCCCACAATTTACACTTATTCGATGAGACGTGGCGATTTTCACTTTGACGGGAGACGTTTCTATTTTTAGTTTCGTCGTCCGACGTCAAAATTGAGATCCGTCTCCTTAGTTAGCTCACTTTCATCATCACGATCACCCCGATATTTATTTTATAATTTTTGGAGTTTATTTGACCACTTTTATATTTTAACAAGTTTTATATTATTTTTAATAATTAATTTTTAAATTATTTTCGGCCAAATAAAATTTATTTAAGTTTTAAACGTTTTAAAGAATTTTTGAGCCAATTTCCAGCTCATTTGGACCAAGTCAAATCCTTGGGTGAGTTGGAGAAGTTGAATTTCAAATTTTAAATTATTTTAAACTTCTAATCCTATTAGATTTAGCCCTAGACCAAGTCAACCCATCTACACTATATAAACAACCCCTAGGAAGACATATTTTCGCAAGAAATTAGCCCTAGCCTCTTCCAAAACCCAAATTGGACGTTGCGACGATTCGTCGCAACGTTGCGACGATTCGTCGCAACGTTGCGACGAACCCCCACCCGCACCGACCGACGGAAACAGCCCAAATCTCCCGCCCTGACCGACGCCCAAGCCCGCTCAGCCGCTCTGTCCGCACCCGCTGCAGCCGCTGCATCACAACCCCGCACAAAGGCGGCACCGACCGAGAGGGTCCCTCGGTCAGACCGAGAGACCCGCCACACTTCTCCGCATCCCCGCTCCGCACCAAGCCCCCGCTCAGCGCCCGCTCCCGTTCACCCGCCCCGCTCCATGCCTGACCGATGCTCTCGCCCGCATCGCTGCATCTCCGCAACGTTGCAACCGTTGCAACGTTGCAGCGCTGCGCTCCCCGCATCCAACCCGCCCGACCGATGGCCTCCCCCGCTCCGACCGAGAGAACCAAGCGCTCCCCCGCACTGCTGCACACCCCAAGCGTCGCACAAGCCCGTTCCCCCGCAGCGACCGATGGAGCTCCCCGCACCGAGGCTGTACGACCGATGGCCATACGTCGCAACCCCGCACCCGTCGCATCGCTTGCCACCGTGGGCCCCCCAAGTTCTCCAGAGTTATTGTGGGTCCCCCAAAGGTCCCTAGGACTACTGTGGGCCCCACCTAGGTGCGTTCTCTTTGACGACTTGCCGCGTACGACGTCGTCGCACGTCGTAGCCCGTCGTCGCACGTGCTGGCTTTGGAATCTGGAACCGTCGCTCCGGTTGATGCTCTGAAATTTTCCAGCGAGGAATATATATTGGAATCAGGACTTGGAGCGCGTTCTATTATTCCAACCCCCGGTGTCGCTACCCGACGCCGGTGTAGCTTTCGCGTCGTGTTGAGGTAACGCTTTGTACCCCTAGGACCCCCAACCCAATTGCATGCTAATCAAGACTAAAATCAGTATTTTCAAAGTATTTTAAATGTTTTAAATTCACTAATCAAGATTAATAATATGGACTTTAGGCCGGTGGACTTGTGCACGTAGGATAATTGTGATTATTAGACTCATTGGACGGTGTGCTCAGACGTCGTGCTTGCAGGCAAGTGAAACTTGCCAACTCTTGTGTAGGGCCATGTTTTTAGGCCGCTTCCATGCTTTTAGCGTAAAAGAGACTAGTCAGTGAAATGATAGCTGGCTAGACGCCTATTTGATCTAGTTTGACAACGAAACTAGATCCGTCACCTAATTGATCTAGCTTGACAACGAAGCTAGATCCAACTCTTTAAACTTGTTGTTCATGCATACTAAACTGTCACGTTTACTTTCCTTATCTGTACGCACTTTTAACTGTCATGCATTGCATCTTACATGTCATCCCAGTTGATTGTTTCATTCGTAGCACACGCTACAATACTTGTACTCCTTGAAAACTACTTCCGGGGGAAACGGGCCTCATGTGTTGGTCAAAAGCCAATGCCCGGGTTCCCTGGACCGGCTAGGTGCACCCCTATGCCATACTTGTTAAAAACACTTCCTGGCTCGTGATCCAGAAGCGAGCATTCCCGTTCGGGGGTAAGGCCCTGGCTCGACACACGTGGAGGGGTAGGGATAAACGGTCAACTGAGCTTAGGAGTGGCCTGATCCGCCCTCTAGCCAGAAGACGGAATCTCTGTGCACGAGGTGCTTACTTTTCTTGTCTTGTACTTGTCTTGTGAATGATTCATGTAATACTTGTCATCCATGCCATGTTTAAATGCCATGCTCGTACTTACTTTACTTTACTTGTTGCACTCATACTTTAAACTGCCATGTCATTGCATTCATGCTAGAACTGCTAGGTTGCTTTACCTACTTTCAGTTTCCTTGCACAAGTCTTCCAGACTTGCTGACATGTGCCCCTTTCTCTTTGGGTGTTACATGTTAGACCCTGAGCCAGAGATAGTTGTAGCGGACGAGGTAGTTGCTGACACTGAGTCTACGTTTGTCGAGGAGTTCGTGGACACCGGAGACCAGTTTTAGAGACTGTTGGCGTTGCTTTTGCTTTAGGTTGCTGTTAGATGTCGGTGCTTGCACCATTACTTTGTTGTTGTACTTTGTACTTTTGTTGGCCATGCTCGGCCTCTTTTAGACTCTTTTCTTTTAGCCTGGTGGCTTTTTCTGTGATGTTGAGATTTATTGCTATGTATATTCTGAGATGTTTCTTTTGTCTCTTTCGTTATTATTATCTTTGTTTCGTTTCGCGTTGCAAGGACCTGCAGTTTTAAACTTGATTGACGCTTATCGGACTTGCAGCTTTGTAGCTTCAAGTCTGAGCGGACCTTCTCACGCTTCGCCTCCATATTTTGGGAAGCGGGGCGTGACAAGATCTCTTAGGCTTATCTCATCATTCCTATTTACAATATTCCGAAAATGTACACAGATTACAAATTTTTTCACCATCAAGCAGCTGCTGAGTCCAGAAACTCTGGAGAGGTGAGCTAAGTTTCGTCGCCTCTGATGTGGTCTTCAGACTATAAGGTCAGCTCCACAGAACCAGCCTCTATCCCAGTCATCACCGGGATGTGATGTACCACCAGGCGCCCTCAAATACACCATTGGTGTGATTCTGGAATGGTGAGGATCTCGGAATTGATAGGATGATGGTGCCTTCATAAGTTGCTTTGCATATTTGCAGTAGATGGCCATCCCACTGTGGGTACCCATTCTGTGATTTATCAGTATAGGGACCGGACCTGTAACCTGCATTTGTACAAACATTGGAGGATGCTACTATAATTTGTAAGTCCAAATCTTTCGACCCTTGGAGGAAGCGCAGAAGGCTTGACTCCGGTCTAATGGCCCTAGTGAGGTGCCAACTATCTTTGGCTAATGAGTTAACTGCAACTGCTATATCGGGACGCGTGCAGTTTAGCTAGGAGTGCATGATTGCACTTAGATAAGGGACTTTAGGACCAGTTATATCCTCCCCCTCTTCCAGCGATCGGAAGGGTTCTTTTTTGTACATCCATTGAGTATACCACCGTAGGTGTACTTTGGATGACAATGGTCCTTTTAATTTCTCCAACGCGCTTCTGGGCGTTTATAACAGGATTCTATGAGCCATGACTTTATATTTGCCTAGGTCTTTTTATTTCATGTTTAAAAGTCAGGCTTGTACATTTATTTCGGTTTTCTCTTCAGGAGATCCGATGAGATGTTAGTTGTCTACAACTAAGATCACTAATCCTGTTCTTTGCACAGATGCAAAGACAACCTTCAGTAGGAATCATTGACTTGTCAAGTGATTCTCTTGGTTGTACATTTATTTATTATACTTATTGTTTCTTCATTTGAATAGACGTCCCGAAGTCTATTCAGGGCTTTTAAGGAAATGTGGAAATTATCTTTACAAGATATCCACGAAGGTATGCCGTCACAACATCCAATAACGGCATATCAAAAATTTTCCTTCGCCAAATCGTAAGGTATTCGCTTTTGATAACTTAGGTAGACTGATGCATCATTTATGAGACATGCTCATTTGAATTTGTTCGATCCCTAGTTTCAGCGAAATTTTCCTTGGGCTATAGGTTGTACCGTATAGCATACGATTTTGTATTTATTTTTCTTATGTTTGCAATACTTTGTTTTATCCACAAGTTTGACACCTTTTGGTGTCTGGACTTCAGGTCCGAACATTTCACGTTTTATAAGTGAGTCCAGCTCATCTTTTATTGCCACATTCCACGTTTGGCCAATCTCTACGTTTGCCTTCTAGAAACGGAGTGTGGAACGATAATTTATAAACTTCATCGCCATTGCGATGTATATATGGCAATATGATACGTGAATACATTGTCGACAATTTATGTTCTATCTGTCCAACACCTCCCCAGTACGTACAACATTTACTTAATTTCACTTTTTCCCGGCAATTCCTCTGCAGTGGATTCTGGGAAGGGTGATGGTGTGGACAGGAGCTCATTGTCCTGTGGTAGTATTGTCTTAAGGTCTCCAGGAGTTTCTGTCCTTGGAGCCTGGTGGTCTGCCTCTTTTCTGTTGAGGATCAGCCACTTCTGCTGCTGGTGGATTGCATCCATTCTCGGGGATGTCAATCCTAGCTGGAGTTTTTGCAGCAGGGATGTGTGATCTGACAATCTTCTGGTTGTCAATAAATGATTCCGGTAATTAGTGAACAGTGTTCTGTTTGTGGAAGATCTTCTGGATCTCATCTACACATTGTATTGTTACCGGATCATAGTGGGTCAAGCTGTTTGTATCCCACGTTATAATTTTCTTCGCGCCAGATTTTCCAGTATCTGGGCCTATTTTTGGGAAACTCGTCTCATCGAGATCACAGTCTTCAAGGTGTGCCTTAATTACGTCCCCCGTTTGGGGTTCTAGGTATCTTATAAGTGAGGGTGAGTCAAACCCTGCATGGATACCTAGGCGACGTTGAGTACCGTTTTGGTCCTCTTTGGTGGTGCAATGGGGATTTAAGACTGCGCGACCGAAGATTCTCAGATGAGAAATGTTCGGTGGCATTCCATATGCAAATTGCATTGGAGACTCTGACCTCCAGAGGGTCTTATTTTCATTTACGATGCAGCATGCAGAGTTTGCATGTCCCCATGCATCCATAGGCAATCGGGATTTAATGGACGTTCAGTCCATTGGAGTCTACTTTTAAGTGACTCTGCCGGCCCATTTTGGGTATGAACATGCGGCACTTGTATGTTCATTTTCAATTCCCATTGATTGGTAGTACTCTTGAAAAGACTGGGAGGTATATTTCCCAACATTAACCAGACTTATTTACAACATTTTATTGTCTGGGAAATGTGCCCGCAACATTTTTATTCTTGTGCCAATAGCTTTGGAAAAGCTAAGTTGCGGGTCTTGTAGTAGACATACGTAAGAATATTCTGAGGATGCATTTATCAGTACAATGAAGTACCAAAATAGCCCACTAGGGGTGGTGGATTTTATCCACATCTGTCTCCTTGTATTCTTTTTGAGGAAGCGTGGACATCCTTTTTCAACTTTTCGTGGAGATGGCCTTGTAATTAATCTTCCCTTATAGTAAGGGATGCGAGGGAATTTTCCCTTCTGAAGAATCTTCTAGTTCTTCAAGTCATACCCATAGGATAAGATTCTGTGCATCATCACAAATCCAGGGTGGCCAAGTCCATCATGCCAGAGTAAAAACTCGGCTGATGTAGGGCACTTCAGGTGCTCCGTTTAATTCTGCTTCCTTTCTCCGAATCTTCGTATGGTAGAGGCCTATAAGGCTCTCAAAACGTTCAAGTGTGGATTTTACTCCTTTTTCTTGAGACGTTGCATACGGTAATTTTTCATTTACATTTGCTGTTTCCAAGTGGGATCCGTTGAAACGGATGTCCTTGAAACTTAGAAAGTTTCTTTTGGAATTCGGAGGGATTAGTGCATCCATTATTTTTGTGTCGTTTGGGGGCAACTGTGTTGCATTCCCTGGATCTTCAATATAGCCCTGATATTGGGCTTTGTATTGAAAGAAATCGTACGTGTTTATTGTCTACTAAGCATTTATGAGAGCAGTTTCAAAAGATGAAACGTATCGGCACATGCATATTTAGATAAACATTTTCATTTATTGTATACTAAAAATTTTATTCAAAAACAGATTGCATAATGCAAAAGCTCTCATAACATGAAATGTTCTAAACAGTTTGCTAAGATAAAAGTAAAAGCTAAACAAGCATGTCGTCATTTTCGAAGTCGTCAGCTGAAAACTTGACTGGAGCATCAGAGGTCATCAGGTTTGTTTCAGCTTTATTTTTCTTGTTCTCTTTATACAAATCCTGGAGATGCTGCGAAGTTCGGCACATTTTGGACCAGTGTCTTTTCATGCCACAATTATGGCACTGGTCTTCCCATTCCCTCTTGGGTGGGGGTGAATCATTTTTGTCATTTCTGTGCCACGTGAACTTCCGCTTACTTTCATTATTTCGCTGCTGCTGTGCATGGCCCTTGGCATTTTTCTGTTGACCCCCCTTCTGTGGTCTTTCTTTTCTTTTATTATCTCTCTTCTTTTTGAAGGAAGAGGAATGGTGAGCTTCTGGTAGGGGGGTAGTGCCGGGAGGGAGCATATTGTGAGTGGCGAGGAGAATCTCTCTGTTTTGCTCGGTCATGAGTAAACATGACAGCAGCTCAGAATACTTGGTGAACTTGCGTTCACGGTATTGCTGCATGAGTATCGCATCTTTTTCATGGAAGGACGTATACGTCTATTCCAGCGTGCGATCTTCTGAGACTTTTTCACCACACAACTTCAGGCGTGAGGTGATACTAAAAAGTGCTGAGTTGTACTCAGCAATGGACTTAAAGTCCTGTAGTCTCAGGTTCTCCCACTCATATCGTGCCCTTGGGAGTATAACATCTTTCTGATGTTTATACTTGTCCTCAAGGGCAGTCCATAGCTCAAGTGGATCTTCGACCGTAAAGTATACAGCCTTTAAGGTCTTGTCCACATGGCGGCGAATATAGATGATGGCTTGCGCCTTCTCTATATCGCTAACATTTTCTTTTTCAGTCACAGCGGCGATGATGGACTTTGCCCGCAGGTGAAACTTTACATCTAGCTACCAGCTTAGATAGTTTCTACCTGATGCTTCCAGTACTTCGAAATTAACGCTTGCAATATTAGCAATTTATCTAGCAGAGCACAAACATGCATGAATTAATAATTAATCAGAGAAAACATTTTCATGCGGAGGCAATATTTAACGAAAAGCTAAATGTGTGGATCGGCCAGTCCCACAAGAAAGAGTCCAAAAAAGTCCACAGTCCAAATTATACAAATTTGCAGCTTAACGAAAATGAAAATACAACTTTGGAAACCCCGTGGGTCCCATATGATATCTCCATCTTCAAGCGTGGCCTCCGTCTCCATGGAAGTTGGTCTTCTTTCTTTGACATTTACATAAATTCCTCACTACAATTTCTCTCAAAAATAAAAGAAAAGTGCGGGAAATGAACTGTGGGACTAAACGGCCGATCCAAAAACCACATTTGGCAATTCATGCAGAAATATTGTGCTCATCAACATTTTCATCAGACATTTTCATCACATGCATCACACGCATTTAATATTCGCAGAGATGGATAAATAATTTAAACACTTAATAATTATTGGACCACTGGACAACGTCATACACCGTTAGGTTAGGTTACTAACGGCAGAGCGGTCGCAGGATCTTCCTAATTATTAAGTTTTAAATACAATACACAACCACGCATATAATATCCAACAGAATATACCAGAGATGCAAAGCATGTAAATATGATTTTTGTAGAAAAAAACATTACAATGCAAAGGTTGTAAAGTGAATGGGTTTAATAAATTAAATTGATTAAGAGCCCAAAATAAACATTTTCTTTGTAAGAGGAAAAAGTTTCACTCATCATCCCAAAAAACCCCCAAAAGTCCCCAAATAGTCCTTTCCTGCCCGATATTCGTCCCGTAATTTACCGTGATTTTTCACGAATATTTTGCCCTTAAAACCCCCTTTTAAATTAATTTTTAGGTTAGCAAGTTGCCTTTTGAGGCATGTTAATAGCCTATGCCGCCCCCATTTTTTTTTCCAGATAAAACAGCCTGCGGGTCTGAAACCCGCAGTCGGCATATGGGCTTCAGGCCCAAAGACTTTTTTTTATTAAATATTAAAATCGGCCTGTGGGCTGCAGGCCCACATGCTTTTTTTAAGGGAAAAATAGGCCTGTGGGCCAGAAGCCCACAGCAGCAGGCCTGTGGGCTTCAGGCCCACATGTAATCTTCAGATTAATTTTTTTTTCTTCACCCGTTTAGGGTTTGAAGGGGGGGCGGCGGCGCCGCCGCCCCCTGCAGGGGGGCGCGGCCGCCGGGGCCGCCGCCCCCGGCAGGGGGGAGCGGCGGCGGGGGCCGCCCCCCCTGCAGGGGGAGGCGGGGCGGCGGCGGGGGCCGCCCCCCCTGCAGGGGGAGGCGGCCAAGGTGGGGGGGAGGGGTTTCCGGTGAGGTGGGTGGGTTTTCCGGCGACGGCTAGCCGCCGGAGGGATCAAAATTAGGGTTTTGACCCTAAAAATTGAGTTTTTGGGATGAAAAGTCCGTCGTTTTCAAGGCGACAAAGAATCCCCATATCGATCTTGCGAGATCTAGGGGAGGGGTAATCATACGTATGATTAAAAATATCGTTTTTAGTGTTTTTACCTCTATATCCGTCCTCCGGATATAGCGACGGTTGCTTGAAGCCCTACGTGGATGACGACGCTCGATGGAGGAAGCCTTGCACCGCGCTCGTGGATCTCCCGTCTAGCCTTCGCCTTCGCAACGAACGGAGAAAATTTTGTGGAAAAGAAAATTTTTAGAGTCGTGCTGATAACGTGTTATGAATCAACTACTGGGGGAGGAGCCCCCAGCTCTTTATTTATAGGCAATTGGGAGAATACAAATATGGGCTTACAATGATATGGGCCTATCACTAGGATAGCCCAGAATCTCACCCAACTACGGTTAAATAACCGTTCACAACAATTTTACCATATTTTTTAAATTCTAAATATGTGGGAATTGTTGTAAACGTGGTGGCTATGGAATCCTTAGCCATATATTTATAGTGGTAGGGTTACATAATGGGTGGATACTCACTAACGGGTAGGCCCACCAAAAGCCCGTTTATAACACTTCCCCTTATCCATCCATTGTTGTAAGCCGTGATGAACGCTTTAGGGTTCATAGAGCTTATCTGATCATGGTTCTATGGATACTTCTGGATCCTTAAGTTTAAGAGTACTTGCCTCGTTAAAACTTTGCCAAGGAAAACCCAGTGGGAAAAACCAGTGGCTAAGGGAAAAGAGTACAAGTCTCTGTAACTTCCCCTGATCGATGGATAACATCAGAGGTGGATACTTCTGGATCCAGAGTTGATGTGGCTGCCTCGTTAAAACCTTTGGCTATGGAAAACCCAGTGGGAAAAACCAGTAGCCAAGGAAAAAGAGTACAACACAACATTAACTCTCCCTGATAAGTACAAGCTTCAGGCTTGTAAATCTGTCAACTGTCTCATCCCAATTCCTAGTACAAGTTTTATAAAGGTGCTGCGAGGCAAAGCTTTAGTGAACAGGTCTGCCAGGTTGTCGCAAGACTGAATCTGTTGGATGTCGATCTGGTTGTCCACTTACTGTTCATGCGTCCAGAAGAGCTTGGGGGATATGTGCTTCGTCCTGTCACCTTTGATGTAGCCACCTCGTAGTTGAGCGATGCAGGCAGCATTATCTTCATACATGGTGGTAGGTCCAAGATCTCCCGTCTTCAGGCCGGTGGTCTTGAGGATGTGGTTGATGACTGATCAACGCCAAAAGCATTCTCTGCTAGCTTCGTGGATCGCAATGAGCTCGGAGTGGTTGGATGAGGTTGCTGTCGATGTCTGCTTCACGGATCTCCATGAGATGGTCATCCCACCGTATGTGAACATAAAACCGGTCTGGGACTTTGCAGTATGTGGGTCGGACCTGTATCCTGCATCTGCATAACCGACCAAGTCGGAGGATACACCTTTCTTGAAGTATAGTCCCATGTCCATAGACCCTTGGAGGTAGCGCAGAAGTTGCTTAACTCCGTTCCAGTGGTGCTTTGAGGACGCAGAACTGTATCTGGCTAGTAAGTTAACTGTGAACGCTATATCGGGACGCGTGCAGTTTTCTAGGTATAGGAGTGCTCCAATTGCACTTAAGTAGGGTATTTCAGGACCCAGTGTTTCCTCCCCCTCTTCCAGCGATCGGAAGGGGTCTGTGTCGACCTCCAATGATCGAACGACCATTGGTGTGCTAAGCGGATGACATTTGTCCATAAGGAAGTTTTTCTGCACTTTCTTTGTGTATGTCGATTGGTGTAACAGGATTCCTCCGCTTAAGTGTTCAATTGTAATCCTAGGCAGAACTTTGTTTTGCCAAGGTCCTTTATCTCAAAAGTCTGTGTGAGACTTTTGGATATCTCACCTATCTCTTCAGGAGATCCGATGATGTTCAAGTCGTCTACGTAGACGGCAATAATCACGAATCCTGTTCCCTTTGCTCTTATAAAGATGCAAGGGCAGACTTCATTTGTTGTGAATCCTTGTTGCACTAGGAATTCACTAAGTCTGTTGTACCACATTCCACCTGACAGTTTTAGACCATACAGTGATCTCTGAAGTTTGACAGAGTAGATGTCCCGAGGTCTTTCTGTCATTTTTGTCAGTAGTTTGTATCCATCTGGGATTTTTATATAGATGTCATTATCTATATTTTCATATAGGTATGCAGTCACAACGTCCATGAGCTGCATATCCAAGCCTTCTTTTGTGGATAGGCCTATAATGAAACGGAAAGTGATCGCGTCCATGACCGAGGAATAGGTATCGTCATACTCTATTCCTGGTCGTTGGGAAAAGCCTTGTGCAACAAGGCGCGCTTTGTAACGCACGATCTCGTTATTCTCGTTTCTTTTTCTCACGAATACCCATTTATATCCCACAGGTTTAACACCCTTTGGTGTTAGGACTACAGGTCCAAAAACTTTGCGCTTCGAGAGTGAGTCCAGCTCTACTCCTATTGCCTCGTTCCACTTTTGCCAATCCTCTCTGCGTTTACATTCTGCTAGAGAGCGTGGATCGGTTTCATCGTCGTATTCAGTGACGTGAGTGGTAATAATGAGCGCGAAGTTATCATCGATGATTGTGCTTTTTCTGTCCAGTACCTCCCCAGTACGTACATAATTTAATGATATTTCTCCTATATTTTCCTCTTCAGGGGTTGTTAGGAGGGGAGAGGTAGCTGGGCTGAGCTCAGCATCCTGTGGTGGTATCGTTATTATTGCTCTAGGATTTTTCCTCTTTCGAGGGTTCTTATCTTTGGAGCCTGGGGGTCGTCCTCTTTTTTGTTGAGGTATGGCTGCTTCTGCTGCAGGTGGATTGCATCCATCTTTGGGTATGTCAATCCTAGCTGGCGTATTTGCAGCAGGGACGTGTGATCTGACAATCTTCTGGTTGTCAGTGAATTTGTCCGGTAAAATGTGAACTGTGTTTTGAATTTGAAGGATCTTCAGGATCTCTTCTTCACATTGATTTGTACGTGGATCAAAATGCGATAAAGTCTTTGTGTCCCATGTAATGGTTTTTGAAGCTGTCACGCCCCGCTTCCCTAAAATGGAGGCGAGACGTGAAAAGGTCCGCACGAGAGTGGAGCTGTGAAGCCCCAAACCCGATAAGCTTCAATAAAACATAAGCAGGTCCCTGTAACCACAAACGGAACAACAATAATAACACAAGGAGAGACAGAAATAAAATCTCAAATCTCAGAATTTGTCCAACATGAAAATTAAGTTCAACATCCAGAAAAGCCACCAGGCTAAAAGAAAGAGTCTAAAGGCCCAGAACAAGGCCAACAAAAGGGACAGCATAACAAAGTATTGGTGCCACGCACCGACAACAAAACAGTCTAAACAATAACACAAACAGTCTCTACGACTGATCGCCCGTGTCCACGAAGTCCTCGTCAAACACAGGCTCGGGCTCGGCATCTGCAAACACCTCGTCCTCAACAACGAACTCAGGCTCAGGATCTAACATGTGTCACCCAAAAGAGTAAAGGGGCACATGTCAGCAAGTCTAAAAGACTTGGGCAAGGAAACTGAAAAGGAAGGCAAACTAACAACCTAGCAGTTATAGTATGCATGACATGGCAGTTATGGTATGAGTGCACAAGTAAGACATGGTGAAACCACAAGTACAAGAGAACCATTATCAGGGCATGTCAAGAGTAGCCAAGATACTAACAATCTCAATCTTTTCACTAGTCACGTTTCAAGTTGTTTGTAGATGTTTACGCCTTACAGCTGAACTGTTGGACATTCACACTGATTGGCCGCTTAACACTACCCCAGAACCCAGAGTTTACACCTTACAACTGCAGTTGCTGATCGGGCAGACTCCCAGTTGAATGGCCGCTTAACTCTTACCCCAAAACCCACGTGTAAATGAGCCAGGGTCCCTGTACACGATGCTCAGTAAATGAGCCAGGGTTGCCCCGCACAAGAGCTCGTTTCCTGGATCACAAACCAGAAGCGTATTTCATTTGGCATAGGGGTGCACCTAGCCTCAATCATTTCACAAGGTGTAGCGGAGCTACGCAATCACGGGAACACTTAAAGAATGCAATGACATGACAATTAATTCGTGTACCGTTAGTGGAAATTAAACATGACATGGTAGTTGTGCAACATGATAAATGTCGGATCTAGCTTCGTTGTCAAGCTAGTTCCTGAAATTGCGCCTAGGCGAGTATCATTTCGACGCCTAGTCTCTTTTACGCCTACAACAAGCAAATGGCCTAAGACATGGCCCAAAACCCTAAGTGGCAAGTTTCACTTGCCTAGCACCGAGGATGACGATCAACGAGGCCGTCACACAAATGCTAACTACGGAGATGAGATCGCTGCCATGGCAAAACAATATTAGAACAACATCCAACCTAGTTTTATTAGGGTTTCACAAAAACACAAATGGGTTAAGAGAATATTATAGAATCGAGTTATTACCGAATCGTTAGCGGAAGAACGATGCCGAGCAAGCACGACAACGGAAGAAACGATCCGGGAACCTACAGTTCAGATCTGGAAATGGATGGAGAAATTTGGAGAAATGGGGTTTTTGGGATTTTGGGGGTTGGAGATGGCCTAGGGCATGGTGGCCGGCCTAAATGGAGAGGGGGAGAGGCTCTCGATGAAGGAGGAAGTCTAGAGGAAGGTTGGGGAAGATCAGAGGTCAAGGGGGAAGGAAAGAGGCCAGGAGAAGAGAAAGAAAGAAAAGAAACGAAGTGGGGTTTAAATAAAAAACGACCTGGCGGCTGCCCAGAAATTAGGTTTTCGACACTGATTAGTCGGTCAAAGAGCAACCTCTGACCGACTAGTTCGGTAACTAGTCGGTCGGTTGACCAACGCAGACCGACTAAGTGTAAACAGTAACTCCTGTACAAAAATAGGATTTAGATTTAGTCGGTCAAAGAACAACTACTGACCGACTAGTTTATCATCTAGTCGGTCGACAAACGTTCTTAGACCGACTAAGAAAGAATAGTACTTGGTATCAAAATGATCATAGAGCTAGTCGGTTAAAGAACGATTGCTGACCGACTAGTT
The DNA here is from genome assembly GCA_030789695.1 of Scilla litardierei. Lineage (NCBI taxonomy): Eukaryota > Viridiplantae > Streptophyta > Magnoliopsida > Asparagales > Asparagaceae > Scilla > Scilla litardierei. The sequence continues at coordinate 438,973,740 of CM061142.1, read as the reverse complement.
TGCAACCTAGTCGGTCGACAAATGTTCTTAGACGGACTAACGATAAACAGTAACTCCTGAGTAATTAACAAAGCCCACTAGTCGGTCCATGAAGGTTTACCGACCGACTAAATCGTCATCTAGTCGGTCGGTTCCCCTTCTTGTACCGGCTAACGTGCACAGAAAGTTCCGAAATGGAGCGCGAAGCTCCGGGATCGATTCCTAAGACTCCTAGGCTTGATCTAACAATAAGATATGACCGATATGAAGCCCGTCACAAATGACTTACTCCAAGACCAACGATTCTAAGGAAGAAGCTAGAAAATCACGACGAAACGATCGAAAATGAAAGCTACGGAGACGAAAACCACACATAAGGAGATAATCCACCAAAACATATATATATATAATATAAATAATCCAAATACAAGAAAACCAGTCGTTACATCCTCCCCAACTTAAGAAAGATTTCGTCCTCGGAATTTCCCAACACTCATGTGTCCGGAAACAAAAGTGGGAAACGCTCTCGCATCTCATCCTCATTCTCCCAAGTAGACTCTCCTGGCGAGCCGTGTCGCCACATCACCCTCACAAGATTGACAACCTTGTTCCGAAGTGACTTCTGGCGCATGTCTAGAATCTGTACTGGCTGTTGGTTATACATCATATCAGGGCGAACGGTAATCTCCAAGAAATCCACAGCATGAGATGAATCGCTAATGTATCGATGAAGCTGCGACACATGGAAAACATTGTGAACTCCTTCCAAAGATGGCAGCAAGGCTAAGCGGTAGGCTACCTCGCCAACTTTCTCCAGAATGTCAAACGGTCCAATGTATTGAGGGCTCAACTTCCCTCGCTTCCCAAAGCGAATCACACCACGATTCAGGAAAATCTTCAAGAACACATGGTCGCCCGGTTGAAACTCTAAAGGACGACGTTTAGCATCCGCCCAATGCTTAAAATGGTCCTGAGCAATCCTCAACCTCTCCCGAATGTTCCTGACAACATCCACGGCCTCCACAATCATCTCAGGTCCCAGCAGATCCCGGTCACCAACGTCATCCCAACTCAATGGCGATCGACATTTCCTCCCATAAAGAGCGGCGAAAGGCGCCATGCCAATACTCGCCTGGAAGCTGTTGTTGTAAGAAAACTCTACCAGATGTAGATGGTCCTCCCACAAACCCTTAAAATCCAACATGCACGCCCTCAGCATGTCCTCCAAGATCTGAATCGTCCTCTCGGACTGGCCATCCGTCTGCAGATGGTACGCCGTGCTGAAACTCAGACGCGTACCAAAACTCTTCTGCAAACTCTGCCAGAACTGAGATGTGAACCTCGTGTCTCTGTCTGACACGATACTCACGTGGACTCTGTGAAGTCGTACGACCTCTTGCACGATTCACGTTACATCACTATCTAAACTAGGAAAAAGGAAATAAAAACGGAGAGTAAAAGAATTTACCTCCATGTATCTCCTTGCTAGCGCCTCAGTGGACTGTCCCACTCGGAATGGAATAAACTGCGCGGATTTGGTCAATCGATCTACGATCACCCAAATCGCGTCATTCTGCTTCGGACTCCGAGGTAGTCCAGTCACGAAATCCATAGTGATGTGTTGCCATTTCCACTCCTGAATCAGAAGCGATTGTATCAACCCGGCCGTACGCTGATGCTCCGCCTTCACTTGCTGGCAAACCAAGCACTTGGCTACACTCCGAGCCACGCTCCTCTTCATACCATGCCACCAATAGTTCAGACGAAGATCCTGGTACATCTTGGTGCCACCAGGATGCACAGAATACGGCGAACTGTGTGCCTCCACCATCAACTCCTCTCTAATATCCCCAGCTGGCACACACAACCTGGCTCCAAACCTCAGCGAGCCATCCTCATGAATCAAAAAGTCAGTCCGCAGACCGGCTTCCACCTGCTCCTGAATCTTCACCAGCTTCGGATCCTCAGCCTGGCCAGCCTTGACCCGATCCACGATCGTCGACTGTATCTGCATACACATCAACGAAGAAGCCTCTCCAGGAAGAACAATCTCCACACCAGACTCGCAAAAAATCCTGCTGCAATCTCCACTGCGAGGTCAAAATCATCACCGCTGGAAGCCTACTCAGTGCATCAAGAACCACATTCACCTTGCCAGGGTGATCAATCTCATAATCCGCCATGAGCTCCAACCATCGACGCTGTCGCATGTTGAGCTCCTTCTGAGTAAAAATATACTTCAAGCTTTTGTGATCGGTGAAGATCTTCACTTTCTCACTCAGCAGGAAGTGCCTCCAAATCTTGAGCGCAAACACAACATCAGCCAACTCCAAATCGTGCGTCGGGTAATTCTTCTCATGAGTCTTGAGCTGACGCGAAGCATACGCCACAACATGCCCGTGCTGATGCAACACACAGCCGAGACCCTTGCCAGAAGCATCGCAAAAGATCTCGAATCCACCGCTGCGATCAGGCACAACAAGAATAGGGGCAATCGTCAATCTCTCCCTCAGAACACCAAAGGCATTCTCACAATCACCCGACCAAACAAAAGGTACATCCTTCCGTGTCAATCTGGTCATCGGCTCGGCAATACGAGAAAAGTCCTTAATGAAGCGCCGATAGTAACCAGCAAGCCCAAGGAAACTCCGAATCTCAGACGCTGACTGCGGTACAGGCCACTCTCTGATGGCCCTGATCTTCTCGGGATCCACTGAAATACCATCTCCAGTCACCACATGCCCGAGAAAAGTAACTCTATCCAGCCAAAACTCGCACTTCGAAACCTTAGCATACAGCCGGTGCTTCCTCAAAATCTCCAACACCATCCTCAAGTGCGAGGCATGCTCCTCCTCCGACTTTGAATAGATCAGAATATCGTCAATAAAGATAACGACAAATTTATCTAAAAAGTCGTAGAAGATCAGATTCATCAGATTCATGAAAACTGCGGGTGCATTGGTTACACCGAAAGGCATAACCACAAACTCGTAGTGTCCATACTTCGTCCTGAACGCTGTCTTCGGAACATCTTCCTTCTTCACCTTCAGCTGATGATAACCACTTCTCAGATCCAACTTCGAAAACACCCTCGAACCTCCAAGCCGATCAAAAATATCATTGATGCGAGGCAACTGGTATTTATTCTTGATGGTCATCGCATTCAACTCCCGATAGTCCACGCACATGCGACGCAAACCATCCTTCTTCCTCACTATCAGCACCGGTGCTCCCCACGGAGACACACTAGGATTGATATAACCCTTCTGCAAAAGCTCATCTAGCTGCTTCCGCAATTCCTCCAACTCAGCGGGTGCCATACGATACGGCGCCTTCGAAATCGGTTGCGCTCCCGGAACAAGATCAATAGAAAGTTCTAGAGCACGATCAGGTGGCAAACCAGACATCTCCTCGGGGAAGACATCATCAAAGTCCCGCACAACTGCCGGCCTCTCCAGCTCCATCTGCATAGTGATCGCGCCCCGGATACACGTCCCGGAGCGGCGACACTGTAGTCTTACCGCAAGCGCACGGTGTAGCGGCGAGCGGGTATCGAACACGAGGAGGTGGTGTTGGTTCCAATCTATCCTAGGTTGTTTTGACTACGAATGTATTATTGGTGGAGATGGTTATGAAATGATATAATGGAAATGGTGATGGATATTGGTGTCAGTGATAAAGATGTGGATCAAATATCGATTCAAATGCAATATAATAAAATCTAGGGCTAGGGAATCCCCACTACGGATCGTCATACATCATTGTAAATAGTGAATCTCAATATTACTAGGCTTGTGTTGAGGTGAACTAGTCGTAACTGAATAGAGAACCAAGCTCACGCTCTCGTGATATTGCCAGTCTATAGCAACCTAGGTTAGGGCCCACTCTCGTGCAAACCCCAACCTAAGCCACTAGCATTAGGATCGACATCATCGTTCAATCGCCCTCGAGCCCACTCTCGTGCAAACTCGAGTCACGATCTAGGTTGTGATAGCTCGTATTCATCCAATCTCTTGCAAACAAATATGTGTATAGATTTATAATAAAAATCCTAGCTTTGGTCCAATCTCTTACAAACCAAGTCTAGAAAATCTCGATTATAAACCTAAATCGAATATCTAGGCCTTCCCATCGATTAGAATCCAATCTCTTACAAACCCCAATCGATGGAAATCCCTAGCTATCCGTAATAAATCGATCACAACCTAACCTCTTAGAAATTCTAGCAATTTAGTACTTCATTCATTACAAATCCGAAATTAGATCCATAGGGTTCATCCACATGCCCTAGAACATCAAATCTACTCAAGCATAGCAACAACGATATAGGAATCAATAAAAACCATAGCTTGCATACAAAAAGATATCAAATCAAAGATTCAAATAAGAAGAACAATGATACTTAGCTTTGATGAAGAATTCCAATCCAAATACAAGCTTTTTGATCCAAGAGGGGGCCTAGGGCATGGCCTAACCTCTAAAATAATCCCTAAGAAAACATGGGGGAACCTTCTCTAATGATGGCTACAACCCTCTTAAATAGCCCCCAAAAAACCTTAACAAAACTGCCTAAACCCCCCTGAAACCCGCGCCCAAAACAAATTCTACGCGCAACTTAAGTTCTACGCCAGTCGCGACTCGGTCGATTGGAAAGCTCACTCAGCCGAGTGGGAATTCCTGCAGAAATTCCAGAGAACAGCACTCTGTCAAAAACTGGCAAAAACTGGTCACTCGGCCGAGTGGAAATGTCACTCGGCCGAGTGACACTGACCTCTGATTGGCGCGTTCTTGGCGGCGTTGGAACCGTCATGAAGTCTAATATCCATAAAAAATATGAGAAAAATACTTTGACCTCTGGAATGATAGCAGATTTCAAAAGAGTGAGAGGTTGTCTGAAAATCTGGGCGCTGCGTGTCATCGGCTTCACTCGGCCGAGCGGCAAATGTCACTCGACCGAGGGGCTTTTGGTACTCAGCCGATTCGGTCTCCAAAGGATCTCTGAGATCGACTGTAAAATTCCAGTAAGTCGGCTCTTTTGGATGCCGTCGTTTGTGTGCCACTCGGGCGAGTGGTGTCTCTATACTCGGCCGAGTGGGATGTCATCACTCGGTCGACTGCACGCTAATCTTCAAGTAATTGCGTGTCCGATCTGGCCGGCCGAGCGGGCTTCTTTGCTCGGCCGAGTGACTCCTTCACTCGGCCAAGTGGCATGCTAAAAATGCCCAATCTTCATCATTTCGCTTCCTCGTCGCTCCTACGACGTTCTTTCTTCTTCCACTCGTCTTCTATCGCTGATAGGTCCTCAATAAGTCCATGAGCGATGCTCCGTTATGCGTGCAAGTCCTTTAAGCTCATTTTTGCTCCCAATTGCTTATATTTCCCGAAATCCGACGAAAACAAGAAATAGTGAAAAGTAACACAATATCATCGAATAATCGTGAAAATCGCAATATGAGCAACCGAAATGGCATGCAAATATGTAGAAAAAAGGTGTAAAATATGGACTGATCAAAATCCCCCAAGCTTACCTCTTACTCGTCCTCGAGGAAGATAAGTAGAGAGATGAACTCGAGAGATGAAAATAAAGAAAATGAAATGAAAAATAAAGAACACGAGGTGGAAGGGGTCGCTAGATTCTTCTCTCAGATCTCAAGCCATAAGCTACACATCACGATAACTTGGAAAATACAAATCACATGCTATAAGGATTTCATATCTTTCATAAACATGGTACTTGCAAGCTTTTAAGAACAATAGGAGGGACTCTCTAAATTCATACAATCAATTCATATCCACATCACGCATTTCATAGAATTTAATATACAAATGTTGGCGATGCACTTTTCAATCAAAAGTTATAAATGAAGCATATAAGATACACACCAAGCATGCAATAGAGAATAGAATAAGAGTCATGGCATTCACATATTTATTTCAAATCATGAAAAATCTCCATATATAATATATTTTGCAAAGTCTAAGCATTATCGAATATTCCCATTCATGCACGTCTCCACTCTAATGTCATACTCACTCATATGGTCAAATGAATTCACCCCCCAAGCTTAGCTTGAGGCATCACATCTAAAGGAATATGATAGTGGAAAATGGGATTTTTGCCTTGGTTTTCCCAAGTATTTTGTGGCTCCAATAATGAGATAGAGAAATATCTCTTTTTTTCTTTTGGACTTTGTTTCTCATTTTTCTTTTTAGATTTTTGTAGGAGCTATATGATTTGTATTTTTGGATTTTGGCTCCTTTTTGGCTTTTTGGACTTTTTGGAGCTAACTTTTTCTTTTGTGGGGATTTTTGGGAAATAGATGCGATATAAGTAGCTTTAGGAGGTAAACTCAAGTGACATGTAGAGAATAAAAAGATATATGTGGAGAAAGAAATAATGCAACACTCGGTTCACTATAAGATGTGCACGAACGGTTCAATAAAATAATACTTCAACTAAAACTCATATATAAGCATGGATATTCTCAATCATTTCAATAAATAGTGAAGTCAAGCAGTAAAGTTTACCACCATATCAGGCATGCAACAGAAGGTGAATAAGACAATAAAACTGATGCTTCAGATATACTAATGATGCGTGAATCTTGGTGAATTTCCAACAAAAGCATACTATACACTAATCCATACATTCAGTTTCAATTAATATCATGCATTCATGTAGAGGAATCATCAAAAGAAATAGATTTGCAAGCACATGTGAATAGCAATACTATGGAATACTCTAAGTAGCATGGCAAGGAATAATAAGCATCGTGATGGTTGGTAAAGCAATAAGAGATATCATCATACGAAATTCATCTAGCGGAAGAAAAGAAAAGGAAAATAAAGAAATAAAAATAAAAGAGGGGAAAGAAAAGAAAATCAAGCACACAATATGATGCATGAACACACATAAAAGGAAAATAAGATGGAAAAATCAAAAAGATGATGCAAAAATTTTGAAAAATTTTAAAAACACTAAAATAAAGTAAAAATGCAACTAATGCATCTAAATGGCATGGAAATGCACTCCCCCAAGCTTAAACTTCACATTGTCCTCAATGTGATCATAAAAGGAAAAATATGAGGAACAACGATAAATATGAGGGAGGTGAATGAAAAATGATGAAATGAATGACATGAAATCCTAATGCAACTACATGCACATACAATGATGCATGAGAGCGCCTTCCCCCAAGCTTATACCAAACAATCTTATTCAAATGACTCGATCAAAAATATCACGGCTTCACTAAGAGATATCAAGTCAAACAAATAAGAAAGTAAGGTTTCACTTGAAAGAAATGCTCGGTGGGTGGTGAGCAAAAAGGATGTGACACATCAAAATATAAAGTGGGCAATTAATATATATAATGGGTTTGGGGTGTAAAAATTTTTGTTGCCGTCATAAGAGGTGATATTTATTCAATCAAATCTATACGGTCCCCTCGCTGTCGAGAGGATTCTGGTTTATTGAAAGCATAAAAATTTCTACACTACTGGATTGATATCACCTATAGCAAAAGGCGGATCCAGTATCTTTGTCGGTGTAGGCAACTGCTCCAACTGCTCTTTCCGTGGCTCTGCCAGGCGCGTATGTCCACGGACTCCATCAGACTCCAGCAATGCGGCTCCCAGCACCTCTCCAAGGACTCCACCTGTACCCTACAAGAGATAAGCCGCATCAATCTGATGTGGATAATTCTTCCCCAAAATAAATGTATTCCAAAGAGGGTCATCAACATAAGTATTTAAAATTAAAGACGGGTGACAACACTTCCCTGGAAATAAATCTCCACTCTCGTATACCACGTCGATCAACTCCTCATTGTTCGCCTCAGGTTGTTCAGGTAGCTTGGGCATATAAGCGTAGGTCTCATCAGGCAACTCCTCTTCATCGTCAGACTTATCCCATCGCACCTCCTGATCATATTCAATAGCGTCCATGGGTGCTAACTCCTCGTTCTCCTCCTCGTATACGTCCCATCGTACCTCTTGATCGTATGTACATGAATCCTGCAAAAGGCACGATGAGTCGCCAAAATCTGAATCATAAAAAACATCATACACTGGAGGAGAATCAAATGTAGGAGATGAGGGAGTAAAGAGATCTCCCTGAAGGGGAGCCATAAGCTCTGTGGGATTGTCCTCAGCATCAGTGGAAGCGTGGTCCTCTGAGGGATGCTCGGCCTCTGTAGAATGTGGGGATGGCTGCGGTAGCCGAAAGGAGGGGGCACGAGTTGGGCTCCATCTGTGTGCAGATGTCATCGTCCAAAGTCACGTCCTCCTCGATGGTCTGCTCCACTACTGTATGCATGACCTCCATAATAATATCCTCTGATGGTATAGGCTGCTCTGACTCAGGTGGGTGGCAGGGGGAGGTGACGACGGCATAAGGTGGCTCTATAGGCGCATGTATCTCGACCATGGTGTAAAAATGGGTTTTGTGCCCCTCAATTAGAGCGTAGACTCCATCATCAATTGTGCCTGTGGAAGAGATACAATGAGTGATAAAGTTTTGAAATTCAAGCTCAAAAGGATCACCTGCCGTTATTGTCAATGGACCGGAATTTCGAACTATGTCGACAATGTTTCTCAATAGGTCCGTGTACGTGTCCTCCTTTGGCAACTCAGATGTCTCTATTTGTGGAGTGTTGATGGTATAAAGGTGGATATGATCACCTTCAAGTGAAGCATACACTCCATCTATGATAGTACCTGTACTAGAGACATTAGCCATAACAAAATTGATGACTACTTGGTCGTATGGTTTACTTACCGTAACGGTTAGTGAACCGGTAGATTGAGCATCATCTATCATTTGCTCCAAGGCTGCTGCCAACTGTAGATCACTGAACTTCCCCACTTGCATCCTCTTCAAAAACTCACGTGAGGGTCCCTTTAGCCTTCTAGTGAAGATATCAAATAGCGTGGAGTCATTCCACTCATGGTCTGACTCCGTCTGGAACATTTCTAACATTCCTTAAAACCTAGACAAGGCTTCCCCGAAGGATTCTCCATCAGCCTGATAGAATGCAGCGAGATATATGTAGGATTGTATAGAGCCCGCTCGCATTTTCTTTGGAAGCACCATCGCTGCAACAACTGTACCTGATCAATCAAAGTAAACAACCTGGAAAAGACGTCAGTGGTACAAAGAGAGATAAAGATAATAATAGCAGGTGGTGGGAAAAAATCTCTCTCAATGTTTTTTTTTGATTTTGTTGTTGTTTTTTTTAAATGTAATCTAATCAACCTAATTGTGACAAATTGGCACCCAACGGGAAACACCTCCCCGACAACGACGCCAAAAACTTGATCGTGCCCCGGATACACGTCCCGGAGCGGCGACACTGTAGTCTTACCGCAAGCGCACGATGTAGCGGCGAGAGGGTATCGAACACGAGGAGGTGGTGTTGGTTCCAATCTATCCTAGGTTGTTTTGACTACGAATGTATTATTGGTGGAGATGGTTATGAAATGATATAATGGAAATGGTGATGGATGTCGGTGTCCATGATAAAGATGTGGATCAAATATCGATTCAAATGCAATATAATAAAATCTAGGGCTAGGGAATCCCCACTACGGATCGTCATACATCATTGTAAATAGTGAATCTCAATATTACTAGGCTTGTGTTGAGGTGAACTAGTCGTAACTGAATAGAGAACCAAGCTCACGCTCTCGCGCTATTGCCAGTCTATAGCAACCTAGGTTAGGGCCCACTCTCGCACAAACCCCAACCTAAGCCACTAGCATTAGGATCGACATCATCGTTCAATCGCCCTCGGGCCCACTCTCGTGCAAACTTGAGTCACGATCTAGGTTGTGATAGCTCGTATTCATCCAATCTCTTGCAAACAAATATGTGTATAGATTTATAATAAAAATCCTAGCTTTGGTCCAATCTCTTGCAAACCAAGTCTAGAAAATCTCGATTATAAACCTAAATCGAATATCTAGGCCTTCCCATCGATTAGAATCCAATCTCTTGCAAACCCCAATCGATGGAAATCCCTAGCTATCCGTAATAAATCGATCACAACCTAACCTCTTAGAAATTCTAGCAATTTAGTACTTCATTCATTACAAATCCGAAATTAGATCCATAGGGTTCATCCCCATGCCCTAGAACATCAAATATACTCAAGCATAGCAACAAAGATATAGGAATCAATAAAAACCATAGCTTGCATACAAAAAGATATCAAATCAAAGATTCAAATAAGAAGAACAATGATACTTAGCTTTGATGAAGAATTCCAATCCAAATACAAGCTTTTTGATCCAAGAGGGGGCCTAGGGCATGGCCTAACCTCTAAAATAATCCCTAAGAAAACATGGGGGAACCTTCTCTAATGATGGCTACAACCCTCTTAAATAGCCCCCAAAAAACTTTAACAAAACTGCCTAAAAACCCCCTGAAACCCGCGCCCAAAACAAATTCTACGCGCAACTTAAGTTCTGCGCTAGTCGCGACTCGGCCGAGTGGAAAGCTCACTCGGCAGAGTAGGAATTCCTGCAGAAATTCCAGAGAACAACACTCTGTCAAAAACTGGCAAAAACTGGTCACTCGACCGAGTGGGAATGTCACTCGGCCGAGTGGAAATGTCACTCGGCCGAGTGACACTGACATGCAGAAATTCCCCAGATTTCATCCGACCTCTGATTGGCGCGTTCTTGGCGGCGTTGGAACCGTCATGAAGTCTAATATCCATAAAAAATATGAGAAAAATACTTTGACCTCTGAAATGATAGCAGATTTCAAAAGAGTGAGAGGTTGTCTGAAAATCTGGGCGCTGCGTGTCATCGGCTTCACTCGGCTGAGCGGCAAATGTCACTCGGTCGAGTGGCTTTTGGTACTCGGCTGAGTCGGTCTCCAAAGGATCTCTGAGATCGACTGTAAAATTCCAGTAAGTTGGCTCTTTTGGATGCCGCCGTTCGTGTGCCACTCGGGCGAGTGGTGTCTCCATACTCGGCCGAGTGGGATGTCGTCACTCGGCTGAGTGCATGCTAATCTTCAAGTAATTGCATGTCCGATCTGGTCGGCCGAGTGGGCTTCTTTGCTCGGACGAGTGACTCCTTCACTCGACCGAGTGTCATGCTGAAAATGCCCAATCTTCATCATTTCGCTTCCTCGTCGCTCCTACGACGTTCTTTCTCCTTCCACTCGTCTTTTATCGCTGATTGGTCCTCAATAAGTCCATGAGCGATGCTCCGTTATGCGTGCAAGTCCTTTAAGCTCATTTTTGCTCCCAATTGCTTATATTTCCTGAAATCCGACAAAAACAAGAAATAGTGAAAAGTAACACAATATCATCGAATAATTGTGAAAATCGTAATATGAGCAACCGAAATGGCATGCAAATATGCAGAAAAAAGGTGTAAAATATGGACCGATCACATAGCCACAATCTCCACCGGCCTTGCCCGAAATCTGACAGGACCAAGCGAGCTGCTACCTCGGCTGAACTTAAATACTAGATGTCCGGGAATCTCGAACACCACCTTCTTCCTCCGACAGTCGATCGTAGCATAGAAGCTCGCAAGCCAATCCATCCCAAAGACCGCATCATAGTTGATGATGCCGTGGACAATGAAATCAGTGTAAAGCTCATGTCCACAAACCACCAACGAGCAAGAATTGCAACCACTATGCACCGAGACCACGCCATTCCCTGTAACGATATTCCAACTCTTGGAAAGAGGGGACGTCGACAAGGAATGCTTCTCCACGAAGCTCCGAGAAATAATGCACATCGATGCACCGGAGTCAAAGAGGACTCGTGCAGGAAATGTGCACATCAAAATCACACCTACGAACAGTCTAACAATCAAGCCCTAGTCTAGCAACAATCATATGCAAGCAAACAACATAATCTAACAAACAAAACCAACTAAGAAAGGAACAGCCAGATTGAGGATTACCTACGATAACCTCATCCACGGTCTCGCTCTCCACAGCGGTCATCAGAAAAGCATGCCTCCTCGGCGGAAAAGCCTGCTGAAAAGCCTACCTCTGTGGAACAAGAGCTGCTCCACGTCCAGCAGGAACAGGTGCTCTCTGCTGCAACGGCTGTGCTGTAACAGGTGCCCTCCGCAGCTGATTCGCATGCCGACAATCCTTCACGACATGAGAAGCATCACCACAAACCAAACACTGGCCCAGAAACTTCCTACACTGATCCTTGATGTGGCCAGGCTTGCCGTAGAAATGGCAAGTATTCAGATTAGGCCCTCCTGGCCTCTTGAACTGCACCGGATGATTAGGCTTGAAACCAGGCCTAACCACCACCCTGGCCTGCTCCATAGGCCTCTTCCCAGCACCAGAAACATGTCCTCTCCTCTGACTCAGGTTCAGCTCCTGCCTCCTCGCAGCGACCAGAACCTTCTGATAAGAGACCAGATCAGAGGAAGACATAAAACTCTGAAGCTCCAAAGAAAGTTCCTGCAGGAACCTCTGAGCCCTCTCATCAGCATCCTGCATCATCTTCGGTGCGAACCGACTCATCCTAGTGAACTCTTGGTGGTACAGGTCCACCGTCAAGCTCCCTTGCTTCAGATCAATAAAGCGCTGCAGCATCTCCTTCCTAGCAGCCTTCGAAAAGAACTCCTCATCAAACCTGGACTTAAAGGTAGCCCAAGCTATCGGCTCCACCAACATCTTCTCTTCCGCATCCCACCAGTTCCGAGCATTATCCTTGAGTTGCCTCTTCGCCAGATCAACCCATCCAACCGGGCTGATCTTGGCTATCTTCAAGTTATCCTCAATGTTCTGAATCCACTCATCGGCAGCCAGAGGACCCTCAGACCCATCAAAATATGCGGGACCCAGCTCCTGAAATTGCTTCGCTCCCGGATCGGAGCGAGGGGCATCCTGGATTGCCCGACCAGCTCGAACAACTGGAGCATTCTGGACTTGCTGGAGCACGCCCTGCTGCACCTGCATCATCTGAAGCATCATCTGCATCATCTCTCCATTGGTGGGTTCCTGCTCAGGCTCCTCGTCATGAGGGGGCGCACCACTACCTCCACCTCGGGTGAATCGCCTTCCTGCCATCTAATGATACAGAAAACGAAACAATTAGACTCATAGCTTATGACTCGGATGTCGAACTTAGTTTATTGGACATTCTAATTTTATTATCGTTATTCCGATAATCGCAGTTACAAAATGGACCTGCATGGGCCACCAACAAAACCTGTCACGCCCCGCTTCACTAAACTGGAGGCGAGACGTGAAAATGTCCGCACGAGAGTGGAGCTGTGAAGCCCCAAACCCGATAAGCGTCAATAAAACATAAGCAGGTCCTTGTAACCACAAACGGAACAACAATAATAACACAAGGAGAGACAGAAATAAAATCTCAAATCTCAGAATTTGTCCAACATGAAAATTAAGTTCAACATCCAGAAAAGCCACCAGGCTAAAAGAAAGAGTCTAAAGGCCCAGAACAAGGCCAACAAAAGGGACAACATAACAAAGTATTGGTGCCACGCACCGACAACAAAACAGTCTAAACAACAACACAAACAGTCTCTACGACTGATCGCCCGTGTCCACGAAGTCCTCGTCAAACACAGGCTCGGGCTCGGCGTCTGCAAACACCTCGTCCTCAACAACGAACTCAGGCTCAGGATCTAACATGTGTCACCCAAAAGAGTAAAGGGGCACATGTCAGCAAGTCTAAAAGACTTGGGCAAGGAAACTGAAAAGGAAGACAAACTAACAACCTAGCAGTTATAGTATGCATGACATGGCAGTTATGGTATGAGTGCACAAGTAAGACATAGTGAAACCACAAGTACAAGAGAACCATTATCAGGGCATGTCAAGAGTAGCCAAGCTACTAACAATCTCAATCTTTTCATTAGTCACGTTTCAAGTTGTTTGTAGATGTTTACGCCTTACAGCTGAACTGTTGGACATTCACACTGATTGGCTGCTTAACACTACCCCAGAACCCAGCGTTTACACCTTACAACTGTAGTTGCTGATCGGGCAGACTCCCAGTTGAATGGCCGCTTAAATCTTACCCTCAAAACCCACGTGTAAACGAGCCATGGTCCATGTACACGATGCTCAGTAAATGAGCCAGGGTTGCCCCGCACAAGAGCTCGTTTCTTGGATCACAAACCAGAAGCGTATTTCATTTGGCATAGGGGTGCACCTAGCCTCAATCATTTCACAAGGTGTAGCAGAGCTACGCAATCATGGGAACACTTAAAGAATGCAATGACATGACAATTAATTCACGTACCGTTAGTGGAAATTAAACATGACATGGTAGTTGTGCAACATGAAAAATGTCGGAACTAGCTTCGTTGTCAAGCTAGTTCCTGAAATTACGCCTAGGCGAGTATCATTTCGTCGCCTAGTCTCTTTTACGCCTACAACAAGCAAATGGCCTAATATATGGCCCAAAACCTTAAGTGGAAAGTTTCACTTGCCTAGCACTGAGGATGACGATCAACGAGGCCGTCACACAAATGCTAACTACGGAGATGAGATCGCTGCCATGGCAAAACAATATTAGAACAACATCCAACCTAGTTTTATTAGGGTTTCACAAAAACACAAATGGGTTAAGAGAATATTATAGAATCGAGTTATTGCCGAATCGTTAGCGGAAGAACGATGCCGAGCAAGCACGGCAACGGAAGAAACGATCCGGGGAACCTACGGTTCAGATTTGGAAATGGATGGCGAAATTTGGAGAAATGGGGTTTTGGGGATTTTGGGGGTTGGAGATGGCCTAGGGCATGGTGGTCGGCCTAAATGGAGAGGGGGAGAGGCTCTCGATGAAGGAGGAAGGCTAGAGGAAGGTTGGGGAAGATCAGAGGTCAAGGGGGAAGGAAAGAGGCCAGGAGAAGAGAAAGAAAGAAAAGAAATGAAGTGGGGTTTAAATAAAAAACGACCTCGCAGCTGCCCTGAAATTAGGGGTTCGACACTGATTAGTCGGTCAAAGAGCAACCTCTGACCGACTAGTTCGGTAACTAGTCGGTCGGTTGACCAACGCAGACCGACTAAGTGTAAACAGTAACTCCTGTACAAAAATAGGATTTAGATTTAGTCGGTCAAAGAACAACTACTGACCGACTAGTTTATCATCTAGTCGGTCGACGAACGTTCTTAGACCGACTAAGAATGAATAGTACTTGGTATCAAAATGATCATAGAGCTAGTCGGTTAAAGAACGATTGCTGACCGACTAGTTTGCAACCTAGTCGGTCGACAAATGTTCTTAGACCGACTAACGATAAACAGTAACTCCTGAGTAATTAACAAAGCCCACTAGTCGGTCCATAAAGGTTTACCGACCGACTAAATCGTCATCTAGTCGGTCGGTTCCCCTTCGTGTACCGGCTAACGTGCACAGAAAGTTCCGAAATGGAGCGCGAAGCTTCGGGATCGATTCCTAAGACTCCTAGGCTTGATCTAACAATAAGATATGACCGATATGAAGCCCGTCACGAATGACTTACTCTAAGACCAACGATTCTAAGGAAGAAGCTAGAAAATCACGACGAAACGATCGAAAATGAAAGCTACGGAGACGAAAACCACACATAAGGAGAAAATCCACCAAAACATATATATATAATATAAATAATCCAAATACATGAAAACCAGTCGTTACAGAAGCTTCTGGCTTCTGTGTGTTTATGCCTAGTTTGGGAAAAGTGCTTTCATCAAACTCACAATCTGCTAGATGTGCTTTAAAGGCGTCCCCTGTAAGGGGTTCGAGGTATCTAATGATCGATGGTGAGTCGAAACCAATATAGATACCAAGACGTCGTTGAGGACCCATCTTGGTTCTCTACGGCGGTGCTATGGGGACATAGACAGCACATCCGAATATCCTCAAGTGAGAGATATCGGGTGGGTTCCCATATGTAAGTTGCATCGGAGAATAAGATTGACTACCTGACGGTCGTAATCTTATCATCGATGCAGCATGCAATATGGCATGTCCCCAAGCACTTATCGGCAACTGGCATTGCATCAACAATGGTCGAGCGATCCATTGTAGTCTCTTTATAAGAGATTCGGCTAACCCATTCTGGGTGTGAACATGAGCTACAGGATATTCAACTTCTATGCCAGTTGCTTGGCAGTAGTCTAGGAAAACTTGTGATGTGAATTCCCCAGCATTGTCCAGACGCATTTCTTGATCTGGTTGTCTGGGAAATGTGCCCGCAACTTTATAATTTGTGCAAGTAGCTTTGCAACGGCTATGTTGCGGGTGGACAGGAGGCACACATACGACCATTTTAAAGATGCGTCGATCAGTACCATGTAGTACCGAAATGGTCCACTTGCGGGGTGAATAGACCCGCAAATGTCTCCATGTATTCTCTTTTGGAAGCTTGGAGACTCAGAGTCCACCTTCAGGGTGGATGGTCTAGTAATCAATTTCCCTTTGTAACAAGGGGGACAAGAATTTGCACCCTTCCAAAGTAGCGTCAGGCTTTTCGGGTTAATTCCACGGGATTGGGATATGATGCGACGCATCATATTCCTTCCAGGGTGTCCTAGTCTATCATGCCAGAGTTTGAATTCTGGTTGATTATGGCACTTCTGGTGCTCTAGTGTGTTTGCTTCCATTGCTCTGATCCTTGTGTGGTAGAGACCCGATGGGAGTCCCTCAAAATGCTCGACGGTGTTTTTAGCACCGTTTTTATGAGACGTTACATCAAGGTATTCTCTGTTTTGTTTGCTCACCGTTTCAAGGTGGTATCCGTTTAAGCGGATATCTTTAAAGCTTAACAGGTTTCTATGCGAGCTAGGGGAGAGAAGTGCATCTTTTATAAGTTGTTTTGTTTTGTTGGGGAGCATAAATTGTGCTTCCCCTGATCCTTCAATGATACCTGATGGACCGGAAATTGTATTTACGGTGCCATCGTATTTATTAATGCTTTGAAAAAAGCAGATGTATTGGAGGATCGTGTGCGTAGAGGCACTGTCCACTAGGCATTTAAAGTCCATCTCTAGATCCTACCCGTCGGATCTAGCGACGTTCGGTGAAGGAAGCCCGTTCGCGTCGCGGTAGTCCGTCGGCAGGGGTTCAGCTCAGCTTCGAGCGTGCTGATAACGTGTTGTAAACGTGGTGGCTATGGAATCCATAGCCCTGTATTTATAGTGGTAGGGTTACATAATGGGTGGATACCCACTAACGGGTAGGCCCACCAAAAGCCCGTTTATAACAGGAATTAAAAAAGAGAACATGTTTTAAATATAATATAAATATACAGAATTGGATCTTTAAATTAATCACATTTCCTGGAGTTTTAAAGAAATGCTGGCAAAAGTTTTCAACGGCATTTTTGGAAACGTCGTTAAATGTCCCATAAGCATTTGCTAAATGTCTCATAAATATTTTTCAACATTTTACGAAAATGCCGCTAAATGTATTACAAATGCAGTTAAATAGCATTTAACAACACTTTACGAAAACGCTGATAAATGTACTATATGCATTTCACACGTTTCAAGGAAGCAACGACAAATGTACCATAGGCATTTCCAACGTTTCAAGAAAGCGTTGGCAAATGTGCTGTACATTTCCCGACTTTTCAAAAAAAACTCCGATAGATTCTTTGGTATTTCCCAACGTTTCAACAAAATGTCGGCATATGTCAGTGTGTTTTCCCAACGTTTCGCCAAAATCCCGATAAAAGTGGGCATTTTGTGGCGTTTCACCAAAACGCTGCCATTTCCTTTAGCAGCACCAAGTATTGTCATCGTCTTTGTGACGTTTCGTAAAATGTCGGAAAAACATTTGCTGGCATTTGCAAAACGTCGGGAAATGAGAAAAAACACCGGGAAAAGACTTTTTAGTAGTCATTCTCCTCGTCCTCAATTTCCTTGAGCTCCCTTTCTTTCAATTTACTCTGAATTCAATTGGAGCTTCAGTCAGCTTCATTGTACTCTGCCTATTGAACGAGACGGAGCCGACCTTAGCTCTCTTTTGTTACTTCTTCCAGGTGAAGCTATCTTCTTTCAGCATGTGGTACTACATTATCGCTAAGAGGAAGAGATACCTCGTATTAGAGCTTTTGAGCTCCATTCACGAAAGGAAGGAAAATTTTGTATTTGTGACCTTCCCGGTGAAGCGACCTTTCTCCCCCATTGGGACCGTCTTGGCTCCATGTCCCTGGAGGAAGTGGTCCTCTCCGAGGTAGAGAGTGGAGCAGCCAAACATCTACTAAGAGGTGTGTCTCAGCTTTGCTAAAAGACGAGATGTTGAAGAGTACCATATGGGCAGAAGGTATGACTGACCATTAGAACTTGCATCCATGTTTGCTCACCCTAATCTTCTTATTTTTTGTACAAGTCCGAATAAGAATTTTTTGTCAACCCCGACATGGTGGCCCTTCTCTGCATCAGTCTAGGGAAGTCTAGGGGTAGTTCGTCTACCTAGCCATAGGCCCCTCCAGCACAAAGGTCAACCAAGGCAACCGAGAGCTCAACCAAGGCAAGCACCACTTAGTATGCCTTAAAAGAAGCCGCTACTACCAAATCTGGAACCTTTGGGACGACTTTAACGCTCCTCGAGCCAGGCAGCTATAATGATATGTGTCTGTGGGGATGCCTTCTTCATTTGAGATCGTATGCAGGCTTAATTCCTCCTAAGTTAGACCAGGCTCTAGTGGTGAATAGGTCGACTCAAGCCCCCTGCAATGTCCAGAAGATAAACTTCTCCATCACACCTGTTTGGTGGGAGTCGAAAGTCTGTCTTCTTGGACTGCAGCACTGTAGCACGGGTCGTCGAGAACTCCTTCCTTCCAAAGGACCGTTCTATTCTATGAAGGGTCGAATCTGAGCGACTGACCAGCACTGTGGTGTGGCTAAGTCAACATGTCAGTGTTCCTCTCATCTTTCTTTCTTTGATTTCACTAAGTGTTAGGTCTGACCTTTTCTCATTTCTATGCAGTTGTCCTCTGTGGCTGGAAAGCTACATCACCGTCCAGTGGTAACGGCCAATGCCAGTAATGGCCAATGCTGGTAACGGCCAATGAACAAGAAAGTAGTTGCTGCAGAGAAGGTTGTTGATGAAGTGAATGACTAGCTAGAGGCATCGACGCTCAATGTCGTTGAGCTCACATCGCATATGGAGGAGCTTGAGAAAGCTCTGGCTGGGGAGAGGGCAGTGACTGGCGCCCCGCTTGCGTCGCGACGGCGCGGTGTCGTTTACCGCAAGTTTCACGGTTAGTGTAGGGTGCGGGAATATCGAACTCAGGGAGGCGAGGTTGTGCTTGGGTCAGGTAGGACCTAAATCACCCCGAGGGGCGAGCTAGCCCGAATCGGTGGTTGGTTGTCACGAAAGAAAATAAAAGCGTATGAACGAAAAGAAAGTAAACCCGGGACTTTGGTTTCCAACCCGACGAGAGACTCTCGCCGATACGGCCTACGGGTATGGATAGCGATCGGGATTAGGGTCTAATGGTGAGACGTTGCCTCTAAAAGTGGTACCGGCGTCCCATGGGCCCGATATTCCGGTCGGTGCCCAGGATGATACACCGGACTTCCCGGATTCGATCAGTGGGCACTCCCGTGTCCATTAACACTGATCGATCCCGGGAGCACTAATTCCGCAACGATATCTCCCAACGTCTCATCCTGCCGCTCCCGCGTGCTAGGATTTGGCGTCTACGCTAAAGGCGTGAGCTATGGCTAGGGAGTCAACCGCCAAGTTTATTCCCCCTTGGCCCGACGGTCAAAGGCGGTCTTTTTCCCGCCGATGACAATGAAACGCCCCGCGTAACCGTTAGATTCCTACTCCCTATCGATTTCCTAACCCTATGGACGCATCGGGAAGAGCCCCCGAAGGGGTTTCCACCAAAATCCCAGATTTGGGAACTACTCACAAAAATTCCTGAAAAAGCAATCTAAATGAAATTTAACCGTTGGAATCATAATCGGACAACTGCAATGCGGAAGTAATAGAGTAATAAAGACAATACTAAAATTTTAGAAAGATCCGAAAACTTACAAAAGAGTAACAATTACAGCCGTCACAAGGAAATAAAACAGTAGAAAAACAGCAACTCCCATTTCTGGAACCCTAGGGGCTCTATATATAGGCCGTCGCATCAACCGATCGGTTGACAAGTCAACCGATCGGTTGATCCGTTACAAATAAATATCAGAAAACGGCGAGTTTTCACCCGATCACATGAACCGATCGGGTGAGTTCTTGAGCGACCGGTTGGATCTTGGAGCGGTCGGGTGAATCGGCCGGTTCGACGTCCGTGTCTTCAGCTCATCTTTCTCAGCTACAGATGAACCGATCGGGTGAGAGTCACCCGATCGGTTGGCGCTTTGCTTCGAGAAAACAGAGAATAGCCCCCGCTGAACCGGTCTGTGAACCGGTCAGGTGACTTCGTTGTGAGCTGCGGCAGAGACCGGTTGGTGCACGCGTGCATCACCCGATCGGTTGGAGATGACCAACCGACCGGGTGAGGGGCTGAAAGATGAATACTTCGCCGTTTGACCCCCTGGATCACGCGTGACTTCTCCCGTTGCTCCGGGGACTTGGGATATCATCGTAAAGCGTCCCCTACGTGGTCAATCCCCTGTAATCATGGAAAAACAAAGAAAAGTGAAAGAAAACGGGAAAATACACGAAAACAAATAAGAGACGGCGGTAAAATACGGAGAAACACGAAAGAAAACGTGCGTGAATGTATGAAATATAAACGCACGTCAAAATCCCCCAAGCTGAACTCTTCCTCGTCCTCGAGGAAGACGAGTGAGAGTAGGAGCTCGGAAGAAAGAAATAGAGAGGAAGAAAGAAAAAGAAAACTCTAAGCCCTAGATCGCCCATCAGAGCCAACAAAATCAAAAACCACTCACCTAGCAAGCAAACGCCAAATCACACCACTAAACCTAGGAAAGCGAGTCCAAATAAGTGTCGTGGGTCCACGCAGTGAAGCGCGAGTGAGCGTGGTCGTGTGCTAGCAAATGGTGATGATTTCTACGATGTGCTACGAGGCTCGATATACGCAAATCCAAGATATGACCCAAATATCGAATCGAATTGAATTAAGCGGCGAATATAAGTTCAAGCATGCATGAGAATAGAGAGAATAGAAGCGTATCATGCATCGGGGACTCCACAACTAGGGTTAAGGAAATCACGCCACTATAGCCTAGATACTAGCTAAAAAGTTCCCAAGCCAAGTGTTTTCGATAACGACGGGGGTTGAGATGGTGTGGAGAAGAACACTCGGTGCAAATTCTCGCCTTCCCTTTATTCTTGGCAAGTATGAAAATATTCACACGGGAATATTTTGGGTTTTGGGTATTTGCATATATTTTTTTTGGCTTTTTGGCTATACAATCTTTTTCTTTTCTTTTCTTTTTGGGTTTTTCTTTTCTTTTCTCCTTTTTTTTGGATTTTTGGGATATTGGCTATACACATGTGTACTCTCCCAAGTGGGAGAACGGTACACGACGAGGGGATTTGCACCAAGTAAAACAAAAAAGAAGTCGAAATCTAAACACTCGGGCAAAGGAGACTATTCTTGCTAAATAGAGCTTAGGCTAAATGGGTTATCCTAGTCCTTAGTTATGGAATCCCGACGCATGTGAATTGAAGTACACGATATAAATAGCATGCATATAGAAGCAGACATTAGAAGCAAATACCGCATATTCAATATCGAAACATGATAATCTAGGGGTCATTCCTGAACAGGTATATAAAGTAAAACCACAAAGCAGAAGCACACTAAATGCTAGTCACGACACACGACTCACAAAAAGCTAAGTGGACCCACGATGCGTGAAAGGCAAGAGGACTCGAAATCCTAGGGTTAGTGAGTGTGATTATCGATGCAATGCTAGGTGTGTGTGACTTTGTGGCGATTCATCATAGGATTCATTTCTAGGAGAAAGAGCTAAAGAAAGAAGGAAAAAGAAAAAAAGAAAAACACGATGGAAAACGACTCAAATAACGTAGAAAAACAACACAAATGGCGCACGAAGTGCGACTCCCCCAAGCTGAAGTTTGCATTGCCCTCAATGCAATAAGAGTGAGTACGGGAGGGCAATGAAAATGGGGGGGATACGCACAGACACGAAAAGAAATGAAAACGAGGAAAACACATAGATGAAACCGAAAAAGAAAGAAAGATCAAAATCAAAACCAAACAATACAAAAATAAAAATAAAATAAAATTACACGACACGACACTCAAAAAGTGAAAAACAAACACACACAAAAAATGAGAAAAACAAACAAAACACGACAGCACACCAAAACAGACGTCCCCCAAGCTAGACTAAAGAGTGCTAGCGAAATGATATGATCAATGAAATGCAGAGATGTGCAAGGGGGGGTCAAAAACAAAAGAGAGGTGAAGTCAGAAAGCAGGAGGAGCTGAGTCCTCGTCCTCCTCGGAAGAGGGTGTGGATGGGTGGTCGGGGGAGGCTGGGGGTGTGCTGAGAAGTGGGGGAAGAGGCGAAGTAGTAGGGGCAGTGGTGGTGTGAACAATGGGACGAGTGTCGGTGGTGGTGGGTGGTGGTGGTAGGAAGGCGATCAAGGCGGTGGTGAGAGGAATAGAAGTGGAGGAAGTAGGTACGGTGGTGACGGTAGTGGGAGGTGGTGGGAGGGATCTGGAGCGCACCGGCAATTTCCTCCGGCACACGTATGGAGTGACGGAGGAGGAGTGAGGTAGCGTGGGTGCGGTGGAAGTGGTCGGGAGGGGTGAAGTGGATGCTGGGATGGGATGTGAAGAGGGAGGGGAGGAATGTGGTGAGGGGGTGATGGATGTGGAGAAGTGTGGGTGGGTGGAGGAGAAGATCGCCTGGGTGGTGAAGGTGGGGGTGGTGAAGGTGGAGGTGGTCCGTGGATATGGGTAAGAAGGCGGAGAATGGCCGCCACGTTCCTCTCAAGTGCGAGGAAACGTGGGTGAGTAAGAAAGGAGGATGGCGATGGGTCCGAGGAAACAGAGGACATGGCGAGCTCACGAAGGGCAGCGACCTCCCTCTCAAGTCCTAGACGGGTAGATACCTGACGGCGACCAAAAGACGTAGACTGACGCGAGGCAGAGGTGGTGCCGCCAGGTAAGGTCGAAGAGGTGCTGGCGGCAGTGGTCATGCCAGCACAGGAGACAAGGCCAGAAATGGCCGCAAGGAGGTGCTCAGACGTGATCGGTCCCGGAGCAGAAACGGGACGACTCGGGCCAGCCCCTAAATCTCCCCCAGACGCAGGGATATCCTGCTCGCCTAAGTGGGCGGCAGGGGACGGTGATCTGCGGGCGTCTGCGGGAAATAAAGGGAGATTCAACCCAGCTAAGAAATCGGGATCATGAGGGAAAGTCCAATCTCCCACGAGAGCAAGGGTCATGCGAGCGGGGTTGGGCAGAATGGTGTAAGGGGCTGGGGGTGGCCATAATGAAATATGAAGTGGCCATCCGAGAGGGGTTTGATCATGTGGATGTGCCGCAGGACATCAATATCAAGATGTGAGGGTCCTGCGGCAGCAGGAAGATTACCGGGGATGGTAATATTGAATTGGGCGTGAGAGCAGATGATCGTGATGATGCCCCCGCAACAGAACTTCCCCTTACTGGCCCGGCTGATCTCGAGTAGCTTGTAAACAAGACAATCACCGCCATGGATGGGGACGGTAGGGGCCCTGAAGCTAACTCCATCATCATCCCGGACATAAGGAAAAGTCATGGCCCAAAGGATAAAAAGGTCAGGGATAGTCACAGTGCCTGACTCGTCCCTAGGAAAGAATGCAGATGAAATGATTCTGTGGGCCAATCGAAACACGGGATGAATGATGGAGGAGGCCTTGGCCCGACCTCGGGGGTAGTCACAGATCAATGTGAGGCGGAACCAGAACTGATCGACATCAAACTCGGGCGTGTACCCGTAGTGTCGGATGGCATCATCCCCGAGATTGGGGAAACCAAATATATCATTAATCGTATTCAGATTTGTGGTGACACTACGGTTACGCACCCTGAATCTAATGATCGACCCGGACTCCCAGACAAGTGTAGAGAGGAATTCGAGTGTGAGGGCCGGGTAGGATATGGCATGTGTATTACGAAAGGCTAACCACCCTAAGTTAGCGAAAAGAGATTCGACCTCGGTGAAGACACCGAGATCGACAAGTGAACGTGCGTGTGGGAACTTGGTGGATAGATGCCCTCGAGCATCAAGCCTACGGTAAAAATCTTTGTGCTCCTGGTTCCGAAAAATATACCCGTGTGGGCCCAACATTGGGTCCACAGGGGGAATAACAGGTGGAGGAGGGCCAAGTGTAAGTGCTCGTGCACGGGAAGGGGGGCATGTTTGTTTTCGTCTCTTTCGAGACGGCTCCTCTTCCCTCATGATACCCTTCCCCTTATCCTTATCTTTAGCCATGTGTGTGTGTGCGAGCAAGAATTAGTGCAAAAATCGTGGATGCACACCAACACAAGCAAACGAGCAAGCACAATAAATAGGGCAAATGTATAAAATAAGCTTAGGAGCGAGTTTACCCAAGCGGAGTGGCGGAGCTTGCTCGTTGATGCCCCCACACTGTTCAGCGAGAGTAGCGTGGAGCCGCGGCGAACTCCTTCGGCAATAATTTTCGAAATGGGGGTGGTTCGGGGGAAAATTAGGTCAAAATCTCGGAATGGGAGGAGAGAGAGGGTGTAGATGATGGAGGGGTTGATGAAGGAGGTGGAGAGTGGGAGTAATGGAGGAGTAGAGGGCGTGGGGGAGTGAAGATCGGTTGTTGGCGAAGAGGGGAAGGCGAAACGACGGCGGATTTTGGGGGTTTTTGCGATCGGGCGAGATGGAAACGAGCGGGTGTCGGGGGGGTTTATATAGGGTTTTAAGTCGAACCGATCGGGTGACTTGTCACCCGATCGGTTGACTGTTAGGTCGAAAATCTTGCCGAAGAAATGCTACAGGCGAACCGATCGGGTTACTTTTCAACCGATCGGTTGGACGCTCCACTCAATTTCCCGAGATCTTAGGGCTGCTCACCCGGTCAGGTCAACCGATCGCGCTCGAACTCAACCGATCGGTTGATATTCCCCAAAATTTCCCGAGAGTTCTCCCCAGCTCACCCGGTCTGCAACCCGGTCTCTTCATTACTCAACCGATCGGGTCATATGGGGACAGATCTCGGCATGTATCTGATACAGCCCAACCGATCGGGTCAGTTATCAACCGATCGGTTGGGGCCTGTTTCCTGCAAAAACCAAGAAATTTGCTTAAGTCCCCGAACGGATGTTCTCGCGGCTGATTTTATTTATAAAAATAGATAAAATAAAGTAAAAATTAACGCTAAAAAGTGGGAAAAAGTTTAGAACATGGGTTGCCTCCCATGAAGCGCACTTGTTTAACGTCGTTGGCTCGACGCCCGCAAGAGATGCTCATGGTGGCTGATACGGGTGATGCCCAAACTTCGGCATCTCTTCCTTGTTGGAGCTGAAGGCGCTTGGAGTAGTCAGCGGCTGGAAAAATACTTGCTCGACTACCCTCCCTTTGTTCTTGAGATCCGGGGGCTTTTCCTTGGTGTTGGCGCTTCCCGCCATCTTCTTCAGGATCCGGACCTCGTCTTTAGTGAGGTCCGTGAGCTCTTTCCCCGTTCTCCTCGCAGGAGGAGTCTTGGGGAACCCGGGAGGGGTCGTTCTTGCTGCACTTGGTTTTCCAGCAGCTTCTTTGTCTTCGGGGCCTTCTTCATCTTCTAAATCCCCCAAGTCATCGGGGGGGGGGGGGGGGTTTCTCAGGAGAATCTCCCATGAGCTCTCCTCTACAGCTTTTTCTTCTTCTATCTCAAGCAAATTGCACCGGAGGTCATCAGGAGGATCGGGGTGCTTCATAGATAATCCCAGGTCAAACTCAACTTTCTCTCCGCCGACGTTCAAAGATAGTTTTCCGTTCTTCACATCTATTAGAACGCCAGCAGTGGCCATGAAAGGCCGTCCCAGGATAATGGGGGTGTGTGCGTCTTCGGGCATGTCCATGACCACAAAGTCCACAGGCACATGCACCCCTCTCACATTCACGGGAAGGTCATCCACAACTCCCACCGGATATTTTACCGACCGGTCAGCAAGTTGCAGGGTCATCCCGGTGGGCTCCAAATCACCCATTCCTATTCTCTTGTACATCGACAAGGGCATCAAGCTAACACTCGCTCCGAGATCGACGAGTGCACGATGAATCTTCACTGCTCCGATCGTGCAAGGAATGGAAAAGCTCCCCGGGTCTTTAAGTTTCGGCGGATTTGCCCTCTGGATAAGAGCGCTACACTCCGCCGTCAACATTACTTTCTCCTTTCTCGACCCTCTAGTCACCAAATCTTTCAAGAATTTTGCATAGGAGGGGATTGTTTCGATTGCTTCTAGGAAGGGGATCTGCAAACTCAGGTCCTTGACCATGGCGAAGAACTTGCCATATTTCTCATCAATTTTTGCCTGAGCCAACTGTTGGGGAAATGGCACAACGGGTTTATACACTTTAGGGCTCTCTTCCTCCTTCTTCTCTTTCTCTTCTTCAGAGACTCCCTCCGGAGTCATAGGATTTGATGACGAAGCACCAGCGTCATTTGATTTTTCAGTTGGTCTCTCAACGACCAATGGTGCTTCCGGGTTGCTAGGGGGCACTCTAGTAGGAATTTGTGTCCCGCTTCTCAGAACGATAGCGGACACATTCGCGTGCTCGTGCACGAGTGCCAATGTCTGGGGTGCTCCCCTCGGGTTCACCTTCGGTTGTGGCGGCAATTGGTTTTGCGACCTTGTAAGGTTCGCCACTTGTAACCCCAGCTGGGTTACTTGGTCCGTGAGGGTCCGCTGACCCATTTCCAGCTTCTGGTTGATCCTCTCCTGGTTGGTAATATATTGAGTCAAGAGAGACTCAACCGGAGAGACGGCCCTCTGTTGGCCATACTGCTGCTGCTATTGGAACGGCTGATGGTTCTTGGGGGCGTAGGATTGTTGCTGAGATGGTTGCTGCTGATATTGTTGCTGTTGAAACTGACTCTGCTGTGGCCTAGCCGGCTGATATGCTTGTTGCTGCGGTTGCTGAGGCGGCGAGGGCTGAAATGGTGGCCGGTAACTGAAATTCGGGTGGTTCCGGTTGTTGGGAGAGTAGGCCGGGTTGGAATTTGTCCTTGGTGGATATGGCGCATTCCCCGTGGGGTTGTAAAATAGTGCGCTCGCCTGATCCAACAGTGGTGAGATGTCACCACCGTCGAATTCCCCAAGGAATTCGGACTCTACCGCAGAAACTTGCTGTGTACCGGCCCCACCGGCTCCTACCATCAGTGCGGAGATCTGGGTCGAAAGCAAGTCAAACTTGCTTGAAAGTTTGTCGACGTCCTCGACTCTGTGTATACCCCCAGTTCTTGGTGTGGCTCTCTCGTCACACCACCGCTCATTGTTGGATGCCATATTTTCCAGAATATTCCCGACATCTTCCTCGCTTCTAGACATGAAGGAACCCCCAGCCGCGACGTCCATAGAAGATTTCAGGTCATCCCTCAACCCATTGTAGAACAGATTGATAATCTGCCACTTCGGAAGCTCATGGTGAGGGCATCTTCTTTGCATCTCTTTATATCTCGTCCAAGCTTCATGCAAGGACTCGTGGCTGGCCTGGGAGAAGGAGGAGATCTCACTCCTTAACTTCATGGTCTTCCCGGAGGAAAGAACTTTGTCAGAAAAGCATTGGAGAGCTTCTCCCAGGTGTTGAAAGTGTTGGGGTCCTTCCCCCTTAGCCATTGCTTGGCTTTGTCTCGTAAAGAGAAGGGGAACAGCTTCAGACGGATAGCCTCTGTCGTGACACCATTGATCCGGAAGGTGTCACACTTCTCCAAGAAGGAGTCTAGATGCTCGATCGGGCTCTCCATGGTTGCACCCGCAAACTGATCCTGCTGGATCCACGTCACCAATGACGGCTTTAGCTCAAAGCTTTGGGCCGTGATAGCTGGAGGACGGATGGCGGAAGTGGACTCGATAGATGGCATCGAGTATTCCAGCAGAGACTTCTGAGGTGGGGTGTTCTCCTCCATGGATTCGGGATCTTCCCTTCTCCGCTTCTCGGCGGCCAAGCGCCTAAGGGTTGCGTTAATCTCTGGATCGAGAGGGATCAAGTCGTCAAGACTCCTTGAACTCCTGCGCATGAAAAACAACAAACACCCGTGAAGCGACAAGTGGGAAAGAGACAGATAAAATAAGAAATAAAAATAAGAAAAATAAAAAGAAAATGGAGAATGCGAAAATTACCGCGAGGTAGGGATGTGAGCTAGACACGAGGGTTCATGAGATCCTAAAATAACAAGCACGTTGCCTCCCCGGCAACGGCGCCATAAACTTGACCGGCGCCCCGCTTGCGTCGCGGCGGCGCGGTGTCGTTTACCGCAAGTTTCACGGTTAGTGTAGGGTGCGGGAATATCGAACTCAGGGAGGCGAGGTTGTGCTTGGGTCAGGTAGGACCTAAATCACCCCGAGGGGCGAGCTAGCCCGAATCGGTGGTTGGTTGTCACGAAAGAAAATAAAAGCGTATGAACGAAAAGAAAGTAAACCCGGGACTTTGGTTTCCAACCCGACGAGAGACTCTCACCGATACGGCCTACGGGTATGGATAGCGATCGAGATTAGGGTCTAATGGTGAGACGTTGCCTCTGAAAGTGGTACCGGTGTCCCATGGGCCCGATATTCCGGTCGGTGCCCAGGATGATACACCGGACTTCCCGGATTCGATCAGTGGGCACTCCCGTGTCCATTAACACTGATCGATCCCGGGAGCACTAAGTCCGCAACGATATCTCCCAACGTCTCATCCTGCCGCTCCCGCATGCTAGGATTTGGCGTCTACGCTAAAGGCGTGAGCTATGGCTAGGGAGTCAACCGCCACGTTTATTCCCCCTTGGCCCGACGGTCAAAGGCGGTCTTTTTCCCGCCGATGACAATGAAACGCCCCGCGTAACCATTAGATTCCTACTCCCTATCGATTTCCTAACCCTATGGACGCATCGGGAAGAGCCCCCGAAGGGGTTTCCACCAAAATCCATGATTTGGGAACTACTCACAAAAATTCCTGAAAAAGCAATCTAAATGAAATTTAACCGTTGGAATCATAATCGGACAACTGCAATGCGGAAGTAATAGAGTAATAAAGACAATACTAAAATTTTAGAAAGATCCGAAAACTTACAAAAGAGTAACAATTACAGCCGTCACAAGGAAATAAAACAGTAGAAAAACAGCAACTCCCGTTTCTGGAACCCTAGGGGCTCTATATATAGGCCGTCGCATCAACCGATCGGTTGACAAGTCAACCGATCGGTTGATCCGTTACAAATAAATATCAGAAAACGGCGAGTTTTCACCCGATCACATGAACCGATCGGGTGAGTTCTTGAGCGACCGGTTGGATCTTGGAGCGGTCGGGTGAATCGGCCGGTTCGACGTCCGTGTCTTCAGCTCATCTTTCTCAGCTACAGATGAACCGATCGGGTGAGAGTCACCCGATCGGTTGGCGCTTTGCTTCAAGAAAACAGAGAATAGCCCCCGCTGAACCGGTCTGTGAACCGGTCGGGTGACTTCGTTGTGAGCTGCGGCAGAGACCGGTTGGTGCACGCGTGCATCACCCGATCGGTTGGAGATGACCAACCGACCGGGTGAGGGTTTGAAAGATGAATACTTCGCCGTTTGACTCCCTGGATCACGCGTGACTTCTCCCGTTGCTCCGGGGACTTGGGATATCATCGTAAAGCATCCCCTACGTGGTCAATCCCCTGCAATCATGGAAAAACAAAGAAAAGTGAAAGAAAACGGGAAAATACACGAAAACAAATAAGAGACGGCGGTGAAATATGGAGAAACACGAAAGAAAACATGCGTGAATGTATGAAATATAAACGCACGTCAGGCAGCAAGGTCTACTATTAAGGAGAATGCCAATGCCGAGGTGGCTCTGAGGAAACATTCGAAGGAGCAGCTATCCGAGGAGAGGGAGAAGGGGCAGTAGAAGAGAGCCAGTTTCCAGGCTTGGATTACCAAGCTAATGGCAATTAACTCATAGACGGACGTTGAAGATGCGGTGGTGGAGAATTTTAAAGTGGACGTCTTTGCACCTCGCCAAAATGTTTTCCACGGTCTTCTTCCATTGCGAGGAAATTCATTACTTAGGTGTTATCTTTGAACAACTTGAGATGATACCTGGGGAAGGCAAAGCTCCAAGCCAAGGTGTCAGCCCTCTTATCTAGAATGTAGCCGCTACGTCTGAGACCACCGATGAAGCATTGCCTCCAGAAGACCTAACTCCCGAAACCCCGGCCTTGTGATTATCATTTGTATCTATTTTCCTTCTTCTTTTGTACGGGATCTGCCCACTTTTGTAAGTACATACTTTGTCTTCCTTCATTAATAAAATTTCTTTTATCAAAGAAGAAGTCTTAGCTCGTCTTAGGAGATCTCAGAGCTAGGGTAGAAGATCCGTGAATACTCTAAATCTTAGTTTAGAATTTGGATAAGAAGCTTCAAAATTAGCTCATCATACATCATAGAGGGCATTCAAGCTTAACAAAATATTCGCATCAGGCAGAAGACTTGAAGTAACTCTGAGCTCGGACTAGAAAAACTCCCAAGTCTCATGTCATAGAGGACCGAACTTGGCCTCGGTGCCATCTTCGTAAATTAGCTCATCTCGGTTTGTAAAGGGCCTCCAAGCTTAATAGAATCCCTGCATCAGGTAGAAGACTCAAGGATCTGAAAAAAATTCCCAAGTCTTAGGTCATCGAGGATCGAGCTCCAAGTCTTAGGTCATCAATGATCGAGCTCGGTCTCAGTGCCATAATTATGCCCCCTCGATAGCTCGGGCTCACGTACTATGAAGGTGGGGAGCACGATGTGTGGAATAGTGTCTCCCATATCCATGGTCAAGTCATCGTAAAGAAGAGTCAACCCTGGCCCCCAAGTCTAGAGTGGTTTGGTAAGTGGAACAAAGATGGACTGGATAGGAAGCTTCAAAATTAGCTTGTCTTACATCATATACGTCTTACATCATATAGGGCCTTCAAGCTTAACAAAATATTCGCATCAGGCATAAGACTTGAAGTAACTCTGAGCTCAGACTTGAAAAATTCCCAAGTCTCAGGTCATAGAGGACCGAACTTGGCCTCGGTGCCATCTCCATAAATTAGCTCATCTCAGTTCGTAGAGGACCTCCAAGCTTAATAGAATCTCTGCATCAAGTAAAAGACTCGAGGCTCTGAAAAAAATTCCCAAGTCTTAGGTCATCGAGGATCGAGCTCCAAGTCTTAAGTTATCAAGGATAAAGCTCGGTCTCAGTGCCATAATTATGCCCCCTCGATAGCTTGGGCTCACGTACTATAAAGGTGGTGAGCACAATGTGTGGAATAGTGTCTCCCCTATCCATGGTCAAGTTAGTCGTAGAGAAGAGTGATCACTCCGTATTTTACACCTTTTTTCTGCATGTTTGCATGCCATTTAGATCGCTCAAATCGTGTTTTTCGCGTTTATTGGACAATATTGCGATGCTTTTCACGATTTGTTGTTTTTGTCGTATTTCAGGAGATTTGGAGCGATTTGGAGTGATTCTGAGATGCACCCACTCCGGAGTGTCACCGACAACTCTCTTGAGGGGTATTTTGCTATTGGAGAGGAGTGGAAGAGGAAAGAACATCGTAGGAGCGACGAGGAGGCAAAAAACATGAAGAATGGGCATTTTCAGCATGCCACTCGGCCGAGTGAAGGAGTCACTCGGCCGACCATCAGAAGCCCGCTCGGCCGGCCGGATCGGACACGCAACAGGCGTGCACTCGGCCGAGCATCGCCAAGTCACTCGGCCGAACCACGGATACCCACTCGCCCGAGTGGCGTCAAGACGGCGGCAGCAAAAATCCCAGACTTACTGTTTTTATACAGACAATTTCCGAGTCGCGGTCCGCCCGAGTGACAATCGACGTCCGCCCGAGTGACAAATGACGTCCGCCCGAGTGACTAAAGGCCGTCCGCCAGAGTGACCTGCGAGGAGACGACCCCCGAGCCCCCAACTCTCTATTTTTGTACAGGGTTCGTCACTCGGCCGAGTGACATTTGTCACTCGGCCGAGTGAGCCGCGCTGCTTGTAGCCTAAAGTGCGATTTTGAGGCTGCGCAGGGGCATTTTCATCAGGGTTTTTTGGGCGATTTTGGGGGGTATTTAACCCCAGTTTTTAACCTAGTTTAGGGAGCTTTTTCAGAACTTTTTGCAGCCTTTTTAGATTAACTTTTTCGGGATTAGATTGAGCTTTTAGAGAGGAGAGAAAAGTGAGATTTTGTTGGATGCTATCTTGTTCTTCATTGGTTTGTCTCTCTTTCTCTCAAAAACTCCATTTTTATTGATATTTTGAATATAGCAATGAATTCTATTGATTTTGATTGTGAATTTCTATTGAATTTGATTATGAATTGTGAGTAGTTCATCGTCTTAGGGCGTAGGGATGAACCCTACGAGCCCAATTTCGAATTTGTGATGAATTGGTGAAACTATTGCTAGGATTGATTAGGGTTAGTTTGGGATTGCTATAATACGAATAGCTAGGGATTCATATCGATTGGGATTTGCAAGAGATTGGATCCCAATTCGATAGGAAGCCCTAGATATTCGAATTGGGTTGCAATTGAAGTTCTCCGGAATCGGTTTGCAAGAGATTGGACCGAAACTAGGGTTTTCGATTCCAATTCTATACCAATACCCGTTTGCAAGAGATTGGACGGGTAGGAACTATCCCAACCTAGGTCGTAGCTCGAGTTTGCACGATAGTGGGCTCGAGACACGATTGAACGATGATGTTGTTCTTCACGCTAGCTTGCCTAGGTTAGGGTTTGCAAGAGATTGGACCCTACCCGAGGTTTGCTATAGACCGGCAACAGCGCGAGAGCGTGAGCTTGGTTCTACATTTAGTTGCAACTAGTTCACCCAAAATTCAAGTCTAGCAATTGTGAAACCTACGAATCACAATGATGAGATACGGCAAGTAGCGGGGACTCCCTATCCCCTAAGCGTCTTTATTAATTTGTTATTCCTTTATTACATCTGAACGACTGTGACCGCATATTTGCGAACATTTCTCGACTTTTCCTATAGCCAGGTGATTGAAGAAGACACTGTTATTAAGCCTCCATGTGTTCGATACCCGCTCGTCGCTACACCGTACGCTTGCGGTAAGACTACAGTGTTGCCGCTCCGGGACGTGTATCCGGGGCGCGATCAAGTTTTTGGCGCCATTGCCGGGGAGCGCAATAGTGTTTGATTTTATCTACCTAGCTATTTCTTTTTTATCATTTCTATTTTTATTTTACCCTTCCTTTGTGATGACTATTTCTTTGAAACTCTTTTCTCCCTTGCATGTACACGAGGTCCTCGGCAAACCCCGAAGAAATACTATACGATCCGGAGATCGAGCGTACATTGAGGAGGATCCGAGCGGATAGGAGACTTGATACTGAAGGGAATTTTATGACCGAACCTGAGACACCTGAAGGCTTGGCGGATCGAATGGAGAGGATCATTTCCATAAGAGATAGGCTTCGGCCTAAGACTTCTTCCACGACCTCGTTCATAGCCATGCCGGAGTTGGCGGCCGACAAAAATTTCGAATTGAAGACCGGATTGGTGGTCATTATGCAACAAGACCCTTTTCATGGGAACTCCCATGAAAACCCTCATTACCACATCCAGCTCTTCCTATCAAAATGTGCCACCTTCCAGATGCCAAGCGTCTCCATAGATGCTATCATACTGTGCCTCTTCCCTTTCACACTCAAGGACAAGGCATTATATTGGTTGAGGACGCAAGCTGAAGGAATCTTCACCACTTGGGATGAATTGGCGAGTGCCTTCATCGACAAATTTACACGCCCTCTAAGACAGTGAAGATAAGAAGTGCTCTCATGTCCTTTAAGCAAGGACCACAAGAAACTCTCTATGAAGCATGGGAGCTCTTCAAGGACTTGCAACATCAATGCCCCCATCATAGCATTGTGGATTGGGAGCTTGTCCACAGCTTCTACAATGGACTCCAACCGGGCATGAAGCAGATTATTGATGCCACGACAAATGGAGCCATTTTGTCGAAGACTCCCGATGAAGCTACGGCCTTGCTTGAGGAGATGGCCTCGAACAACCAACAATGGGGGGACGAGCGAGGACATTCTTCATCCTCCTTGAAGCCCACAAGTATCTATGAGGCCAAGGTCGTGGCGGAGCTTTCTAGCAAGTTTGATTCTCTCCACAAGGTAGTGAAGAAATTGGAGAAATTCATTACGGAGCCTCAAGGAGCCCCTTCTACATCCATACCGACAAATCATATGAGCGATTGGCAAGATCAATCCCAATCCATATATGTAGGAGGAGAGCAAGGAGAAGGAGCTTTGGAGCAAGTTCAATACGTCGCGGGGAATTCTAGATATTGGGCCAATCCGGCCGCTAGAAACCATCCGGGTTTCTCATATGCCAATAATGATGGTGCATTGAACCCCCCGCCACAACAACATCCTCAAGCCCGGGCTCCATCACCACCACAACCGAATTATCCACCAAGGGGGCCACCGCAACAAAATTTCCCATCGAGGCAACAAGTGGGACCTTATAGGCCACCCGGGTATAATCAAGGGTGGAGAAATCCCAACCCTCCACAAGCTCAACAACGTTCGGATTTTGAAGCTAAGGTGGATGAGTTTATGGCGGAACAAAGGAAGATTAATGCCACATTGAAGGCGGGTCAAAATTCTCTCGCCACCGTCGTCGCTCAAATTGGGGAGCAACTTGCGTTGCTCAATAAAAACAATCAACAATTACCAGCTCAACCCGAGCCGAATCCACGGGGCAACACCGGCCACATCAATGCGGTCGTTGCGGTTACAATGAGAGGAGGGAAGGATACCACCCCCCTTGACTCAAATTAAGGAACCCGTGGTGGAGAATCTACAAGAGAGCGAGCCGACAATTGAAGTAGGAAAAGAGAAGGAGCCGCAAGGGGAAGTGAAGTCTAGAGAGGAAGAGCTTATTGATGAGCGCCGATTTATGCCACCGGTGCCCTTCCCTCAACGGCTAGCTAGAGCCAAGATGGAGAAACGGCTAGCCAAGTTTCTCGAGTATTTGAGAGGGGTGAGCCTCAATATCCCCTTCCTCGATGCTATAGTGGAAATCCCATCTTACGCCAAGTTCTTAAAGGACTTGATCACGGAAAAGAAGAGGAAGGAGAAGATCATGCTCGCGGAGGAAGGGACTTGGTTCACAAAGAGGGAGAAGGAGCCCGCCAAATTTAAAGATTCAGGAAGTTTCCGAATTCCTTGCACTCTAGGCGGCGTCCCCCTACAAAAAGCATTGGTGGATTTGGGGGCTAGTGTTAGCCTCATGCCTCTCTCCATGTTCTGGGAGTTGAATACCGGCATGGATTTGAAGCCTACCGACATGCGGATTCAACTAGCGGACGGGAGGAATACAAGACCGGTTGGGATTGCGGAGGACATCCCACTCCAAGTTTCGGGGGGCATATGCTTGCCATGCGATTTCGTGATAATGGACATCAAGGAGGAGGGCGATACATCACTCATACTTGGATGCCCGTTCCTCGCCACCGCCGGTGTCATCGTCGATGTGTGGGAGGGGACCCTTACCTTGAACGTCGGCAACATCAAAGTGGAGCTTCATATACCGAAGGCAATGAAGCACATGTCGTATCACGAGGAGCTAGTTACATGGACCTCCTTGATGAGGTCATTGAAGAGGCGATCCCCCACTCCATCGGCGCACCCTACGAAGATAGCTTCGAAGAAGGCCTAAATTTGGCCGAGGAAGAAAAGATGGAGCACTCCCCCGATATCTCCATGGCAATTGATGATGGCGATGCTGATGTCGCAAGAATACGGGAGCTCTGTAAGCTCTCGAAGTTGAGGACTCCGAAGAAAGCTCCACCGATACGATGATCGGTGTCACCGGCAAAGCCTAAGACCGGAGCAAGCTCTAGCTTGGGGGAGCCACCCCCCAACATTTCCCATGACGAAGGGGTGCTGAGGAAGACCTCACACCACCATGATCCAAATCCGAGTGGTCTTCCGAGCAAGTTCGACGGGTGCATCTCGTATGCACCCAACATCAAGCGTTAATTGAAAATCAAAAGGAGTCGAGCTCAAGACCTTAAACGAGCGCTTGTCGGGAGGCAACCCGACGGTTATCACATTTTTTCTATTTTAATTTTTATTTTTGTTTTAGAATTTATAGTGTTTTTGAGTCGTTTGCCCAAAAAATTTTGACAACGGGTCCTATTTTCTTTGACAGGAGAGGAGAACGGGATATCTATCATATGGAGGATGACCAAGGAAAAGAGGAGCACTCCATGGACGTGCTCGAGGATTAGGAGAAGGAAGAAACCACCTGAAAGAAGAAAAACAGAGATTAGAGCCAAAACGAAGCATCACAGCAGAAAACAGAGCCTCACTCGGCCGAGTACCATAGCCACTCGGCCGAGCAAGCAACGTCGTCCGCCCGAGTGGCCCACCAACGAGGGAAGTCTGATGTACCCAACTCTCTGTCTTTTTTGTGATTTCAGTATAAACTGCCACTCGGCCGAGTATATATCTTCACTCGGCCGAGTGAAACTGATACGCTCCTAGGGCGAGAATTGCCGAGTAGCTTGTGCCACTCGGCTGAATGAACTTTTTCCACTCGGCCGAGGGTGGCAAAGCCACTCGGCCGAGTCGTAAGCGGCGAGGAGTTTTTAAAAATAATTTCGTTACGATCACTCGGTCGAGTGACATAGTCACTCGGCCGAGTCGTAACTAATCCTATATAAGCTGACACGGGCTCGGCGCGGAATTCGAAGCGACAAAATTCTCGATCGCCCGAACCCGCGCCTCGTCCGACCCTCGCTCACCCGCTGCGACCGCCCACTCGCCCGATTGCCGCGCCCGCCAGTTCGACCACCGCGCCACCACCGGTCGACGTCGACCACCGCTCTGATCGACCGCCGGCGACGTCCCTCGCCGCCGGCCGACCTCCGGTAACCCGATTTTGCCCCATTTCTCCATTTTCTCCTATTTTTTGACGATCCGTGCACAAATCGAGCCCCTAAATCAAATTAATTTCATTATCTATCTATTATACCCCTAACCCCCCATGTATTTCAAATTTTACACGCTGATATCGTTGTTTGATGTGCAGGCTATCTTGGGGAGCTTAGGGGAGCTTAGGGGAGCTTCCGGGCGCGCTTTTGGCCTTGTAGAGTCGGCGTCTTCGCACACATCCGCTTTTTTGCTCTCACGGCGTGTTCAGGTACCTTCGTTCCATTATTTTTG
Organism: Scilla litardierei; assembly: GCA_030789695.1. Lineage (NCBI taxonomy): Eukaryota > Viridiplantae > Streptophyta > Magnoliopsida > Asparagales > Asparagaceae > Scilla > Scilla litardierei. Next base: position 438,936,433 of record CM061142.1, on the reverse strand, counting down.
GCACACCACATTTTATATTAGTTGGGTGATCGCTCGGGGCACGCATGCCGCCCCGAACACGGCCACGCACTAGGAGAGCTTCCGCCAAGCGGATGCGACCGGATGAGCCCGGCCCCTCCCACAAGAGGAGGACTCTCCTCCGCCTACACCACCTCACCCCACACATCCACAGCCTGCCGATCCAGTCCACCCACAGCCACTTCAAGCCGAGCCCATCCACCCACAGCCACCACCGGCTCCTATCGTCGGGCCCTTGGGTATTACGTTCCGAGACGATGCACATCACGTCATTTTTGAGCGTATCGCCCAGCGCTCGATAGTGCCCTCCAGGTTCGCACACCTTGCAGACCTAGACCGCCTGGGGGTACTCGAGGGGATGCTCACATTGTACGACAACGTGGGTTGGCGAGATTTTCTTTCCGTGTCGGCGGACACTTACGTCCGTCCGACACTCAAGGTACTCAGCTTGATCGCCCGGACCGCTGAGGGATGCTCCTTTCGACTTATGGATCGAGAGTGTCAGATCACTCTCGATATTCTTCGAGCGTTCTTTCAGTGGCCCGCAGTCCCCACGCCCGACCGAGCCTACGCCCCCATACACATCCCTCCCCCATCCTTCGATTCACACGCCTTTTGGGCCAGGATCACGGGTTTACCTCAGGCCTTTGACCCTAGTAGGGCCAAGGCCTCGGCCATAGTCCACCCATGCCTCCGCATAGCACAGCTCCTTATGGCGACCACCTTTCTAGCGAGGTACGAGCCTGGGACGAAGTCGACGCCTGAGCTCTATATGCTCTACGCGATGACTCGCCCCAGAGTTCTTGATAGGGATGGTGTTACGATAGTCCCCACCATTGAGATTGACGTCGCTAGCTGGTTTTTGGACCGCATCATCGTATCGGTGGGCGCTCGCTCCCCGATATGTTGCGGCGGCCTGATCACCCTGCTAGCTCTGATGACCGGCGAGGACCTACCGGCCGACATGCATCGACCTTCGGGCCCTACTTCACTCTCGATAGACGTTATGACCCGGATGAAGATGCTTCGTCCGCACGGCCAGTGGCACTGGGTTTGGTTGCACGGTCCTTTCGGTGCTGACTACATGATCCTCCCGAGCCTTGCTCGGACACACATAGGACCAGCACACGAGGACTGGCTTCCGGTGATGGATCTCCTGATCCCTGCCGCCTACGTGCTTGAGGCCGAGGAGGCTGAGCAGGCACACCCTGCACCTGTAGACCCTGTGTTCCCTCAGCCTGAGCCTGCACTTTCTGCTGCTCCCGACACTTCTGCCCCCACTTCTGCCAGTGTCGGGAGTACACTTGCTGAGCCGTCTTCCACTACCACCACGCCTACCACCACCACCACTGTTGTGCCCCTGTCGGTTGAGCCACTCACCTCTCTGCTACCCGAGCATCCACCCACCATACTTGAGAGCGGCGAGCCTTCCTTCACTTCCGTCGTGGAGACCCTATCCACTTTGATCTCCGCTGGGGTTTCACCTTTTGGACCCCACACTTCCTCCCCAGCGGTTGACCTTTCTGTCTCCACGGCAGCCGTCCTATCTGAGAGTGTCGTGACGTCTGTTCCCACGTCTGTGTCACTGACCTCTCTCGCTGCCTCGCCACTGATTCCACCTTCCACTTCCACTGCTGCTGCTTCCACCTCACACCAGCCTGCGTCCCAGCCTCGCACTGAGGCTGGGCATCCACTAGTGAGCACAGCACCCTTTCGACCCATGCATGCTGTCCCGATCACCTACACTGCACGTATTAGACATCCCCGACCTGCTCAGCCAAGACCTATCTGTCCCTCCGCTCCACCACCCCCTGACGCCTTAGTTCAGAGCGTTCGCGCTCTTGAGGGGCGATGATGTTGGATATGGAAGACGTTAGTACACCCTTGTAGGGGATGTACGAGGGAATACGGACCTCGAACGTCGCGTACACGAAGTCGTGCGCAAAGGGAATATGTTCCCTTGCGGAGAGGATCTCTAGATTGATGGGAAAGTCGCATTATATGTGCATAAGTGCATGCGACATATGGCTAATAAAGGGGTAATATCTTAAGCTTATATTGTACCATGCATATGGTACAACTTAAGCTTATAATATGCCATGTACGATGGTACACCTTAGTTAAATTGTTCCAAAGGAACAATTGCTCCTAAAATAACTACCTTGGGGGTTATAAATAAGACCCAAGGGTTAGCCATTTTCCTTACACTTTTGCATGGCATTCTTGCATGCATTTTCATTCTAGCGAAGCTCTGCCGAAATACTTCCTCTCCCTTTATCCAAGTTCTTAATCTAAAAGTAGAGATTTAGATTTTGGATTTAGTAGCCTTACTCCGTTCGTGAGAAGACTCGATCCGTCGTGGCGAATCCGAAGGCGAAGTTCATAGACTACCGTGCCGCATACGCAAGCGTATGTCTCAACTTCATTTATCGATCCTAACTCTGTTTTGGCAGGATCCTACATTGGTATCAGAGCCATACGGGTTCGCCCCGGTCAAACCGCCGCCCCGTCGAATCTATGAACGAGTCGTTGTCTTTTTCACGAATGGGTATCCTACCATTACGGATATGGTAGGAACGCTTCGTGACGGAGAGAACGCAGCGGTTGTTCTTTTCACGTTAGGGTCTCCTATCATTACGGATATGGTAGGAACTCTCCGTGACGGGAAGAACCGACCGTTCACGTAGTATGTTATTTTTCATTTTTGGCACACGGCCATTAGAAAATAACCACTTTCTCGATGAACAGGTGCTTCATCGACGAACCGGTGCTTCATCGAGGAAGAAGGTGGTGGTTATTCCCATCGGGGAAGATGAATTTTAGTGCATGTGCACCATGGCCAAATGGGCTATGTAGGCCATGCACCCCCATCCCCATGCGGAGGGGGTTGGCTACGGCCAATAACCACCGCGGCAACCCCCACCGGCGGGGGTGTGCGGCCACCCCACACAAGGGGAGGCCGGCCATGGCCAAAGGGCCATGGCCGGCCAAGGCAAAAATGGCCTTGGCCATGACCGGCCATGGCCGTCCATGGCCAGGCCGGCAGTGGCCGGCCAAGGCCAGGCCGGCCTGGCCGGCCTGGCCGGCCCTGGCAGTGGCCAGGGCCGGCGCCCTGGCCTCGGCCGGGCCTGGCCGGCCTCGGCCAGGGCAGAGGCCCTGGCCGGCCCTTGGCCAAGCCTCGGCCAGGGCAGAGGCCCTGGCCGGGAGAAGTTGCAGACCAAATAATTGGTCGACCAATTTGGTTGTTTTGGTCGACCAATCCGGCAGAAGGTCTTGGTCGATCGCAAACTTGCCGACTGACCCATATGGGGTGACAAAAGGCCTTGGTCAAACTCGAATGTGCCGATTAGCCCATACGGGGCTAACCACAGTGCCGACTAGTCCATACGGGGCTAACATTTTAATGAAGTTTTTCCTTGGGCTCTACTCCTTGAAGATTAGCCATAGTGCTCTACTTCATGTGAGATTAGCAATGTCATTGTGCTCTACTCTACGGAGATTAGCCAATGTACTTATGACGTTGTGCTCTACTCTACGGAGATTAGCCAATGTATTTTAAATTTTTTTTTGAAAAAGATGTTTTCAAATAGGTTATGTCCCGTCCTTAATCGGGATAGCGCAATTTAGAATTCCAAGTCCTACCTCGATCCGGCCATGGTTATCTAACCCATGGGTGTGTAAAACAGGTCTCGTGGCTTGGCAATTGTTGCGCTAAAATTCTTTACGCAAACTCTCACCTATTCCATTTTGAAAGTAATTTTCCGCTGCGAAGTACTATAAGAGTACGATTGTTTGATAAGTGATGGGGGAATATTGAAGGTTGTTCTAGATGGTGATTGGAATCATAGAGACCTTTTCGATTCTAGAACAACATCTTAATATTTTTCGAAAGTAACTTATCAAATATAATATAATTCCAAGTGGGATTTGAATTTTTAGAACTATCCAAATGGGATATTCTATTATCATTTCAAGTGGGAGATATATTTTAAGAATTTTTATGCAATGTTTTGATCAAACCTTCGGTTTTGTGTCTTTTGCAGCATTTTAAAAGTAAAATGTCTTCCGCTTCAAAGAATATCGTCGCTGAGTTAAACAAAGGTGAAAAACTCAACGGCGATAATTACAAACTTTGGTCCATCAAGATACAATACGTTCTAGAGGAGCAAGAAGTGCTCGAAACTCTAAAGAACGTTATGATTGAACCCGAGTTGGGCACTACGGCCCAACACCGACGAGACAAGGAAGCTTTTGATGCTTGGGCTCAGAAGAACAAGATAGCGCGCATTACGTTATTAAGCAGTATGGCTGATGACATAATGCGCATCTTTTGAGAACATGACCTAGCCATGGACATATGGTCCAAGCTAGAGGAGAAGTTCGGTGGCACATCGGTGTCCAAACTTCGCTCCTTAACTATAAGGTTCGATTCATATAAGAAACGTCCAGATCATTCCATGGGGAAACATCTGCGACATATGGCGAACCTTATCTCGGAGTTAAAGGATGCAGGTCATGTGCTCACAGATGAGCAACAAATCCAAGCAGTCATACGTTCCCTACCAAATGGGTGGGATCAGATGAAGATGCATCTCACTCATAATGAGAGCATCAAGACCTTCAACGATGTTTCCAATTACCTCGAATTAGAGGAAGAGCGGCTTGCGGCTGCCAAGCCAAGTGCAGAAGTGCACATGGTTGCTAGTTCCTCACACGGGGGAAAGAAACGTAAAGATCGTTCGAAGTCTTCTAATGAACGTAATAAGCAACCTGAGTCTACCAAGGAACCCAAACATAAGGGTGGGCACAAGAAATGGCACAAGAAGAAAGACTTGAAAAGGATCAAGTGCTTCAAGTGCAACAAGCTCGGTCAATATGCTCGTTCGTGTACGAGTGGAAGTGACGAGGTAACTTGTAATACTAGTTACATATGTGTTTCTAGTTCACTATTTCTTGTGGAATCTAATCCATTTTGGGATAATTGATTCAGGTGCCACCGACCACATAGCAAAGGACAGACGGTCCTTCGTGGAGTATCACCGGATACCCCAAGGAATGAAGTGGATCAATGTAGGAAACAACACACGTGTTGAAGTGAAAGGCGTTGGGACTCGCAAGCTAGTCTTGGACAACGGCCGCACTCTCCTACTTCATGAAGTTCTCTTCATTCCATATATTCAAAGGAATATTAAAACTGTGGTCAATTTAATGGGTCTTGGTTATAGTTGGTTCCTTCATGATTGTAATATGGACCTATTTTGTAATAATTCCTTTATTGGTACTGGGTTTGTATTTCAAAGGATTTATTGTAATAAGTACAATGTATGATTTCTCATGTAATGAAAATTTCCTTGTGACAAATTCTTTGACTAATGAGTCTAATATAATTTGTTGGCACACAAGGCTTGGTCATATTGGACCAACGCGTATGGATAGATTTGCCAAACGTGGCTTTCTATCAAATGTTTCAAAGGTTGAAATGTCGACCTGCGAACATTGCCTTGTGGGGAAATCTTGTCGCAAGCCGTTTGGAACCGGCACAAGGGCCGAGGTTCCATTACAGCTTATCCATTCGGACATATGTGATCCGATGAATGTCAAGACAAGACGCGGAAAGTCCTATTTCATCACTTTTATTGATGATTTCACCCGATTCGGACATATCTATTTGATATCCCACAAAAGTGAAGCTTTGGCTTGCTTTAAAAACTATATGAGTTTAGTGGAGAATCAATTAGATCGCAAGATTAAGGTCTTGCGAACCGATAAGGGGCGGTGAATATCAATCAACAAGTTTTAAGAAACTTTGTGATGAAGAAGGCATGGTACATCAGGTAACTATGCCTTATACTCCTCAACAAAACGGTGTTGCAGAAAGGAGAAATAGGACTTTAATGGAAATGGTCCGTTCAATGATGGTGCAAGCTAACTTCCCAATCACCTTTTGGGGTGATGCATTATTGACGGCCGTTTTCATTTTAAACCGCGTACCCTTGAAATCAGTTAGCTCCACTCCTTATGGGTTGTGGAACCAAAGGTCTCCTGACTTAAACATTTAGAAACCTTGGGGTTGTGCATTCTACGCACATACTTCCTCCCATAAATATGGCAAACTTGGGCCAAGGGGAAGGAAATGTATCTTTAAACGATACACAGAAAACTCCAAAGGTTATGTTTTTGTTAGTCAGGAAGACAATGGTGGGCTAATTGAGTTTGAGTCGAGGGATGTCACTTTCTTGGAAAACGAGTTTTCAAGACAGGGCGAGATAAGTCAGGACTTATCTCTATTTGAGATTTATGATCAAGAAGGATTACCTCATTCGAGTGGGAGAATTCTTGGTGAAAACGAAGATACGTTTCAACCTTCACCAATGGATTATACGAATGACTATTATCCTATTCCATACGGGAATAATGATCCAAGTGGGAGCAATTCTAACGACATTTCAAGTGGGAGTGATATTAGAATTGATCTAACTTCGAGTCAACAAGGACTTGAAGAATCTCAAATACAACGTAGTAGTCATACAAGGTTGGCTCCTCTAACATTTGAGGTTGAAATTTCCGCAAACATTTATGATTTTACTACAAGAAAATGATGAGCCTGCTACTTTCAAACAGGCCATATTTTGCCCTGCAAAAGACAAATGGATGGAAGCGATGAAGGAGGAATTGAAATCCATGAAAGTTAACCAAGTCTGGGACTTAGTTAACTTACCCAGAGGACATAGAGCAATTGGGAACAAATGGGTTCTCAAGATTAAGCATAAGGCTGATGGCTCTAAAGATAGATATAAAGCTCGCCTTGTCGCGAAAGGTTTTACGCAACAGGAAGGGATAGACTACGAAGAGACCTTCTCACCTGTTGTGCGTTTTACCTCGATTCGCCATATTCTGGCAATGGTAGCTTGCTTAAACCTCGAATTACATCAGATGGATGTAAAGACTGCCTTTCTCAATGGAGAATTGGACGAGGAGATCTATATGGAACACCCAACAGGGTTTGTAAAAGAAGGAAATGAACTTAAGGTTTGTAAACTTCGTAAGTCCATATATGGTCTTAAATAATCCTCGAGGCAATGGTATATACGATTTCAAGAAGTTGTCTTATCAAATGAATTTTCCATGATTGATGAAGATAACTGCGTATATATCAAGAGGATTAAAAGCAAGCATGTTATTATGTCTCTATATGTAGATGACATTTTAATAACTAGAAATGACAAGGGCTTTGAGATGGATATCAAGGCTTGACTTTCATCAGTTTTGAGATGAAAGACATGGGGAAGTCACATATATCCTTGGAATTAAGATTTCAAGGAATCGTTCGAAGAAACTTCTTTCTCTTTCACAAGAGACTTATATAAAGAAGGTTCTAGAACGGTTTAATATGTAGGACTACAAGTCAAATTGATACTCCTATAAGCAGATGCGATAATTTATATCTGAAATCATGTCCAAAGAACCAAAAGGAAAGGGAAATTATGGAAAAAGTTCCATATTCCAGTGCAGTTGTTAGTCTTATGTACGCTATGATGCATACAAGACCAGACATCTGTTTTGCCGTTGGAATGGTAAGTCGTTACCGATCCAACCGAGGGCAAGAACACTGGAAAGCGGTTAAGAGCATAATGCAGTATCTTAAAGGAACTGCAGATTTGTAAAAGACTATGATAAAACCAAGAAGGTAGACATAAGGTACATATCTACGCATGAGATGATAGAGGATCAGCTTGCGAAAGCGATCCCCAGAAATGTGTTTTACAAACACTTATCATCTCAAGGATTGCGTAAGAGCTGAGTTGTACCAATGTAAATTCCCATGTCTGTAAATGATCAAAATTAATAAAAGAATAAGTTCTTTTTCCAACATTGCATATGAATTTCTTAAGAAATGTTTGTGTACATTTTTGAAATCTCAGCTGAATTGTGTGTATGTCGGACAGATTAAGGTTGGCTCTCTCACATGAGCAACCGCCTTATCTTATCAGATGGATAAGATAGACATGAGACTAGTTTAAAGTCAAAATCATTAGACGAATGATTTAGAGTCATGACTTAAATAAGATAGTCGAATGAAAGATCTACATCATATGTATGCTTACAAAAGATCTGAGATCTGTATCACAAGGATATTTAAAAAGGATCTCATAGGATTTTTTAAATCCTATCTGTCTTATGCAGGATGAGAGTCCGGGAATATTTCATGGGTAGTAAGGGGACTCAAAAGATAGGCACTGTGGTGTCTGATCTTTCATCCGTACAACATCATTAAGACATACTCTCCCTGGGAAAGGAGTGATGTTGTAATACGTGTTCATACCACGTATGCATTTCGACCACTGAGTTAGTAGCAATAGTGTTTGCTATTATATGAGACTCAAAGGCCATATGGGCCTTAACTCTTACCCTCAAGGACTCCAATTGGTTCATTTAGATTTGACGAGATGATCGCTATCTTAGCGTGTTGCTAATGGGCTATGATAATTCGGCTCGGCGGGGCACGTTAGAAAAGCGAATCAAGTCAAGATCAAAAGGTTCACAAGAAGAGGAAGATTGATTTCATATTCGCATTTGGACTTTAATGATTCAAAGCTGGCCAGCCAATTGTGATCCAGATGGGATTCAATTGTTGAATATAAAGTATAAGAAATGTGAAGAAATAATCTAGGGTAAAGCATGCGTTGAACTACTCAACTTTGCACCTTCGAGGTCGTTGTGTATCTCTAACAAGTGCACAACAACAGACTCTACGCGCATGACGGTCGCACGGTCTATTTCTCGGTATGATAGATGAAAGAACTAAGAGAAAGACGTTCTCTTACAATCCCCTCAAGTGTGAGTGGGAGATGTTGGATATGGAAGACGTTAGTACACCCTTGTAGGGGATGTACGAGGGAATACGGACCTCGAACGTCGCGTACACGAAGTCGTGCGCAAAGGGAATATGTTCCCTTGCGGAGAGGATCTCTAGATTGATGGAAAAGTCGCATTATATGTGCATAAGTGCATGCGACATATGGCTAATAAAGGGGTAATATCTTAAGCTTATATTGTACCATGCATATGGTACAACTTAAGCTTATAATATGCCATGTACGATGGTACACCTTAGTTAAATTGTTCCAAAGGAACAATTGCTCCTAAAATAACTACCTTGGGGGCTATAAATAAGACCCAAGGGTTAGCCATTTTCCTTACACTTTTGCATGGCATTCTTGCATGCATTTTCATTCTAGCGAAGCTCTGCCGAAATACTTCCTCTCCCTTTATCCAAGTTCTTAATCTAAAAGTAGAGATTTAGATTGTGGATTTAGTAGCCTTACTCCGTTCGTGAGAAGACTCGATCCGTCGTGGCGAATCCGAAGGCGAAGTTCGTAGACTACCGTGCCACATACGCAAGCGTAAGTCTCAACTTCATTTATCGATCCTAACTCTGTTTTGGCAGGATCCTACAGATGAGTGGACTCCGGGGCGATTTTAGGGCCCTGTCTTCCACAGTCACCGCCATACAGCACCGCCTCGAGCTACTTCCCGGCATTTACTTTTGCCTGACCCAGATCCTCGAGCGACTGCCCCCACCACCACCCACCCAGCAAACTGTCACCCAGCCACCCCCACCTCCGCCTCAGGACAGAGATGGCGCAGCACCACCAGCTTAGGCACACCCTTGATGCCATCGATATTTTTTGTCGTCATGATGCCCATTCTCTGCTTGGTCCTGATGAGTTTTTGCCCACCCCCCTCCCATCACTATTTTTGTCCACATTTTGATCATATCATTCTATATCCTTCTTCGGGAGTGAGGGAGAGTATTTTTGGTGACACACACATATCTGCATCGCTCTTATCCTTGCATGCATCACATCCGCATCATCTTTTCATTTTGTTTTTTATTTTATTTTATCTTTCTTTTTATCATGCATGCATACCCACCCCCCCACCCATTACCCGTCTCTCGGTGTGCCACACTTCGCACATTGAGGACACTGTGCACTTTAGCTTGGGGGAGTGAGTTCTCAAACTTTTTGCTTTTATCACCTTTTATTTTTAGTTTTTTTTTCACATTTTTCCACTTTTGCACCCTTTTTCGTCACTTTTTCATTTTTTTTACCATGCATCACGTTTTTCTTATTTTTCTTGTGTGCTGCATTGTAAATAGTTTTTATTTTTCTTTTGTCTTTATTTCTTTCATCTTTTGCTAGAGATGACCTTTCTGTGATGATGATGACGTGGTGTTAGCTTTCCTCTATATGCATGCTATATTTGTCATGTCATAGCTTTTTATTTCTGATATCATATTGTATGTTCTGCTTTGCATTTAGAAATAGTAACCCACTATCTTTTGCTGTATGAAAATGGATGAAATTCTATTATTAGCTGATGTCTGATTATTCATATGTATGCTATCGTAGAAAACACACCAAGATTCACGCATTGATGCTTATATCTGGAGTACTGCTTTCCTTTCTCACATCACTTCTATTTGCATGATTTGTACGCTTCACTTCGGGTTGATTGAAATGTTTGCTAGCTTTGATAAATCTGGATTAGTTTACTTTTTGAGATTAACCTGAGTAGATTATATTACCCTGCTGAAGTTGTCATGCACGTCCTATAGAGTGAACTGAGAGATACATTTATTTCTTTCTCCACATATCTTGAACATAATTTCTCTATTTTATATTCATTGGTGAATTTCCACTTGGCAATTCTATTATTGGCATTCCCCCGTTAGTATATCACATGCTCCAAATTCCCCAAAATCCAAAGAAAAAATACTTGTATATCCTTCTCGTTGATTTGGGATCATTGTGTATATATGTTATTGAAAAGAAAAAAAAAGCAAAAAAGAAAAAGAAAAAGAAAAAGATTTGAGAATAAGAAAAGAAAAGAGAAAAGAAGTTCGAAAACGATCCCATCTCATATACTTTGTCTCTTTCTTCCCTCATTTGTTTTTATTTTTGACTTTTGGAGCTTCATAAGAAATGGGGATGTAAATATTGTTTTGTATATGCCACCACGCTTATAGATAAGCTTGGGGGAGAGAATCCAATGATGTGTGAGAGAGTGACTACCTGACGGTGCATGACAACCTAGGCTAAGTAATATTTTATACTCGGTGAGATTGCTAAAGTTTCACGAAATCCAGAAATCTACGCCTAGCATTCATTTCATGAAAACCGCACTTTTTCTATTCTTACTACTCTATCGTGTGATATCTCTTATACTCCTCATAGAAAGCATTCAATTGAAAAGTGTGTGATCTACGATATTGTATACCGCTTTAGATGCTTCAGACGATGTTAATCTTAGAATTATTCCATTTTTCATGCTATATTGATATTCTTGGGTTTTCTATTTCAAGTGCACCATTATACTATGATATCAAAATAAAAGTCTTTGACATGTGTTTTATATTCGATGCATGCTATATGAGTAAGCAAAACCCATGTCCTGAGAAAAATGATCTAGCAACTTCCCTCTTCGTTTTCTATTTTTGTTTTTCGATTTCCGTTTTCCGCCTTTCCGCCGGTTTTCTTTATCTTTATCCACCGGGTTCGCTTTTTACTCATCTTCCTCGAGAACGAGTAAGAGGTAAGCTTGGGGGATTATGATCACTCCGCATTTTACACCTTTTTTCTGTATGTTTGCATGCCATTTAGATCGCTCAAATCGTGTTTTTCGCGTTTATTCGACAATATTGCGATGCTTTTCACGATTTGTTGTTTTTGTCATATTTCAGGAGATTTGGAGCGATTTGGAGTGATTCTGAGATACACCCACTCCGGAGTGTCACCGACAACTCTCTTGATGGGTATTTTGCTATTGGAGAGGAGTGGAAGAGGAAAGAACGTCGTAGGAGCGACGAGGAGGAAAAAACATGAAGAATGGGCATTTTCAGCATGCCACTCGGCTGAGTGAAGGAGTCACTCGGCTGACCATCGGAATCCCGCTCGGTCGGCCGGATCGGACACGCAACAGGCGTGCACTCGGCCGAGCATCGCCAAGTCACTCGGCCGAACCACGGATACCCACTCGCCCGAGTGGCGTCAAGACGGCGGCAGCAAAAATCCCAGACTTACTGTTTTTATACAGACAATTTCCGAGTCGCGGTCCGCCCGAGTGACAATCGACGTCCGCCCGAGTGACAAATGACGTCCGCCCGAGTGACTAAAGGCCGTCCGCCCGAGTGACCTGCGAGGAGACGACCCCCGAGCCCCCAACTCTCTATTTTTGTACAGGGTTCGTCACTCGGCTGAGTGACATTTGTCACTCGGCCGAGTGAGCCGCGCTGCTTGTAGCCTAAACTGCGATTTTGAGGCTGCGCAGGGGCATTTTCGTCAGGGTTTTTTGGGCGATTTTGGGGGGTATTTAACCCCAGTTTTTAACCTAGTTTAGGGAGCTTTTTCAGAACTTTTTGCAGCCTTTTTAGATTAACTTTTTAGGGATTAGATTGAGCTTTTAGAGAGGAGAGAAAAGTGAGATTTTGTTGGATGCTATCTTGTTCTTCATTGGTTTGTCTCTCTTTCTCTCAAAAACTCCATTTTTATTGATATTTTGAATATAGCAATGAATTCTATTGATTTTGATTGTGAATTTCTATTGAATTTGATTATGAATTGTGAGTAGTTCATCGTCTTAGGGCATAGGGATGAACCCTACGAGCCCAATTTCAAATTTGTGATGAATTGGTGAAACTATTGCTAGGATTGATTACGGTTAGTTTGGGATTGCTATAATACGAATAGCTAGGGATTCATATCGATTGGGATTTGCAAGAGATTGGATCCCAATTCGATAGGAAGCCCTAGATATTCGAATTGGGTTGCAATTGAAGTTCTCTGGAATCGGTTTGCAAGAGATTGTACCGAAACTAGGGTTTTCGATTCCAATTCTATACCAATACCCGTTTGCAAGAGATTGGACGGGTAGGAACTATCCCAACCTAGGTTGTAGCTCTAGTTTGCACGAGAGTGGGCTCGAGACACGATTGAACGATGATGTTGTTCTTCACACTAGCTTGCCTAGGTTAGGGTTTGCAAGAGATTGGACCCTACCCTAGGTTTGCTATAGACCGGCAACAGCGCGAGAGCGTGAGCTTGGTTCTACATTTAGTTGCAACTAGTTCACCCAAAATTCAAGTCTAGCAATTGTGAAACCTACGAATCACAATGATGAGATACGGCAAGTAGCGGGGACTCCCTATCCCCTAAGCGTCTTTATTAATTTGTTATTCCTTTATTACATCTGAACGACTGTGACCGCATATTTGCGAACATTTCTCGACTTTTCCTATAGCCAGGTGATTGAAGAATACACTGTTATTAAGCCTCCCTGTGTTCGATACCCGCTCGCCGCTACACCGTACGCTTGCGGTAAGACTATAGTGTCGCCGCTCCGGGACGTGTATCCGGGGCGCGATCAAAGAGTCAGCCCTGGCCCCCAAGGCTAGAGTGGTTCAGTAAGTGGAACAAAGACAGGCTGGACATCGATGGCTCGCTTCACCTGAGCATAGTGACTTGGCATAACAGAGAAGAGATGACCCTAGTCGCATAGGTAGATCACCCGTGAGGGCAGATGAAAAAGATTCCTTCATAGAGTTACCCCGATTGTATCGCTAAATCGGCCCGCGATGGTATTTATGCCCGATCATATAGCCAAACCCTCCTGCAAGGTCTTCATAGAGTTATCTCCAATCATCAGCCCGTTAGTGCAATTGTCCCTGATCTTATAGCCGATTAGCCTGCGAGGTCTTCGTAGAGTTATCCCTGATTGTATATCCGGATCGGCCCACGTGGGCATTGGCCCCCGATCGTATAGATGATCACCCTGCGAGGTTAACTTCGAGGTACTCATGTAATCGGTAGACTTGTGCACTTTAGAGAAAGTAAATTTGGAGACGCCGATCAAATGCTCCCTTGGAGTACATTTGTTGATGATAGATTTGCTCTGTGAGGTACAATCTTCGATCAAATAGAAAAAACAAAGAAACCAACATAAAAATAGTATAAGGTTTTGATCAGTTTACTTGTCTTTTACAAATAATACCTTCACCGAAGCTCTGCATTCTGAGGATGGATGAGCTCCTTATTTAGGTCGGGAGCAAGTCTTGGCCTGGTGGACACAGTCCTTCCTTCTTCATTCGAGACTAGAACCAGCTAGGATTCCTCAACTGGGGCAGGTCATTGATCCATAAAGTCCTCCCTATTGTCAGGAAATTCCACTTAATAGGTCTGCTCGATTCCTCTTGTTTTGGTAGAAAGAAGGTAGTATGACCTCGAGTGAGCTTGGTTTCCCTTCATTATTCTGACCCTCTAGGAAGTTTGAAACTTGATCATCATGTGGAAATATGAGACCACGGCTTCAATCGAGTAGAGAAGTGGTAGACCTTGTATGGTTTTCTGGGTCCTTAGGGCTATAAAATCGACGTCTGGCCTAAGTCGATCGGACGACGAATACAATAATGCAGTGGAAAAACAGAATTAAAACATTTTTAAATTAAGCCCTACAGATTTAACCCTAGCCAGAATCTCTACTATCTCAGGGTTGGGTCCGACCAACCCCTAATAAAAGATCTAACAACCTATTTGTAATTATAAACGCATGTTTAATTAAACTACATACCTTTCTCTTCGTTTCTACAAAATACAAAGCATTGTTTTTAGAAATGTTTCTTTGGCCCTGTGCCGCTTCTCCCAAGCCGTACCACGTCCCGACCCGAACCGCTTCGCGTACCGCACCGCGTCCCGAAGCAACCAACGCCCTTGTTGTCAAGCCAACCATGCACCGAAGAAAGTTTCACCTTAAGTGAATCCTCCGTCAAGACTTCGGATCCGATCCGAGCTCCTTCGTAGCTTTGATAGAGCCCAATCAGGAGCAAGGAAGAATTTTGGAAGAGAGTGAATAATTAATTTAAGTCTTAATCTGAGCGTGTTCAAAACTTTTGGGAGCTTCTCAGATTTGGAGACTTGGTACGAGTTTCAAGGAAGGGGGTTGTCCCCTATTTATATAGGCGGCTAACCCCTTCCTTCTCATCATATCCGATGTGGGACAAAATGTTGGAGTGGAAAAATCAATTAAAGTTTGCCTTTTTCAAAGGCCAATCTTTTGCGAATTTTTCTTCCCTCATCGTTGAGCTTCATAATTGATACTATCTATCACATCAAAGAGAATTGAACAGTGAACACATAGAAACAAATGGCACGTCATTCCGAGTTCGTTTGACCCCTCAAACGATAGCTCAAAGTTGCACAAAAGGCCACAAAAATCTTATTTTCACAGCCATCATTCTGTATTTCCGGAACCCTAGATGTGGGCCCCATAACTGGGGCCTACAGGACAGCTAGGCGTGCCCAACAGGCATGCCCATCCCGCTGGGTGAACCTGCCTGCACGGGCAGGTCTAACTCGCCCGCTTGGGCAGGTTGGCTCGAGCCCATTCTCGCCCCAGTGGGCGGGCTTGACCCTCCCGCCCCACGCTGGGCTAGAACTGGCAAAACCCCTGTTCTGGCCATTTGTCCATTCTCTGGAGCTTTTTAGCTCCTATTAAGCTCCGATTTGAGGGTGGTTTTCTCCCCGACTTTCGTGGAAAAATCCTCTTCATTTCTATGCCTGTATAAAATATATTCGTAAACATTTTACAATATATATTTTATTTTCTGTTGCATCATATACAATAATCCACATCTTTAATATAAAAATCCATTTGCATCAAATACAAATGAACTGAGGGCATACATCCCTCAACATCTTCCACTAGCACTCAGGATCATTTATCCCAAATCCAGAAGCTATCTGCAACCTTTTTGCGGTTTTTTTGTCTTTTGCATCAAATGCATTAAAACCCACATCTTTAATGTTTTAGACTTATATCGCAAACTCTTTGCGACTTAATTAATTCTCATACATCATATGTATTATCTCCCTTAAGTCTACCTTTACTTGACAAATGTCTCACTCTGTGTGATACCCTACAACCTGACCCTATTACAGGTGGGACTCGAAACCCCAGACAGCAGTGACCACGAGCAGCAGGTGCAGACACTGTTTCGGTATCATAATTATGTGGTTAACTCATTGACATGAGTATTGTTGGGACCACCCTGACTGTGTCCGTGATGAATGTCACAGTTTTAGTCCCTTCGTCAATACTATGCCGCTTAGTCAAGCCTAGGGTATGGTCAAACTATCAACCCCAATAGCTCGAAGCTGATTAGTCTCTATCGGTCCTTAGTCAAATAATGTTGGACTTCTTCCAACATACTTTGACAAAAGTTTTTCTCTAAAGACCGAACGAACACATGCGACACTAACTCCCCATAACGGGAGAGACGAATTCTCTTTTGGTCATTACTCTCCTCGTAAGCTTCAAGTGTCATCCAACCAAAGACCGTTCGACAGGCCTTGCCTCGAAGCTATGTCAGAAATCTAAGTGACACCGTTCACGTATAGGTTCGTACAATGACCTCAAGTCTACGGACCAACTTGCCTATCATCACAGAGATTTACACTGACAAATTTGTTATGTTAATCATGTGATAACTCTCGTTGGGTCATCCAGTGAACTCATTCTCTAATGAGCACATGTGTCTTGTCTCTGACTTCGCCAAGTCGAACGACCATGAGATCATCGTCACCACTACATGGTGAAGACAAAGACACAATGTTCTATCCGATGTTTTGATATCCTTTTCTCGAAACATCTATGACCACGAACGATTTCAGACTTATGCTACTAACGGTCAAACAATTCTCCATGAACGAGATCCTAATTTCGATAGTT
Organism: Scilla litardierei; assembly: GCA_030789695.1. Taxonomy (NCBI): domain Eukaryota; kingdom Viridiplantae; phylum Streptophyta; class Magnoliopsida; order Asparagales; family Asparagaceae; genus Scilla; species Scilla litardierei. The sequence continues at coordinate 438,919,630 of CM061142.1, read as the reverse complement.
GTTTAACCTTGCATTAAGTCTTAGGAGTTTACCTAAGTTCTAATGTCGACTAAATTTTATTAACTTAGATAAATTCTTACCATACAGCTTACTGTAATTTTGAACAAGATGTTTATACACTTACATAGAGATAAATTGCCTCGAGTTCGAGGGCATACCTATCTCCCAACATCTTTCACTTGCACTCAGTCCGATTTATCCATGTATCACATACCACATTTACACATAAATCTCTCTAGACTTTATGTGGCAGAGCCTTCGTGAGTGAATCTGCTAAACTGTCTTTAGTTATAGACTTAAGGAGTTTCTATATTCATGTTAGACCACACATTTGAATCTCATCCAAATAATTTTCTTGGTCTCTTGGAATCCATAATATTTAATTTTTCTGGATCTCATCCAGCTCATCGTACCTTATGAGAATAATCCTACATAGTTATCGGTCAACTGCAGGTTCATAATAATTTCTGATAAAGTGTCAAACTCTTTGACCACTTTGTCAAAATATATGTTCCGGTTCCTTGATGCCTCGCATGCTTTTAATTTGCTCCCACTGACCTTGAAAACTCTCTAGCTGATTCAAATAAGTTCGTTCTTCTAAATCATATTTAGAAAACAGACTATACATGAATGCACCACTTTTCATGGTCATCATGAGCATTTACATCGAGTCTGATCCGAATAGATCTGTACACATCTGTTGGTGATAAATTTTCATCACAATCCGTTATAGGAGTTCTGATGATAACTATTCTTAACCAACATAACTTGTACTTCACTCTTTTCCATCTGCACTAATCTTCTGTCTCAAAGATTCACTTGCAACCAAAGGAAACACTTTCCTTAGGCAAGTTAACTAAGGTCCATACCTTATTTACGTGCATGGACCTTTTTCGGATTGTATCAAGCCATTTCTTAGAGTTACTACTCCGAATGGCATCTTGGAAGTTGTCTAGGCCATCATCAACTATGATGTCTTACTCGACTTTTTCATCTCACGAGACTCTAGTAATCCTGTGACTTCCTAATGATTAATTTGAGGAATATCATATTGATAAGGTCCTCATAGAACCTTATTAAGAACATAGGCATTATAATCTGGGACTTAACCCATAAGGAGGATTGTAACTCAAAGTCACTTGCCATGTATCGCACCATGTCTAACAAAGTGTGATTCATGCTCTCCAACACACCGATGTGCTAAGAGACTTGACTTGAGAGAAAATCACATTTTCTTTTAATTTTGCAAGAATTATATAGCTAAGTATTCGACTCGGCAGTTTAAATACTTGTCTTTATGTACTTTATTTTATCAGACTTGTGTTTCATCAAGAACATGTATCGTAATAAAATAAGTATAACTTATCTAGGCTAATTTAGACTTGGGTCTAGATACATCCGTATGTACAAGACCGTGAGTCCTCTAACTCATTCTCCCACTGTCTTACAGATAGAGTTTGCCATCATACCTTTGAGACAAGACTTACAAGTATCTTTCGACTCATAATACGAGAGATCAAAACTCTCTTTATGTGACTTGTCAAGTATATTCTCATCGGTACGGCCTAGTCTATTTTTGCCATGGATAAAGTTTCTACAACTTGTGTATTCGTGTATTAATACTTAATACAATATCTTTAGACAAACTACTCACACAAAACATTACTTCAGAAGCAATGTGACGACATTCGCCAAAATGTATTAGACACCCTCTTTGGACTAAGAAACAACAATTGCTCCTTTTCCCAACACGTAAACAATTTATTCCTTTTGTATAACGATTATCCTGAAATCGTGACATCAGATATGTCACATTTTCAGTTTCTCCTACTTTTGCATTTTCTTATCATAGCCAAAACTTTCTTCTCAGCTGAATTTCCTCAATGCCTTCTCCATTCTATATCATATTTAGACAATACTTTTCCAAAAAAAATATTAGTTGTGCAAGCACCTCACGTATCCAAACACTTGAGCTTCACAACCTTGAGTTGACTCAACAAGTTTCTTTACTCAAGATCTAATTTAGATACATGGTCTTGCACCGCTCGTGCACTCATCTTCGAGTCAAATAGTTTGATCGAAGTTTCAAATCTTGCAGATCGAAACCGTTTTCCATACAACCTTGAGTTGACTCAACAAATTGTATGAAGAATATTGCTTTTGAACATCAGTATGTTCAAGCTGCCCATCATAGAGGCGAGTGACAGATATCGTGCTTTTATTTTGTTGGACACAGAGCTCAAGGAAATCGTTGTCCATAAGCTTGTGCTAGGAAGGACAGTTTAAGGTCAGTGAGAACCTGCTTTAGACTATTAAACTTGATCTTTGAGTTGATATTCCTTAAACAATCATTTTGACCAGTTTTCATTTTCCTTTAGGATATTTTGTCTTGGATTCCATCAGGTATAACATAGAACTTCCCTAGTTTAGCATATGATCAATGATTTTTTAAATATAGTTAAAATAGATTTTATTCAACTATATCCTCTCGCTATTTTAGTGATCATCTTAAGCCATACAGATGAACGGATAATAATATTTAGTGGAAAAGGGACCCGACCACCCTAAGTCTCACAACCATGAGTTGGCTCAACAAGTTGCTTAACTTTGTGATGGATAGACGACTCTTCATCAATCACATCGAATGTGATTCCCTTATGGTTTTTACCCCTAGTTACTTATGACCGTTAGTTGGCTCAACACATCATAAAGACTAGTCTAGTCAGACCCTTACTTTCTTGTCCAATCCTAACTTACACCGGCACTCTGTTTGTTCATGACGCAACAGTTTGGGTTAAGTCGAACTACATCTCATATTTAATGGAATTGGTTCCCAAAAGATGGCCCATGTTATAGCTTGAGTTGACCCAACAACTATAACAAGAGTCCCTTGTTTGCAAAATCCAAAAGCAAGGATGGCTACGGCTAAATTGAAGAATATTTTTAACGTAATTGACTAGATGTAATCGATGGTGTCACATAATCATAATTCGCATCCTTTCGATCCAGCGGAACACGACCAGGGATTTGGCTAGGCTAGGATCACTATCCCCAGTCGAGCTACGGTGATCCACCACACTAGTCAAAAAACACTAAACCTGATTATGGTCCATTGAAGGAAACTAATTATTCATATGTATGCCATCGACTAGAAATGGCTTCATTAAAACTAGTGAATCCTATCAACTAGTTGAATCCTAGCCTTTGTTCAAAATTATTATTAGAACAATTAAAATAATAATTATGAGAGAGTGCTACCCTAATCATCTATTAGGAGTTTAATTTGTTGCAACATTTTCAAACCATAACATGTCCTTCAAAAAATTATCATATAATTTTCTTAAAGTTTTTACTGGTTATCTTAAAAGTCTTTCTTGTATTATCACAAAATAAAGAAGAACAATTTAACCATTAAAAAATATCAACTAAACAATTTAGCTAAGCATCCAACTCAAAATTATCTCATAAATCTAAGTTATATCAAAATTATCATATAATTTCAAAAGATCTAACTATTAAAATTATCAAATGATTTTATAATTAGATATAATTTTCAAAAAAAATTCGAAATTCGGTACATGAAAACGACAATTTAATAGTTAAAATTAAACCTTCATCTGATGGAGAAACATGTTGTATCATATACATTTTATAATTGCAAAAACTATAGATCAAGTAGACATATCTCTAATACCACTGTAAGGTTTTATGGGTCCTTATGGCTATAAATCGACGTCCGGCCTAAGTCAGTCGGACAACGAATACAAAAATGCAACGGAAAAAACAGATTTAAATCATTTTTAAATCAAGCCCTAAAGATTTTACCCAACCCAGAATCTCTACTATCCCAGTGTTGGGTCCGACCAACCACTAAGGAAAGATCTATCAACCTATTTGCAATTATAAACGCAAGTTTAATTAAACTACGTACCATCCACTTTGTTTCTGCAGAATACGAAGCGTTGTTTTAGCAATGTTTCTTTGGCCCCTGCTTCTTCCAAGCCGAACCACGTCCCGAGCTGCATCGTGTCCCGAGCCGAACCGCTTCCCATACCGCACCGCGTCCCGAGGTGAGCGACACCCTTGTCGCCGAGCCAACCACGTGCCAAAGAAAGTTTCACCTTGAGTGGATCCTCCGTCAAGACTTCGAATCCGATCCGAGCTCCTTCGAAGCTTTGCTAGAGCCCGATCAGGAGCAGTGAAGAATTTTGGAAGCGAGTGAATAATTAATTTAAGTCTTAATCCGAGCATGCTCAAAACTTTTGGGAGCTTCTCAGATTTGGAGACTTGGTGCGAGTTTCAAGGAGGGGGTTGGCCCCTATTTATATAGGCGGCTGACCCCTCCCCTTCTCATCATATCCGATATGGGACAAAATGTTGGAGTGGAAAAATCAATTAAAGTTTGCCTTTTTCAAATGCCAACCTTTTAGCAAATTTTTCCTCCCAAAGTGTTAAGCTTCGTAATTGATACTACCTATCAAATCGAAGAGCACTGAACGATGAACGTATAGAAACAAAAATGCGTCATTCCGAGTTCGTTTGTCCCCTCCAAAAATAGCTTAAAGTTGGGCAAAAGGCCACAAAAATTTGATTTTCGCAGCCGTCATTCTGTATTTTCGGAATCCTAGATGTGGGCCCCATAACTGGGGCCCACGAGACAGTTGGGCCTGCCCAGCTCGATGGGCGAGCCCGCCCGTGTGGGCGGGTCTAACTCGCCTGCTTGGGTAGGCAGGCTCGAGCCCATTCCTGCCCTAGCAACGGGCGGTCTCGAGTCAGACTCGAGCCCGCCCCAGCTGGCTGGCTTACCCCGCATGCCCAAGGCTGGGCGGGCTAGCCCAGCCTGCATAGGCTGCCCATTCCGCATAGGCTGCCCAGCCCAGCTGGGCTACCTGGGCCAGAACTAGGCAAAACCCCAGTTCTGGCCATTTGTCCCTTTTTGGAGCTTTTTAGCTCCTATTGAGCTCCGATTTGATCGCGGTTTTCTCCCCAACTTTCGTGGAAAAATGCTCTTCATTTCTATGTCTTTATAAAATATATTTGTAAACATTTTACAATATATATATTGTATTTTCTGTTGCATCATATGCAATAATCCACATCTTTAATATAAAAATCCATTTGCGTCAAATACAAATGAACTGAGGGCATACATCCCTCAATAGACCTAGACCGAGCTGACTTTCACCACTACAAACTTCGTCATACTAGTGAAAATTTGCAGGTGCTCTCCAAGAGTGACTCGTAGAGTGATCATACCATTTATTGGGAGGGTATGCCATGTAACACCAACTATATGGCCTGAGCATGCCTCTAGGTCGAACAAGCCGAGTCCCATTTTCTTCAATGTTGACATAAATAGCACGTCACAAGAGCTTATTATGTCAATAAGCTATCGTCGCACCTCAGCCGAGTCAATGATGGTGATAATAACGATCGTATCATCATGTGGTAACTCAACACCCTCCATGTCTTCGTTTAAAAATTAGATGGGTGGTGGAGCATCTCTTGGCTTCTTTTGACACATACTCATGTTCATCACCCTTTGAGCGTATGAATTTCAAGCTGAGGAGGATAGCTTGCATGATGCTAGTCCATCAGAGATCATATCAATGATCATACTTATAGGTTAGGCTATAGAAACTGCTATCCCTCGGTACTCTACTTGTGAGGTGACTGAAGGGTTTTGTGGGTCCTTAGGGCTCTGAAATCGACGGTCAGCCGAAGTCGGACAGACGACGAAAACAAAACAACGCAGCAGAAAACAACTTAAAATAGTTTTTAGTCTAGCCCTAAAGAAATAACCCTTAGCCAAAATCTCTACTATCCCGGGGGTTGGGTCCGACCAACCCCTAAAGATAGATCTAACAATTTATTGCAATTATAAATGCATGAATATTAAACTACATACTTGTCACTTTGCCACCGCACGAAGCGTCGTTTTCAGCAACCTGTCTTTAATCCCCGAAGTAATGCCCCGCGTTGGGGCTGAGATGCTTCTCCCGAGCTAAACCGCATCCGGAGGTGAGCAATCCCCTTGTTGCCGAGTCAACCACATGCTCCAGAAAATTTCACCTTGAGTGGATCCTCCGTCAAGACTTCAGATCTGATCCGAACTCCTTCAAAGGTTTGCTAGAGCCTCATCATGAGCAAGAAAGAAATGGGAGAAAGAGGATATATTAATTTAATTTAGATCCGGGCTTGCTCACATTTTATAGAGCTACTCGGATCTGGAGCTTGGTGCCGGGTGCACCGGTACAAGTTGAAAGGATGGGGGTTTGCCCCTATTTACATAGGCGGCTAACCACTCCTCTTTTCTACATATCTGATGTCAGACTAAATATTTGGAAGAGAAAAATCAATTTAGTTTGCCTTACATGAAGGCCAAACTTTGGCGAATTTTTCCTCCCTCACCATTGAGCTTCGAAAGGGGTATCATATATCAAATCTAAGACCACTGAACAGTGATGCATAGAAACAAACGAAGCTCAATTCTGACTTCGTTTGTTCCCTCAAACGTTGTCTCAAAGATGTCCCAAAAATTATAATTCGCAAAAACAATTCATCCGCCACTAGAGGTCTAAACCCATATAGAAATGTGTCCCGCCCACATGCAGGTCGGGTGCGACTGCCTGCTGGGCGTGTCGGGTGCCCACTCGAAGCAGGCACCCGCCAGTATGAAGCCTGCATGAAGCAGGCGGGCCCAGCCCTGCTTCTGGGCTGGGCCACCCTGGGCCCAAACCCAGCGCTCAGTGCCTAGGCTTGGGTCCAGACCGCAGCCTTGGGCTATTTTGAGCCAAAAAATTTTTTCCTTTTTTGATTTCGTCTCTCTCTAGTCCAACTAGGCTTAGTCAAATTTGTCTAGGACACTCCTAGACTTCTTATAGAGCTTGTTCTACGCTTTTATTGTAAAATATATTTGTAAAATTTTACCAATATATTTAATTCCGTTTGCATCATATGCAATAATACACATCAATAATATTCCAAATTATATATATCGCAAACATTTTGTGAAACAATTAATTCTCGTACATTCGATGTATTATCTCCCTTTAAGACTTCATATTACTTGACAACGGTCTCACTCTGTGTGAGACCCTATAGCCTGACCCTACTACAAGAGGGACTCGAAATCCCAAAAGGCAGCGACCACGAGCAGCAGGTGCTGTCTTTGTTTCGATATCAGCATTATATGTTTATCTCATTGACAAGAGTATTGTTGGGACCACCTTGACTGTGTTCGTGATGAATGTCGTAGTTTTAGTCCATTCGTCAAAAAACTATGTCGCTTAGTCAAGCCTTGACTACCAAAGGAGGGAGTCGACTGCATGTTGTGAGCAGAGTTTTCATTGAAAACTCTCTGGGATTCGACTCCCTCCCTTGGGAGTCGACGACCAGCTGTGTTTTGACTTCCCAGATTTTACTCCTTCATTTAATCGTTGCTTGATTTATGGGGCTAAAGTCAAACCTTTTTTGAAATTCAAATTCTTCTTTGAAACTCTATAAATAGAGATCATATGAGAACTATTCTATATACTAATTCTTTTATTCTTGAGCTAAGCAAAAACTCTCGTGAATTCTCAATCGTTCTTATCGTTCTCAATAATCGTCGTAGCCAAAACTGGTTTTGAATTTCTGATCTTACTGCTCTTATCTAAATTCTTTTAAGATCAATTTTCTTTTTGGCTATTGCAAAATTGCTTTTCAAAATCCTCTTTTTGATTTCATATTCTTTAAAGGATTTTTGAAAACTCAAGATTCTAGATCACATCGAATTCATTTATATTCTTTTTGTGATATAAGAACTATTTTAATTCTTTTAGCCATATAAGCACAATTGCGATAATATCTTGGCTATAGAATTATTTTGGGTGTAAACCAATCTCTACCAATTATTGTGGTGAATTGGATTTTGATCATTTACTTGGAGTCCCTTTATGATAAGGATTGTGGAAACTCCTATTTCAGACTAGGTGGTTTGAAATCCTGGTAGGGATACTAGGTCGTTGGAAATCCTAACGAGTGAAGTTAGGTAATTGTATTGCTATGGCAATAGCGGATTAAATCTCGTACCGGATTAGTCAGGGACTGGACGTACCCAGGTTGCGGAAAACCTGATTAAAATCGCTTGTCTCTCAGAGTGCTTTCTGTGTTTGTATTTCTTATTTATTTGTGCAAGCTATTCGTTGTCGTTAATATATTCTCTATTGTAATTCCATGTTAATATGTTATTATTGCAAAGATTACTTTTCGATTCCGCTGTGTAAAATCTCTCTGAGTGTAATTTCTTTGTTGCTTGTAATTGATGTTTATATTCTTTTAAGTTTATCGTGTTGATTAAGGACCAAGCGTAGATTACTCTACTTGGTTCCATAGGCAACATTGGAAGGGAAATCTATTGTGTTCTAATAATCAAAGAAAAAGTTTTAACTTATACAATACTATTCAACCCCATTTTAGTGTTGTTTGCCATCCACAAGATGCAACACGTGGTATTAGAGCAAGGCTAAAAGATGATGGCATCAACATCTTTCCACTCCGAAGGACTCAACACCATGCGACCACCGTCGTTCAGTGGAACAAACTACGCAAGCTGGAAGATACGCATTAAGACTCATCTAAAGTGGCTAGATATTGAGGCATGGATTGTCACCAAGGATCCATATAAAGCGCCTACTGAAGTTGACACCGAAAAATGGTCCACTGATGAAAAGAAGAAAGCCAAGCTCAACGCCAAAGCCATGCATGATTATTCTATGCGGTAACAGGTAATGAGTTCAACCGTGTCTCCCAATGTGAAACGGCACACCATATTTGGCATACTCTTCAGGTAAGTCACGAAGGAACGAAGAAGGTAAAAGAATCTCGCATAAACGTTTTACATTCAAAATTTGAATCTTTTGAAATGAAAGAAGGAGAGAGTATTACCGAGGTGAATACTCGTTTTACTAACATAACAAATGAGCTTGCAGGTCTAGGTAAAAATTTATCTGAATATGATCAGGTAATGAAGATATTGAGATCGCTCAGACCTTAATGGAAAGAGAAGACGACGGCCATTCGAGAAGCTCATAACGTAAAAGACCTCACCGTTGAAGAATTGATGTGAAATCTCATGGCATATGAGATCGAGCTTGAGGAAGACAAGAAGATAGAGGAGAAACCAAATAAAAAGAACCTAGCGTTCAACGTCAACGATGAAGATGCCGACTTTACCGACAAAGAAGATCATATTGCCTTCATCTCAAAGAACTTCAAAGACGTATGACAAGTAAGTATGGTAAATGATCTTTTCGTTCCACTGATAATATTATTTGTTTTGGTTGCAACAAACCAGGACATGTAAAAAGAGACTGTCCGTTGGAGAAGAATAATAGAGATGCCAAAGACCGTGGCAAAGCAGAGAGAACAATGAGAGAAAGAATGATAAAAGAAACAAGACTCGACGACCAAGGAAGGAAGCATATGTATCCTTCGATCAAAGTGATGATTCTACCTCCGACGAATCATCATCAGATGACAAAGAAGATAGAAGAGAAACAGCCCATATGTGCTTCCTAGCTTCCACATCATCTCAAGTAAGTTCATTTCATAATTCATAATTTAATGAAGATGATTCATTATCAAGTGATGATGAAGACATGGATTATATGGGTGCATATAAGGAGCTTTGCTCACTTCATGAGAAGCTCATTAAAGAAGATAGAAAAACTTTAAGATTAGTTAAAAAGGATGCAAAAGATAAAGATGAACTTCTTAAAGAAAACATTGCACTAAAAGAGAAGAACGAATTATTAGAAAAAACATGCATTCCATGAAAGAGAAAATTGAGGGTTTGGATAATCTTCTCGTGTCTATCAAAGACAAATACATTTCTACGATGAAGATTGTCGAAAACTTCAATAAATGGAAAGGAAAATTAGATAGTCTTATAAATAGTCAAAAAGCATCATCTAGCAAAACCGGACTTGGCTATGATTCTACTCAAGCCAAGAAAAGGATTCAGCATACTAGGATGCATCATGCTAACCCAAATTTTTTGAGCATATGGATTCCCAAGCATCTGACGGATCAAAAGAAACAAAGGTACGCTATTGATTTTGTTCAAAAAATTCATTTAAATAAAAATTACAAGTATATTTCTATTGGAGGAACTAAACTATATTGGGTTTGGTTTCCTAAAGACTAACCCTTTGGACTCAAATGAATAAAGAGTACCACAACATTCATATTTTTTTCAGGTACTCTAAACAAAGGAGGAGGAATACAAAAATCAACGCTTTGCGAAAAATTGGCTAAGAAACGTCACTTCGCAAATGCTTAAGAAATGTTTAATAATTGTTTAGAATTTTTTTGCTCTATATAAATGTTTATATATGTTATTTAACTTGCTTGTTAAAGATTTTTGGCTAAAACGATCAAACCAGCACGTCGAAAATCCCTCAGGATGAGAAAATTCTCAAACCCAAGATGGAGTCGACTACCAAGGCTGGGAGTCGACTCCCAGAGTGCTGCTGCCGAAATATGTGTTTTACTTTTCACTTTTTTTGACTAACTCTTAGTGGGTTTCTAGAGCTTATTGGACTCGTATCCAGTTGATGACTTAAACCCATTAAAGAGAATTGATCCTAGCCCTCCCTTCTATGATCTAATGGCCCGCATTCATCTCCATCCTCAAACATGAAAACACAAAACACAAGCCCTAGGTAGCCGACTACCTCATTTGGGCTCTTCAGCTTGAAATTTCTCTTGTTCTCTTGCTCATCTCTTCTCCTATGAGCTCTTGCACTTCAAAGATTCTTCATTTCCTTCAAGGAAATCTCTATCAACAAGGTATAAATTCTCATTCTCTCTTTCAATACTTAATGTATCACTTTCAATATTTCATTTTCCTTCAATCATCATGCCTAGGAAAGATATTATTGCTAAAAAGAGTTCGGTTGATGAAACTTCTCATCCTCTCACTGAGGGAGAAGTGATTGAACCTTATCTGGTCAATTTTTCTAGTTATACTAAGTTTCTAAACATCACCAAGAGGCAAATCCTCTATGAGAGGTTTTTCAATATTGAGACTGCAGACATTTATGGCATTGATATCATCTTAGAATTCCAGAATCTGTTGAACCTATTTTCCAAAGATAATTCATACTTGTGCTATCCAAGGCTTGTCCATCTTTTCTATGCTAATATGGATTCCGACTTCCCAAAGCTTCGTTTTGGAACTAAAGTTCTTGATACAGAGCTTCATATCACTGTTAAATATTTAGGTCAAGCTTTAGGGATTCCTTACACTAGAAAACTGATGTATGATATTGAGATGGTTGATGGGAATGAGTTAGATAAGATGTATCTGCCTGGAAAAATTTTCTTACAAAATTACCTAGTAGCGGTCTTCGTTATCTTGCTAGAATATTGGTGAACATCTTATCTTACAACATAACCCAGAAATCTGGCAGCCATTCAGTTCTTTATTAACGTCAAGCATAGTGCATTTACGCTATGCTTGGCAACATTAAAGTCAATTGGGCTAGAGTAAGCACAGACTCATTTCTTCATTATGCTGTGACTACTAGAGTCATATCTCCTTTGGCTCATGGTCATTTCCTAACAATTCTCTTCAATGCGTATGATATCCTGTTGGATAATGAGTCTGAGCTTTTGGAACCTGATCTTGTGTTTGATGCTCATACGCTTGGCCGAATGGGTCTTCATCGAGACCTTAACGATAATGTTCTTAGGTGGTGACACTAGCTCCACCTCAAGGAAGGGTAAAAAATTGGTATTGAAGACTCAGATGAAGAAGTTGACGAAGATAGCGAAGATGAAGGTAAAGCACCACCTGAAGAAGTTCCCCACTACATTCTTGAGCTTCAGAACATGCTCCTGAAGAAGATTGAAAAGCCGAAGATTTCTTAAGCTAAGGGATTTGAAGAGATTAACAAGAAGGTGGAAAATTTGAAAGAAGTTGTGGTTAGTAGCAATCAGATGACAGAGAAGACTCTTGCAGCGATCCCTGATGAGATCAAGGGGCTGAAAAAAGAAAAGAAGCATGGAAGTTCTTCTTGAACATTGCTTATCTTGGTTACTTGGTTTAAAACAATGCTTTCAAAACAACTATGGTCTGTAATATTGTTTTCATATACTCTATGTTTGCAGTTGTGTGATGGTTTCTCAAACATTTGGTATCAACTCTTGGTAGTTGATGCAATGCTACTATGTTATCCTAGTTGATATGCCATGATTTTATCTTTTAATATCTATAGATTTTGTTCAAATATAAAAGAGATGGCATGACATATATCTTGATCAACTAACTCTTGTTTGCAGATAATTTGTTGGTTGATTATTTATTTTCTCCTACACTTGGTAAAAAACAATTGGTTTGTTTGTTGAAATACTTTGTTATTAATGCTTAAGTATGTACTCAGCACTTTGTGCAATTATCATGGATGTCACCATTATATATATTTTTTATTGATGACAAGGGGGAGAAGAAAATTAGTAAATGCAAAAAATGAAAATAAATAATTACTATTGCTAACCAACTTTAATGCAGGGGGAGTATGATTGTATCATACATCATCTAAGCAAGGGGGAGTAAGTAATCTTAATCATCATTTCATTTTTCTATTATTCATTTGTTTTTCATTTGGGTGTCATCATTAAAAAGGGGAGAGTGGTGGGAAACCTAGTCCTACCCCTAAATGGTTTTGATGATGAGCACACCAAATGTGGTTAATATACTAATAGCATTATCTAAGTGTGTGTAGGTTGTGCAAACAATTAATGAAAGCTCTATGCATACTCCGAAAAGAAGAAGCTCAACCACACTCAGAAGATGAAGATGAATTTGATATCTTTCATTCTACGTCAAGCACAAATGAAGCTCAAAGATGAAGCTCATAGAATGTGCTCAAGCTTAAGCTAAAGAGGAGCTCAAATTCAAAGTGAAGCATGCATCTACATCAAGATCTTATCAGCTTCGAAGTCTTCATTTAAGTCTAAGTATGTGAGTTGTTCTTTTTAGGAATATGTTAAAGCCAAGATAAATTGCACACACATAAAACGTTTTCTCGAAAACATATTCTTTAAACTCGTTTTAAAATCTCTTGAGAGCTAAGCTATTTGATTCAAACTCTTGTAGTCAATCTCCAAATACCCAGGAATTGATTACTCTCTTTCATAGTTGAGTTTCATTGAAAAACTGCTCTGGGAGTCGACTACCAAAGGAGGGAGTCGACTGCCAGCTATGAGCAGAGTTTTCATTGAAAACTCTCTGGGAGTCGACTACCTCCCTTGGGAGTCGACAACCCGCTGCGTTTTTGACTTCCCAGATTTTGCTCCTTCATTTAATCGTTGCTTGATTTATGGGGCTAAAGTCAAACTTTTTTGAGATTCAAATTCTTCTTTGAAACTCTATAAATAGAGATCCTATGAGAACTATTCTATATACTAATTATTTCATTCTTGAGCTAAGCAAAAACTCTATTGAATTCTCAATCGTTCTTATCACTCTCAACAATCGTCGTAGCCAAAACTGGTTTTGAATTTCTAATCTTACTGCTCTTATCTAAATTCTTTTAAGATCAATTTTCTTTTTGGCTATTGCAAAATTGCTTTTCAAAATCCTGTTTTGATTTCATAATCTTCAAAGGATTTTTGAAAACTCAAGATTCTAGATCACATCGAATTCATTTATATTCTTTGTGTGATCTAAGAACTATTTTAATTCCTCAGCCACATAAGCATAATTGCGATAATATCTTGGCTATAGAATTATTTTGGGTGTAAACCAATCTCGACCAATTACTCCGGTGAATTGGATTTTAATCTTTTACTTGGAGTCTTTTGTGTGGAAAATCCTAGTCAAGACTAGGTGGTTGGAAATCCTGGTAGGGATACTAGGTCATTGGAATCCTAACGAGTAAAGTTAGGTAATTGTATTGCTAAGGTAATAGTGGATTTAATCTCGTACCGGATTGGTCAGGGACTGGATGTACCCAAGTTGCGAAAAACCAGAATAAAATCGCTTGTCTCTTTGTGTGCTTTCTATGTTTGTATTTCTTATTTATTTGTGCAAGCTATTCATTGTCGTTAATATATTCTCTATTGTAATTCCTTGTTAATATATTATTATTCAAAGATCACTTTTTGATTCCGCTGTGTAAAATCTCTTTGAGTGTAATTTCTTTGTTGCTTGTAATTAATGTTTATATTCTTTTAAGTTTATTGTGTTGATTAAGGACCAAGCGTAGATCACTCTACTTGGTTCCTTAGGCAACATTGGAAGGGAAATCTATTGTGTTCCAATAATCAAAGAAAAGGTTTTAATTTATACAACACTATTCAACCCCCTTTCTAGTGTTGTTTGCCATCCATATGATCCAACAGAATCTACTTGGTTGAGTAGGGCGACACATCAGCCAAAGATTGGGCCCAGTTGGGCCTTTTTGCGAAAATTGTGGGATCCATCCCAATTGTATATAAGCCTATTTTAATTCCTAGGTTTGAGGAGTTAACTTTATTATTCTAGTTTTAATTTTAGAGAGAGTTTTGAGGCACCGTTATTGTTTGGAAGATAAAGACTTTATTTTTATTATTGCATTTGTTTGGAATCTTTGGATCTTAATTTTCTGAGTTTATTTCTTCTTCTTCATCGGTTTGGTAACAATCTCTCATCTCTTTCCTTATCGTTTTGATGTCTAATGTTGTGGTGTTGACTACTATTGCTATTATTATCACTTTTATTGATATTTCAATGAATCGCGAGTAGTCTTTTCTAGGGCTAATGGTGAGCCCTAGGATCTTAGGATTTAGATGTAAAGTTACGATTGTTATGTTGTTTTGGTATAAAAGGGATGTGATTTGGTTGATCCAGCCAAGTTTGTAGGAGATCCTAATTAGGGTTTGTCATCCATGATGGTAGCACACATCCTAAATATATTATCCTATGGACTTAATTAGGCTCGTTAGTGAATTCAATTGGAGTTCGTGATCCATGATATTGGCACGCACTTTGACAGTTTCCACCAACGTCATATACTACTAATTGGTGATCTGTGATAGTAGCATCAATGAGAGCCATCAAAACACAGATCGAAGCTCTAATCCATAATAGTGGAATGAGTGGAGATTAAGAATAGTTGTCATTCGTAATGCATGGTTCGCGTGCAAGGTCATCCACGATAGTGGGGCAAAGTACGGGATACGTTAGATGAGTGGTACAATGATAATTGGCCATAAATTCTATATTTTAGATGCGACAATCTCTTCCTAAAAACCAATTCAACATAGAAATTATAACCTAGCATCGACATCCGATGATCCTAGTGGTGACTTATATTTCCCTAGCTTTTATTATATTGTTAATCTGAGATAAGGATACATGTGACAACCTTCAGAACACGCACATAACCGACATTGTTTCACGACTTTGAATAGACCCAAGAGCTTAAACCAATCACCTCTCTATGGGATAGATATCTCTCTATATTACAAAGCTTTGACACCGTGCACTTGCGGTATATTTTCGGAGTTAAATTTCAGAGCGATCAAGATTTTGGCGCCGTTACCGGGGAGGGAAACTGTTTTTCTTGGGTTATTTCCTTAGTTGAGAACCTGTTGGTTTCTCTGACCATTTCCTATCTCTTCATATTTTTTATTCTCTTTTCTTTTGTTACTCACATCTTCTTTGAGTTTGTTTCATGTGCATGAACACTCGTAATGGGGGATCCAATGATCTATTCTTTGACCCCCGGAGATAGAAAGGACTGCGAGACAGCTCAGAGCAGAAAGGAGGAATAAACTTTTGGAAGGTCACATGGCCGAGACTCCTCCTTCTCCTCCGCGTTCTGGCAATATCGAAGACTACATGAAGCCAAATCTCTTCAACATCTCTTCCATCTTGAGCCCGCAACTGGCGGCAGGCAATTTTGAGCTAAAGACTAAATTGATTCAATTAATACAGCAGGATCCCTTCAATGGGCTTCCTCACGAGAATCCAAACCATCACCTTGATCTGTTCCAAGCAAAATGTGATACCTTTCAAGTGAAAAATAAAAGTGAAGATGCTATCAAACTCCGTCTGTTCCCGTTCACTCTTCGGGACAAAGCAGCTTATTAGTTGAGGACACATCCTACCAATACTTTCAAGACTTGGGAGCAGCTAGCCCAAGCTTTTGTGAACAAATACTATCCATCGTCCAAAACGGTGAGGATTAGGAGTGCCATCACATCTTTTAAATAGCTCTCGCAAGAATCACTTTATGAAGCTTGGGAAGGTTTCAAGGATCTTCAGCATCAATGCCCACATCATGGTGTTCAGGACTGGGACCTCAATCAGAGTTTTTTATAATGGTCTGAAGCCAAACACCAAGATGATTATTGATGCCACTGTAAATGGCGCATTATTAGCAAAGCTACCTGAGGAGGCCACGTCACTTTTGGAGCAGGTGGCATCCAACAATCAACAATGGAGCGATGAAAGTGATTGGAGCCCAGATGCACACCCGGGCACGCGACTCGCTAGTCTTACCGCAAGCGCACGGTGTAGCGGCGAGCGGGTATCGAACACGAGGAGGCCTAATGACAGTGTCCTCTTCAATCCACCTGTCTATTAGAATGGTCGAGAAATATTCGCAATAAAGCGGTCAAAGTCGTTCAATTGTATAGAAGGGATATCAAATTAATAAAGACGCCTAGGGGATAGGGAATCCCCGCTACAAACCGTATCTCGTCATTGTGATCCATAGGTGTCACAATTGCTAGACTTGAAATTCAGGTGAACTAGTTGCAACTAAATGGAGAACCAAGCTCACGCTCTCGCGCTATTGCCGGTCTATAGCAAACCTAGGGTAGGGTCCAATCTCTTGCAAACCTTAACCTAGACAAGCTAGCGTGAAGAACAACATCATCGTTCAATCGCATCTCGAGCCCACTCTCATGCAAACTCGAGCTACGACCTAGGTTGGGATAGTTCCTACCCGTCCAATCTCTTGCAAACGGGTATTGGTATAGAATTACAATCGAAAACCCTAGTTTCGGTCCAATCTCTTGCAAACCGATTCCGGAGAAATTCAATTGCAACCCAATTCGAATTTCTAGGGCTTCCTATCGAGTTGGGATCCAATCTCTTGCAAATCCCAATCGGTATGAATCCCTAGCTATTCGTATTAAATCAATCCCAAACTAACCCTAATCAATTCTAGCAATAATTTCACCAATTCATCACAAATTAGAAATAGGGTTCATCCCTACGCCCTAAGACGATAAAACTACTCACAATTCATAATGAAATTCAATAAAAATTCACAAATAAAATCAATAGAATTCATTGCTATATTCAATATATCAATAAAAATGGAGTTTTTGATATAGAGAGAGACAAACCAATGAAGGACCAATAGCATCCAACAAATTAACACTTTTCTCTCTCCCCTAAAAGTTAAATCTAATCTCCTAAAAGTAATCTAAAAAGGCTGCAAAAAGTTCTGAAAAAGCCCTCTAAACTAGGTTAAAAACTGGGGTTAAATACCCCCCAAAATCGCCCAAAAAATCCTGACGAAAATGCCCCTGCGTAGCCTCAAAATCACAGTTTACGCTACAGGCAGCGCGGCTCACTCGGCCGAGTGACAAATGTCATTCGGCCGAGTGACAATCCCTGACAATTTCCAGTAACTTCGGACTTTTGGGGGTCGGCTCCTCGGGAGTCACTCGGCCGAGTGACTTTCTTTGCTTCGGCCGAGTCGACTTCTTCACTCGGCCGAGTCGGAACTTGTGAGATGACTGTAAAATTACAGTAAGTCTGGACTTTCTGCCTGCCGTCGTCTTGATGCCACTCGGGCGAGTGGGGTCTCCATGGTTCGGCCGAGTGCGCAGGCGATGCTCGGCCGAGTGCACGCTGATACTCAGTCTTCTGCGTGTCCGATTTGTCCGGCCGAGCGGGCTCTCGATGGTCGGCCGAGTGACTCCTTCACTCGACTGAGTGACATGCTCAAAATGCCCAAACTTCATATTTTCGCTCCCTCATCACTCCTACGGCGTTCTTTCTTCTTCCACTCCTCTCCAATAGCAAAATTCCCCTCGAAGGAGTCACGGGCGACACTCCGGAGTGGGTGCATCTAAGAATCACTCCAAATCGCTCGAAATATCCTGAAATTTGACAAAAATAAGAAATCGTGAAAAGCATCGCAATATTGCCGAAAAATCGTGACAAGCGCGATTCGAGCGATCAAAATGGCATGCAAACATGCAAAATAAGGTGTAAAATATGGAATGATCAGAAAGCTCAACGATTAGAGGCACCAGTTCGGGCCATTCTGAGATGAAGGTAGCTACACATCTTGATGGTTAACTTGAGACCCTCTCTAAGCAAGTTGCAAGAATTGAGCAAAGGTTGAGTGACATTCCTACTTCTTCAATGGCTCCAGTATATGCTACATATAAAGATTATGCCGAGCAAGGGTATGCTCTAATCGAAGGTTTCTACGAAGGAACGGATGCATCAACGGAGCAAATCAATTATATATCGGGTGAGGGGAGCAATCCTAGACCACAGTGGTCAAATCCAGCATGGAAAACACATCCAGGATTCTATTTTAGCAACCCCAATAGAGCCATACAACTGACTACTCAACCAAGGCCACCAAAATATCCATAACAACAAGCTCCACCTCCACAGCAACAGCAATACGGATTTAGGCCATCTGGACCTTATAGACCGTCGGGATATTATAATCTCCAACCATATCGGCAGCAACAACAATAATACCAACCACCAGTGGCACAAAAATCTGGAGTGAAGGCGGCATTAGAAGCTTTTATGAGTGCTCAAGCAAAGCAAAATGCAGAGATGGCGGCCATTCAAAGGCAACTTTCCACCATCGTAGAGAATCTGTCTGCCCAAATAAGCCAACTTACAAAGGCTCAAGTGAGATTTTCATCTCAACCTGAGCAAAATCCGAGGGGGCATGTTAATGCAGTGGTGGCAGTTACTACGAGAGAAGGGAAGAGTACTGATCTAGTAATGGTACCAGTTTCCAAGATGTGGACCCATAATCGTCGACGATTATTCATGAGGAGGATCCCATATTTTCTCAGCCCATTGTATTAGTGAATAAGGAGAAAGATGTTGATGAGACGTCTGATGCTACAGAAAAGGAGACTTCGCCTACTCCATTACCTATTCCTACGGCTACGATACTGGCATACACTCATATCTTTCTTGCTTTGTTACCTGACTATCCTGCCTGACATTATACGATATGCGTTCTTTTTCCAAATAGCTTAAGGCATCAACACATTTATTCTCCTACGTCTCAAGCGGCGACGCTCCTCACTCTGACTCGATACCCTACCTCCTATCTTTTCTCTTTGTTTGAGATTCACAACCCTACGCTTATCTCATGGGACCCAGCTTTCATGTGACTATTTAACTAAACTAGCTGTTATATTTCTAGCTGACTACCTACTTCCGAGATCAAGGTAGTAAAGGAGAAAGTGCTCTAGATAAGCTGCAAAGCTGTCAATCTGGTATGTTCTGATCTGAGGAGAAAAACATAAGAGTTTGCATGTATCGTTCAAAAGCTCATGCTGCCTGCAAAGACCACTGTTTGCTGCCGTAATATATAGTTGCTTGACTTTACCTATATGTATAGTTCTTTTCAAAAAGTATGCGAAATTCATAGAGCTTCTTAAGGGTGTTCACCTGAACATCCCATTCATGGATGCACTTGCGGAGATCCCCACATATGCTAAATTCTTGAAGGACTTAATAGCGGGGAGAAGAAAACAAGAAGCTGTGATGTTGGTGGATAGTTTCACTTCAGTTCGGAAGAACATCCTACCGAAGAAGTTACTCGATCCCAAAAGTTTTACGGTGTCATGCTCCATCAGCGACATCCCCATTAATCAAGTGCTAGTTGATTTGGGAGCGAGCATTAGCTTGATACCTCTCTCCATTTTCAAGAGATTGAATACCAGGACAGAGCAAGAGCCCACCTAAATGAGCATACAGTTGGCAGACCAATCTGTCACCTACCCGGTTGGCATTGCACGAGATGTTATCTTGCAAGTGCCTGGAGGGATTAGTGTACCGGTGGACTTTGTGATTATGGATATGTCTAAGGAGGGGAGTTCTAAAATTATCTTAGGAAGTTCTTTCATGCCTACAGCTGGAGTTTTAATAGATGTCCATCAATTGACATTATCTATGAATGTTGGCAATATCGAGATCGAGTTTCATTTAAAAAGCCAAAAAGTAGCCAAAAAACAAAAATACTAATCTGATTGCTCCTACAAACGTCCAAAAAGAATAAGGGGAACAAAAGTTTCAAAAATGAAAAGAAAAAAAATTCAAAGTTTCATTACTTGGAGCAATACATACACCTTTGAGAAAACTAAAACAAAATTCCAAGTGGAGTTGTATACGAACAAGAAGGTTTGATAATGCTGAAACTTAGCAAAATAATTTTGTTATAGAGATTTCCTATGATTGAATACGAGTGTGTGCATGTCTTGACTCCCATTCTATTCTTTATTGCATGCTTGGTGTGAATTCTCTGTACTTCAGTTATAGCTTTTGATTGAAAAGTGCATCACCAATGTTATGTATATTTGATGCTATTGAATACATGATGTGGATTTAAGCCAATTGCATAAACTTTATTTATTAAATATATGAAATCTCTTGATTGCATATGATATATTTTATGAGCATTTGTGATGTGTGATGAATGGCATGAGATCTGAGAGAATAATCTAGCGCCCCCTCCTCTTTTTGTTCTTTACCATTCTCTTATTTTTACCTCTTGGTGAACTTCCTATTCGTCTTCCTCTAGGACGAGTAAGAGGCAAGCTTGGGGGATTTTGATGTGTCCATATTTTCTATACTTTTAATGCATGATTTCATAGCATTTTCATCGTACAAAGTTCACTTTTCTATACATTATCGTGATTTTCACGATGTATTTGATTCTCGTGGAGATTTGTGAATTTTCTTGAACTTTGGAGCGATTCGGAGCAAATCTTAGACATGGACACATCCAAGCTAGCCGGAGCATCAATGGCAAG
This sequence comes from Scilla litardierei, assembly GCA_030789695.1. Classification (NCBI taxonomy): domain Eukaryota; kingdom Viridiplantae; phylum Streptophyta; class Magnoliopsida; order Asparagales; family Asparagaceae; genus Scilla; species Scilla litardierei. The sequence continues at coordinate 438,898,561 of CM061142.1, read as the reverse complement.
GCCCACTAGGTGCTTGATGAAGTGGAGAAGAAGATTGGAGGAGGAGAAGAGGGAAAGAAGAAGGAGTGCTTGAAGATGGAGCCTTCACATAGCTTATCAGCCTTCCCAGCCTACTCAACCGAGTAACCTTGTCCACTCGAGCCGAGCTGCTGCACCCAAAAGAAGGAGCTCCAGCACTTAAAGAATTGTGTCACTCAATCCGAGTAGCCACGCTACTCGGTCAAATGAACTCAAAGGCAGCACTCAATCTCTCAGGCCAATATTGAGTCCAATACTCGACTGAGCAAGGATGCTACTCGGTCGAGTTGAATATGAGACAGAATGACAATTCCAAGGCTCTCTGTAACACATGCCGCTCGACCGAGCAGACGCGATAGCTCGACCAAGTAGTTGAGCTACTCGACCAAGCTAAATGGAGGACAAAACAAAGATTTAGAGCCTAGCATTGGCTCCCTGCCGCTCGACCGAGTGAGACATCCACTCGGTCGAGTAGGGCGACGTTGCAGCCAAAGATTAGGCCAAGTTGGGTCTTTTTGTGGAAATTTTGTGGGACCCAGCCCAATTGTATATAAGCCTATTTTAATTCCTAGGTTTGAGGAGCTAACTTTATTATTCTTAATAAAGTCTTTGTCTTTAGTTTTACAGAGAGTTTTGAGTCGTTGTTATTGTTTGGAAGACAAAGACTTTATTTTATTATAGCTATTTGGAATCTTTAGATCTTAATTCTCTAAGTGTATTTCTTTGTCTTCATTGGTTTGGTAACGATCTCTCATCTCTTTCCTTATCGTTTTGATGTCTATCATTATGATGTTGACTACTATTGCTATTATTATCTCTTTTATTGATATTTCCATGAATCGCGAGTAGTTTTTTCAAGGGATAATGGATGAGCCCTAGGATCTTAGGATTTAGATGTAAAGTAACGATTTTATATTGTTTTGGTATAAAAGGGATGTGATTTGGTTAATCCAGCCAAGTTTGTAGGAGATCCTAATTAGGGTTTGTCATCCATGATGGTGGCACACATCCTAGATATATTATCTTATGGACTTAATTAGGCTCATTTGTGAATTCAGTTAGAGTTCGTGATCCACGATAGTGGCACGTACTTTGACAGTTTCCACCGATGTCCTATACTACTTATTGGTGATCTGCGATATTAGCATCAATGAGAGCCATCAAATCACAGATCGAAGCTCTAATTGTAACGGCTGGTTTTTGTATAATAAATATTATTTATATCTATATGCAATTGTTCGTCTTCTTTCTTTACTTCACCGCGCTCACATCTTAGTATAGGATCACTCTTGGAACTCATTAGGATCATCCCGAAGCTTCCCGCTTCATTTTGGCGATTTCCTGTGCAAGTTAGCCGGTTCACGTTGAGGAACCGACCGACTAGATGTCCATCTAGTCGGTCAACAACTCCTCATGGACCGACTAGTTTTTGTCAGGCTTTTTCCTTGAGTTACTGTTTACGCTTAGTCGGTCTAAGTTCAACCACCGACTGACTAGTTATCGAACTAGTCGGTCAACACCTCTTCGCAGACCGACTAAGTACAGAGATCATTTTTCGCATCAGTTTATTGTTTACCGTTAGTCAGTCAAAGAACGAAAACCGACCAACTAGTTGATGAATTAGTCGGTTAGGTAACCTTCTCTGACCGACTAATTTTCCAAAATACATTGTTGACCATTTTCACCCTTTAGTCGGTCTATGAACACTGGTCGACCGACTAGGTTGTAAACTAGTCGGTCGACGAGCCTTCACAGACCGACTAACTCTATAAATTTTTTTCAACAACCCTGTTCACGGTTTGGGTTTTAGTCGGTCACAGTTATACGACCGACCGACTAGTTTCCAAACTAGTCGGTCGACCGCCCTTCTCTGACCGACTAGTTGACCCCGAAACCCTAATTTTTGTGCTAGCCGCCGTTTCATTTTCTTATTTAAATGGGGCTTTCTCTTTCATTTCTTCTGATTATTTTCAGTCTCCCTCTTCCCCAATCGTACTCCCCTACCTCCCACGTCCTCCCCTTGCTCATTCCTCCATCCTTGCGCCTTCCATCTTCCCCAAAAGATCTCCCTCTCCTCTCTTCTCCCTTTTCTCTTGCTCTAGCACGGAGTTCTCGTCTCAGATCCAGCAGCAACTACGCCGAGAGACACTGTAATCTTCACCACCACCGGCGATCAACATTCATCGCTGCGCTACCCGCGGCCTAGGAATTTCCGGACGACGCAAAGCTTCCACCTTTCCAGATTCGACGCCGGATCTTCGTGCAATCGTCAATTTCAGGTTGGTGCCCTAAATTCGTAGTAACCCACACCATAGATGTCACGACCCGCTTCCCTAAAATGGAGGCGAGACGTGAAAAGTTCCGCACGAGAGTGGAGCTGTGAAGCCCCAAACCCGATAAGCGTCCACAATACATAAACAGGTCCCTGTAACCACAACAGAATAACAATAATAACACAAGGCGAGGCTGAAATAAAATTCCACATCTCACAAATTGTCCAACATCAACAAAGAGTCCAACATCCAGAAAAGCCACCAGGCTAAAAGAAAAGAGTCTAAAGGCCCAGAACAAGGCCAACCAAAAGCAACGACGACAACAAAGTATAGGTGCTACGCACCGATAACAAAACAACTGTCTAAACAAAAGTAAAGCACAACGAAGACACTAGGACTGGTCCCCAGTGTCCACGTACACCCCGTCAAACTCAGGCTCGGGCTCGGCGTCAGCAAACACCTCTTCCTCAACAAGGTACTCGGGCTCAGGATCTAACATGTGTCACCCAAAAGAGTAAAGGGGCACATGTCAGCAAGTCTAAAAGACTTGGGCAAGGAACTGAAAGTAGGCAACTAGCAACCTAGCAATTTAGTATGCATGACATGGCAGTTAAGTATGATGCAACAGTTTAAAAGAGAGGCAAGCTCGCTTAATGTAGCAAAAGCTACCAAATCACTAATCACTTATCATTTAACACTTATCACGTAACACTTATCACTTATCACTTATCACTTAGTGCATAGAGAGTCCACCTGCTGGCCAGCTCGTGGCTCAGTCCGCTTATCTCTATCACTGTTATTCATTCATCACTGTTTATCACTTAGTGCATAGAGAGTCCACCTGCTGGCCAGCTCGTGGCTCAGTCCGCTTATCTCTATCACTATTAATCACTTGAACACTAGAGATTTCACCTGCTGGCCGGAGTGGCGGATCAGGCCACTCGGCTCAGTCCGCTTATCTCTTACCCCACCCATATGTGTCGAGCGTTGGGGTTTCCAACTACAGGGCTCACTTCTGGAACACGAGCCAGGAAAATAATAGCATTGTAGCGTGTGCTACACAATCACGACGACAATCAAAATGCAATGCTAGGAACAGATAATTGCGTACCGTTAATTGAATTTAAACGTGACAGGCAAGATGCAATGACATGAACATATTCGCGTACCATTAATGGAAAGTAAATATGACATGGTAATTGTGCAACATGATATATGTCGGAACTAGCTTCGTTGTCAAGCTGGTTCCCCAATTTGCGCCTAGGCGAGTATCATTTCGTCGCCTAGCCTCTTTTACGCCTACATTAAACAAATGGCCTAAAACATGGCCTAAACCCTAAGTGGCAAGTTTCACTTGCCTAGCACCGGGGATGACGACCACTTCGTCACACGGATGCTAATCTACGGGGGAAATCGCTGTTTTGGGGGAGACAAACATCAAACACATGAAATTAATTAGGGTTTTCATAAAATTATAAATAGGTTAAGAAAACAACGGTAGATCGATTTCTTACCAAGAGGAGACGGAAGAAACACTCCGGGGAACCCTAGGATCAGATCTGGAAAAGATTGGAGAAGTTTGGGGAAACTAGGGTTTTGGGTGATTTGGGGGTTTTGATGGATTTCGATGGAGATTTGGGGAAGATGAGAGGTGGAATGAGTGAATGGATGGATTGGATGATGGATTTAGGGCTTGGAATGAAGAAATGGAGCTTGGAGGAAGATGGGGGGCTGAAGAGGGAAGTTTTTAGGGTTTTGGGTCGTGTTGGAGAAGAAGAAGTCGTTTGGGAGGGGTATTTATAGGTTGGGCTGGTGGCTGCCCAGAAATTAGGGTTTTAACACAGACTAGTCGGTCAAAGAACAACCACTGACCGACTAGTTTGGCAACTAGTCGGTCGGTCGACCAACGCAGACCGACTAAGTGTAAACAGTAACTCCTGAACGAAAAATAGGATTTAGAGTTAGTCGGTCCATGAACAAATACTGACCGACTAGTTTAGCATCTAGTCGGTCGATGAGCGTTCTTAGACCGACTAAGAGCAAACAGTAACTAGACTGTACAGTAGAACCAAGAATTAGTCGGTCTGAGTACAAAACTTAACCGACTAGTTTAACAACTAGTCGGTCGAAATATGAACTTAGACCGACTAAGAATAAACAGTAACTGATACTAAAATTTAGATGATGTGTTAGTCGGTTCAAGAAGCATTGCTGACCGACTAGTTTGCAACCTAGTCGGTCAACCAACGTTCTTAGACCGACTAACGATAAACAGTAACTCCTGAGAAATTTAGAAAGCTAACTAGTCGGTCCAAGAAGGATTGCCAACCGACTGGATCGTCATCTAGTCGGTCGGTGGCCCTTCTTACACCGGCTAATGAGCACAGAAAAGTACCGATACGGAGCGCGGGGCCCCGGGATCGATTCCTAAGACTCCTAGGCTTGATCTAACAGTTAGATACGACCGTTATGAAGTCCGTCACGAGTGACATACTTCGAAATCGACAATCCTAAGGAAGAAGCGATAAAATACGACGAATCGATCGAAAATGAAATCTACGGAGACGAAAACCACACATAAGGAGAAAATTCACCAAAACATATATTATAATATATATAAAATCCAGATTCATGAAAAGCAGTCGTTACATCCTCCCCAACTTAAGAAAAATTCCGTCCTCGGAATTTCCAAATACTCACGAGTCCGGAAACAAAAGTGGGAAACGCTCTCGCATCTCATCCTCATTCTCCCAAGTAGACTCTCCAGGTGAACCGTGTCGCCACATCACCCTCACAAGATTGACAACCTTGTTCCGAAGCGACTTCTGACGCCTATCCAGAATCTGCACTGGATGCTGGTCATACGTCATATCAGGGCGAACGGTAATCTCCGAAAAATCCACCGCATGAGACGGATCGCTAATGTATCGACGAAGCTGCGACACATGGAAAACATTGTGAACTCCTTCCAAAGATGGCGGCAAGGCCAAGCGATAAGCTACCTCGCCAACCCTCTCCAAAACGTCAAACGGTCCAATGTATCGCGGGCTCAACTTCCCACGCTTCCCAAAACGAATCACACCACGATTCGGGGAAATCTTCAAGAACACATGGTCGAACGGCTGAAACTCCAAAGGACGACGTTTAGCATCCGCCCAATGCTTAAAACGGTCCTGAGCAATTCTCAACCTCTCCCGAATATTCCTGACGATATCCACGGCCTCCACGATCATCTCAGGTCCCAACAACTCCCGATCACCAACGTCATCCCAACTCAATGGCGATCGACATTTCCTCCCATAAAGAGCGGCGAAAGGTGCCATGCCAATACTCGCCTGGAAGCTGTTGTTGTAGGAAAACTCTACCAGATGTAGATGGTCCTCCCACGAACCCTTGAAATCCAACATGCACGCCCTCAGCATGTCTTCCAAAATCTGAATCGTCCTCTCGGACTGGCCATCCGTCTGCGGATGGTACGCCGTGCTGAAACTCAGACGCGTACCCAAGCTCTTCTGCAAACTCTGCCAGAACTGAGATGTGAACCTCGTGTCTCTGTCAGACACGATACTCACGGGGACTCCATGAAGTCGCACAACCTCCTGCACGATTCACGTTACATCACTATCCAAACTAGGAAAAGGAAATAAAAACGGAGAGTAAAAGAATTCTACCTCCATATATCTCCTTGCTAGCGCCTCAGTGGACTGTCCCACTCGAAATGGAATAAAGTGCGCAGATTTGGTCAATCGATCGACGATCACCCAAATCGCGTCATTCTGCTTCGGACTCCGAGGTAGTCCAGTCACGAAATCCATAGTGATGTGTTGCCACTTCCACTCCGGAATCGGAAGCGGTTGTAGCAACCCGGCCGAACGCTGATGCTCCGCCTTCACTTGCTGGCAAACCAAGCACTTGGCTACACTCCGAGCCACGCTCCTCTTCATACCATGCCACCAATAATTCAGACGAAGATCCTGGTACATCTTGGTGCCACCAGGATGCACAGAATACGGCGAACTGTGTGCCTCCACCATCAACTCCTCTCTGATATCCCCAGCTGGCACACACAACCTGGCTCCAAACCTCAGCGAGCCATCCTCATGAATCAAAAGGTCAGTCCGCAGACCGGCTTCCACCTGCTCCCGAATCCTCACCAGCTTCGGATCCTCAGCCTGGCCAGCCTTAATCCGATCCACGATCGTCGACTGTACCTGCATGTACATCAACGAAGAAGCCTCTCCAGGAAGAACAATCTCCACACCAGACTCGCAAAAATCCTGTTGCAATCTCCACTGCGAGGTCAAAATCATCACCGCTGGAAGCCTACTCAAAGCATCTGGAACCACATTCACCTTGCCAGGGTGAAACTGCAAATCAATATTATAATCCGCCATAAGCTCCAACCACCGATGCTGTCGCATGTTGAGCTCCTTCTGAGTGAAAATATACTTCAAGCTTTTGTGATCGGTGAAAATCTTCACTTTCTCACTCAGCAAGAAGTGCCTCCAAATCTTAAGAGCAAACACAACGGCAGCCAACTCCAAATCATGCGTCGGATAATTCTTCTCATGAACCTTAAGCTGACGAGACGCATACGCCACAACATGCCCATGCTGATGCAACACACAACCGAGACCCTTGCCAGAAGCATCGCAAAAGATCTCGAATCCACCGCTGCGATCAGGCACAACAAGAATAGGGGCAGTCGTCAACCTCTCCTTCAGAATACCAAAAGCACTCTCACAATCACCCGACCAAACATAAGCAACATCCTTTCGCGTCAACCTGGTCATCGGCTCAGCAATACGAGAAAAGTCCTTAATGAATCGCCGATAATAACCAGCAAGTCCAAGGAAACTCCGAATCTCAGACACTGACGACGGAACAGGCCACTCCCTGATGGCCCGAATCTTCTCGGGATCCACTGAAATACCATCTCCAGTCACCACATGCCCGAGAAAAGCAACTCTATCCAGCCAAAACTCGCACTTCGAAAACTTAGCATACAACCGATGCTTCCTCAAAATCTCCAACACCGTCCTCAAGTGCGAGGCATGCTCTTCCTCCGACTTCGAATAGATCAGAATGTCGTCAATAAAGATAACGACAAACTTATCCAAAAAGTCGTAGAAAATCAGGTTCATCAGATTCATGAAAACTGCGGGCGCGTTAGTTACGCCGAAAGGCATAACCACGAACTCATAGTGTCCATACTTCGTCCTGAACGCTGTCTTCGGAACATCTCCCTTCTTCACCTTCAACTGATGGTAACCACTTCTCAAATCCAATTTAGAAAACACCCTCGAACCTCCAAGCTGATCAAAAATATCATCAATGCGAGGCAACGGGTATTTATTCTTAATGGTCACCGCATTCAACTCCCGATAATCCACGCACATGCGACGCGAACCATCCTTCTTCTTCACCAACAGCACCGGTGCTCCCCATGGAGACACACTAGGATTAATATAACCCTTCTGCAACAGCTCATCCAACTGCTTCCGCAACTCTTCCAACTCTGCAGGTGCCATACGATACGGCGCCTTCGAAATCGGCTGCGCACCTGGAACCAGATCGATAGAAAATTCCAAAGCTCGATCAAGCGGCAAACCAGACATCTCCTTGGGGAAGACGTCGCCAAAATCTCGCACCACAGCTGGCCATTCCAGCTCCATCTGCATAGCCACAGCCTCCACCGGCCTGGCCCGAAATCTGACAGGACCAAGCGAACTGCTACCACGACTGAACTCAAACACTGGATGTCCGGGAATCTCGAACACCACCTTCTTTCTCCGGCAGTCGATCGTAGCATAAAAGCTCGCAAGCCAATCCATCCCAAGAACTGCATCATAGTTGATGATGTCGTGGACAATGAAATCAGCGAAAAGTTCATGTCCACAGACCACCAACGAGCAAGAATTGCAACCACGATGCACCGAGACCACACCATTCCCTGTAACGATATTCCAACTCTTCGGAAGAGGGGAAGTCGACAAGGAATGCTTCTCCACGAAGCTCCGGGAAATAATGCACATCGATGCACCAGAGTTAAAGAGGACTCGTGCAGGAAATGTGCACACCAACACCAAACCTAACAAGCAATTAACAATCAAACCCTAGTCTAGCAAACAGCCATGTTCAAGCAAACAACACAATCAAACAATCAAAACCAGCTCAGAAAATAGCAGCTAGATTGAGGATTACCTGCGATAACCTCATCCACAGCCTCGTTCTCCACAGCGGTCATCAGAAAAGCCTGCCTCCTCGGCGGAACAACCTGCCGAAAAGCCTGCCCCTGCGGAACAAGAGCTGCTCCACGACCAGCAGGAACAGTCGCTCGCTGCTGCAACGGCCGTGCTGCAACAGGTGCCCTCCAAGGCTGCTTCAACCTCGGGCACTCCCTGATGGCATGGGAGGGATCTCCACAAGCAATACATTGCCCCAAGAACTTCCTACACGACTCCTTAACATGGCCCTCCCTGCCACAGAAATGGCAAGTCCTCCGAACAGGCCCTCCTGGCCTCTTAAACTGAGCAGACTGAGTAGGCCTGAATCCAGGTCTAACCACAGCCCTCGCCTGTTCCACAGGCCTCTTCCCAGCACCAACAACGATTCCCCTCCTCTGGTTCACAAGCAGCTCCTGCCTCTTGGCAGCGACCAAAACCTTCTGATAAGACTCCCGGTCAGAAGAGGTCACAAAACTCTGGAGCTCTGAAGCAAGCCCCTGCAGAAACCTCTGAGCTCTCTCCTCAGCGTCCTGCACCATCTTTGGTGCAAACCGACTCAGCCTCATGAACTCTTGGTGATACATGTCCACCGACGAGTTCCCCTGCTTCAGATCGATAAAACGCTGCAGCATCTCCTCCTTGGCAGCCTTCGGGAAGAACTCACCCTCAAACGTAGCCTTGAAGGTAGCCCAAGCTATCGGCTCCACCACCAACTTCTCTTCCGCATCCCACCAATTCCGAGCATTATCCTTGAGTTGCCTCTTCGCCAAATCAACCCATCCAGCCGGGATGATCTTGGCCATCTTCAGATTGTCCTCGACGTTCCGAATCCACTCATCGGCAGCCAGAGGACCCTCAGAACCATCAAAATATGCAGGACCCAGCTCCCGAAATTGCTTCGCTCCTGGCTCAGAGCGAGGGGCATCCGGAAGAGCCCGGGCAGCTCGAGCAAGTGGAGCATTCTGGACTTGCAAAAGCACGCCCTGCTGCACTTGCATCATCTGGAGCATCATCCGCATCATCTCACCGCTGGTGGGTTCCCGCTCAGGCTCCTCATCATGAGGGACCGCACCACTGCCCCCACCACGGGTGAAACGCCTTCCTGCCATCTAGTGACACAGAAAACGAATCAGATTATACTCATAGCTTATGACTCGGACGTCGAACGCAATTTATTGGACATTCTAATATTATTATCGCTATTCCAAAAATCGCAGTTACAGAAGGACCTGCATGGGCCACCACTAAAACCTGTCACGACCCGCTTCCCTAAAATGGAGGCGAGACGTGAAAAGGTCCGCACGAGAGTGGAGCTGTGAAGCCCCAAACCCGATAAGCGTCCACAATACATAAACAGGTCCCTGTAACCACAACAGAATAACAATAATAACACAAGGCGTGGCTGAAATAAAATTCCACATCTCACAAATTGGCCAACATCAACAAAGAGTCCAACATCCAGAAAAGCCACCAGGCTAAAAGAAAAGAGTCTAAAGGCCCAGAACAAGGCCAACCAAAAGCAACGACAACAACAAAGTATAGGTGCTACACACCGATAACAAAACAACTGTCTAAACAAAAGTAAAGCACAACGAAGACACTAGGACTGGTCCCCAGTGTCCACGTACACCCCGTCAAACTCAGGCTCGGGCTCGGCGTCAGCAAACACCTCTTCCTCAACAAGGTACTCGGGCTCAGGATCTAACATGTGTCACCCAAAAGAGTAAAGGGGCACATGTCAGCAAGTCTAAAAGACTTGGGCAAGGAACTGAAAGTAGGCAACTAGCAACCTAGCAGTTTAGTATGCATGACATGGCAGTTAAGTATGATGCAACAGTTTAAAAGAGAGGCAAGCTCGCTTAATGTAGCAAAAGCTACCAAATCACTAATCACTTATCATTTAACACTTATCACGTAACACTTATCACTTATCACTTATCACTTAGTGCATAGAGAGTCCACCTGCTGGCCAGCTCGTGGCTCAGTCCGCTTATCTCTATCACTGTTATTCATTCATCACTGTTTATCACTTAGTGCATAGAGAGTCCACCTGCTGGCCAGCTCGTGGCTCAGTCCGCTTATCTCTATCACTATTAATCACTTGAACACTAGAGATTTCACCTGCTGGCCGGAGTGGCGGATCAGGCCACTCGGCTCAGTCCGCTTATCTCTTACCCCACCCATATGTGTCGAGCGTTGGGGTTTCCAACTACAGGGCTCACTTCTGAAACACGAGCCAGGAAAATAATAGCATTGTAGCGTGTGCTACACAATCACGACGACAATCAAAATGCAATGCTAGGAACAGATAATTGCGTACCGTTAATTGAATTTAAACGTGACAGGCAAGATGCAATGACATGAACATATTCGCGTACCGTTAATGGAAAGTAAATATGACATGGTAATTGTGCAACATGATATATGTCGGAACTAGCTTCGTTGTCAAGCTAGTTCCCCAATTTGCGCCTAGGCGAGTATCATTTCGTCGCCTAGCCTCTTTTACGCCTACATTAAACAAATGGCCTAAAACATGGCTTAAACCCTAAGTGGCAAGTTTCACTTGCCTAGCACCGGGGATGACGACCACTTCGTCACACGGATGCTAATCTACGGGGGAAATCGCTGTTTTGGGGGAGACAAACATCAAACACATGAAATTAATTAGGGTTTTCATAAAATTATAAATAGGTTAAGAAAACAACGGTAGATCGATTTCTTACCAAGAGGAGACGGAAGAAACACTCCGGGGAACCCTAGGATCAGATCTGGAAAAGATTGGAGAAGTTTGGGGAAACTAGGGTTTTGGGTGATTTGGGGGTTTTGATGGATTTCGATGGAGATTTGGGGAAGATGAGAGGTGGAATGAGTGAATGGATGGATTGGATGATGGATTTAGGGCTTGGAATGAAGAAATGGAGCTTGGAGGAAGATGGGGGGCTGAAGAGGGAAGTTTTTAGGGTTTTGGGTCGTGTTGGAGAAGAAGAAGTCGTTTGGGAGGGGTATTTATAGGTTGGGCTGGCGGCTGCCCAGAAATTAGGGTTTTAACACAGACTAGTCGGTCAAAGAACAACCACTGACCGACTAGTTTGGCAACTAGTCGGTCGGTCGACCAACGCAGACCGACTAAGTGTAAACAGTAACTCCTGAACGAAAAATAGGATTTAGAGTTAGTCGGTCCATGAACAAATACTGACCGACTAGTTTAGCATCTAGTCGGTCGATGAGCGTTCTTAGACCGACTAAGAGCAAACAGTAACTAGACTGTACAGTAGAACCAAGAATTAGTCGGTCTGAGTACAAAACTTAACCGACTAGTTTAACAACTAGTCGGTCGAAATATGAACTTAGACCGACTAAGAATAAACAGTAACTGATACTAAAATTTAGATGATGTGTTAGTCGGTTCAAGAAGCATTGCTGACCGACTAGTTTGCAACCTAGTCGGTCAACCAACGTTCTTAGACCGACTAACGATAAACAGTAACTCCTGAGAAATTTAGAAAGCTAACTAGTCGGTCCAAGAAGGATTGCCAACCGACTGGATCGTCATCTAGTCGGTCGGTGGCCCTTCTTACACCGGCTAATGAGCACAGAAAAGTACCGATACGGAGCGCGGGGCCCCGGGATCGATTCCTAAGACTCCTAGGCTTGATCTAACAGTTAGATACGACCGTTATGAAGTCCGTCACGAGTGACATACTTCGAAATCGACAATCCTAAGGAAGAAGCGATAAAATACGACGAATCGATCGAAAATGAAATCTACGGAGACGAAAACCACACATAAGGAGAAAATTCACCAAAACATATATTATAATATATATAAAAACCACACATAAGGAGAAAATTCACCAAAACATATATTATAATATATATAAAATCCAGATTCATGAAAAGCAGTCGTTACAATAGACGATCAAACCATAATTAAAATCAGCAACCTAATCAAAATAAATTTATTTTCCGCTGATCTTTAAAACGGTGTACAAACCGTAGAAATCGACGAATGGACATTATGCATGTACACATAGGATAGATCGTCGATTAGGTTAATTATATTAAAAATGTGATTTTTAATTGAATAGGGTAGTCCCGATAATCTAGACACGACCCTAATACGGATTAATGAATCGTGATCTGACACTGTCGCCGTGTCACGATTTTCAGACCCTTTTCCGCCGACGAAACGATTGGACGATGCGTACCAGGGAGACGACGCACTCGCCACCACAGGAAAGTGTACCACTTGCGTTCTTGGCCATGTTTGGGCCTTTATCTTGTTAAGATTGTTATTTTAGAAACTTGAGAACCAGACGTGAAATGATAGCGTCCGGGACGCCTTTGATGGCGCAGATTTGACCATGAAATCTGAGTCCAACAACAACAAATTCTGACATCATAGGGTTGACATGCGTGTGCGTGAGTTGTGGACACCCTAGTACAACCCCTTCCTGTTTTTTCGTGTCTTGTACCTTTCCGTCTGCACAGCCCGCTGGGCAATAGGGCACTCGCCAAGCCAGAGCGAGTGATCCCTTGTACTAGTTCACAGCCCGATGGGCAATTGGGCACCTGTCAAGCTAGAGCAGGTGATCCCATGTACCGATACACAGCTCAGAGAGCAATTGGGCACTTGTCAAGCTAGATCAAGTGATCCCATGTCTTGTCACGATTCTTGGGGTTATGGGGTAGGGTTGAGCATGCAAGCGGCAAGAGGGATTGATCCCCCTCGAACCGAACAGGCGTGAACCCTTTCGTGTCTTGTCTTGTCTTGTCGTGTCTGGCTTCCTGTGTTCTGTCTTGTCTTGACACTTGTAGGCTAGTCCCGTAGTCCATAGCACTCGCTGTGACTACTACTTGTCTTGTTTACTTGTCTGTTGTGTTTATTTCTGTTGTTGTAAACCTCAGCATGATAATCAACCAGTAAAATGTTGTAAGTAATTGGTACACTTGTAGTTTGGTCTAATCTTTTCTTGTAGACCTTGCCTGATGTACAGTTCCTTCTTTTGGTGCTGTACGTCAGGGATTAAGCCAGAGTACGTGGAGGAGACTGACTTGCCAGCCGACGTGGAGTCAGAGAGCGTTGATCCCGAGTACGACCCTGAGGAGGATCAGAGCTAGAGACTTTTAGTAGCAGTTTCCAGAGGCGTTATTATCCTTGTTGGGTGCGTAGCACCCTTTTATGTTTCTTTGTTTAGGTTGGGTGCTTGCACCATTAGATTTACTTTTCTGCTGTTGTAGCCCTTCGGGCGTTGAGACTTGGTACTTTGATATGTTGGAATAAAATTTGTGATGTTCTTTCCTTCTTGTACTTTTATTGTTCTGTACTAACATGCAGGGACCTGTACCTTCGTCTTGGTACCACACAGACGCTTATTGGGTCAGGGCTCCTCAGCTCTGGCCTAAGCGGGCCTCGTCACGCTTCGCCTCCGCTATTTTGGGAAGCGGGGCATGACAGGTTTTAGTGGTGGCCCATGCAGGTCCATGTCCCATCTTTCTGCAAGTACAGAACAGTAAGAGTAAGGACATTCACTTATGATATTCAAACATTGTACGAGTCTAACCTTCGTCTTTCTGTTAATAGGATGGCCGGACGACGCGTTACCCGATCGGGAAACTTAGGTGATGGAGTTTCGGAGGACCAGGGCGGAGAGTTCCGTCAGTTTCTGGGTGTGATGAGGGAGATGCTGGATGTTCAACATCAGCTGGTTCAGCAGTCTCAGCGTGCTGCCCAGGCTCCACCTGTTGCACCACCTCCACCCCCGCCTGCTCCGCGAGCTGCTCCAGGAGTGAAGCAGTTCAACGAGCTGCAGCCGAAGACCTTCTCTGGGAAGGAAGGACCTCTGGGTGCCGATGAGTGGATCCAGAGCACGGAGGAGAAGTTAGTTGCTGCGAAGATTCCTGATGATACCCGTGTGGAGATAGCAAAGATGCAACTGACGGAGAATGCGAGGAATTGGTGGCGCATCGAGGAGAGACGTCTTGAGAAGCCAGTAGGATGGAAGACCTTCAGGTCTATGTTCAAGGATAAGTACTTCACCAAGTCTGCTAGGAGGGAGCTGCTGAGCAAGTTTATAGACCTGAAGCAGGAAGGTATGACTGTCGAGGAGTATGAAGCTGAGTTTGAGATGTTGAGCCATTTTGCCCCGCACATGGTGAAGAATGAGGAGAAGCGAGCTAACCACTTTCGTCAGGGACTACGTCCGAAGATTCAGGCTTCGATGTCTTCGGTGAGTTTCTCGACTATGAGGGAGGAGCTTGATGCTGCAAAGAATCATGAGCTCATAGCTCTTCTGCCTGACCCGCCAGCTGATAAGGGGAAGCGCCCCATGGAGCAGTACCGGCCACCTGCTAGGCCGGCGATGAGGCCAGTCCAGACTGTGCCATTTAAGAGGCCTGGAGCACTAGTGCAGTAGCAGAGCAAGGGTCAGTGCCATTTCTGCGGCAAGCCCGGACATGTTCAGACCAACTGTCGGAGGAAGCTGGGACTGTGCCTACTTTGTGGAGATGCTTCGCATGCTGCGAAGGACTGTCCTAGAGCCCGCACTGCTGTTGTTGGAGCGCCAGCCCCATTGCAGATGAGGGCACCTGCTCCGGTTCAGAGAGGACCTACCGTTCGTGGACCACCCTTGGTGCCACAGAGGCAGATGTACCAGCGAGCAGTGCAGCCTCCGAGGCCGGCCTATACTATGACTGCTGTGGAGACCGAGGAGCTAGATGGAGTGATTGCAGGTAACACCTTGACCTAGTCTTTTCATTTCATAATTACATTATATTGCTAGTCTTGTTAGTGTGTTTGTTTGTCTGATTGTTAGAGTAGTGTTTGACCTTGGACCCTTGTTTTCTTAGGCACCATTCTTGTGTTTTCTCACCCCGCTTTGGCTTTGTTTGACTCCGGTGCATCTATGTGCATCTTATCCCGGAGGTTTATAACAAGGCACTCCATTCCTACCCATACACTTCCTAAGTGTTGGGACATCACTACTGGGAACGGAGTAGTGACGGTGAATCTGGGATGTCGGTTGATTCCTTTAGTGGTTAGTGGACATGAGCTATATGCAGATTTCATCGTCCATGATCTACCACATTTCGATGTCATCCTCGGCATCGATTGGTTGGGAGATTTCCACGCATCGATCGATTGTCATAACAAGAGAGTGGTTTTCCGGATTCCAGGTCATCCGGAGTTCGAATTCCGAAGCCGAGATGAGTCGCTTGGGCCCATCAGATTTCGGGCCAAGCCGGAGGTGCCGGTGTTAGCAGCGTTGCAGATGGAGATGGAGATTGACCGACCAGCGGTTGTCAGAGACTTTGACGACGTCTTTCCGGAGGATATCTCGGGTCTGCCACCCGATAGAGCTTTAGAGTTCGGTATCGATCTGATACCGGGTGCGCAGCCGATATCGAAGGCGACGTATCGGATGGCTCCCGCAGAGCTTGAGGAGCTACAGAAACAGTTGGATGAGTTGTTGCAGAAGGGTTTCATCCACCCTAGTGTGTCACTGTGGGGTGCACCTGTTTTGCTTGTGAAGAAGAAGGATGGGTCCCGCAGAATGTGCGTGGACTATCGAGGATTGAATGCTGTCACCGTGAAGAATAAGTATCCGCTGCCGCGCATCGACGACATATTTGATCAGCTGGGAGGTTCGAGGGTCTTCTCAAAGTTGGATTTGAGGAGCGGATATCATCAGTTAAAAGTTAAGAAGGATGACTTTCCGAAGACAGCTTTCCGGACAAAGTACGGGCACTATGAGTTTGTGGTGATGCCCTTCGGCGTGACCAATGCTCCAGCTGTGTTCATGAACCTCATGAACTTGATTTTCTACGACTTCCTAGATAAGTTTGTCGTTATTTTCATTGACGACATTCTTATTTACTCGAAGTCTGAGGAGGAGCACAGCTGTCATCTGAGGACAGTGCTGGAGACGCTGAGGCGACACAAATTGTATGCCAAGTATAGCAAGTGTGAGTTCTGACTGGACAGAGTCGCGTTCCTGGGACACGTGGTGTCTGGTGATGGCATATCTGTGGATTCGGAGAAGGTCAGAGCAGTCAGAGATTGGCCGACCCCGCAGTCAGCATCCGACATCAGGAGTTTTCTTGGCCTAGCAGGCTATTATCGGCGGTTCATTAAAGATTTCTCGAGGATTGCGGAGCCGATGACGAAGCTGACAAGGAAGGATGAGGAGTTTCTGTGGTCTGATGCTTGTGAGGAGGCTTTCAGTATCTTGAAGGCAAGGTTGACCACGGCACCAGTTTTGATGGTACCGGATCGGAGCGGAGGCTTTGAAGTTTATTGTGATGCCTCGGGGAAGGGCCTGGGATGTGTTTTGCATCAGCATGGCCACGTGGTCGCGTATGCTTCTCGTCAATTGAGGACTCATGAGAAGAATTACCTGACGCACGATCTAGAGTTAGCAGCAGTGATCTTTGCACTGAAGATTTGGAGGCATTTCTTGCTGGGTGAATGTGTGAAGATTTTTACAGATCATAAGAGCTTGAAGTACATATTCACGCAGAAGGAGCTCAACATGCGTCAGAGAGGATGGTTGGAGCTCATGGCTGACTACGAGATAGATTTGCAGTATCATCTGGGGAAGGTGAACGTTGTGCCGGACACTTTGAGTAGACTTCCCACGGCTATGGTGTATACTAATGACTGGAGGATTCAGCAGGAGCTGAAGGAGATGGATTTGGAGGTTGTCCTACCTGGTGTAGTTCATACTTTCATGAAATTGCAGATTCAGTCCACGATCGTGGATCGGATCAAGGCAGCACAGGCGGGGGATCCGAAGTTGCAAAGGATCAGGAGGCAGGTTGAAGCTGGGCTGCGTACGGAGTTCGTGATTCATGAGGATGGTTCGCTGCGGTACGGCAGCAGACTCTGCATACCTGCAGGTGATGTTCGGGAGGATCTTTTGAGTGAGGCTCATAGCTCTCCTTATTCTATACATCCTAGTGGCACCAAGATGTATAAGGACCTCCGACAGAATTACTGGTGGATTGGCATGAAGAGGAGTGTGGCACGGAGCGTTGCCAAGTGTTTGATATGCAAGCAGGTGAAGGCCGAGCACCATCGTACTGCTGGGTTGCTGCAACCGCTTCCTATTCCGGAGTGGAAGTGGCAGCATATTACGATGGATTTCGTGACTGGTTTACCTCGGACCCCGAAACAGAACGACACAGTCTGGGTGATCGTAGATCGGTTGACTAAGTCTGCGCATTTCATTCCTTTCCGAGTGGGCAAGTCTACGGAAGCTTTGGCGAGGAAGTATCTAGAGGAGATTGTGCGCTTACACGGGGTCCCCGTGAGCATCGTGTCTGACAGAGATACGAGGTTCACATCTCAGTTCTGGAGAAGTCTGCAGGAGCATTTGGGTACGAGTCTGAGTTTCAGCACGGCGTACCACCCACAGACCGACGGCCAGTCCGAGAGGACTATTCAGATTCTGAAGGATATGCTGCGGGCTTGCACACTCGATTGGAAGGGATCTTGGGAGGATCATCTCCATTTGGTGGAGTCTTCTTATAACAACGGCTACCAGACGAGCATTGGCATGGCGCCGTTTGCTGCCTTATATGGGAGGAAATGTCGATCGCCACTGAGCTGGGATGACGTTGGAGATCGGGAGCTGTTGGGTCCTGAGATGATTGTTGAAGCTGTGGATGTCGTAAGAGACATCAGGGAGAAGCTCAGAGTTGCGCAGGATCACTTTAAGCATTGGGCGGATGCCAAGAGGAGACCTTTGGAGTTTCAACCTGGAGAGCACGTCTTCCCGAAGATTTCTCCGAACCGCAGAGTTATTCGTTTCGGGAAGAAGGGGAAGCTGAGCCCGAGGTACATCGGACCTTTCGATGTGCTGGAGCGTGTGGGAGCAGTGGCCTACCGCCTTGCCCTACCACCATCCTTGGTGGGAGTTCACGACGTTTTCCACGTATCCCAGTTACGTCGGTACGTCAGTGATCCGTCGCACACGGTGGATTTCTCGGAGATCACGGTCCGTCCGGACCAGACCTATGACCAGCAGGCAGTGCAGATTTTGGACCGTTGACAGAAGCAGTTGAGGAATAAGGTAGTCGACCTGGTGAGAGTGATGTGGCATCACGGATCGTCTGGAGAGTCCACGTGGGAGAGAGAGGATGAGATGAGAGAGCGTTACCCTCACCTATTCTGAAAGAAATTCCGAGGGCGGAATTTTCTTAAGGTGGGTAGGATGTAACGGCTAGTTTTTGTATGGTGAATATTATTTATATATGTGTGTGATTGTTCGTCTTCCTTCTTTACTTCTCCGTATTTCTTTGCGTTCATATCTTAGAATAAGTTCGCCTTTGGAACTCATTAGAAATCATTCCGAAGGCGCCCGCGCCGAAGGCGCCCGCTAAATTTTTTTACGCTAATTTGTTGTTCTGACTCAAGAGCGCCCTCACCGAATTTATTGTTCTACGCCGAAAATTGTTCGTCTTCTTTCTTTACTTCACCGCGCTCACATCTTAGTATAGGATCACTCTTGGAACTCATTAGGATCATCCCGAAGCTTCCCGCTTCATTTTGGCGATTTCCTGTGCAAGTTAGCCGGTTCACGTTGAGGAACCGACCGACTAGATGTCCATCTAGTCGGTCAACAACTCCTCATGGACCGACTAGTTTTTGTCAGGCTTTTTCCTTGAGTTACTGTTTACGCTTAGTCGGTCTAAGTTCAACCACCGACCGACTAGTTATCGAACTAGTCGGTCAACACCTCTTCGCAGACCGACTAAGTACAGAGATCATTTTTCGCATCAGTTTACTGTTTACCGTTAGTCGGTCAAAGAACGAAAACCGACCGACTAGTTGACGAATTAGTCGGTTAGGTAACCTTCTCTGACCGACTAATTTTCCAAAATACATTGTTGACCATTTTCACCCTTTAGTCGGTCTATGAACACTGGCCGACCGACTAGGTTGCAAACTAGTCGGTCGACGAGCCTTCACAGACCGACTAACTCTATAAATTTTTTTCAACAACCCTGTTCACGGTTTGGGTTTTAGTCGGTCACAGTTATACGACCGACCGACTAGTTTCCAAACTAGTCGGTCGACCGCCCTTCTCTGACCGACTAGTTGACCCCGAAACCCTAATTTTTGTGCTAGCCGCCGTTTCATTTTCTTATTTAAACGTGGCTTTCTCTTTCATTTCTTCTGATTATTTTCAGTCTCCCTCTTCCCCAATTGTACTCCCCTACCTCCCACGTCCTCCCCTTGCTCATTCCTCCATCCTTGCGCCTTCCATCTTCCCCAAAAGCTCTCCCTCTCCTCTCTTCTCCCTTTTCTCTTGCTCTAGCACGGAGTTCTCGTCTCAGATCCAGCAGTAACTATGCCGAGAGACACTGTAATCTTCACCACCACCGGCGATCAACATTCATCGCTGCGCTACCCGCGGCCTAGGAATTTCCGGACGACGCAAAGCTTCCACCTTTCCAGATTCGACGCCGGATCTTCGTGCAATCGTCAATTTCAGGTTGGTGCCCTAAATTCGTAGTAACCCACACCATAGACGATCAAACCATAATTAAAATCAGCAACCTAATCAAACTAAATTTATTTTCCGCTGATCTTTAAAATGGTGTACAAACCGTAGAAATCGACGAATGGACATTATGCATGTACACATAGGATAGATCGTCGATTAGGTTAATTATATTAAAAATGTGATTTTTAATTGAATAGGGTAGTCCCGATAATCTAGACACGACCCTAATACGGATTAATGAATCGTGATCTGACACCGTCGCCGTGTCACGATTTTCAGACCCTTTTCCGCCGACGAAACGATTGGACGAGGCGTACCAGGGAGACGACGCACTCGCCACCACAGGCAAGTGTACCACTTGCGTTCTTGGCCATGTTTGGGCCTTTATCTTGTTAAGATTTTTATTTTAGAAACTTGAGAACCAGACATGAAATGATAGCGTCCGGGACGCCTTTGATGGCGCAGATTTGACCATGAAATCTGAGTCCAACAACAACAAATTCTGACATCATAGGGTTGACATGCGTGTGCGTGAGTTGTGGATACCCTAGTACAACCCCTTCCTGTTTTGTCGTGTCTTGTACCTTTCCGTCTGCACAGCCCGCTGGGCAATAGGGCACTCGCCAAGCCAGAGCGAGTGATCCCTTGTACTAGTTCACAGCCCGATGGGCAATTGGGCACCTGTCAAGCTAGAGCAGGTGATCCCATGTACCGATACACAGCTCAGAGAGCAATTGGGCACTTGTCAAGCTAGATCAAGTGATCCCATGTCTTGTCACGATTCTTGGGGTTATGGGGTAGGGTTGAGCATGCAAGCGGCAAGAGGGATTGATCCCCCTCGAACCGAACAGGCGTGAACCCTTTCGTGTCTTGTCTTGTCTTGTCTTGTCTGGCTTCCCATGTTCTGTCTTGTCTTGACACCTGTAGGCTAGTCCCGTAGTCCATAGCACTCGCTGTGACTACTACTTGTCTTGTTTACTTGTCTGTTGTGTTTCTTTCTGTTGTTATAAACCTCAGCATGATAATCAACCAGTAAAATGTTGTAAGTAATTGGTACACTTGTAGTTTGGTCTAATCTTTTCTTGTAGACCTTGCCTGACGTACAGTTCTTTCTTTTGGTGTTGTACGTCAGGGATTGAGCCAGAGTACGTGGAGGAGACTGACTTGCCAGCCGATGTGGAGCCAGAGAGCGTTGATCCCGAGTACGACCTTGAGGAGGATCAGAGCTAGAGACTTTTAGTAGCCGTTTCCAGAGGCGTTATTATCCTTGTTGGGTGCGTAGCACCCTTTTATGTTTCTTTGTTTAGGTTGGGTGATTGCACCATTAGATTTACTTTTCTGCTGTTGTAGCCCTTCGGGCGTTGAGACTTGGTACTTTGATATGTTGGAATAAAATTTGTGATGTTCTTTCCTTCTTGTACTTTTATTGTTCTGTACTAACATGCAGGGACTTGTACCTTCGTCTTGGTACCACACAGACGCTTATTGGGTCAGGGCTCCTCAGCTCTGGCCTAAGCGGGCCTCGTCACGCTTCGCCTCCGCTGTTTTGGGAAGCGGGGCGTGACACTAATCCACGATGGTGGCATGAGTAGAGATTGAGAATAGTTTTCGTTCGTAATACATGTATCACGTGCAAGGCCATCCACGATGGTGGGGCTAAGTACGGGATTCATTAGATGAGTGGTCCAATGATAGTTGGCCATGAATTCCACATTTTAGATGCGACACTCTCTCCCTAAAACCCAATTCAACATAGAAATTATAACCTAGCATCGACATTCCACGATCCTAGTGGTGACTCCTATTGCCCTGGATTTCATTATATTGTTAATCTGATATAATGAATACATGTGACAACCTTCAGAACACGCCCATAACCGACATTGTTTCACGACTCTGAATAGACTTAAGACCTTAAACCAATCGCCTCCTTGTGGGACCGATATCTTTCTATATTACAAAGCTTTGACACCATGCACTTGAGGTATATCCTTATGGTTATTCATTGCTAGGTTCTTACTAATCTAATATTAAAATAAATTCTATTTAATCTCCATGTAGATATCGACAAAATGAAATTGTAAGCATGAAAATTTGAACGTAATAGATTCAATAATAATCATGAAATAATCAATTGTGCACAAATAAAGTAATTTTCAGAAACTAACAGAGATAGTCAACTCCTGTTATGCTTATAGTCGACTACTATACATGCAATGTTGCAGTATATTGAAAGTATAATGTGGTAGTCGACTATTCTTAACAGAACATGAAATATGATATAAGCATGATATTCAATCATTCAACCATCATAAAGGATTATCAAAAGTTATTCCAAACTACATTTTATCATCCTACACAAGGGTATCATCAACATTGACATGAAAGCATATGGATACCGCGAAATTAAGGGTTCAAATGAAACTAACCATTAGGAACCCAAATCCGATTTTGATTTGCTTTCCTATACAATGAGCATAATCATGAAATTCATACATATCATACATATCATCGTAAATATGTCTATCATGTAAGCTCAAATGTTTTGGCACCCAAATCACGTCATTATGATTTCAAGCAAATATATCATGGTACACAAAGTGTGGTTTTTATGAAACATTGTGTATAACATTGTGTGGAGCATGGTGTGCATGTTGTAGATCATTATCAACATTAACTCTTCTATACCATACTTACCATACGTAAATGCATGATTTTTTTAACATGACTATGTATTGGTCTTATAATAAGAGCATTCTTAACTACATTATATGTAGTGGAATCATGCATGTGTTTGTGGAAGTGACTTTAGCACTTGGATTGTTCTTAACGTTTCAAGTTTTTGAACAAGTTCTGTGTGCTTGAGCTTATTCATGCACAAATCATTTGCAGTCTCATCAATTATATCCTTCCTGCTTGATATACAAATGTTATATTCCCCTTTCACAGAATTATAATCATTCAATAAACTGTCATGATTAACATTAAGCTTATCATAATTGCACATCAAAACATTTTGATCATCAATTAATGCAATATGTTCACTTTCTAATTTCTTACACTTCTTTTCTAGCAATTTATACTTCTTAATCAAATTCTCATGATGAACATATAAATCTTCAAAAGCAAGCTTTGTATCAAAATCATCATTATCATCGACAGAATTATGATCAGGTTCAGAATTTACCGGATGACCCATGAGGAAATATTCTTCCTCGTCTTCATCACTAGACTCATTTTAGTCTAAATCACTTTCTTCTTCATTTGTATGGATGGTGTGGCATATGTCATCAAATATTGGCTCCTCGTCAATTAGCTCCTCTCCAAATTTGTCTTTAAGTAGACTCCAAATTTGATATGCAGTAGTGGCATTTGAAATATGCTCAAAAATAAATTCATCAATACTATATAATAAAACATTCATTATCTTAGAGTGTAGAATAACAAATTCCACTTCTTGGCTTGTCCATTAAGATGTGGTGGTGGAGGCTTTAGGTACATGAGCTTTATGAAGCTCTATGCCATGTTCTTAAGGGACTCAATATGTCTCATCAACCTTTTTCTCCAACACAAATAATTTGTTCCATCGAATCTCTGGAGTGTGGATGTAATCATTGTTTATGTCAGCTAATCAACCGTAGCTCTGATACCATGTGTTGGAATCATGTAGATGACAAACACACTAGAAAGGGGACGAACTATGTGATTAAAAATTAATGGCACTAAATAAGACTTTAACCTGTTTTAATATGTTTAAGATTCCTAAGGAAGTTAATCCTCTTGGTTCTTAATCAATAATCTCTAATACAAGCTAACAAAGAGTGATGCATAGTGGAATAAACAAACACAAGCAAGTAATAGATAAATAGAGACAATGAGATCAAAGCAAACATAAGGAAATTATCCTGGTTCACCCACTCGTGGGCTATGTCCAGTCCCCAACATCGTTGGGATTTTTCACTATCAAACTCTCACCTAAGAGAGCAACTTTCCTCAAAATAGAGGGCTTCTATAACCACTTAGCTCCACTTTCTAGGAATTTTCAATACAACAAATCCCACCTCACCAAGTGAGGACCTCAACACTTGAGACTTTTCACAACCCAACCAATACAACAAACAACACTTACCACCACACTTAGTTGGATTTACAAACCTCTTTTTGAAGAAGAAATTCTTATGCTCTCTTATAGCCAATATATTGAAGCTTTGTGTGTAGAGAATGTGGGTAAGGAAAACTATTTAATCTCAAAGATAATGAAGATTAAAACAAGGAGATAAAAAGAAAACACAGTTGGAATCTCGAAAATATCAAGCTTAATCTTGAGGAGATTCACAATTTTTCAAGGCTAGAATGCTGAAAAGCTTTAAAACAATGAAAAACAAAAGCCTTGAAAAGTTTAGAGGGCATGAGAGAACTTTAGAAAGCTTAGAAATCTTAATAATATGCTCAATAATGGTATCAAAAATTGCCAGCAAACTCGGCCGCAAGTGGTTATTAATATGCTCACTAATTGTTAGTACATTGCATTAGAACCCATATAAAATAATCAGGATAATATAATGCAAAGAAATCATACATAACATGACCTTTTTTATTGCAATAAAAACATGTAACATTGGCATGTGTATGAGTAAAAGACATGTGATCGTCATGTATGCAATATGGTGGGCTCGCGTCTCTAGCAAAATTCTTCTTCATAGTCTTCCTGGATTTTTTTCTTAGTTTGTTTCTTTTGGAATCCTAGAACATGTTTGCTAAATTGATTATTAATCCCATTAATTATTTCATTGAAGCAAGCTTGGCTACTAGTGAATTTCTTGATGGTCGTGCTAAAGCTTTGATTTTCAATTTCTAACTCATTAATCCTAGCCTCATATCTTTTTTCTTTCTCACTAGTTTCCAATTCACTAGCTATGTTTTTGCATTTTATTAAATTAGATTTTTCTTTTTCAAGCTCTTCTAATTTTTCTTCATACCTAGAGACTTTTTGATTTAGAAATTTTATTTCCGAGTCATTAGAACTAAGAGTGCAAATTTTTTCTAAGTCTCTAGCTAGATTACAGTTATCAAGCTCTAACCTAGGCAATCTTCTTGTTGGCCTAAGTTAGTCCTCTAACTGAAGCCAAAACTTAATTTTGATGATGCCAAACAAGTCATTTGGATCTAATATGTCTATTTAGTAATTTTCAGGTCAATCGGAGATCAAACGGTAATGAAACGTGCAAAAACAGGCCACGGCCGTGTGTGCCAGCTGCACGGGCATGTGCATCAAAATCAGATATGTGCAAGAAGGGCCAAAGCAACACGACCGTGCAAGAGTTGACACGGTTGTGCCTTAAAATAAACCGTAACATCAAAGATTTCCAGCAGCCTGCAACACAGCCGTGCTAAAGCTAACACAGCCATGTATTAAAATATACAGAAAACTATAAAGTTTCATGCAGGCTGCCACACGGCCATGCGAAATTGTGACACAGTCGTGCTGAATTTTTGAAGTTCACAGTAAGGCTAAAGTTCAAACAACACGGCAGTGCCGAATTGGCACACTGCTGTGTCGAGTATCGGAGTTCATGAGGGACCTTAATTTGACCATTTTGACTAGTCAAACACATAGGTTTGACCCTAATCAATTTGGAGGAGTTTCTAATCTATTTGAAGACATATTTGGAGAGAAGTTTCCAAATTATTGAGGCCTATCAAATCAATGAAGATTGGATTGAAGATTTGAAGATCAAAGTGTTCTATTTGAAGAGAAATCGCCATCCCTTATAAAAGGGAGAACTATCCATTGGAGGAATTGAAGCATCTAGCCAAAATGTCCAGAGTTCTTCATCTTTGCTAGCCATCCTTCAGTCACCATTGGTCAAGCCTCAAGTGCACGAAGAAGAAGAAAAAGGAAGATTTGCAGACATGGATCTTAAAAGGTGATATCTTTCTATACAAGTGTCAGAATCAAGCACGGTTTGTGCCTACAAGTTTGTCGAGGGGCGATCTACACCACGGTGACATATTTCAGTTTTTATTTTGGTGTTAGATCATATTTATGAATAGCTTTACTCAAAAGCTATGTTTGTGCTTAAACTTTGAAACAATATCTTATACGATGTTATCACTACCCGAAAGCGTGATCGGTTTTGTTTTTTCTATTTTTATTTATAAAATAGGGTGAAAGACTCAAGGGTTTGGGGTTGGAGTATAGACGGGGAGCCTAAGCGGGGAGCCACTCCGTTGAAAAATCATTGCTTGCATAATACTGCGATTTGGATTGGTTGAACTTGTGCTTTGATTTTTAATTTGTGCATATACCCTATTCACACCCCCAGGGTGTTTTTCAATTGGTATCAGAGTGGGATTTCTTTGGGCTCAAAGCCTAGTGAAATTTCAATCCTCGTGGCACAAATTCCTTCTTCCTAATCTAGTGACCCTAATAACCAAAAAGAAGGATATTCGTACCTTCGGTCATCCTTATTTAACAGCACCAACTATTGCTATTGTAAACAAAGGATGTCCATCCACATCAAGGGGATTGATATAGCCCTATGGAAGATTATTAATGATGGTTTCACCCTAGTCGATAAACCTACGCCAAATCAACATAAGAAAAACGAACGATTAGAGAATTTAACTGCTAAGGCCTGAGCATCTTGTATTGTGGCCTTAATAAAATTGAATATAATCGTATTTTCTCTTGTATTATTGCTAAAGATATTTGGACTATGTTAGAAGTGACACATGATGGGACAACCGAGGTTAAAAAGACCCGTATTCGTATGTTGCTACAAAAGTATGAGAAGTTTTCTATTCTTCCTAATGAAACTATTAACTCTATGTTCTCTTATTTTGCAGATATTATAAATCCTCTTAAGGCTCTTGGAAAAGAAATTTCAGAGGAAGACTTAGTGGGAAAAGTCTTGTACTCACTTTCTAGCGACTGGATACAAAAGAGAAGGGCAATAGAGGAAGTGCACGATCTAGCAACCATCACTTTCAAGCAACTCATGGGAAATTTTATGGCATATGAAGTACAGATGAAGATTTTGAGTGATGAAGCACCAAAGAAGGAGAAGAAGCCTCCTACGGCGGAAAAGAGCAAAAAGAACCTTGCTTTCAAGGCAATCAAATAGCTTGATGACATCAATAAGTCTGAAGATGATGAGATTTCGCTAGTTGTCAAACGATTCTCCAACTTCTTACGGAACAATAAGAGATGAACCGACAATATGTGGGGAAACAAGAAGAAAGATCGAGATGATGCGGAAAGCTCTATTCCAAGGTGCTTTAGGTGTAACAAACAAGAACACTTGAAGGCAGATTGCCCTCTTCTAAAAGGCAAAGGAAAGGAGAAGGTTGGTGATGGAGGAAAGAAGTCAACCAAGCGAGTACTGATGGCAGCATGGGGCGACAACGATGCTGAAGAACTTTCAGATGACGATGCTTCAGAGGACAATGAAACTTGCTTTATGGCAGGTGGATGAAAGGTAAATTCTAAATCTAGCAAGTTC
This sequence comes from Scilla litardierei, assembly GCA_030789695.1. Classification (NCBI taxonomy): domain Eukaryota; kingdom Viridiplantae; phylum Streptophyta; class Magnoliopsida; order Asparagales; family Asparagaceae; genus Scilla; species Scilla litardierei. The sequence goes on along the minus strand of CM061142.1, from coordinate 438,871,028 downwards.
AATTTTGATGAAGACAAATTCCAAATATATAAAGAAATGTTTTCTAATATGGAAGAGCCTTACGAATATCTAGTTGAACTCTTTAAGGAATTGGCCCATAGATACGTTAAACTAAGAAAATTACAAGATTCCTTAAAGGAGTAACTAGGCAACATGATACATGAGAGAGAGATGAGCTCTTTATTAAGTGGAAGGAACAAAAAGAGATCATAAATAGTTTGATGAGACTCGTCTAGAGACTAAGATCCTAGAACTAAAAGAAGCTAATAAAAGATCGGCTAGGTTAGAGTTGGACAACTCCAATCTTGCTAGAGACTTAAAAGAGAAAATTAGCACTCTTAGTTCTATAGATTTTGAAATAAAATTTTTGAACGAAATGTTAGCTAACTATGAAGAAAAATTAGAAGAGGTTGAAAAAAGGAAATCCAATTTAATAAAAGGCAAATATATAGTTAGTGATTTGGAGACTATTGAGAAAGAGAAAAGGTACGAAGCTAGGATTAGTGAGCTCAAGAATGAAAATCAAACCCTTAGCTCTACCAAAAAGAAATTCACTAGTAGCCAAGATAGCTTCAATAAAATGATAGAAGAGCTTAACGATAATACTAGCAAACATGGTCTAGGAATCAAAAAGAATCAAACAAAGAAGAAATCTAGGAAGACCATGGAGAAGAATTTTGCTAGACACGTGAGCCCTCTATATTTCAAAAATGACGAAAACATGTTTTCTAATCCTTTACATGCCATCGTTACCTGCTTTCCTTGCAATAAAAAGGTCATGTTATGTATGATTTCTTTGCTAAATATTATCTTCAATATTTTTTATGGGTCTCAAAGCATCGTACTAACAAATGTGGATCCAAGATTTGGTTACCAAAAGGTGCATCTTCTTTTGTATGTGCATCTTCAAGCTCCGGATGATAGCTTATGGTTCCTTGATAGTGGTTGCTCAAACCACTTGACGGGCAACGAATCCCTCTTCAACATGCTATCAAGGAAAGATGGAAGGATAGTAACTCTTGAGATGGAAAGAAATGCAAAATCGTGGGCAAAGGTAACATTGGTAAGCATCCATTTGTAGTTATTGAAAAACGTTAATCTTGTTGATGGTTTGGCACATAATCTGTTAAGTGTGGGTCAACTATGCTCTATAGACTTTAAGGTCATTTCGAAAATGACAAAGTATATATTTTTAAAGATGATGATATTCTTTTTAAAGGCACATCTTGTAATAACATCTATATTATCAAACTTAGTGATTGAGATAATCTAAAATGTTTTGTTGCATCACATAAGATTAGTTGGCTATGGCATTGAAGGTTAGGCCAGGCTGGCATGGACCTAATCTCAAAGCTTGCTCAAAGGAAACTTGTGAGAGGTTTGCCTCAAATTAGCTTCAATAGAGACAAACTTTGTGGTGCATCTCAACTAGGGAAACAACATAAGAGTAGCTTCAACCCCAAAAACGGTGTCTCTACTACTAAGCCTTTGCAACTAATACAGTTGGATTTATTTGGACCTACAAAGGTTGGCAGTCTAGGTGGTATGCATTATTCCTTTGTCATAGTCGATGATTTTTCCTGTTTCACTTGGGTTTATTTCTTGACACACAAACATGAAACTTTTAATGTTTTCAAAATGTTTTGCAAAAAGGTTGAAAATGAAAAAGGTTTTTCCATAGTCAAAGTTAGGAGTGATCGTGGTGCTGAGTGTGTAAATACTAGCTTTGCTGATTTTTGTGCTTCAAATGGTTATTTGCATAATTTTTCTGCCCCGAGGACACCACGACAAAATGGGGTGGTTGAGAGGGAAAACTGTACTATGCAGAAGATGGCTAGGACCATGATTCATGACTACAAATTGCCATTGTATTTTTGGGCCGAAGCCATACATACATCTTGCTATATTTTGAATCGTGTGTCAATAAGACCCTTCTTAAAGAAAACACCTTCTGAGCTTTATAGAGAGTTGACACCCAACTTATCACACTTTAAACCATTTGGCTGCAAGTACTATATTTTGAAAGTAGGCAATAATGATAAATTCGATGCTAAATCCAATGAGGGTATTTTTGTTGGATACTCTTGTAACGACGCACTCTCAGGGCCCGTTACTGTTCGATACATGCACAAGTCCTGCTAGGCACCAATGAAGTCAACACAGGCTCCGTTGCAGAAATGTGCCAAATACTCATGCATGAAAATGAAATATAACCGTATTACAAACCAGCAGCGTATAGAAAAGGAAATATATTCTGAATACAAATACACACCAAGCCACACCATGAAACAAAATACATAAAATAACATAGCACTCTCACACTAACTCTCAGTAACCAGCATCTTCCTGGTCAAACTCAACTGCAAGCTCAGCGTCTGCCAACTCAAGTGTCACCTCACAACCTGTGAAGTTTCTGGCGGGTCCACAAAAAAAGAAGAGTCGTCAGGATCAGACGTAACTCAAAGTATCTCTAGCATGGAAATTAAACACGCATAGAAATCTAGTAGAGATTAGAAGTAAAAGCACATACAATAGTAGTATGGAAATAGAGCAGAAACATAGCTTTGCAGATTTACGACATTCATAATTTATCAGCAAGAAAATGAAACATTATTAAGATGACAATGTTACTGGAGTATAATTGTGCCGAGCCTAGATCGTGACTTATAATGCGAAGTGCAGGGAAGAGTTCATCTCATAGCATGGGTGCGTGTAGCCAGATTAAACAATACTGTGAATACCAAGCTGTTCCAAAATCTGTGATCCAAATCTGTGAATTTGTCACCGACGGCCTTTGAAGGGGTCGTTTGGACCTGGTCGGGACAACAAAGACTGAACTGGTTGCTCCTGTACCCCCGCTATTATAAGTTACCCTAAAACCCCAAGTGTCTATGATGTTATCATATTTGTAATTTAGGAGTCTTTTTCTAGATTGTCACATTTTACAGTCAAGTACGTCATGTAGTCTGATCGAGTCTTTTACGATACTGTGCAGTTCATCAAGCTTATATAACTGTTGAAACGAGACACTTTGCTAACGAAATGAAACTAGTTTAGCATGCATTATTATAGTTTTTAAACCCCTAGTTAGGGTACAATGAGTTACCGATACGACATATCGTGAAAGGGCCGGTATCCGCGATAGCAATACCTGGGTTCACATGTGTTACAACGTGAGTTAGCTATACAAACTTATATATATATATATATATAAACTTATATAATAAAACATAATAATACATAACTAGCATAACATAAACTGAAAATAATTTATAATAATAATAAAAAGCTACTACTGAAAATAATTTATAATAAAAACTAAATTTATATATTAATAACTTAAACTGATATATAATAACTTAAACTAATAATTTATAACTTAAATATAACTTAATAAAATAACTCAATCTTTCTCACCCTCTGTCTCCCACTTCCTCTTCCATGTTCTGTTCTTTCTTTCTTTCTTTTTGATGCAGAAAGGGGGAGCTCAAGGGGCACGACATGGCTCGACAGGCAGATGGCGGCATGGTAGGGGCAGCCAGGCAGTGGATCTGGGCGGTGGCACGTGCGGATCTGGGTGGCGCACATGGATCACGGCGGTAGCACGTGCGGATCAAGGTGGCGGCGCGCATGGATCTGAGGTGGTGTGCACGGATCAGGGTGACAGTGCGCGTGGATCTGGGGGTGGTGCATGTGGATCAGAGCGGTGGCACGCAGCTAGGTAGGGGGAGGGGATCACGGGAAGGAGTTGGGGGAGGAGCTCGGCCAGGAGGAGGTAGGGGCTCGGCCAGGAGGAGGGGGAGGATGATGAGGAGTGTTGGGTTAGGTTGTTGTGGAGGAGGAGATGGCTGAGAATGTATTGGGTTTACTGTTGATGGGGGAAAACAGTGTGATGGGTTTAAATTATGATGAATGGGAATTAAGGGGGTGGTGTTTAGATTAAATGGCATGTTGGATTTCACCAACTTTGTAGGCTGATAATGGAGGGTGGTTAAGGTTAGTTATTTATTTACGGTTAATAGTAATTATGCATGATTTAAGCTATGGTGAAAATTCCAAAAATAGTGGCGCTCTCACGTCGACAAGTAGAATAGGAGAACACTCGGACGAAAAACACTCGAACGATGGAAGCAATATATATGCACATAAGGAATCAATCACACCTAAGATACAAGCCGTTACATCCTACCCTCCTTAGAATAATTCCATCCTCAGAATTCTCAATAGGGCAGGGAAAAGGTAGGGGTAATATCCTCGCATCTCGTCCTCTCGCTCCTAGTTAGATTCTCCTGGAGAGTCGTGATGCTACATCACCTTGACTAGATCAACAGTCCTGTTCCTAAAGACCTTCTGACGTCGATCTAGGATCTCCACCGGTTACTACTCATATATCCAGTCTGGACGAACTGCGATCTCTGAGTAGTCCACGACATGACTAGGGTCGCTCATATAGTGACGCAACTACGAGATGTGGAACACATTGTGCACTCCCACCAGTGCAGGGGGCAATGAAAGCTTGTAGGCCACCTCTCCTATTCTCTCCAGAATATCGAAATGCCCAATGAATCGAGTACTAAGCTTTCCTCTCCGGCCAAAACGAATCAATCCTCGGTTGGACGAGATCTTCATAAAAGCATGATCACCAAGCTAAAACTCTAGGTGTTGACGTTTTGCATCTGCCCAATGCTTGTACCTATCCTGGGCCACCTATAGCTTCTCTTTGATGGTCCAAACCACATCCACATCTTCTGTGATTAGCGCAGGATCAACCCACTCTCAATCTCCTACATCATCCTAGCTCAAGGGGATCGGCACTTCCTCTCATATAGTGCAGCAAAAGGCGACATGCCAATGCTGGACTGGTAGTTGTTGTTGTAAGCAAACTCCACCAGATGAAGATGGTCTTCCTATGATCCTTTGAAGTCCAGCATACATCCCCACAACATGTCTTCACGTATCTGTATAGTACGCTCTGACTGGCTATCTGTCAGTGGATGGTAAGCTATACTAAAGCTCAAGTAGATTCCCAAGCTCTCCTGGAGGCTCCTCCAGAAGAAAGATGTAAATCCGGTGTCTCTGTCCGAGACAATGCTGATAAGAACTTCATGCAGCTTCACAATCTCATCCATGTACTTCTTGGCCAACACTTCTGTAGACTGGCCTACTCTGAAAGGAATGAAGTGTGCTGACTTGCTCAATCGATCTACGATCACCCACACAGCATCATTCTGCTTTGTACTCTTGGGTAGTCCAATCACGAAGTCCATCGTGATGTGCTGCCACTTCCACTCTGGAATGGGCAAGGGCTGTAATAAGCCTGTAGTCTGGTGATGTTCAGTTTTCACATGTTGTCATACAATACACTTTGCCACGCTCCATGCGACGCTTCTTTTCATGTCATGCCACCAGTAATACTGTCGCAGGTCCTGGTACATCTTGGTACCTCCAGGATGTATAGAGTATGGAGAACTGTGAGCTTCGTCCAACAACTCCTCTCTAATGGCGTCGAACAGTACACAAATCATGTCCTCAAACCTCAAGGATCCATCTGCATAAATCTTAAACTCCGGCCTTTGCTTGTTATCACCAGGTCTTTGGTCTGTTGGATACAACGTATGTTGGTTACAACGACCGATAACTTCATGTTTGATGATAACAAACATGTGTGAATGTTCTAATGTGTGTGCTAAGTGTTTTCAGGAGTGGCATGCTTGTAAATCTTCAAAGTGATGACTAAGTCAATTGATGGAGGAATTTCTATTAACATAGCAAATTGGAAGATGGAGAAATTGCTATTCATATAGCAACTAGGACTTGGTCAAAGAGATGGTGACTATAGCTAAAAGTATTGGACCAAGTCAAATTGGAGAGGATCTTATTCAAATCAATTTAAGATTGATTCATATCCCCATTGTCATTCTAATCTTATTCCAACATGGAAAGAGATGGAGACTTTTTCAAAGAGCAATCTAATGGGGATTGGAATAAATCAATTTGGATTGACTCAAATCAATTAAAGATATGATTCTTTCCTAATCCCAGTAGCATTGCAATTCAAATCATTCTTCATCCCATTTCCTTTTTAAATGCTCATGAGATCAAATAAAATCCCACTCAAACCCCTCTAAATCTTATATTCCTATCTCTAATAGGATTCTCCACATACCAAACTCCCTAGCCGCATCATATATTTCCATGTCTCCTCCTTGGCCACAAAATACCATAGGTTCTCCTATAAATACCAAGCATCAAAGGGAAGAGAATATTGCGGCCATATTGAAGAGCCAAGGCCAATAGTTGCGGCATCAATCCAAGCTCCAAAGCCATTACTCCTAACATCTCCTAGCTGCAACTATCAAAGATCCAAGCTTCATTGCCATCTAGTCCTAAACTCCTATCATCTTCCCAAGGCCAAAGATCTTCACCTTGTGCAAGTTGCAAACCAAGCAAGCCATAGCCCACCATCCAGCACCTTGCGCAAGTTGCTCATCAAGCAAGCCGCAAGCCCAAGCAAAGCTATCATCCCCTAGGCTGCAAGTAAGCTCCAAAGACCAAGAGCTTCATTGATCATCTTCAAGCTCTTCACATATCTCACGCAAGCATCAAAGAGGAGGATTCTCAAGTGCCGCAACAAGGAGGAGAGAGTTGCTGCGCATGCATCGCAGCAGCCGTATCCAAGCCCTACGCGCACACTGCTACAGCACCAGAGCACCCCGTACGTGCATTGATGTAGCACCAAGGAGACCTGCACGCGCACTGCTGCATCCCCATATACCTTTGTGCATGCACTGCTGCTGCCACAACAAAGCATCATCAAGCAAGTGCCATCAAGGGATCCTACCAGAGCCGCAAGTTGCCAAACCCAAGCCAAGTGCCGAAAGTACTCATCATCAAGGGGGTGTGCAAACATACAAGCTAAGGCTGCAACTTGAGTTGCTGAGGAGACGAGACGTGACATCTACATCTTGTCAGACGAGAGCTGGCCCGTGCTGATTGACGGAGACGACGACGACTACACAAAACTGAGATTTCTAAACTATTATTATTATTTTTGTGCAGTATTGTTTGATCTCCGTAGGGAAAACTTTACCGCTTTACTTGTGATATTTTGGGGTCTTGTCTAGTGGTGGTCTGACAAGAGGAACTTGACGGGTGTCGTCAACATATATTAGGATTGATAGTGTTGAACACGGTGAGTGGGGTGTTGAGCCTGGTGAGTGTAGAGATGTTGATTTTCTAGCTATTACGGTTGTGCATGTACACTATTAATATAATATTTGCTTTCAGGTGCTGGACGTAGGTCGTGGTGATCGACCGAACCGGGGTAAATCTGATGTGCATCTGTGTCTGATTATTATTTACCATACTTGTGATTATAACTGCCTACGATATCTCGTGGGTTGCACGAGAATTTTTTATTAGCCTATTCACACATCTCTCTAGGCGTAGATCCAGATCCAACAAGTGGCATCAGAGCAGGTTATAAGATCTAGCCTAGATTGATCATGAATAACTCTATTGATTGTGCTTTTTCTGAAGGTCAGTCCATATCACGACCCCCTAAATTTAATGAAGTGGATTATGCTTATTGGAAATATAGGATGAAAATCTACTTGATATATGTTGATTATAAAGTTTGGCACATTGTCGAAAAAGGTTATAAGCCACCTGTTATTAAAATCGAAAATATTGATATGCTTAAACCTGAAGACAAGTGGGATGATAATGATTGGAGATTATATTCTTTAAATAGAAAAGCTATGAATGCTCTTATATGCTCTCTTGATAAATCTGAATTTAATCGTATCTCACATTGTCAAACTGCGTAGGAAATATGGCATACACTGGAGGTGATGCACGAGGGAATGTTACAGGTGAAGGAGTCTAGACTTGCACTTCTGATCACAGAGTACAAGAGATTTTGTATGCTACCATCAGAGTCCATATTAGAGATGTTTGCGAGGTTCACCAACATCGTCTACAAGTCTAACTCCCTCGGTAAGCCATATTCTAGCCTTGAACATGTAAGGAAAATCTTAAGGGTGCTGCCAAGCTCTTTTAGGCCTAAAGTCACTTCCATCCAAGAAGCGAAAGATCTATCACAGATGAGAGTGTAGGACTTGATATGCAACTTAATGTCTCATGAGCTTGATCTGCAGAATATAGAGGCTAGGGAGAAACCAGAGGAGAAGGAAAAAGCTTCAAAGCCACTAGCTCTTCAAGCTAGTGAAGATGACGATGATGAGGAGGAGATAGCGTTGATGGTCAGAGAGTTCAGAAAATACATCAAGACGCATCAAGGAAGAGCTGACATGCAACAAAGGTTTAATCATTCTAACCATTATAATCCTTTTAGAAATATATCTGAACAGACTGTTATTAATAAAGTTAAATGTTTTAAATGTAAAAAGCAGTTTCACGGTATAAAGGATTGCCCACAAGACACAGCTAATGTTGCAGCGAAGAAAGGAAAAGCTGTGGTGCGAACGTGAGACATAGATAGCAAGGATGAGACTGAGGAAATTTTAGCCCACTCCTCCCTTTTATTTATGGCAAAAGACGATCAGGTAAAATCTGGTAGTTATTCTGAACTTCTAATTATTTTTAAAGACATGGAAGAGGAAATTATGGAGCTAGAATCCACCCTAGAAGATTATAGAAATTCCAATGAAAAATGCAACAAGACGACTACCACATGTCATTAGAAACTAATGAGCTAAAAGGAAAAATTGTTGCATGTGCTTCTACCATTGATTTATTGGAAAAGGGAATTCTAGGTTGCATGAAAAAGCTCATTGTCTCTCTTGTCCTTCTTTATTGAATGATATTAGCATGCTTAAGCTAGATTTAATTAAGCTTGAAAATGAAAAAGATTATGTGATTAAAGAGCTTAATGACAAATTGTGCATGCTAAATACCGAGCTTAAAGAAAAAATGATTGCTTTTGCAAAAGGGAAGAGGAAAACAAGAAAGCTTTTATAAGTAAACGCACTTTGATTGTGAATGAAAACGCTTTATTGAAATCCAAAATCACAAGTCTAGAATTGTCATTAAAGAAATTCTCTATTGGAAAACAATCGTTGGATACTATTCTAGAGAATCAACTTTATGGCAATAATATACATGGTCTTGGATATGACATGAAACATGCTTAAAAGCCTATTTATAAGAAAATTCACAATGAGCCATTGAAAGCGAAAAATATTTATGCAAAATGCTTTAATTGTGCTAGTGTTGATCATACATCTTATTATTGCAAGTTTAGGAACACGAATATGAAGTTTAAACAAGTGTGGGTTCCTAAATCTTTGATGACTAACATGAGTGGACCTTGTTGGATTCCAATGTCACACATAGCATCTACTGTGTAGGTACGATGGAGATTTGGCGAGGAGTTCTGGATTGAACGTTTTCATTATATAGCTCCTTAACCAAACAACGACGCGTAGGTATGGTTTTTTTATTCCTTGAACTTAATGCATGCCTTCATAGCATTTTATATGGTTCTTTTGTGTGCCTAACTTATTTTAATTTGTGAGCTAGTTTGCTTAGTTCATTGTATATAAAAATCAAAAAATGAAAAAGACAAAAAGTAAAACAAATGTGTGCTTAAAGTATATCTTTTCCTCTGTATCATTCAAGTGGTATTAATGAATGAAACTCATTAATACCACTTGTATTATTGTTATAGCTACATGCGCATGTTAGAATTCCTAAGTAGCCATGACATGTTTAATGAATTGAATAAATTGATTTCTACACCTACACCTTCACTTCCACTTGTATTGAATATTGTCGCACAATTGGAGATTCTTTTATGAAAAATTGGAAAGTGAATGTAGGTTGAAAATAACTGATAAATCCAAGGGATATGATGTGTATTTGCCATGGATAAAAATCGAGCACAAAAGAATTGAATATGAAACAAAAAAATGAAGAAGAATGAATATTGCTTTGTATGTAAAATGGATACAATTCATGGAAAGTATACTACCCACGAGTATCCAACATATGCTTTATGGGTAATCTTTAGCGTTGGTGTATTTTACTTGTCAAGCAATGCCACCCCCACATATAAGAGTCCTTATAGGCTATGCTTTTGGGGTGTGGTATCTTGAACTCATTTCTAATGAGGTGAGGAAAATCAATCCTAGTGATATCATGCTTATTGGAAAATGTGGATTGGTTTTGGTTGAGTTTTATAAAAGTTTCTCCTTTGTGCTTCAATCATTTAATCATCACACTTACACGATGGTGTAGAAGTCTACGTTACACTTTTCATTAAATTTGAAGTGATTATCTTAAGAAAAATGCCAAGCTAGTGCTAGTTCTAATTTATAATTTATTTTTGCATGTGACATGAACTAGACTTCGTTTATACATTTTTGATGATAACAAAAGGGAGAGAAAATATTGAAGATTTGGAGTATAAATGAATAATTGAATGTGAATATATGTTCTATGGGAGCATGCCATGCTTATTTGTATCACATTATTATCACATCATTGCATGCTTGTATGCTTGTACATCAAGTGTTATATTGTTGCATACATCCTCCTACTATCACACTTCACGCACACATGTCACGATGTATTATTTGGAACGTTAGTGCAAATCTTATAATAGTTTGTCATAATCAAAAGGGGGAGATTGTTGGATACAACGTATGTTGGATACAACGATCGATAACTTCGTGTTTGATGATAACAAACGTGTGTGAACGTTCTAATGTTTGTGCTAAGTGTTTTCAGGAGTGGCACGCTTGTAAATCTTCAAAGTGATGACTAAGTCAATTGATGGAGGAATTTATATTCACATAGCAAATTGGAAGATGGAGAAATTGCTATTCATATAGAAACTAGGACTTGTTCAAAGAGATGGTGACTATAGCTACAAGTATTGGACCAAGTCAAATTGGAGAGGATCTTATTCAAATCATCTTATTCAAATCAATTTAAGATTGATTCATATCCCCATTGTCATTCTAATCTTATTCCAACATGGAAAGAGATGGAGACTTTTTCAAAGAGCAATCTAATGGGGATTGGAATAAATCAATTTGGATTGACTCAAATCAATTAAAGATATGATTCTTTCCTAATCCCAGTAGCATTGCAATTCAAATCATTCTTCATCCCATTTCCTTTTTAAATGCTCATGAGATCAAATAAAATCCCACTCAAACCCCTCTAAATCTTATATTCCTATCTCTAATAGGATTCTCCACATACCAAACTCCCTAGCCGCATCATATCTTGCCATATCTCCTCCTTGGCCACAAAATACCCTAGCTTCTCCTATAAATACCAAGCATCAAAGGAAAGAGAATATTGCGGCATACCAAAGGAAACTTGCGGCCATATTGAAGAGCCAAGGCCAATAGGTGCAGCATCAATCCAAGCTCCAAAGCCATTACTCCTAACATCTCCTAGCCGCAACTATCAAAGAGCCAAGCTTCATTGCCATCTAGTCCTAAACTCCTATCATCTTCCCAAGGCCAAATATCTTCACCTTGCGCAAGTTGCAAACCAAGCAAGTCATAGCCCACCATCCAACACCTTGTGCAAGTTGCTCCTCAAGCAATCTGCATGCCCAAGCAAAGCGATCATCCCCTAGGCCGCAAGCAAGCTCCAAAGCCCAAGATCTTCATTGATTATCTTCAAGCTCTTCACATATCTTACGCAAGCATCAAAGAGGAGGATTCTCAAGTGTCGCAATAAGTAGGAGAGAGCAGCTACACGTGCACTGCAGCAGCCATAGCCAAGCCTTGTGCGTGCACTGATGTAGCACCAGAGCACCCCGCGCATGCACTGCTGTAGCACCAAGGAGCCCTACGCGCGCACTGCTGTACCACATACCATTGTGCACGCACTGCTGCAGCACCACATACCATTGTGCATGCACTGCTGCTGCCACAACAAAGCATCATCAAGCAAGTGCCATCAAGGGATCCTACAAGTGACGCAAGTTGCCAAACGCAAGACACGTGTCGCAAGTAGTCATCATCAGGGGGTGCAAAACATACAAGCCAAGACCGCAACTTGAGTTGCTGAGGAGACGAGACGTGGCATCTACATATTGCCATATGAGAGCTGGACCGTGTTGATTGACAGGGACGCCGACGGCTACACAAAACTGCTATTTCTAAACTATTATTATTATTTTTTGTGTAGTATTGTTTGATCTCCGTAGAGAAAACTTTACCTCTTTACTTGTGATATTTTGGGGTCTTGTGTAGTGGTGGTCTAGACAAGAGGAACTTAACGAATGTCGTCAAGTGAGAGCATACATTAGGATTGATAGTGTTGAACATGGTGAGTGGGGTGCTGAGCCTGGTGAGTGTAGAGACGTTGGTTCTCTAGCTATTACAGTTGTGCCTGTACACTATTAATATAATATTTGCTTTTGGGGGCTGGAAATAGGTCGTGGTGATCGACCGAAGCAGGGTAAATCTATTGTGCATCTGTGTCTGATTATTATTTACCCTGCTTGTGATTATAACTGCATGTGATATCTCTTGGGTTGCATGGGAATTTTTTATTAGCCTCCCCCCCCCCCCCCCCGCTCTAGGCTTAGATCCAGATCCAACATGGTCTTCCACAGCTTCCCATCGTGCATCTGAGCAGTCTTGATCCTCTCAACCAATGTCAACGGGATATGCATACCCATCAAATATGCAGTTATCCCGGGTAGAATCACTTCTATACACATGTCCTAGATCTCTTGCTGCAACCTCCACTGAGTCGTAATGGTCATCACCGATGGTAGACGACTCAATACATTAGGTACGACATTGACTTTTCCAGGATGGTACTGAAGGTCAATGTCATAATCTGCCTTGAGCTCAATCCATTGTCTCTGATGCATGTTGAGCTTCTTCTGAGTGAATAGATACTTCAGACTCTTATGATCCGAAACACCTTCATGTGCTCCCCCAATAAGAAGTGCCTCCAAATCTTTAATGCAAAAATCACTACCCCCAACTAAAGATCATGAGTGAGGTAGTTCTTCTCATGGATCTTCAACTTCTTGGATGCATATGCTACGACTCGACCATGCTGATGTAGCACGCATCTAAGTCCCTTGCCAGATGCATCACAGAAGACTTCGAATTCTCCTGATCGGTCTAGAATAATCAAAATGGATGTAGTCGTCAACCTCTTCTTCAGTTCCTAGAAGGCATCCTCACATGATTTCGACCAAATAAACACCACGTCCTTTCTCGTTAATCGTGTCATGGCTCATGCGATCTTTGAGAAGTCTTTGATGAATCTCTGGTAGTAACCAGCGAGTCCCAAGAACTTCGAATCTCGTTCACCGTTCAAGGGACTGGCCAGTTTTGAACATATGCTACTTTTTCAGGATTAACATCAATCACTTATCCTGACAGTACATGGCCTAGGAATTCCACCTTGTTCAGCCAGAACTCACACTTACTAAGTTTTGCATAAAGCCGGTGTCTTCTCAGGGTCTCAAGAACCTTCCTAAGATGTTCTGCATGCTCTTTCACATTCTTCGGGTAGATGAGAATGTCATCGATGTAGACTACTACGAACTTGTCCAAGTACTCATACAATACTTGATTCATGAGACTTATAAATACCATGGGTGCATTGGACACACCAAACAGCTTTACTAAGTACTCATAATGTCTGTAGCTGGTTCTAAATGCAGTCTAGGGAACATCTTCGTCTTTTACCTTCACTTGATGGTACCATGTCCTCAGATCCACCTTCGAATAGATGCTTGACCCCCCGAGAAGATCGAAAAGATCGTCGATACGCGGTAGAGAATACTTGTTCTTCACTGTGACTTTGTTCAGCTCATGGTAGTCAACACACATACGTAGGGATCCGTCTATCTTCTTTACCAGTAATATAGGAGATCCCCAAGGAGCTACACTGGGTCATATCCATTCCTTCTTTAGTAGCTCATCTAGTTGAGCCCGTAATTATTCTAGCTCAAATGGTGCTAAACGATAGGGTCCCTTGGACATCGGTTGAGCTCTTGGCATCAGTTCATGGCAAATTTGAGGGTGCAATCCAGAGGCAAACATGTACGGTTGCCAGGAAACATATCTATGAACTACCGAACCACCTCTGGTATATTGTACTCAGCTTCCATTGCGGCTGCTACTACTTCGGGCGACCTGGCTCTGTTTTCCATCGGACCTACCGATTTGCTTCCAGCAATGAACTCGAATTTTGGATGATCATGAATCTCGAAGACTACCCTCCTTCGATAACAGTCGATGGTGGCATGGAAAGTTCCCAACCAATCCATCTCGAATACAACATCAAAGTTTGGGATATCTATCATCATGAAGTCAGCGAATAATGCTCGTCCACAAATCACCACGGGGCATTGAGGATACCTAATGGTCGCCTTTATCACTCTGCCACCCATGTTAATGTTCTAACCGGAAGCTAAAGGTTTGATATGAACGGTGTGGGTGCGGACGAATCGATTCGCCAGAAAGCAGTGTGATGTTCCCGAGTTGAACAAGGAGAGGGCGGGTTTCCCAGCTATTAGTATGACATCTAGGTTACAAACACTACTCGAAGCAACCAATGCTAATGAAAGACATGAAATACTAACTGTTCTGGAAATATACCTATGATCACTTGACAGGTATCCTCAGCCTCTTCGATGGTCATAGTACAAGCCTAGCGTTTCGGTGGTGGCTGCTGCCTTGCCTGCTGAAATACCCTCTGATGTGGAGGTAGAGGTGGATGATGTGGAGCGTTCTCAGTCGGGGCAATACGGGGAGCTAGGGCTGGAGCACGTGGCTTATAATGTGGGCAATCCCTAGCCAGGTGTCCTGACACCCCGCAAACCAGACAAAGGCCTAAAAGAGCTCGACACTCTGACTTGAAGTGTCCAGGCTTCCCACAATAGTGCAAGACCGGGTGGGCTTGTTGTTGTTGCCCTGGCTTCTTAACCTGAGTTTGCTGAATAAGGCGATTCATCGGTGGCCGTCTGCTTGGCCCAGCATGGGTCGACAGGGGCCTCACAGAAGCTACCAGTCTAAGCTCTTCATCTGCTTCCTTTTCAACCATCTTATTATTACGGGCAATGGTCAAAACTATAGTATGTGTGGTCGGACTAGCAGTGACCAACTTCCTCTGAATCTCAATATTGAGCCCATGCTGAAAAATGCTGGGCACGAGTCAATGCATCTACAACCATCTCCGGGGCAAAAACTGCTGAGCCTGGACTCGGCGTCATACTGGTCCACAGTCATTGAGCCATGCTTCAGGTTGACGAACTTCTTGTTGGATATGGACGACATGTATACACCCATGAGGAGATGTATGAGGGTATACGGACCTCGGATGTCACGTGCATGAAAGCATGTGCGAAGGAAACCTTTTCATGTGTGAAAAGGACCACTCGATAAGTGGAAAAAGTCACTTTATAAGTGCAAAAAGGCACTTGATAAGTGCATAATGAAGAGGATAAGGAAATGTGCTAATATAGGCTAATAAGATTATATATGGTTATTTCCTACAATAACTACCCCTTAGGCCTATAAATAGGACCCAAGGGTAAGACTTTTAAGGCTAATCCTTCATGCCATAAGTTTGCATAAGGCAAATCTTTTCCTCTTCTCCCTTCCATTTAGTTCTTCTTCCAAATAGAGATTTAGATGGTGGAAACTCTGCTTCGATCCTCTGTGACGAAGTAACGACCGTTGTGGCGAATCCGAGGGCAAAGTTCAGAGACTACAGCGCAGCGTACGCTAACGTAAGTTCTCATTCGATCCTCCATCTCCGCGTGATGGGATCCTACATTGGTATCAAAGCCATACGGGTTCGATCCGGTCTCACCGATGAATGACGTGTTGTCTCTTTCACGAATGAGTTTCCTTCCATTATGGATATGGTAGGAGTGCATCGTGACGGAGAGAACACCAAAAGTTGTTCTTTTCATGTTAGGGTCTTTTGTCATTATGGATATGGCAAGAACTCTCCGTGACGGGAAGAACTGACCATTCATCTCGCCAAACTCGCACTCTTCATGGATGATGAGTCTCTATTCAATAGGGAATGTGAACTCTCTTCATGTGGAGCGTGAAGTTTGCGGTCGTGAAGGTATGTTATTTTTTTTTGTTTTGGCACACGGCCATTGAAACATAACGACTTTCTCGATGAACGGGTGTCTCATCGGAGAAGATGGCTATGCACCCCCTCCCATTGTGAAGGGGGTTGGCTTCGGCCAATAACCACCATGACCACCACCCCATAGGGGGAGGGTGTGCGACCGGACTCCAAGGAGGCTGGCCAGCCGGCCCAGCCGGACTCCAAGGAGGCCGACCGGCCAGCCACCCTGGCCGGCCAGGGCCAGGCCCTGGCCGGCCCTGGCCACTGCCAGGGCAGAGGCCGGCCCTGGCCTGGCCTCTGCCAGGGCCAGGGCAGAGGCCTCTGCCAGGGCCAGGGCAGAGGCCTTGGCCGAAGGGCCAGGGCCCCCTGGCCGGCCCTGGCCGGCCTTGGCCAGGGCAGAGGCCCTGGCCGAAGGGCCAGGGCCCCCTGGCTGGCCAGGGCAGAGGCCCTGGTCGAGGGCCAGGGCCCCCCTGGCAGGCCCTGGCCGAGGGGCCAGGGCCCCCCTTGGCCGACACTGGCCGGCCTCGGCCAAGGCAGAAGCCCTGGCCGGCCCTTGCCGAGGGGCCATGGCCACGCCGAGGAGGCTCGGCCCTTGGCCAAGCCATGACCGCCAAGCCCTGGCCTCGACCAAGGTGATGGGGGGTCTGCATGGCCGGCCCATACGGGACCGGCGGTAGTTGCATACGGCAAAACCCCATGTTAGGAGAATCCGGCCTTGGCATGGCATGGCTCGACTCCGGCAATGGCTGGGGCAGACCATTACCTCCTGCTGCAAAATACGTTTGCAAAATACGTTTTTCAAAAACGCTTTTTTCGCTGCAAGTACTATAAGAGTACTATTGTTTGATAATGTGATGGGGAAATATTGAAAGTTGTTCTAGATGGTGATTGGAATCGTAGAGACCTTTCCGATTCTAGAGCAACATCTTCAATATTTTTCGAAAGTAACTTATCAAATGAAAACTTTATGCAATGTTTTGATTGAACTTGTTTTTTATGTTTTTTGCAGCATTTTATAGCTAAAATGTCTTCTGCCACTAAGAACATCATCGCTGAGTTGAACAAAGGTGAAAAACTCAACTGCGATAA
The DNA here is from genome assembly GCA_030789695.1 of Scilla litardierei. Taxonomy (NCBI): domain Eukaryota; kingdom Viridiplantae; phylum Streptophyta; class Magnoliopsida; order Asparagales; family Asparagaceae; genus Scilla; species Scilla litardierei. Next base: position 438,853,835 of record CM061142.1, on the reverse strand, counting down.
TTACAAACTATGGTCCATGAAGATACAATATGTTCTAGAGGAGCAAGACGTGCTCGAAACTCTGAAGGACATAATGATTGAACCTGAGTTGGGCACTACGGCCCAACACAGAAGAGACAAGGAAGCTTTTGATGCTTGGTCTCGGAAGAACAAGATTGCTCGCATTACGTTGCTGTCAAGTATGGCAGACGACATAATGCAGATCTTCCGAGAATATGACCTAGCTATGGACATATGGTCCAAGCTTGAGGAGAAGTTTGGTGGCACCTCGGTGACCAAACTTCGCTCTTTAACTATAAGATTCGATTCGTACAAAAAGCGTCGAGATCATTCCATGGGAATGCATCTACGACACATGGCGAATCTTATTTCAGAGTTAAAGGATGCAGGTCATGTGCTCACTGATGAGCAAAAAATCCAAGCGGTCATACGTTCCCTACCAATAGAATGGGAACAAATAAAGATGCATCTCACTCATAATGAGAGCATCAAGAATTTCAGTGATGTTTCTAAGCACCTCGAGTTAGAGGAAGAGCGGCTTGTGGCCTCCAAGCCTAGTGCAGAAGTGCACATGGTTGCTAGTTCCTCACACGGGGGAAAGAAACGTAAACATCACTCGAAGTTTTCTAATGACCAGCAAAAGCAACCAGTGTCTACCAAGAAACCCAAACAGAAGGGTGGGAACAAGAAATGGCACAAGAAGAAAGACTTGAAGAAGATCAAGTGCTTCAAGTGCAACAAGTTAGGTCACTATGCCCGTTCTTGTACGGATGGAGGTGACAATGTAACTTGTAATAATGCTAGTTACATATGTGTTTCTAGTTCAATATTTCTTGTAGAATCTAATCCATTTTGGATAATTGATTCAGGTGCCACCGACCACATAGCAAGGGACAGACCGTCCTTCGTGGAGTATCACCGGATACCCCAAGGAACGAAGTGGATATATGTAGGAAACAACACACGTGTTGAAGTGAAAGGCGTTGGGACGTGCAAGCTCGTCTTGGACAACGGTCGCACTATCTTACTTCATGATGTCCTCTTCGCTCCAGATATTCGAAGGAATATTATATCTATGGTTGTATTAATGGGTCTTGGTTATAGTTGGTTCTTTCATGATTGTAATGTGGATTTGTCTTGTAATAATTCTGTAATTGGTTCTGGGTATGTTTTTAAGGGATTCATTGTATTAAATACTATGTACGATTCCTCTAATTTTAATGAAAATTTCCTTGTTGCAAATTCTTCGATTTATGAATCTGATGTAATTTGTTGGCACGCAAGGCTTGGTCACATTGGACCAACACGTATGGATAGACTTGCCAAACGTGGCCTTCTATCCAATGTTTCAAAGGTCGAAATGTCGACTTGCGAACATTGCCTTGTAGGGAAAACTTGTCGCAAGCCATTTGGAACCGGCACAAGGGCCGAGGTTCCATTACAGCTAATCCATTCGGACATATGTGGTCTGATGAATGTCAAGACAAGACGCGGGAAGTCCTACTTCATCACTTTTATTGATGACTTCACCCGATTCGGACATATCTATTTGATATCCCACAAAAGTGAAGCATTAACCTGCTTTAAAAACTATATGAGTTTAGTGGAAAATCAATTAGATCGCAAGATTAAGGTCTTGCGAATCGATAGAGGCGGTGAATATCAATCAGCAAGTTTTAAGGAACTTTGTGATGAATAAGGCATAGTTCATCAGGTAACTATGCCTTATACTCCTCAACAAAATGGTGTTGCTAAAAGGAGGAATAGGACTTTGATGGAAATGGTCCGTTCAATGATGGCGCAAGCTAACTTGCCAATCACCTTTTGGGGTGATGCATTATTGACGGCTGCTTTCATCTTGAAATGCGTACCCTCGAAATCAGTTAGTTCCACTCCTTATGAGTTGTGGAACCAAAGGTCTCCTGACTTAAGCATTTTAAAACCTTGGGGATGTGCATCCTACGCACATATTTCCTCCCATAAGTATGGCAAACTTGGGCCAAGGGGGAGGAAATGTATCTTTATACGATACGCAGAAAACTCCAAGGGTTATGTTTTCAATGGTCAGGAAGACAATGGAGGGCTGATTGAATTTGAGTCGAGGGATGTTACTTTCTTGGAAAATGAGTTTCCAAGACAGGGCGAGATAAGTCAAGACTTATCTCTATTTGAGATTTATGATCAAAAAGGATTACCTCATTCGAGTGGGAGAATTCTTGGTGAAGACGAAAATACGTTTCAACCTTCACCAATGGATGATATGAATGATGCAAATCTTATTCCATATGGGAATAATGATCCAAGTGGGAGCAATTCTAACCACATTCCAAGTGGGAGTGATATTAGAATTGATCCAAATTGGAGTCAACAAGGACTTGAAGAATCTCAAATACGACGTAGTAGTCGTACAAGGTTAACTCCTCTAAGATTTGAGGATGAATTCCCACAAACCTTTATGACTTTACTACACGATGATGACGAGCCTGCTACTTTCAAACAGGCCATATCATGCCATGCAAAAGACAAATGGATGGAAGCGATGAAGGAGGAATTAGAATCCATGAAAATTAACCAAGTCTAGGACTTGGTTGACTTACCCAGATGACGTAGAGCTATTGGGAACAAATGGGTTCTCAAGATCAAGCATAAGGCTGATGGTTCTATAGACAGATATAAAACTCGCCTTGTAGCGAAAGGTTTTACGCAACAGGAAGGGATAGACTACGAAGAGACCTTCTCCCCTGTTGTTCGTTTTACCTCGATTCGCTTGATTCTGGCTTTGGTAGCTTGCTTAGACCTCGAGTTACATCAAATGGATGTAAAGACTGCCTTTCTCCACGGAGAATTGGACGAGGAGATCTATATGGAACAACCAATAGGGTTTGTAAAAGAATGAAACGAACATAAGGTTTGTAAACTTCGTAAGTCCATATATGGTCTTAAACAATCCTCGAGACAATGGTATATACGATTTCAAGAAGTTGTCTTATCAAATGGTTTTACCATGCTTGATGAAGATAACTGTGTATATATCAAGAGGATCAAAAGCAAGTATGTTATTATGTCTCTATATGTAGATGACATTTTAATAGCCGGAAATGACAAGGGCTTTGTGATGGATATCAAGGCTTGGCTTTCATCAGTATTTGAGATGAAAGACATGGAAGAAGCCGCATATATCCTTGGAGTTAAGATTTCAAGGAATCAATCTAAGAAACTTCTTTCTCTTTCACAAGAGACTTATATAAAGAAGGTTCTAGAACATTTTAATATGCAGGACTGTAAGTCCATTGATACTCCGATAAGCAAATACGATAATTTATATCTGAAGATGTGTCCTAAGAACCAAAAGGAAAAGGATATTATGGAAAAAGTTCCATATTCCAGTGCAGTTGGTAGTCTTATGTATGTTATGATGTGTACAAAACCGGACATCTGTTTTGCCGTTGGAATGGTAAGTTGTTACTAATCCAATCCAAGGCAAGCACACTGGAAAGCGGTTAAGAGGATAATGCGGTATCTTAAAGGGACTGCGGACTATGCTTTATGCTATCAAGGAGATACCTTGAGGCTCGAAGGCTACACTGATGCTGATTGGGCGGGTGATCTCGATGAGCGAAGATCGACCTCAGGACATGTTTTTCTACTCGGATCGGGTGCAATATCCTGGAGTAGCAAGAAACAATCCTGCATCGCACTTTCAACTATGGAAGCCGAATTTGTAGCGTTTAGCATGGCGGTCCAAGAAGCTGTTTGGCTTAGGAAGTTCTTAGACAAGCTAATTGATGCAAGTGACTCAGGTGATGTACCAATATACAGTGATAGTCAAGCATCTATAGCCTATGTCAAAGATCCAAAATTCCATTGTAAGACCAAACACATTGATATCCGCTACAAATTTGCAAAAGACTATGATAAGAACAAGAAGGTAGACATTAGATACATATCTACGCATGAGATGATAGCGGATCCGCTTATGAAGGCGATCCCCAGAGATTTGTCACTTATCATCACAAGGGTTGCGTAAGAGCTGAGTTGTATCAAAGTATTTCCATGTCTATGAAAGATCAAATTTAATAAAAGAATAAGTTCTTTTCGACATTGCATATGAGTTTCTTGAAAATGTTTGTATACATTTCTTTTAATCTCAGCTGTTTTTTTGTATGTCGGACAGATTGATGTTGGCTCTCTCACATGAGCAACCGCCTTTATTCTATCAGACGGATAAGATAAAGATGAGACCTGTTTAAAGTCAAAATCATCAGACGGATGATTTAGAGTCATGACTTAAACAAAATGGTCGTATGAAAGATCTGCATCATATGGATGTTTACAAAAGATCTAAGAAAATTTTTGAAATCTTATCTGTCTTATGCGGGATGTGGGTCCAGGAAAGTAATGAGTAGTAAAAGGGACTCAAAGTCAGACATTGTGGTGTCTGATCATCATCCTTACAACATCATTAAGACATACTCTCCCTGGGAAAGGAGTGATGTTGTAATACGTATTCATACTACGTATGCATTTGACCATTGGGTTAGAATAGTAATTGTGTTTACTATTATGTGAGACCCAAAGACCACATGGGTCTTAACTTCTTACCCTTATGGACTCTAATTGGTTCCTTTAGATTTGACTGGGTGATCGCTATCTTAGCATGTTGCTTATGGACTATGGTAATTCGGTCCGGCAGGGCATGTTAGAAAAGCGAGTCAAGTCAAGATCGAAAGGATCGCAAGAAGAGGAAGATTAATTTCATATTCACATTTGGACTTTAGAGATTCAAAGCTGGCCAGCCAATTGTAATCCAGATGGGATTCAATTGTTGAATATAAAGTATAAGAAATGTGAAGAAATAATCTAGGGTAAAGCATGCGTTGATCTACTCAACTTTGCACCTCAAAGAGTGTTGTGTATCTCTAACAAGTGCACAACAACAGACTCTATGCACATGACGGTCACACGGTCTATTTCTTAGTATGATAAATAGAAGAACTAAAGGAAAAGATGTTTCCTTACAATCCCCTCAAGTGTGAGTGGGAGATGTTGGATATGGACGACATGTATACACCTATGAGGGGATGTATGAGGGTATACGGACCTCGGATGTCGCGTGCATGAAAGCATGTGCGAAGGGAACCTTTTCATGTGTGAAAAGGACCACTCGATAAGTGGAAAAAGTCACTTTATAAGTGCAAAAAGGCACTTGATAAGTGCATAATGAAGAGGATAAGGAAATGTGCTAATATAGGCTAATAAGCTTATATATGGTTATTACATACAATAACTACCCCTTAGGCCTATAAATAGGACCCAAGGGTAAGGCTTTTAAGGCTAATCCTTCATGCCATAAGTTTGCATAATGCAAATCTTTTCCTCTTCTCCCTTCCATTTAGTTCTTCTTCCAAATAGAGATTTAGACGGTGGAAACTCTGCTTCGATCCTCTGTGACGAAGTAACGACCGTTGTGGCGAATCCGAGGGCAAAGTTCAGAGACTACAGCGCAGCGTACGCTAACGTAAGTTCTCATTCGTTTCTCCATCTCCGCACGATGGGATCCTACACTTCTTCCTCATCACGATATTTGCATGTGTAGGAAAGTAATGAGCGTTGAATGTATTGGTAAAGACATCCCATATAATCGACAATCCCAAGCGGTCATCTACCACTTGCCACCAGTCTCGAGCACCATCAGTCAGTTTTCTCTTGGCGGTATCCACACATGCTTCTTCTTGAATCTGAGATGCTCTCAAATCATCAGTGATGCTCCTGAGCCATTCCTCTGCCTGAAGATGGTTCTCAGACCCAGCAGAGGTCTTCAGGCTCATCGCTCGAAAGTGGTAAGCAATCAGGTCAGCTTTCAGCTCTCTAAGCAAAGCCTGTCACAACTGCTGCTGAAGGGTAAAAATACCACGCATGAAATCTTCTTTGGTCAATGGTGCAGTCGGGAGCGTTGTCGTGTCTGGTCCATTGTTAGCTCTATTACCAGCATCATTCTGGTTGGGACCCATATTTAGGTGATTGGCCCCAGATCTAAAAGCACCGTTCTTGCTTCCTGAAGTGCTCAGTTCCATTGCTTACCTGCATTTCATAAGGTTTGATCATTTCCATTGAGTATTTTATACAGCACATTCTAAACTTCCTGTACTGTTCATGTGGTATTTAGTGCAGACCTGCATGGGCCACTAAAACTGTAACGACCCACTCCCGGGGCACGTTACTGTTCGGTACATGCGCAAGTCCTTCTAGGCACTAATGAAGTTAACACAGGCTCCGTTACAGAAATGTGCCAAATACTCATGCATGAAAATAAAATACAACCTTATTACAAACAGCAGTGTACAGAAAAGGAAATACGGTCCGAATGCAAATACACACCAAGCCACACCCTGGAAACAAAATACATAAAATAACATAGCACTCTCACACTCACTCTCAGTAACCAGCATCTTCCTGGTCAAACTCAACTGCAAGCTCAGTGTCTGCCAACTCAGGTGTCACCTCGTCAACCTTTGAAGTATCTAGCGAGTCCACCACAAAAAGAAGGGTCGCTAGGATCAGACGTAACTCAAAGTATCTCTAGCATAGAAATCAAACAATATACAAGCATAGCAATCTAGCAGAGATTAGAAGTAAAATCACATACAATAGTGGTATGGAAATAGAGCTGAAACATAGCTTTGCAAATTTACGACATTCACAATTTATCAGCAAGAAAATGAAACATTATTAAGATGACAATATTACGAGAGTATAATTGTGCCGAGCCTAGATCGTGACATATAATGCGAAGTACATGGAGTAACCAAGAGTTCATCTCATATCACGGGTTTGTGTACCCAGATTAAAGAAAACTGTGAATACCAAGCTGTTCCAAAATTTGTGATTCAAATATGTGAATTTGTCACCGACGGCCTTTGAAGTGGTCACTAGGACCCGGTCTGGACAACAAAGACTGAACTGGTCGCTCCTGCACCCTCGCTATTATAAGTTACCCCCAAAACCACATGTGTCTGTGATGTTATCATATTTGTAATTTAGGAGTCATTTTCTATATTGTCACATTTTACAGTCAAGTAAGACACGTAGTCTGATCGAGTCTTTTACGATACTGTGCATTTCATCAAGCTTATCTAATTGTTCAGACGAGACACTTTGCTAACGAAATGAAACTAGTTTAGCATGCATTATTATAGTTTTTCAACACATAGCTAGGGTACGATGAGTTACCGATACGATGTGTCGTGAAAGGTGCAGTTAGATCCGCGATAGCGATACCTGGGTTCACATGTGTTACTGTGAGCACTACTCCCAAGCACAGGAGATCGAACAAGTAATATCCTGGTGAGTCCAGGTATCGAATCCACGGGACAACTGACCTGCAAAACCACGAATTTCAGTTTGTAAAGAGTAATAATACGGTAATAACCAACCACTTATCACGTATAAGGATATGGTATCGAGAGTTTAAAAGAATACATGAAAATCCTAAGATAACTACGGGGAAGGCAATATTGGGGTAACAATATGAAGAGAATGTGTTGGTTGTGATTTCGTTAGTATCAATGCAATCAATGATTATAAATATCTTTTCTATAACTCAACGTTTCGTCCGGTCAGGGCACGAGAACGTCGGACAATATAACAATAAACGAGCATCGAAAAAGTGCCTTAAGTACGCATATCAAATCTGGAACTCACTCCTCGTATTGCATGAAGGAACGAGTAGGGTAAGAGACTCCAAACTCACCGTTGTTGATAAAGATTACGAGTTATTTCATATGCAACAGGGTGAGAAGATGAAGGAGTACTATGCTCACTTCGTTGACATTACCAACGAGTTGGAGGCTCTTGGAAAGACCTGCACCAGAAAGGAGAAAGTCTCAAAGATCATTGACGGACTTCCTTCATGTTGGAAAAAGCGTACCTTCGCCATCGAGGAAGGTAACGATATGAATAAATATACCGTCGTTCAACTAATAGGTACCTTGATGTCTTATGAGGTACACAAGGATAGCAAAATAAAGATGCAAGACAAGATGAAGTCTTACTTAAAGCAAGACGAGCCAAAGAAAAAGGCAATTGCGTTCAAGGCCGCTCCATCTACTTCTACCGATGATGAAGAATCGGAAGACGAGTTGGACATTGAATCTCTTGCCCTCATGGCAAAGAAGTTCAACCGATTCGGAAAGGTAACTTCAAGAACAAATCTAAGTTTAGTTCTACTAACGCCTCCGCTCCTTTGTGTTTTAAATGCAACAAGCCAGGACACATGAAAGCGGATTGTCCTCAAAACAAACAAAAGGAGAAGTGGACGGCACCAAAGTTCGACAAGTCTCGGAAGTACAAGAAAGGGTACAAGAAAGGACTTGTCGGGACATTCACCGACTCCGACGAGGACTCCTCAAGTGGAAAGTCGGATGATGAGCAAGTGGAGCAAGCACACATGTGCTTCATGGCAAGAGAGGAACATGATCAAGGATCCTCCTCCGATGATAGAGAGGATGAAGGCGATGAGGTAACTATGGATGACCTTAGATTAGCTAACGAGCAAATATGGTCTAAGTATTCTAAATTGGTTATTAGATATACTAAGACTAAAGATGAGCTAACTAGTCTCCAAACCTCACCTAAGCCTGTCGTCATCAACAACGACACCGTTGTTGAAGACTTGAGAAATGAGATTGTAAATCTCAAATCTCAACTTGAGCATGTTCATATTGAGAAATCGGATGAATGCGAGATAGCGGATTTGATCTCTCGAAACTTAACTTTGAGTATTGAGAATGAGAATCTCAAATCTCGTGTTTGTGTACTCACATCGCAAGTGTCCACGTTGGATGCTTCTATGCATTCTCTCACCGAGAAGTATGAGTGCACATTAGGCTGAATTAATAAATTCAATAAAGGTAAGGACCATTTGGATAATATCCTAAATAACTTACTTTCGGCCAATCATCACATTGGCTTGGGGTATAAGATGGGAAATTCATCTAAATCATCCACTACCTTTGTTAGGCCAACTTCCGATGCCTCAACGAGTGGGAGCAAACACCCCATTGGTAGTTCATCTACCAATGGTGCTTCCACCTCGTACACATCCCCATTTGGAAAGAAACCCACTTTGGGTGGACCTTCAAAGAAGGGTCATGCTTTTATGTACACCAATACTATACCACGTAGGAACACACATCCTACTCCACCGGTTCACAATTATGATGATTTTTATGCTACACGTCCATGGGCACGTGCACACCAAGTGAGACACCATCACGCACGTGTTTCTTCACATGCATATGTTCATCCACACTATCATATGAACAATTATCATCATGCACCATTTCATCATGTGCCATATGCTTATCCACGACATGCATCACGTAGAAATCAACAACGTATGCATGCTCCCAATAGGAATAGGGCTCCCAAAATATTCACTATTTGGTGCCCGAAGAACACTAACATGCATGAAAAACAAGCATACATGAATTCCTATTTTATGAATGTCGTGCATAATGATGATTATGTGGGGAAGTCTAAGTCCAATTGGACTTGGCTTCCAAAGGTCTAATATTTTAGGACCCAATGACCTTGGGTACCATGATACGATATGTTCTATCTTTAGGTACTCAAGAAAAAGAAAAGAAGCAACAAATCCAAATTTAGCTCCAAGGATGGGTGGATACTCGAAGCGGGTGTTCAAAACACATGACGGGTGAAGCTCAATTGCTCTCTGGAGTGGTGCCCATTGCAAATGTGAACCAAGTCGTCTTTGGAGGCAACGAGAGCAGAACCATCATAGGTGTTGGTAAAGTTGGTAACCCATCTAAACCTCTAATAAGTGATGTTTACCTTGTTAAAGGATTAAATCACAATCTTATTTCAATAAGCCAACTTTGTGACAAAGGTTACAAAGTTAGCTTTGCGAAAGGAATGTGCCATATTTTTAGTAATGATAATGATAATTTGTTATTTTCCGACACACGCCATAAGGATATATATATCCTAGATATCCCCAAGTCACATGAACAATGTCTCATTGCCAACACAAGTGAACAACACTTATGGCACGACGTTTTGGTCATGTGAACTTTGGAACACTTTTTAAACTTTCTAAGTTAAATTCTATTAAAGGATTTCCTAAGCTTTCTTTTCAAAAGAAAAGCTTTTGTGACTCGTGTCAACGAGGCAAGCTTCCAAAATCGTCATTTAAACCTAAGAAAAGCATATCCTCTAAGCAGCCTCTAGAGCTTTTACATCTAGATCTTTTTGGGCCAACTAGAGTTGCTTCATTAGGAAATGCACGATATGGACTTGTCATCGTTGATGACTTTTCTAGATTTACTTGGGTATTTTTATTAAGTAATAAAAAGGATGCTTTTGAAAACTTCACAATATTTGTTAAGAAAGTACAAAATCTCATTGGAACCACCATTGTCACTATTCGTAGTGATCATGGAGGGGAATTTGAGAATGAGTCTTTCTCAAATTTTGTGATGAAGTTGGTATTACTCACACCTTTTCTTTCCCTCGCGCACCCCCTCAAAATGGTGTTGTTGAGAGGAAGAATAGGACGCTAGTGGAATGTGCTCGCACTATGCTTGATGATAGCCAACTTGGCCATCAATTTTGGGCGGAAGCGGTACATACCGCTTGCTATGTATTTAATAGAATACTTTTGAGGCCCGGCACCAAAAAAACTTGTTATGAAATGCTGTTTGGTAGATTGCCTCAAGTTAAACATTTTCGAGTTTTCGGTGCAAAATGTTTTATTAAAAACACATATGGAAGTTTGGACAAATTTGATCCAAGATCCGATGAGGGGATATTTGTTGGATATTCCTCCCGTAGCAAAGCCTACCGGATATACAACAAAAGAACCTCAACGATCGAGGAATCTCTTCATGTTTCATTTAATGAAAATTTTGTCCCTACTAGAATTACTAATGATGATGACTCCATGGATGTTTTATGTGATTCTATTGGTAATTCTAATTCTATTGATTCTAATGATACTAACCCTACTAATGAGTCTTTTGAGAATGTTCCTAGTGATCAGGGAATTCCCAAACGGCTTCATACAGTTCATGACCATCCCCATGAGCAAGTCATTGGCAACATACTTGATAGTGTCAAGACGAGATCTCAAGTCAACTACTTCGCTCATTGTGCCTTTGCTTCCTCAATTGAGCCAAAGAATATTAACGAAGCGTGCGAAGATAGTGCTTGGATCCTAGCCATGGAGGAGGAACTCATTCAATTTGAGAGGAATGAGGTTTGGGAGCTTGTTCCATTGCCTTCGAAGAACCACACCGTTATAGGAACGAAGTGGATTTTCAAGAACAAGACCGACGAGAACCAAAACATCGTCTGGAACAAAGCTCGGTTAGTAGCTCAAGGCTACCGGCAAGAGGAAGGTATAGATTTCGAAGAATCCTTTGCTCTGGTAGCTAGATTAGAATCTATTAGGTTGTTGTTATCTTTTGCATGCCATAAAGATTTTAAACTCTTTCAAATGGATGTAAAAAGTGCGTTTTTGTAACGACTGGTTTTCATGTATCTGGATTAAATATATTATATATATATATGTTTTGGTGGATTTTCTCATTATGTGTGGTTTTCGTCTCCGTAGCTTTCATTTTCGATCGTTTCATCGTGATTTTCTAGCTTCTTCCTTAGAATCGATGGTCTTGGAGTAAGTCATTCGTGACGGGCTTTATATCGGTCATATCTTATTGTTAGATCAAGCCTAGGAGTCTTAGGAATCGATCCCGAAGCTTCGCGCTCCATTTCGGAACTTTCTGTGCACGTTAGCCGGTATAAGAAGGGGAACCGACCGACTGATGACGATTTAGTCGGTCGGCAAACCTTCATGGACCGACTAGTGGGCTTTGTTAATTGTACAGGAGTTACTGTTTATCGTTAGTCGGTCTAAGAACATTTGTCGACCGACTAGATTACAAACTAGTCGGTCAGCAATCGTTCTTTAACCGACTAGCTCTATGATCATTTTTGATACCAAGTAGTATTCATTCTTAGTCGGTCTAAGAACGTTCGTCGACCGACTAGATGAGAAACTAGTCGGTCAGTAGTTGTTCTTTGACCGACTAAATCTAAATCCTATTTTTGTACAGGAGTTACTGTTTACACTTAGTCGGTCTGCGTTGGTCAACCGACCGATTAGTTCCCAAACTAGTCGGTCAGAGGTTGCTCTTTGACCGACTAATCAGTGTTAAAACCCTAATTTCTGGGCAACCGCCAGCTCTTCCTATTTAAACCCCCCAAACGTTTTTCTTTTCTTCGTTCATTTCTCCTGAGCCTCTTTCTTCCCCAAATCATCATCCATCTTCCCCTAGCCTTCCTCCTTCATCAAGAGCCTCTCCCCTCTCCATTTTGGCCGGCCACCACCTCTAGGTCATCGGAAAACCCCCAAAAATCCCCAAAATCCCATTTCTCCAGATTTCTCCATCCATTCCAGATCTGAACCCTAGTTCTCCGGATCGTTTCTTCCGTCGCCGTGCTTGCTCGGTATCGTTCTTCCGCTTCCTAAGGTAGTGATCGATCCTTTAATGTTCTCATAACCCGATTTGTGATTTTTGTGAAACCCTAATAAAACTAGGTTGGATGTTGTTCTAATATTTTTTTGCCATGACAGCGATCTCATCTCTGTAGTTAGCATTTGTGTAATGGCCTCGTTGATCGTCATACTCGGTGCTAGGCAAGTGAAACTTGCCACTTAGGGTTTTGGGCCATGTCTTAGGCCATTTGCTTGTGTAGGCGTAAAAGAGACTAGGCAACGAAATGATACTCGCCTAGGCGCAATTTCAGAAACTAGCTTGACAACGAAGCTAGATCCGTCATTTATCATGTTGCATAACTACCATGTCATGTTTAATTTAAATTAACGGTACGCGAATTAATTGGCATCCATGCTATCCATGTTGAATGTCACATTCGTAGCATACGCTACAATACTTGTGTTTCCTGGCTCGTGTTCTAGAAGCGGGCTACGTGAGTTGGTTGATAGCCAATGCCCGATCTACTTGTTTCCGGCTAGGCACCTGCATTGCAGGCATAACCCTACGCCATACGTGTTAAATACACTTCCTGGCTCGTGATCCAGAAGCGAGCATTCCGTGTTTGGGGTAATGCCCTGGCTCGATACACGTGGAGGGGTAGGGATAAGCGGTCACCTGAGCTTACGAGTTGGCCCGATCAGCCACTCTAGCCAGCAGACGAAATCTCTGTGCACAACTTGTTTACTTGATGTAACGACTGGTTTTCGTGCGATTGGATTATCTATATTAAAATATATGTTTTGGTGGATTTTCTCCTCGTGCGTGGTTTTCGTCTCCGTAGCTTTCATTTTCGATCGCTTTGTCGTATTTTCTCGTTTCTTCCTTAGGATCGTCGATTTCGAAGTATGTCATTCGTGACGGGCTTCATAACGGTCGTATCTTACTATTAGATCAAGCCTAGGAGTCTTAGGAATCGATCCCGGGGCCCCGCGCTCCGTATCGAAACTTTTGGTGCTCATTAGCCGGTATAAGAAGGGGCACCGACCGACTAGATGACGATCCAGTCGGTCGGTAATCCTTCTTGGACCGACTAGTTAGCTTTCTAAATTTCTCAGGAGTTACTGTTCACTCTTAGTCGGTCTAAGAACATTCATCGACCGACTAGATGCTAAACTAGTCGGTCAGTATTTGTTCATGGACCGACTAACTCTAAATCCTATTTTTGTTCAGGAGTTACTGTTTGCACTTAGTCGGTCTGCGTTGGTCGACCGACCGACTAGTTGCCAAACTAGTCGGTCAGCGGTTGCTCTTTGACCGACTAACCAGTGTTAAAACCCTAATTTCTGGGCAGCCGCCAGCCCAACCTATTTAAACCCAACCCAAACGTTTTCTTCTTCCCCAACACGACCCAAAACCCTAAAATCTTCCCCCTTGAGCCCCCATCTTCCTCCAAGCTTCATCCCTTCATTCCAAGCCCTAAATCCATCATCCAAACCATCCATCTACTCTATCTACCTCTCATCTTCCCCAAAACCTCACCAAAATCCATCAAATCCCCAAAATCCCCCAAAACCCTAGTTTCCCAAACTTCTCCATTTGCTTCCAGATCTGATCCTAGGGTTCCCCGGAGTGTTTCTTCCGCCTCTCCTCAGTAAGAAATCGATCTACCGTTGTTTTCATAACATATTTATATTTTTATGAAACCCTAATAATTTTTCATATTGTTTGATGATTGTTCCCCCATAACAGCGATTTTCCCCGTAGATTGGCATCCGTGTGACGAAGTGGTCGTCATCCCCGGTGCTAGGCAAGTGAAACTTGCCACTTAGGGTTTAGGCCATGTTTTAGGCCATTTTCTTGTTGTAGGTGTAAAAGAGGCTAGGCGACGAAATGATACTCGCCTAGGCGCAAATTGGGGAACTAGCTTGACAACGAAGCTAGTTCCAACACATATAGCATGTTGCACAATTTCCATGTCATGTTTACTTTCCATTAACGGTACGCAAATTAATTGTCATGTCATTGCATTATTTAAGAGTTTCTGTGATTGCGTAGCTTTGCTACAAATGCTTATGTTCCTGGCTCGTGTTCCAGAAGCGGGCCATGTGTTGGTTGATAGCCAATGCCCGAATTGCTTGTTTCCGGCTAGGTGCACCCCTACGCTAAATGTCTAAGAATGCGAGCTCAATGTGCGGGGCAACCCCAGGCTCACTAGCTGAGCTCAATGTGCGGGGACCCCAGGCTCCATTACGTGTGGGTATAGGGGGTGAGGGTTAAGCGGCCAATCAACTGGGAGTCTGTTTGATCAACAACTGCAGTTGTAAGGCGTAAACTCTTTGGGGTGGGGTAGTGTTTGGGGCCGATCGGACTGCAATGCTATGCCATTCAGCGAAGGGCGCAAACATCTACAAAACAACCGTGAAATGTGAAATGTGAAATGTGATTTGTGTTTAGTGCCGATCGGTCTGAATGTTTACCATTCAGCGAAGGGCGTAAACACCTACAACAATGTGAATTGATTGAGATTGATAGTAGCTTGGCTACTCTTGTCTTGTCCCGATACTTGTTCTATTGTACTTACTGTTCACCATGTCTTAATTGTGCACTCATGTTATAACTGCCATGTCATGCATATTAAAACTGCTAGGTTGCTAGTTGCCTTACTTTCAGTTTCCTTGCCCAAGTCTTACAGACTTGCTGACATGTGCCCCTTTACTCTTTTGGGTGACACATGTTAGATCCTGAGCCCGAGAACCTCGTTGAGGACGAGGTGTTTGCTGACGCCGAGCCCGAGCTTGTGTTTGACGGGGAGTACAGGGACACTGGGGACCAGTCCTAGTGTCTTCGTTGTGTTTTACTTTTGATTAGACAGTTGTTTTGTTATCGGTGCGTAGCACCTATACTTTATTATGCGGTCGCTGCTTTTGTTGGCCTTGTTCTGGGCCTTAGACTCTTTTCTTTTAGCCTGGTGGCTTTTCTGGATGTTGGACTTATTTTGATGTTGGACAAATTATGAGATGTGAGATTTTTATTTCAGTCTCTCCTTGTGTTATTATTGTTATTCCGTTGTGGTTACAGGGACCTGTTTATGTATTATGGACGCTTATCGGGTTTGGGGCTTCACAGCTCCACTCTCGTGCGGACCTTTTCACGTCTCGCCTCCATTTTAGGGAAGCGGGGCGTGACAGGTTTTAGTGGTGGCCCATGCAGGTCCTTCTGTAACTGCTATTATCGGAATAACGATAATAATATTAGAATGTCCAGTGAACTAAGTTCGACATCCGAGTCATTAAGCTTTGAGTCTAATTTTGGCCCGTTTCTCTGGCGCTAAATGACTAGAAGACGTCAGACCCGAGCTGGTGGTGGATCTGCTCTGAAGGCTTGCTATTTCTGCGGCAAGGCCGGGCACCTCAAGGGGTCGTGCAGAAGCTTTCTAGGTCAGTGTTTGGTTTGTGGTGGTGCTTCTCATTCGGCGAAGGATTGTCGGCATGCAAATCGGCTGCGGAAGGCGTCGGATGGAGTTCCGCAGCAGCAAGCACCGGAAGCTTGGCCGAGTCAGAAGGGGTGCCGCCATTGTGGCAAGATTGGTCATAAGAAGGAACAATGCAGGCGGAGGCTGGGCCAGTGCTTGATTTGTGGCGCCGCGGCGCATACCTTAAAGGACTGTCCGAGGGTTAAGCGTCTAGAGAAGGCGCCAGTCGGAGCTCAACTACGGAAGGCGCCCGTGGCTGTTAGACGTGGGGCAGCCCTTGTTCCATAGAAGCAGGCTTTTCGGCAGTCTTTTCCGCTGAGGAGGCAGGCTTCCCCGATGACCGTAGTCGAGGCTGGGACTGTGGATGGGGTTATTGCAGGTAACCCTCAGTCTGGTTGCTTTCTTCCTTTTGACAGTCCTGTTTGTTAGAATATGTTTGGTTGCTTGGATACGTTATGTTTGCTAGAATGGAGTTTGATTGCTAGGTTGGTTGTTGAGTGCGATTTGGGTTTGCACGTTTCTGGCACGAGTCCTCTTGACTCTGGTGCGTCAATGTGCATTGCATCCTGATGCTTCGTGTAGAAGCATTTCTTGATGGCCCCTTTCTTTCTTAAATATTTAATTCCTTCCTATTCGATCGAGTTAAAATCCCTTCGTAGATTTTGAAGTCTATTGGTTGAAATTTTTAATCTCGTATCTTTTGCTAACCGATATTCCTCGTATTTTGGTTTTAAGAGCTTACCACTATTTTGATTACTTTAGAATATCTTCCAAGATAAGTAGGATTTTAATTATTTTCATATATCAGTTCTAGGTTCATTGAACTCGTACTTTAAGGTCTTGTATAAATCAGTTATTTGGCAAATCCGGGTCCTTCTAAAAAGTATTTTTTTAAAAGGATATTTATTTGGAATTTCTCTTCAGTTTTTAAAACTTGTAAGCATTTAGCATGGGCTTAAATTTTCACACTATAGTTGATCGGATTTCATTCGTTGAATTTCAAAATTTTACCGAAATGTTATATTAAGCTCTGCCGTAAAATATTTTCGGACCTCTCCGTTGTAAATCTTGACCTTTCTGAAGGTATCCCTTCGACTTCCTTTTCCTAAGTTTAGATTCGTTTGAAATTTTAATATTTATAAATTTATACTTCATGCTCCTTCGTTGACTTAAAGATCTCTAAAGCTTTTGTCGAAAATTTGGAATACTAACCCATTATGTTTTGCCATTCTATACCTTCCGTACCCATGAAAATACCATGTCCTTTCTTATATAAATTATATCCTGAACTGTATCTTTATTTCTGCCCAATTCGATTTATAAATTTCCTTATCTTACGTATGCCACACAATTGACTCATCGCGTTTCCTTTAATATACTTTTCAAGTTACACATGATTCCAGCTTTCAACCAACCTAGGATATGTTCAACATTTCCCCTATTACAATTTTTGGAAAAAGAATTACGTCTTCATAACTTTCTCACGATCTAGACCTTCCATAATTTGGTTTTAAAGCTTATTACAAATTTTAACAAACCTACTACTGAGTTTTCCGTCCACCACACATGCTTTTAGAATAATTTCTAAACTAAGTTGAATTTCGAATGTTTTCATATATCTGTATTAGGCTCATTAGCTCGTATGTTAAGAGCTTTGTGTAAAACGGTTTCTTTTGGCAAATCCCGGTTGCACTAAAAGGTGGTTTCAATATTGATTATTTGAGTTTTCCTGGCTTAAAGATTTTGAAAGTATTTGGCATGAATTTAGAATTCATTCGTTAATTAAATTTCGTTTCAAGACTTTTGCCAACATTGTTAAATCACTGCCGTATAATGTTTTCTAAAACTACGTCCTTAATGTGCGTATGAACGCTTTACTTCCCTTCATGATGATTTCCGTTAAGCCAATAAATCATTTCCTCTTATTATGAGCATTCAACTCAAAACTTATTTCGAACAAGTGATTTTATCGATCCTCAAATATCGTTTATATGAAGGGGAACCCCAACTTTTCAAAATATGACTGTTTTATACTTCTAGTGTTTTTGGTGATGTTGTCTATTGTGTGATATATACATACTCAGAGTTATTCGTGATATTATGAAATTGTAAGTGTGTTAATACTTATGGATATGTGCGAGGATAGCTATGCCACTCTAGGGGCGTCTATGTATATAAGATTCTGTATTGGAATGTCTGAATAGGGTGTACGTAGTTGGAGATACTTATGATGGTTGAAATAATATGATTGGTGAAACTATATGTATGCTGGGTGTGATAATAATGGGTGTACGTATAGTTAAGGTGGGTAGGCCTATTATGTGACCTATGTGTTGTACGCGTGAGAGTGTGCTCGTACGTAGTTACATATTGTGCGTAGACGTGAGTAGTTATGAAATTGCTGCGTGAGTATATATGTGATATATATATATGATAGTAGAAATATAATTTTGATTGGTATTGCTTGCTATTTGGATGTCGTATGCGTGTATACCATGAGGTATACACGGCTATTGCGCATCTTGACTAATGAGTGAAGTAAGTGTATTGGTGTGCCAATTATAAGTGGATGGATATGGTGTGAATATATATCTGATGCTTGGGTGTGACTATAGGTAAATACCTTTATTAGGGAGGGTATTGTAAATATAGGTGTGCTGATGTTTGTAATAATATCATGGTATATGAAGTGATTGAAATATGTGATATTACCTGGTTAGATATTAAGGGTGTTTGACATTTAGATATGTGTGTGGTTATGTTGGTAGACGTGTATGCATTAGCTAGTATTGGCATATGTATGGATGCTATGTTACGTATATGGAATTATTCCGCTATGATTTTGAGTCTCACTCAAGCTGGGTGGGTACACTCTATGTACATTGGTGTATTGTATGTGGTTGGTGTATAGTGATGAACGATGTATGTATAATGTTTGGATTGTTTGTGCCTGGTTGTGTTACGCACGCAATTGTGGGTGGCTATACCAATATATAGTTATATGAGTTGGTCTTGTAGTATAGTTATTCACTAAGGACTTGGTTGCGTGAATATATGTGTGCTAGCTAAACTAGGTGTGTAGATGTGCTAAGCATATAGTGGTGTGATTGGTATATATATATGAATGAAATATTAGCGTGTGTGGGTGTGCACCATGCACGGGTGAGTATGTGATAGTTATAGGATTTGGTGACTATGGTATGTATGGCGTGTCGTAATTATAGCTATAGGAATATATATATGAAGTGGTAATACGGTGAAATGTGTGCATGTATTTGAATGATTATAAATGGTGGAATCATAACGATGATGAATGTATGTTAGATATAGTGAACTTGTTTTAACAATTGTATGGTGTGATTTCGCATGTTGATTGTTTTGGCGTATACTAGGAGGTATAGGGATTAGAGTATTCTTATTGTCATGTCCATAGATAGTTACTCATACGCGTAGTTTCCGATGGTATTTTCTAGTGTGAAATTATTTTCAAATAAGTAAGAGACTTGGTTATTTTCACATAGTGTGTAATAAGTGTTTTGTAGCTATATGGAATAAACTTGCCTATATGAATGATTTGAATACGTGAATGGAGTTGTTGATTGTGATAAGTATAAGGGTACTAGGTGCGTGAAAATGTATTCACTTCCATGGTGTTAATAATTGACCACCTAGAGTATATATATAAGCACTTGAAATAAATGTACTTGGTTGAAATTGTGATGTGATATTGATTGAGGGTAATTACTAGGGTGACTAGATGTAGCTATAGTTAGAAAGTCCGAGGACGGACTTTATTCTAAGGTGGGTAGGATGTAACGACTGGTTTTCGTGCGATTGGATTATCTATATTAAAATATATGTTTTGGTGGATTTTCTCCTCGTGCGTGGTTTTCGTCTCCGTAGCTTTCATTTTCGATCGCTTCGTCGTATTTTCTCGTTTCTTCCTTAGGATCGTCGATTTCGAAGTATGTCATTCGTGACGGGCTTCATAACGGTCGTATCTTACTATTAGATCAAGCCTAGGAGTCTTAGGAATCGATCCCGGGGCCCCGCGCTCCGTATCGGAACTTTTGGTGCTCATTAGCCGGTATAAGAAGGGGCACCGACCGACTAGATGAAAATCCAGTCGGTCGGTAATCCTTCTTGGACCGACTAGTTAGCTTTCTAAATTTCTCAAGAGTTACTGTTCACTCTTAGTCGGTCTAAGAACATTCATCGACCGACTAGATGCTAAACTAGTCGGTCAGTATTTGTTCATGGACCGACTAACTCTAAATCCTATTTTCGTTCAGGAGTTACTGTTTGCACTTAGTCGGTCTGCGTTGGTCGACCGACCGACTAGTTGCCAAACTAGTCGGTCAGTGGTTGCTCTTTGACCGACTAACCAGTGTTAAAACCCTAATTTCTGGGCAGCCGCCAGCCCAACCTATTTAAACCCAACCCAAACGTTTTCTTCTTCCCCAACACGACCCAAAACCCTAAAATCTTCCCCCTTGAGCCCCCATCTTCCTCCAAGCTTCATCCCTTCATTCCAAGCCCTAAATCCATCATCCAAACCATCCATCTACTCTATCTACCTCTCATCTTCCCCAAAACCTCACCAAAATCCATCAAATCCCCCAAAACCCTAGTTTCCCAAACTTCTCCATTTGCTTCCAGATCTGATCCTAGGGTTCCCCGGAGTGTTTCTTCCGCCTCTCCTCGGTAAGAAATCGATCTACCGTTGTTTTCATAACCTATTTATATTTTTATGAAACCCTAATAATTTTTCATATTGTTTGATGATTGTTCCCCCATAACAGCGATTTTCCCCATAGATTGGCATCCGTGTGACGAAGTGGTCGTCATCCCCGGTGCTAGGCAAGTGAAACTTGCCACTTATGGTTTAGACCATGTTTTAGGCCATTTTCTTGTTGTAGGCGTAAAAGAGGCTAGGCGACGAAATGATACTCGCCTAGGCGCAAATTGGGGAACTAGCTTGACAACGAAGCTAGTTCCAACACATATAGCATGTTGCACAATTTCCATGTCATGTTTACTTTCCATTAACGGTACGCAAATTAATTGTCATGTCATTGCATTATTTAAGAGTTTCTGTGATTGCGTAGCTTTGCTACAAATGCTTGTGTTCCTGGCTCGTGTTCCAAAAGCGGGCCATGTGTTGGTTGATAGCCAATGCCCGAATTGCTTGTTTCCGGCTAGGTGCACCCCTACGCCAAATGTCTAAGAATGCGAGCTCAATGTGCGGGGCAACCCCAGGCTCACTAGCTGAGCTCAATGTGCGGGGACCCCAGGCTCCATTACGTGTGGGTATAGGGGGTGAGGGTTAAGCGGCCAATCAACTGGGAGTCTGTTTGATCAACAATTGCAGTTGTAAGGCGTAAACTCTTTGGGGTGGGGTAGTGTTTGGGGCCGATCGGACTGCAATGCTATGCCATTCAGCGAAGGGCGCAAACATCTACAAAACAACCGTGAAATGTAAAATGTGAAATGTGATTTGTGTTTAGTGCCGATCGGTCTGAATGTTTACCATTCAGCGAAGGGCGTAAACACCTACAACAATGTGAATTGATTGAGATTGATAGTAGCTTGGCTACTCTTGTCTTGTCCCGATACTTGTTCTATTGTACTTACTGTTCACCATGTCTTAATTGTGCACTCATGTTATAACTGCCATGTCATGCATATTAAAACTGCTAGGTTGCTAGTTGCCTTACTTTCAGTTTCCTTGCCCAAGTCTTACAGACTTGCTGACATGTGCCCCTTTACTCTTTTGGGTGACACATGTTAGATCCTGAGCCCGAGTACCTCGTTGAGGACGAGGTGTTTACTGACGCCGAGCCCGAGCTTGTGTTTGACGGGGAGTACGGGGACACTGGGGACCAGTCCTAGTGTCTTCGTTGTGTTTTACTTTTGATTAGACAGTTGTTTTGTTATCGGTGCGTAGCACCTATACTTTATTATGTGGTCGCTGCTTTTGTTGGCCTTGTTCTGGGCCTTAGACTCTTTTCTTTTAGCCTGGTGGCTTTTCTGGATGTTGGACTTATTTTGATGTTGGACAAATTATGAGATGTGAGATTTTTATTTCAGTCTCTCCTTGTGTTATTATTGTTATTCCGTTGTGGTTACAGGGACCTGTTTATGTATTGTGGACGCTTATCGGGTTTGGGGCTTCACAGCTCCACTCTCGTGCGGACCTTTTCACGTCTCGCCTCCATTTTAGGGAAGCGGGGCGTGACACTTGACGTGTTTACTTGACCTGATCACTTGACGTGAACCACTTGACTTGTACTTGTCCGTGTTTTACTTGTGAAACTTGTTATCCATGACATACTTTCTACTTGTACTTCTTTTACTTGTCACTTCCATACTATACTTGCTATGTCATGCATTATACTATAACCGCTAGGTTGTTAGTTTACCTTACTTTCAGTTTCCTTGCCCAAGTCTTTTAGACTTGCTGACATGTGCCCCTTTACTCTTTTGGGTGACACATGTTAGATCCTGAGCCTGAGTTCATTGTTGAGGACGAGGTGTTTGCAGACGCCGAGCCCGAGCCTGTGTTTGACGAGGACTTCGTGGACACGGGCGATCAGTCGTATAGACTGTTTGTGTTGTTGTTTAGACTGTTTTATTGTTGGTGCGTGGCACCAATACTTTGTTATGTTGTCCCTTTTGTTGGTCTTGTTCTGGGCCTTTAGACTCTTTCTTTTAGCCTGGTGGCTTTTCTGGATGTTGAACTTAATTTTAATGTTGGACAAATTCTGAGATTTGAGATTTTATTTTTGTCTCTCCTTGTGTTATTATTGTTGTTCCGTTTGTGGTTACAGGGACCTGCTTATGTTTTATTAACGCTTATCGGGTTTGGGGCTTCACAGCTCCACTCTCGTGCGGACCTTTTCACGTCTCGCCTCCATTTTAGGGAAGCGGGGCGTGACAGGTTTTGTTGGTGGCCCATGCAGGTCTCTTCTGTAACTGCGATTATCGGAATGACGATAATAATATTAGAATGTCCAATAAACTAAGTTCGACGTCCGAGTCATAAGCTATGAGTCTAATCTGCTTCGTTTTCTGTGTCATTAGATGGCAGGAAGGCGATTCACCCGTGGTGGAGGTAGTGGTGCGCCCCCTCATGACGAGGAGCCTGAGTGGGAACCCACCAATGGAGAGATGATGCGGATGATGCTTCAGATGATGCAGGTGCAGCAGGGCGTGCTCCTGCAAGTCCAGAATGCTCTAGTTGTTCGAGCTGGTCAGGCAATCCAGGATGCCCCTCGCTCCGAGCCGGGAGCGAAGCAATTTCGGGAGCTGGGTCCTGCTTATTTTGATGGGTCTGAGGGTCCTCTAGCTGCCGATGAGTGGATTCGGAACATAGAGGATAACTTGAAGATGGCCAAGATCACCCCGGCTGGATGGGTTGATTTGGCGAAGAGGCAACTCAAGGATAATGCTCGGAACTGGTGGGATGCGAAAGAGAAGATGCTGGTGGAGCCGATAACTTGGGCTACCTTTAAGTCCAGATTTGATGAGGAGTTCTTTCCGAAGGCTGCTAGGAAGGAGATGCTGCAGCGCTTTATTGATCTGAAGCAAGGGAGCTTGACGGTGGACCTGTACCACCAAGAGTTCACTAGGCTTAGTCGGTTCGCACCGAAGATGGTGCAGGATGCTGATGAGAGGGCTCAGAGGTTCCTGCAGGGGCTTGCTTTGGAGCTTCAGAGTTTTGTGTCTTCGTCTGATCTGGACTCTTATCAGAAGGTTCTGGTCGCTGCGAAGAGGCAGGAGCTGAACCTGAGCCAGAGGAGGGGACATGTTTCTGGTGCTGGGAAGAGGCCTATGGAGCAGGCCAGAGCGGTGGTTAGGCCTGGTTTCAAGCCTAATCAGCCAGCTCAGTTTAAGAGGCCAGGAGGGCCTATTCAGAAGACTTGCCATTTCTGCGGCAGGATCGGGCATGTCAAGGATCAGTGTAGGAGATTCCTGGGCCAGTGTGTTGTCTGTGGAGATCCTACCCATACCATGAAGGATTGTCCGAGGTTGAAGCAGCCTTGGAAGGCACCTGTTGCAGCACAGCCGTTGCAGCAGAGAGCGTCTGTTCCTGCTGGACGTGGAGCAGCTCTTGTTCCACAGAGGCAGGCTTTTCAGCAGGCTTTTCCACCAAGGAGGTAGGCTTTTCTGATGACCGCTGTGGAGAGCGAGGCCGTGGATGAGGTTATCGCAGGTAATCCTCAATATGGCTGTTCCTTTCTTATTTGGCTTTGTTTGTTAGATTATGTTGTTTGCTTGAACGTGATTATTTGCTAGACTAGGGTTTGATTGTTAAATTGCTTGTTAGGTGTGGTTTTGGTGTGCACATTTCCTGCACGAGTCCTCTTTGACTCTGGTGTGTCGATGTGCATTATTTCTCGGAGCTTCATGGAGAAGCATTCCTTGTCGACGTCCCCTCTTTCCAAGAGTTGGAATATCGTTACAGGGAATGGCATGGTCTCGGTGCATCGTGGTTGCAATTCTTGCTCGTTGGTGGTTTATGGACATGAGCTTTACGCTGATTTCATTGTCCACGACATCATCAACTATGATGCGGTCCTTGGGATGGATTGGCTTGCGAGCTTCTATGCTACGATCGACTGTCGGATGAAGAAGGTGGTGTTCGAGATTCCTGGACATCCAGTATTCGAGTTCAGCCGAGGTAGCAGTTCGCTTGGTCCTGTCAGGTTTCGGGCCAGGCCGGTGGAGATTGTGGCTATGTAGATGGAGCTGGAGAGGCCAGCTATGGTGCGAGATTTTGATGACGTCTTCCCCGAGGAGATGTCTGGATTGCCACCTGATCGAGCTCTAGAATTTTCTATTGATCTTGTTCCGGGAGCGCAGCAGATTTCGAAGGTGCCGTATCGTATGGCACCCACTGAGTTGGAGGAATTACGGAAGCAGCTGGATGAGCTTTTGCAGAAGGGTTATATCAATCCTAGTGTGTCCCCATGGGGAGCACCAGTGCTGCTGGTGAGGAAGAAGGATGGTTTGCGTCGCATGTGCGTGGACTATCAGGAGCTGAATGCGGTAACCATCAAGAATAAATACACGTTGCCTTGCATCGATGATATTTTTGATCAGCTTGGAGGTTCGAGGGTGTTTTCGAAGTTGGATCTGAGTAGTGGTTACCATCAGCTGAAGGTGAAGAAGGATGATGTTCCGAAGATAGCGTTCAGGACGAAGTATGGACACTATGAGTTTGTGGTTATGCCCTTCGGTGTAACCAATGCACCCGCAGTTTTCATGAATCTGATGAATCTGATCTTCTATGACTTTTTAGATAAGTTTGTCGTTATCTTTATTGATGACATTCTGATCTATTCAAAGTCGGAGGAGGAGCATGCATCGCACTTGAGGACAGTGTTGGAGATTTTGAGGAAGCATCGGCTGTATGCTAAGTTTTCGAAGTGCGAGTTTTGGCTGGACAGAGTTGCTTTTCTCGGGCATGTGGTGACTGGAGATGGTATTTCAGTGGATCCCGAGAAGATCAGGGCCATCAGAGAGTGGCATGTTTCGCAGTCAGCGTCTGAGATTCGGAGTTTCCTTGGACTTGCTGGTTAATATCGGCGCTTCATTAAGGACTTTTCTCGTATTGCTGAGCCGATGACCAGATTGACGCGGAAGGATGTACCTTTTGTTTGGTCGGGTGATTGTGAGAATGCTTTTGGTGTTCTGAGGGAGAGATTGACGACTGCCCCTATTCTTGTTGTGCCTGATCGCAGCGGTGGATTTGAGATCTTTTGCGATGCTTCTGGCAAGGGTCTCGGTTGTGTGTTGCATCAGCACGGGCATGTTATGGCATATGCTTCTCGTCAGCTCAAGGTTCATGAGAAGAATTACCCGACGCATGATTTGGAGTTGGCTGATGTTGTGTTTGCTCTTAAGATTTGGAGGCACTTCTTGCTGAGTGAGAAAGTGAAGATCTTCACCGATCACAAAAGCTTGAAGTATATTTTTACTCAGAAGGAGCTCAACATGCGACAGCGTCGATGGTTGGAGCTCATGGCGGATTATGAGATTGATTTGCAGTATCACCCTGGCAAGGTGAATGTGGTTCCTGATGCGCTGAGTAGGCTTCCAGCGGTGATGATTTTGACTTCGCAGTGGAGATTGCAGCAGGATTTTTGTGAGTCTGGTGTGGAGATTGTTCTTCCTGTGGAGGCTTCTTCGTTGATGAGTATGCAGATTCAGTCGACGATCGTGGATCGGATCAAGTCTGGCCAGACTGAGGATCCGAAGCTGGTGAAGATTCGGGAGCAGGTGGAAGCCGGTCTGCGGACTGACTTTTTGATTCATGAGGATGGCTCGCTGAGGTTTGGAGCTAGGTTGTGTGTGCCAGCTGGGGATATTAGAGAGGAGTTGATGGTGGAGGCACATAGTTCGCCGTATTCTGTGCATCCTGGTGGCACCAAGATGTACAAGGATCTTCGTCTGAACTATTGGTGGCATGGCATGAAGAGGAGCGTGGCTCGGAGTGTAGCCAAGTGCTTGGTTTGCCAGCAGGTAAAGGCGGAGCATCAGCATACGGCAAGGTTGCTACAACCGCTTCCGATTCCAAAGTGGAAGTGGCAACACATCACTATGGATTTCGTGATTGGACTACCTCGGAGTCCGAAGCAGAATGACGCGATTTGGGTGATCGTAGATCGATTGACCAAATCTACGCACTTTATTCCATTCCGAGTAGGACAGTCCACTGAGGCGCTAGCGAGGAGATACATGGAGGTAAATTCTTTTACTCTCCGTTTCTATTTCCTTTTCCTAATTTGGATAGTGATGTAACGTGAATCGTGCAGGAGGTCGTACGACTTCACGGAGTCCCTGTGAGTATCATGTCGGACAGAGACACGAGGTTCACATCTCAGTTCTGGCAGAGTTTGCAGAAGAGTTTGGGTACGCGTCTGAGTTTCAACACGGCGTACCATCCGCAGATGGATGGCCAGTCCGAGAGGACGATTCAGATCTTGGAGGACATGCTGAGGGCGTGCATGTTGGATTTCAAGGGTTCGTGGGAGGACCATCTGCATCTGGTGGAGTTTTCTTACAACAACAGCTTCCAGGCGAGTATTGGCAACAGTTTTCTTACAACAACATTTATGGGAGGAAATGTCGATCGCCGTTGAGTTGGGATGATGTTGGAGATCGGGAGCTGTTGGGACCTGAGATGATTGTGGAGGCCGTGGATGTTGTCAGGAACATTCAGTAGAGGTTGAGGATTGCTCAGGACCGTTTTAAGCATTAGACTGATGCTAAACGCCGTCCTTTGGAGTTTCAGTCGGGCGACCATGTGTTCTTGAAGATTTCCCCGAATCGTGGTGTGATTCGCTTTGGGAACCGAGGGAAGTTGAGCACGCGATACATTGGACCGTTTGACATTCTGGAGAAAGTTGGCGAGGTAGCCTACCGCTTGTCCTTGCCGCCATCTTTGGAAGGAGTTCACAATGTTTTCCATGTGTCGCAGCTTCATCGATACATTAGTGATCCATCTCATGCTGTGGATTTCTCGGAGATTACCGTTCGCCCTGATATGACGTATGACCAGCAGCCAGTTCAGATTCTGGACAGGCGTCAGAAGTCACTTCGGAACAAGGTTGTCAATCTTGTGAGGGTGATGTGGCGACACGGCTCGCCTGGAGAGTCTACTTGGGAGAACGAGGATGAGATGCGAGAGCGCTACCCACTTTTGTTTCCGGACACGTGAGTGTTGGGAAATTCCGAGGACGGAATTTTTCTTAAGTTGGGGAGGATGTAACGACTGGTTTTCATGTATCTGGATTAAATATATTATATATATATATGTTTTGGTGGATTTTCTCCTTATGTGTGGTTTTCGTCTCCGTAGCTTTCATTTTCGATCGTTTCGTCGTGATTTTCTAGCTTCTTCCTTAGAATCGTTGGTCTTGGAGTAAGTCATTCGTGACGGGCTTCATATCGGTCATATCTTATTGTTAGATCAAGCCTAGGAGTCTTAGGAATCGATCCCGGAG
Organism: Scilla litardierei; assembly: GCA_030789695.1. Classification (NCBI taxonomy): domain Eukaryota; kingdom Viridiplantae; phylum Streptophyta; class Magnoliopsida; order Asparagales; family Asparagaceae; genus Scilla; species Scilla litardierei. The sequence continues at coordinate 438,825,834 of CM061142.1, read as the reverse complement.
CTTCACGCTCCATTTCGGAACTTTCTGTGCACGTTAGCCGGTATAAGAAGGGGAACCGACCGACTAGATGACGATTTAGTCGGTCGGCAAACCTTCATGGACCTACTAGTGGGCTTTGTTAATTGTACAGGAGTTACTGTTTATCGTTAGTCGGTCTAAGAACATTGGTCGACCGACTAGGTTGCAAACTAGTCGGTCAGCAATCGTTCTTTAACCGACTAGCTCTATGATCATTTTTGATACCAAGTACTATTCATTCTTAGTCGGTCTAAGAACGTTCGTCGACCGACTAGATGAGAAACTAGTCTGTCAGTAGTTGTTCTTTGACCGACTAAATCTAAATCCTATTTTTCTACAGGAGTTACTGTTTACACTTAGTCGGTCTGCGTTGGTCAACCGACCGACTAGTTCCCAAACTAGTCGGTCAGAGGTTGCTCTTTGACCGACTAATCAGTGTTAAAATCCTAATTTCTGGGCAGCCCCAGCTCTTCCTATTTAAACCCCCCAAACGTTTTTCTTTTCTTCTTTCATTTCTCCTGAGCCTCTTTCTTCCCCAAATCATCATCCATCTTCCCCTAGCCTTCCTCCTTCATCAAGAGCCTCTCCCCTCTCCATTTTGGCCGGCCACCACCTCTAGGTCACCGGAAAACCCCCAAAAATCCCCAAAATCCCATTTCTCCAGATTTCTCCATCCATTCCAGATCTGAACTCTAGTTCTCCGGATCGTTTCTTCCGTCGCCGTGCTTGCTCGGTATCGTTCTTCCGCTTCCTAAGGTAGTGATCGATCCTTTAATGTTCTCATAACCCGATTTGTGATTTTTGTGAAACCCTAATAAAACTAGGTTGGATGTTGTTCTAATATTGTTTTGCCATGACAGCGATCTCATCTCCGTAGTTAGCATTTGTGTAACGGCCTCGTTGATCGTCATCCTCGGTGCTATGCAAGTGAAACTTGCCACTTAGGGTTTTGGGTCATGTCTTAGGCCATTTGCTTGTGTAGGCGTAAAAGAGACTAGGCGACGAAATGATACTCGCCTAGGCGCAATTTCAGGAACTAGCTTGACAACGAAGCTAGATCCGTCATTTATCATGTTGCATAACTACCATGTCATGTTTAATTTTAATTAACGGTACGCGAATTAATTGTCATCCATGCTATCCATGTTGAATGTCGCATTCGTAGCACACACTACAATACTTGTGTTTCCTGGCTCGTGTTCCAGAAGTGGGCTACGTGAGTTGGTTGATAGCCAATGCCCGATCTACTTGTTTCCGGCTAGGCACCTGCATTGCAGGCATAACCCTACGCCATACGTGTTAAATACACTTCCTGGCTCGTGATCCAGAAGCGAGCATTCCGTGTTTGGGGTAATGCCCTGGCTCGATACACGTGGAGGGGTAGGGATAAGCGGTCACCTGAGCTTACGAGTTGGCCCGATCCGCCACTCTAGCCAGCAGACGAAATCTCTGTGCACAACTTGTTTACTTGACGTGTTTACTTGACGTGATCACTTGACGTGAACCACTTGACTTGTACTTGTCCGTGTTTTACTTGTGAAACTTGTTATCCATGACATACTTTCTACTTGTACTTCTTTTACTTGTCACTTCCATACTATACTTGCTATGTCATGCATTATACTATAACCGCTAGGTTGTTAGTTTACCTTACTTTCAGTTTCCTTGCCCAAGTCTTTTAGACTTGCTGACATGTGCCCCTTTACTCTTTTGGGTGACACATGTTAGATCCTGAGCCTGAGTTCATTGTTGAGGACGAGGTGTTTGCAGACGCCGAGCCCGAGCCTGTGTTTGACGAGGACTTCGTGGACACGGGCGATCAGTCGTAGAGACTGTTTGTGTTGTTGTTTAAACTGTTTTATTGTTGGTGCGTGGCACCAATACTTTGTTATGTTGTCCCTTTTGTTGGCCTTGTTCTGGGCCTTTAGACTCTTTCTTTTAGCCTGGTGGCTTTTCTGGATGTTGAACTTAATTTTAATGTTGGACAAATTCTGAGATTTGAGATTTTATTTTTGTCTCTCCTTGTGTTATTATTGTTGTTCCGTTTGTGGTTACAGGGACCTGCTTATGTTTTATTGACGCTTATTGGGTTTGGGGCTTCACAGCTCCACTCTCGTGCGGACCTTTTCACGTCTCGCCTCCATTTTAGGGAAGCGGGGCGTGACAGTTTTTAAACGGAGATGTCGTTGAGGAAGTTTATGTTTCTCAACCTCCGGGTTTTATAAATGAAAAATTTCCAAATCACGTCTTCAAACTTAAGAAAGCACTTTACGGTTTGAGACAAGCTCCTCGAGCTTGGTATGACCGTCTAAAGAATTTTCTTTTGGATTTGGGTTTTAAAATGGGTGAAGTTGATTCAACACTTTTTGTTAAGTATTCGAATCATGATATTATTTTAGTTCAAATTTATGTTGATGATATCATTTTCGGTGCTACTAACTTCACTCTTTGCGAAGAGTTTTCTAATGTCATGAAGGACCAATTTGAGATGAGCCACATGGGTGAGCTCAAATATTTCTTAGAACTCCAAATTCGCAAAATAAACGATGCAATCTTCATCCACCAAACCAAGTACACGGTGGAGTTGCTAAACCGATTTGGAATGGAGAATGCCTCAGGGAAGAAGACTCCAATGAGCACTACTACACATCTTGATAAAGATACGGTCGGCAAAGATGTAGACATTCGTCTATATCGAGGTATGATAGGTAGTTTATTATATCTTACTGCTAGTAGGCCCGATATTATGTTTGTTGTATGTGTATGTGCTCGTTATTAGTCTCAACCTAAGGAATCTCACTTAGTAGCGGTAAAACGTATTTTCCGTTATTTAAGTTACACACTCGACTTCGGATTACTTTATCCAAAGTCTAACACATATGAGTTAATCTCATATAGTGACACAGATTATGTGGGATGTAAATCCGACAGGAAAAGTACTAGTGGCACTTGCCATTTTATAGGAATTCTCTTGTCTCTTGGTTTTCCAAGAAGCAGAATTCTGTATCACTTTCAACCACCGAGGCGGAATATATTGCCATCGGTGCTGCGTGTGCTCAGGTTCTTTGGATGAGACACACTCTTAACGACTTTGGTATAAACTGTGATACTTGCCCTATCATGGTGGACAACCAAAGTGCAATATGTCTCTCTAAGAATCCGGTACACCATTCCCGTTCTAAACACATAGATGTCTGACACCATTTTCTAGATGATCATGTTGCTAAAAAGGACATCATTTTAGTGTACGTTGAAACCAAGAAGCAAATCGTCGATATTTTCACGAAACCACTCAAGGAAGACTCCTTTGTGCGGTTACGTCGAGAATTGGGGATTATGGGTGAATCCGAGATTTAGGATTCATATTTTCAATAATCTTGCATGATAATAATTTTCTTTATATATGCTCATGCTAGATGTGTTGGGATTTTTGGATTTATGTTTGAATTTTCGGAATTTACGCTAGAAATATTCATGAATGTCGTATTTAAGATTTTCGATGTTTTATGGGGTAGATTAATGATGTATGAGAGTATTTCGATGTTTCGTCCAAGTGCGCGTAGGAGAGAACTCAAAATTTCGACATTTCAAATTTTTGGACTCTTTTAGTCGGTCCTAGTTCATTGGCCGACCGACTAGATTGAGTTCTAGTCGATCAGTGAATGAACTCAGACCGACTAACTCATGCCCTATTTTTGACTTTGCTTGCTGTTTGCACTTAGTCGGTCCAAGCACAGTGGCCGACCGACTAGATTGCATTCTAGTCGGTCAACACTTGAACTTAGACCGACTAGTTGCGTAGGGGCAGCTGTGTCTTTTGGCATTCCGATTTGTTTTTAATCTTGCCCGCACCGATTAGAATTCATTCTAATCGGTGCGCTTGTCTCTCCTCTGCCCTAACCCCCGCGACTCCTCATCTCCCTCTGCCCTGCTCCGTCGTTTTCGGCCATCTCCGGTCGTCGTCGATCACTCTCCTCCATCCTAGGGTATAGCTCTCTCTCCCTCTCAGCTTTTAGGGTTAGATTTGTGCTCTTTTCCTTTGATTTCAGTTCGTTTTAGGGTTTATATTAGGTTTTTCTCCTTCGATTTCGTCGTTTGTGTGCGGTCTCGTCTCGATCATGGCGAAGACGCGTATCCCCATCCGTCCCTCTAGTCTGTCTCCCATGACCGTCGAGTCTCCTCCTACGGACCCCCCTCAATCCAAACATCGCGCCAAATCGACTCGTCCATCCTCCTCTTCGCATCCTCTTAAGAAGAAGAGGACGGCGACTGCTAAGCCTAGAGCCCGATCTTCACAACCCAAGCCTAGCTCATTCCGTGCTCCCACTCCTCCCGATGACTCTGACGCAGAGTATATTCCTGAGTCTGAGCCTATCGATAAGGCTCCTACTCCTCCTCCTCGATCTAGCTCTCGTCCGTCTAAGGGGAAGGCTCCCATGCCTTTGGGCGGTGTCGATATATCGTTGTGTCGTAATGACCCGTTGTGTCTCGCGGCTTACAACCGTATTGAGCACTGTCCATTGATATTGGAGCACTTTGTTCAGTTCTCAAACTTCCCACATCTCGCCGATCTTCTTTCCTATAGCGGCCTATTAGATTATCTTCGCCATGACCCCAAGGCGAACCCTCACCCGTACCCCCGACTCATCAAATTATTCTATGCTAATCGAGTCCATGGTAAGTATGATGACACCCACTCCATTGAGTCCACTGTCTTGGGGACACGTATTGTCCTCACTGCCAAGATTTTAGGGGAGTTGATTGGTGTCTCATCATCTGGCCTGCTTCCTACTGATATCTCCGTGGATAATATCCACGATCTTGACCAGGCGATGCTTTCTGAGATGTTTCATGTCATCCCTCCCGCCATGATGGGTGTTCCCTCAAAATCATTTAAGCCGAACGCTTGGGTCCTCAATATTATCCTGAAGTCGTGCCTCCTTCCGAAGTACGGCTCTTCTAGCTTGCCCTCTCAGCCGTTCCTCAAGCTGATCTACGCTCTTTTCATGGGGAGTGAGATCAATTGGGCTCGTATTATCTTAGATAAGATGTACTCTTTTGAATGCATCCGAAAGTCCACCAAATCTGCTCACATTCCATATCCGTGCCTATTGACTCTCATTTTTCATCATTTCGGTGTCCCTCTCCCTCCCGATGACCAGCGTCCTCTTGGTCCTTCCCTGAACGCGACGGCCGTCAAGAAGTCTCTTGCAGCGCTTCGTCACGTTCAGATGACGACCCCTTCAGCTTCAGCTTCAGCTCCTCCTCCTGCTCCCTCACTCGCTGAGTTTGCTGTCTCTCTGAGACGTGTTGAGTCTCGTGTCTCACGTTCTGAGGAGATGCTAGCTCGCATCTGTTCTCACTTGGGCCTTAAGGTTCATCCTTCTGTTTCTGACGAGGAGGAAATGGATGAGGCTGATCTCCAGGAGCTTGTTGGTTCTCCTCTTTGTGCCCCAGAGGGTACGTCTGCTGCTACTACTTCTGCTGGTGCTCCCGAGAGCACACCTACTGCCACCATTCCTTCGGTGGATACTTCTGCTGGTGCTCCCGAGACCACTCCTGTTGCGACTCTCCCTTCTGTGGACACTCCGGTCGACCCAGTGACCATCACCCCTTCTGCAGAGCCTGCTGCTGCTGCTGATCCTCCCTCTGCCTCCTGAGCTTGTGTTGGAGGACTCTCCCATGTGCATTTGGATGATTTATCTGTTGTGAGAGAGTGGGGTAGGCTAGTTGGGTGGTGATGGATTTTTGATGTATTTTTGGATGTTTTTATGATGTATTTTGATGTATACATGTTTTGTGTTACTTCGATGTATACTATGACGTATGTTGTATTTTGTGCAACGATTTGATGATCGTTTATATCTGTGTTAGCGGATGTATATTTTTGATGTATCCTGTTGTTATATATATATATATATATATATATATATATATATATATATATATATATATATATATATATATATGGCAAGTATAAGGATCTATATTATTAACAATAATAGAATACATACAAAATTTTACGCTAATGGTTTCAGTAGACAAATGGAAGAGAGTGGATAGGGCACAAGCGCCGTCACCCACTACCTCCAACTATATACCTTCACCAAAAGTGTAATACACCAGTTCCCAAATGTAACAAATCATAAAAAACGGCATAAAGTGAACAAATTATCTGGCAACAATAAAATCCCAGTTGAAAAATGGGGTCAGATCTGAAGCCCCATCTGTATCCATGTCACGTAGTGAGAGAAGAACGTCTGCCGAAATATCTTTGAAAAGATCCGTCTTCCCGACTTTAGTAGCTTCAAAAATTCTCTTGTTACGCTGTTTCCAAATGTGCCAAACTAAAGAGGCTAACACTGACTTAGCAAGAACCCCAACAGGATCAGTTTTGGAATAAAGGGAGAGGATAAGATCACAAGTGTCTGAAAGGGAGTTCGTGATAACACCTTTGTACCCTAGCTTCAACAGACATCTAGTCAGAAGATACCTAGAGTAATTGTATTCAAAGAACAAATGGCGTATTGACTCAGCCGCTTGACCATCACACAGGACGCATGATTGCTCTGCAATAATTCCGCACCTGGATAAATAATCTCGCGAGGGGAGCTTTCCTCTAAGCGCGTGCAGCAAGCAGATTGACATTTTCGGTATAACTCTAGGATGCCACACAATATTAGAATAAACAAATGGAGCAAGCTGTTCACGGGACCCCTCCCACGCTGTGCGGAAGGAGCAAGTGGGAGCTGGGACCCACTTCCACCCATCAGGGCCCTGGCCTAGAGAAATAGAGCTGAGCAGGGGCAATAAAGGCCGGATGTGAGGGTTATCACACCAACTAGTCCCATTCCAGAAATCACTAACGCGTTTCATTTCAGTTCCAGGTGAAGGGGGATGAAGGAGATATAGGGGACCATTATGGTGCCAATTGTCAAACCAAAAGGAGGTTGATGTGCCATCATTGACAGTGCGCTTGATGAGCTTTTGGGAAATACTACGGTTCTTGAGAAGAAATTTCCAAGTCCCTGACTGGGTCGGAGTGACCTTAGTGGAGTAGAATCCATAAGTGACAGCCGCATAGTGCTTCCTCATAAACTTTGCCCAGACACCCTCTGTTGTAAGCACTCTCCAAGTTAGTCGAACCCCAGAGGCTACATTCATATCAGCCAATAAACGAAGGCCCACACCACCCTCTTTCTTAGGGGTGCAAAAATCCTTCCAGGCCGTGTTGACATTTACTTCTGTGTGCACATTATATATATTTTTTGTCTCTGATGTTGACTGCGTCGCTCGACGACTATCTTGATTTAATAGATTTCATTCTATGAAAACATAGAATTGTTTTCCATGCACTGAATTCATTAAGAATGTTGATATTGGAGACTATGTTCCATAACTCAATATGTGAAATTGATTTGAGTTTTGATGATTTCATTTTCGATTTTCGACTATGGTCTCATTGACACGCTTTGATTTTCTTCGTGATTTTACTTTGGTGTCATTTGGACCGTGGTCGTATTCTTCGACTCCCGTGCTTTTATATTTTAGCCATTGTTGTTGTCGTTGATCTCCTCCCGCTCTTTTTGCTAATGCCAAAGGGGGAGAGAATTAATAATGACGATGTGTTAAATGATAATTTAAAGCAATTTACCATGAATCTAATTTGATATGATAGATTCAGGGGGGGAGTTAAGATATAAAAATAGATTTCAAATCCGATATTTCAATAATTGGTTCATATTTTATACTTTCCTCGTCTGCTTGATGCTTATGATTATTATTTAATTATGAAATTAACGTGTCATCAATGCAGGGGGAGTAAGTAAATTTCATTTGAATCATTATTATTGATTATTATTTATGTTGGTTTGTCATCACCAAAAAGGGGGAGAATGTTGAGTATTGATTCCCCGGATTTGGTTTTGATGATGAACAAACATAAATATCGTGAACTAACTCTTTATGAGCGCAGTTATGGAGATCGTCACCAAAATTCCATGTATATCAAAAGCGACATCTCAAGACTTCTCAAAGCGCGTGATCGTGTGCCTGAAGCTTCGTTGAAGCTCTAGGAGCATTTTTGAAGTCAAGAGATTCGGATTGAAGCTTTGAAGACGGTTCGTCAAGTTTTATTTTTAGTCTTCTAGCTTCTTTTCGTAGAATATTAAGCCTTGAGTAGGTCTTACTTGATCATCTTCATAACACTCATATCTTAGAGCTAGGATCATCTTAGAAGCCCATAGAAACTTTCCCGAAGCTTCACACTTCATTTCGCGGCTTCTGGTGCATCTTAGTTGGTTCAAGAAGAAGAACCAACCGACTAGATGGCAATCTAGTCGGTCGGCAATCCTTCTTGAACCGACTAGATATCATTGTCAAATTCAGCTCATTCACTGTTTACAGTTAGTCGGTCCAAGAAGGTTCACCGACCGACTAGTTGTCCAACTAGTCGGTTAGGAATCCTTCTTAGACCAACTAGTTATGTCTTTCATTTTTCAGCCTGAGCAACTGTTTACTGTTAGTCGGTCCAAGAACAACTGTCGACCGACTAGTTGTGAAACTAGTCGGTTGGAATTTGTTCTTAGACCGACTAGTTCTCCTTGTATTTAGCCTATTTGATTTCAACTCTTAGTCAGTCAAAGAACACTCACCGACCCACTAGTTGTCAAACTAGTCGGTTGGCAAGTCTTCTTAGACCGACTAGTTCTATATTCCCTGAACTTTCTATATTGGCTGTGAACCATTTAGTCGGTCCATGTTGAATCACCGACCGACTAGTTGTGAATCTAGTCGGTTAGTGATCCTTCTTAGACCGATTAGACTGCTTCAGAAATAGATCCGTTGGAGCATTAAATGAAGAATTTTCTCCCTTTATCTTCTTTATCCTATATAATCTTGAGATGCTTCTTCATAGCATTCAAGGCTGATATTAATTGCATTTTAGAGAATCAAAGAGAAGCATTTATTCTCATTTTCCAAGCTTTCATTTCTAACAAGAATCTCTCCTCACTCTTATTCCTAAAGAGAGATTCTTATTGATTGTGAGCCACTCAAGCCAAGAGCTTGATTCAAGGTCACCATCTCCACCCTAGGCTTCTATTGCTGTTCAACTTCTTGGAGCTAGGGTTTGGTGACTTCTTCTCCTCCAAAATCCTCCTTGCCCTAAAATCGTAAGTTTACTCAAGGCATAGGATTTTGTTGGTAAGCATTTCTTATTTCATTTACTTTGATATTGCAAGTTTTACTCTCGGTTGTGAGAGTTGTGTGTGATCCCGGTTTGTGGGAGTCACATTTTCATTTGTGTATGATTTGATCTTATAGAGATTTTCTACAAGTATTTCATAGTGCAAATTTGAGTTAGAGGTTTCTAACTCAAGTAGCCGAGGGGATCCGGGTGTTTGGGACGTAGGATCACCGAGAACAAGTCGGGGAGACTTGGGTGGATCCGAACCCGTTATATCGTTTGTTTGCGATTGTCTTTTATTGTTGTCAATTTTCATTTCCGCATTGTTGGTTGAGTTTGCAAGATAATTAGGAATAATTACTCTTGCTTATTTTAAAGTACTATTCACCCCCCCCCCTCTAGTACTTGTGCAGTAGCTATCAGTGCATTACATAAACCATTAGAATAAGGATTCCTACCTCAATCCAAACTGATGAGAACTTCTCTTCTCCTTCCCCTTTCTCTTTCTCTCCATCTCCTTCCTCCTACTCCTCTTCATTTCCTTTGAAATTCCTTCCCTTTTCTTTTCTTCTTTCTTTCTTTCTTTCTCTTTCTTTCTTCTTTTTTTTGTTTTGATGACCTGATGCATTTGGCCATAATGGGGAGGAGAGGAGATGACAAAATGACAAGAAAAAGAAAAAGAAAGAAGAGAATGGAAGAATGTAGAAGGATTTTAAAAATACTTAAGGAAAGATATTTTCTAAGGGCCCATTTATTTACAAGTTTGACATTCCTTACTCCCATCATCTTACTATACACACAAACCCATTCCTAATTACAAGTGGGCCACTACTTCTCTCACTCTTCCACTTATGCACACACACTACCCAACAATTACAAAAATGCCACTTACAAATAATAATGAAAACAATAAGAACAATAAGAATAACAATACCACTAATACTAATACTTCCACTAATACTTACCACAACAATACTATTAACAACATAATGATAATAGTACATTACTACTATAATCAATAACATGTCACCATTAATACACAAGGTCGTTAAACATAGTCAACCCAACAATACTAGTACTAACAATAATAAGAAATACTTACAATATTAGCATATTAGTACTAATCCACCATGCACTACCACATAACCAATACTCATACATTAACAACACAATATCAACCATATAGACACCCAAGGCATTCTCATACATGCTACCATAGGCATCCATATAAGACATGCAGATTGACATACATTCAACCGTATAATCATATAATATCCACATGTACCTCCATAGGAATATACATACACATAGCCAAGCACTATTCATACACACACATACAAATATAATCCAATACATATATTCCCACATACTACACATATAAGCATATTCAACCATACACAATAACTTCTACACACAAATACGTATATTCAACCAAATATAAGTACTCACCTACACCAATATATACACACTACAATATACATCTCACATCATACATTTCTCATATAATATCTCTAAATACATGCACGTATCAATCATCTGTAGTCATACATATACCAAGTCACACAATTATAGTATTTTCACAACCAGGGTATTACAAAACTAGTTAGAGCTTTAACTTCGCTTAAGTCTAATCGTGATTTATTATTAGCTAGTCAAGGGAACACTGCCTCTATTCCATGTAATGTTTCACATATGCATGATACACACACAATAGGTGTTAATGAGAAAGAAACACTTCTTTCTCAAATCAAGGAACTTGGCATTGAAAATGACAAATTGAAAGCCATGAACCTTGATTTAGAATCTCGCATTTCTACCCTTACTTTGAAATGCGATGATGAATCCCATAAACTTCAAAAGTTTGTGACATCTAGGGATTGCCTCAATGATTTGCTCAAACAATAACAACCAGCAAATCATCATGGGGGTGTGGGTTTTTACTCAAATGTTGGTTCCCACCTACTATTTCTTCTCAAAATGTTAAACAAAAATCCTATCAAGCACCCAAGAAGAATCATTATGCTTTGTTGTATAACCACACTAACCCCAACAAGAAGCATGTTATCACGGCTTTGCGAATGTGAATCATAATGATTCATTTTATGCCAAGAGGCAAGCCATTCACTATAACCATGCAAAAGAAAAAAATTTCTACTCCAAAGCATTTTTATCCCTCTAATGCCAAGTTTCACCCCCAAAATCACTTGTCTCAAATGTGGAACTTTAGGATAGTATGCAAATAGTTGTCCTTAGTTGAAACCTGTAACGCCCCGATCCTCGGAATACCCGAAGAGCGGGTGTTACGAAGAGGAAAGGAAATACAATTCAATGATACTAGTAGGTCCACTGCGTGCTGCTGGGAAAAGAACCTGTCGTGCTCCATACAACATCGAACTAATACACAGAACATCACAAGTCTCAGAGAAAACACTGAATCCAAAACACTGAACTGTCGAAAAGAGAACCATCATATATATCTCATGTCCATACACACTATTCCATACAGTACAAAACAACGTTCCCCAAAAGCAACCCCCAAAGTACATGAGCGCACCACTCACCCCTCGCCACCCCAACTCAACTAAAACCCTCCACTCACTACTAGAACCAACTCCAGCTGCAACCTCCACTCCCACACTCCAATCCAACTGCAACATATGCTACCTGAAAACCACGGGTGGGAACACGTCAAAGCATGACACAGTAGGAATTTCATACTCCAACCTAAACACAACGCACACTAATGCCACAACGGGGTGCACAGTGCTACAAGTGGAAGTGCTACAACTGAACATGGCATGCGTAACTTAAAGAATGAAACAATAGTACAAGAAACCAACAATAGTACCACACTTTAACTGCTACTTAGCCATATCATGCTACAATAGTACAAAAAACCAACAATAGTACCACACTACAAGAAACCATCTATGCTACAACACTAATATTTAGTCATTTTATTGAATGGGACAACAAGCATAGCTTGAATAATACTCTTGCATGCACAAATACTAACTTTTATGGCAAATACCAACTTTAACTGCAGATTATTACAATTCTAACTGCAAATTAACTTTTATGGCAAATACCGACACATGCGAGTTGAGATGTCACCCGATCGGTTGGAATTCAGCTTCAAATGGCTGAGAGCTCTGTCGATCTCACCCGATCACTGAACCGATCAGGTGAGCTGCTCTTCACTTCAGCCTCCGTCCGGGTCGGATACGCGTGCATCAACCGATCGGGTGGCTGAAGCCACCCGATCGGTTGAGGGCTGAGATATAGCAATCTTCATCGTTTGACCCTCTGGATCACGTGTGACTCCTCCCGTTGCTCTGGGGACTCATGATATCTTTTTTATATGTCCCCAATGCTGGCAATCTCCTGCATTTACACAAAAAATACAAAGAAATGAAGGAAAACTAAAAATCACAAGAAAGTTGGTACAGGACGACGGAAAACAACGGAAAATCACAAAGAAGACGTGCTTGAATATATAAAATATAAACGCACATCAAAATCCCCAAGCTGAACCCTTCCTCATCCTCGAGGAAGATGAGTGAGAGTAGGAGCTCGGAGGGAAAAATAGATAGAGAGAGAGAGAGAGAAATAAAACAAAATCCTAGATCGCCCGTCAGGGCCAACCAAATCAAACACGCCACACTAAGCAAGCATGCGACAAAACACAACACTAAACCAAGGAATATGAGTCCAAACAAGTGTCGTGGGCCCACGGGTGAAGCGCGAGTGAGTGTGGTCGTATGCTAGCAGACGGTGTTACTATCTACGATGTGCAATAAAGCTCCATATAACATACCCAAGGAATGACCCAAGTATCGATTCAATTCGAAATTGCTGTGAATAAAAGCTCAAGCATGCATGAGAAGAGCGTAAGAATAGAAACGTATCATGCGTCGGGGACTCCACAGCTAGAGACTAGGAAATCACCACACTATCGCCTAGATAATAGCTAGAAAGTTCCTATTCTAAGTGTTTTCGAAAACGATGGAAGTTGAGAAGATGTGGAGTAGAACACTCGGTGCAAATTCTCGTCTTCCCTTTATTCTCGGTAGATAGGAAAAAATATTCACACGGGAATTTTTTGGGTTTTGGGTATTTGTATATTTTTTTTGGATTTTTGGCTATGCATATTATTTTTTTTCTTTCTTTTCTCTTTTCTTTTCTTTTTGGGTTTTTCTTTTCTCTCTTTTTTGGATTTTTGGGATTTTGGGATATATACATGTGTACTCTCCCAAGTGGGAGAACGGTACACGACGAGGGGATTTGCACCAAGTAAAATAAAAAAAGAAATTGGATTCTAAACACTTGGGCGAATGAGATTTTTCTCACTAATCAGAGCACATGCTAAATGGGTTATCCTAGTCCTAATTGTGGAATCCCGACACATGCAAGTTGAAGTATACGATATAAATATATTCATGCACATAGAAGCAGACCGGAGAAGCAAATACCGCAAATTCAAATCGAAGCATGATAATCTAGGGGTCAACCAAGGACAGGTATATAAATCAAAATCACAAAGTAGAAGCACACTATAAGCTAATCACGACACACGACTCACATAAAAGCAAAGTGGACCCACCAAGCATGAAATGCAAGAGGACTCGGCTTCCTATGGTTAGTGAATGTGATCATCGTGGCTATGCTAGGTGTGTGTGTGATTCAGCGGCAATTCATCATTTGGGGTCATCTCTAGGAGAGAGAGAGGACAAAAGATGGGAAGAAAAAAGAAAAACACGATGAAAACGACTCAAAAACAAAGAAAAAAGCCGCAACTGAAGCACGAAGTGCGACTCCCCCAAGCTGAAACTTGCATTGCCCTCAATGCAATAAAAGTAAATACGGGAGGGCAATGAAAATGGGGGGAATACGCACCGACACAAAAGAATGAAAAACGAGAAAACACACGGACGAAAATGAAAAATAAAAAAGGAGGAAAAAGAAACATAGAAAATAAAAGATGGAAAAGCACAACCACACGACACATATAAACAGGCACACAGCAACGAAAGCACACGACATCACACATAAAAATCAACTTCCCCCAAGCTGGATATGACAATGCTAGCAATATGATATGATCATGATGATGCAGAAATATGCTAGGGGGAAGATCGGAAAAGAAAAAGAAATCAAAAAGCAGGAGAGGAACTGTCCTCGTCCTCCTCGGTAGAGGATGAAGGTGTGTGGAAGGGAGAGGAGGTGGGTGTGCAGAGAAGTGGAGAGAGGGGTGGATGGATGGGTGCAGTGGTGGTGTGAACAATGGGTGTAGTGACGGCGGTAGTGGGAAGTGTGGGAAGTAAGGCGATCAAGGCGGTGGTAGATGGGGTAGATACGGCGATGGGAGAGGATGGAGGGGGAAGTGATCTCGAGCGCACCTGCAATTTCTTGCGGTGCATGTATGAGGTGACAGAAGTGGAGGGTGGCAGAGGTGGTGGGTCAGAAACGGTGTGTGGAGAGGAAGTGGTGGGAATGGAAGTGGTGGTGGGAGGGGATGATCGCCGAGTAGGTGACGGAGGAGGTGAGGAATGTGATGGTGGGGGCGAAGATCGAGATGATGGAGGTGAAGATCGTCGAGGAGGTGAAGGAGGTGGTGAAGGGGGAGGGGTGGGTGGAGGTGAACCGTGAATGTGAGTGAGAATGCGGAGGATGGCGGCCACATTTCGCTCCAGTGCGAGGAAACATGGGTTGCGAGAAGAAAGAAGAGGATGGGTCCGAGGAGGTAGCGGAGGATGGCCAGCGCACAGAGAAGCTAACTCAGTCTCTAGAGCAAGACCAGTGGAGGTGGCTTGACGAACGGAAGAAGTGGTGGCCAGACGGGTAATGGAAGTGGTGCCGGCGGTAGTGGTCGTGCCGGCACCGGAGGCTAGGCCTAAGAGGGCCTCAGTGAATGCCTCAGAAGTGATAGGGACAGAAGTCGGGGTGGCGCTACTAGGGCCAGCCCCGGGGTCTCCTCGGGACACAGGGATATCCTGCTCGCCTAAGTGGGCGGCAGGGGGAGGTGATCTGGGTGCACCCGGGAAATGGAACTAAAGATGTAACCCCCTAAAAACTCTGGGTCGGGAGGAAAAGTCCAATCTGCCACAAGCTGAAGAGACATACGACCTGGGTTGGGCAGAATGGTGTAAGGAGCAGGGGGTGACCGTAGTAGAAGGTAAAACGACCGTCGCCACAAGGCTTGATCATATGAGTGTGCCGTAGGACATCAAGATCTAGACGTGTAGGTCCTGTGGCACAAGGCAAATCTCGGGGGATAACGATACCGTACTGGGGATATGAAGCAATGATGGAAATGAGGCCCCCGCAACAATACTTGCCCTTGTCGGTGGGGCTAATCTCAAGTAATTTTTGAATAAGCCAAGCGCCAGCATGAATGGGAATGCGAGGGGCCTCGAAGGTGATCCCGTCATCACCGCGAATAAAATCAAATGTCATAGCCCACAGAATAAAAAGGTCAGGAATGATCACGGTCCCGGACTCATCCCTGGGGAAGAATGTGCTAGATATGATGCGGTGGGCCAGACAAAATATGGGGTGAATGATGGAGGAGGCCTTGGCCTTACCTCGAGGATATCGGTCGTGGAGGGTGAGGTTATGCCAAAAATGATCGAAATCGAAGTCGTGATGATATTCATAGGGCCGGATGGCGTCGCCACCGAGAATGGGGAAACCGAAAATGTTATTAATTGTGTTCAGGTGGGTGCGGATAGTTCGGTTTCGGACGCGGAAATCCACGATCGATCCCGCCTCACATTTGAGGGAAGATAGGAATTCTAGTGTGAGGGCGGGGTAAGACACCGCGTGGGCGTTTAAGAAAGGTATCCATCCTAGGTTAGCGAATAGAGTCTCGACCTCAGAGAAAACTCCGAGATCGATAAGAGTTTGGGCATGTGCAAACTTAGTTCATAGGTGTGAACGTGCGTTGAGTCTATTATAAAAATCTTTCTGGTCACGACTCAAGAAACAGTAACCACGCGGTCCCATCAGTGGGTCCTCGGGAGGGATAATTGGTTGGGGAGAGGGTTGTGTAGGCAGTGTAGGAGGAGGACATGAACTAGGTGGACGTGTGGACTTCCGTCTCTTACGAGACGGCTCCTCCTCATGCATGATAGCCTTACCCTTATCCTTTTCCCTGGCCATGATAGTGTGTGATGCAAGTGAATGCAAGTCTATATGGATACACAAGACCAAAAGACAGAAGAGCAAAAATATATTAATAGGGCAATATTAAAAATGGAGCTCAAGAATGAATTTACCCAGAAGCGATGTGAATCCTTGCTCGCAAAACACCCAAAGCAGCACAATCGAAGGAAGTGTGAAGCCGCGGCACGCCGGTCCAACGAAAATGGATTTTTTCCGAAATGGGGGATTACGGCTAGGGTTAGGGCAATATTAGGGTTGAGTGAGAGTGGAAGAGAGTGGGATTGATGGAGAGAGAGAAGGAGGAGGTGGGGAGATCGGTTGAGAGGGAGCGGAGATTGTTTGGGGGAGGAGGAAGGCCGGTTGAGAGTGGGAGAAGTCGAAACGACGGAGGGAGAGGCAGTTCAGGTGAGAGAAAATGAATCGGTTCAGTCGGAGGTATTTATAGGGTTTTAGGCGAACCGATCAGGTGAGATCTCACCCAATCGGTTGAGGCGATTTTCGAAAAATTTCGTTGGAAGGCAGCTACAGGCGAACCGATCAGGTGAGATTTCACCCGATCGGTTGGCCGCTTCACGATTTTCCCGAGAGCTCTGTGCACTTCACCCGAACAGCGACACGGTCACAGCTCCAGCGAACCGATCGATTGATTTAAACCCAAATTTTCCCGAGAGCTCTGCTGTTCTTACACGATCTTCCACCTGGTCAGCCATTTTTCCACCCGATCGGTTAGATGATATTCAGATACGGGCCATCTTCAGACACAGCCCACCCGATCGGTTAAATCATCACCCGATCGGTTGGGGATGATTTCCTACACAAATCACAAAATATCGTATAAGTTCTTCCGACGACAGCCCCCATTGCTGAATTTATTCACCAAAATAAGAAAAATAATCCTAAAAATAAAGACGATGGTTTAGAACATGGGTTACCTCCCATGAAGCGATGTTGTTTAACGTCGTTTGCTCGACGTCCGGTAGATGATTTTCAAGGGGGACGTGGGTGATGCCCAATGTTTGGCATCCCTTCAGATTTTGGAGTGGTGGCCCTTGGTGTTGACAGTGGTGATAAGTAGACTCTCTCGACGATCCTCCCGCCGTTGATGTCCGGGGGCTTCTCCCTCCATTAGCGTCGACCGCCACTTTCCGTAGGAACCGGATCTCATCAGCGGTGAGCCCCATGGGCTCTTTTCCTTTTCTCCTCGTCAGAGCAGCCTTCTGGAATCTAGGAGGGATCGTCACGGAGGAAAACAATTCTCCGACAACTTCTTCTTCTTCCACCCCAGCATGCTCCTCAAGGTCCCCCAAGCTGTCGGGGGGTTTCCTCGAGAGAATTTCCCAGGCTCCAGCTGCTACAACTCTTTCTTCCTCAGCTTCCAGCACATTGCAACTTTGCTCCTTAGGTGGGTGCTTCATAGACAGCCCCAAATCAAACTCGACCTTCTGGTCGCCCACGTTAAGGGATAGCTTCCCTTTCTTTACATCAATCAGCATGCCAGCGGTGGCCATGAAGGGCATCTGGAGGATGATCGGCATATGAGTGTCCTCTGGCATGTCCATCACAACAAAGTCTACAGGCACATGCACCCTGCTGACGTTTACTGGCAGGTCGTCCACAATCCCCGTCGGATATTTGATTGATCTATCAGCTAGTTGAAGGGTCATACCGGTGGGCTCAAAGTCTCCCATTCCTATCCTCCTGTATAGTGACAGAGGCATCAGGCTGACGCTCGCTCCCAAATCGATGAGCGCCCGATTGATCCTCACTTCTCCAATCGAACAAGGAATAGAGAAGCTCCCTGGGTCCTTGAGTTTCGGCGGGTTCACTCGCTGAATCAGAGCGCTGCACTCCGCCGTGAGAACGACTTTTTCTTTTCTGGAACCCCTCGTCACCAAATCTTTCAAGAATTTCGCATAGGAAGGAATAGTCTCTATGGCCTCGAGGAAAGGGATCTGCAAGCTCAAGTCTTTGACCATAGCAAAGAACTTGCCATATTTTTCATCAATCTTTGCCTTGGCAAGTCGTTGTAGGAAAGGCACAACGGGCTTAAAGACTCTCAAGTTCCCCTCTTCGTTCTTCTTCTTTTCTTCCTCAGAGACTCCCTCCGGAGTCACGGTCTTTAATGACGAAGCTCTGTCGTCATTAGCTTGTACATTTGGTCATCCATCGACCAACGGAGCTTCAGGTTCCTTAGCAGGCACCCTAGTTGGAATCTGAGTGCCGCTCCTCAATAATATAGCAGACACGTTGGCATGATCATGCGTTAAGGCCAACGTTTGATTCGGCCCCCTTGGATTTACTTCCGGCTGACCTGGCAGCTGGTTCTGCACCCTCTGAAGGTTCGCCACCTGCAACCCCAGCTGGGTTACTTGGTCAGTTAGGGCCTTTTGCCTCATCTCCAGTCGCAAGTTAATCTTCTCCCGGTTCGTAATATACTGGGTCAAGAGGCTCTCGACCAGGGAGATCACTCGTTGCTGGCCATATGGCTGCTACTGCTGCATGGGCTGCTGGTTCCTGGGGGATACTGCTGGTACATTTGTTGGGGCTACTGCTGTTGCTGGTACTGCTACTGATGTTGCCGAGGCGGCTGATATAATTGTTGCTGCGGTTGTTGGGGCTGCTGATATGGTGCCCTATAGCTCAGGTTGGGTGGTTCCGGTTATTGGGAGAATAAGCCGGATTTGAGCTAGTCCTTGGTGGATACGGTGTGTTACCCGTCGGGTTGAAGAAAAGTGCGCTAGCTTGATCCACCGGCACCATCGAAGTCTCCTAGGACTTCCGCTTCCACCGTTGCTACTTGTTGGGTGCTGGCACCACCAGCTCCTACCATAAGCACCGAGATCTGAGTCGATAGAAAATCAAATTTGCTAGATAATTTTCGACGTCCTCGACTCTATGAATGCCTCCAGATCTGGGCGTGGCACACTCATCGCACCACCTCTCATTGTTTGATGCCATGTTTTCCATAATGTTACCGGCATCTTCCTTGCTTCTCGACATAAAGGACCCCCCAGCCGCGGCATCCATCGAAGATTTCAGGTCGTCCCTCAACCCATTGTAGAACAGATTTATGATCTGCCATTTTGGGAGCTCGTGGTGAGGGCATCTCCGCTGCATCTCCTTGTATCTCATCCAAGCTTCGTGCAAGGACTCGTGGCTGGCTTGGGATAAGGAGGAGATCTCACTCCTCAACTTCATCGTCTTCCCCGGGGGAAAGAACTTGCTCAAGAAAGCGTTGGATAACTTCTCCCAAGTCGTGAAGGTGTTGGGGTCCTTTCCCCTTAGCCATTGCTTGGCCTTATCCTGCAGAGAGAAGGGGAACAACTTGAGCCGAATGGCTTCAGTCGTGACACCGTTGATCCTGAAGGTGTCACACTTCTCAAGGAAGGAGTCTAGATGTTCAATTGGGCTCTCCATGGGTGCCCCAGAAAATTGATCTTGCTGGATCCAAGTCGCTAATGACGGCTTTAGCTCGAAGCTCCCGGCAGTAATAGCCGGAGGCTGGATACTAGATGTGGACCCGATGGAAGGCATCGAGTATTTCAACAGGGACTTCTGCAGAGGGGTGTTCTCTCACATGGCTGCGAACTCTTCTCTTCTTCTCTTCTCTGCGTTCAGATGCCTCACGGTGGCGTTGATCTCCGGATCTAGAGGAATCAAGTCGTCAAGACTCCTTGTATTCATGTGCATGTAAAATCAACAAACACCTGTGAAGCAAGTATGGAATAGAAACAGATAAAAACAGAAAATAAAGAACAGAAAAATAAAATATGAAAAAGTAGAATGCAAAAATTATCACGAGGTGAAGATGTGAACTAGACTCAAGGGTTCACTGGGTCCTAAAATAAATAAGCACGTTGCCTCCCTGGCAACGGTGCCATAAAGCTTGACGTCCCCTAGATTTAAGCATGCAAGTGCAATAGGATCGGGGATACCAGATTTAAATATTTATACCGCAAGCACACTGTGTTGAAGTGTGGCTTGGGGGTCGAACACAGGGAGACGTGTGTTGTGCTTGTGTCAAAGAGAAACCGGTTCACCGTACGGGTGAGCTAGCCCGAACGATCGATGGTTGTCACAGAATATAGATACGAAGGATAAACGATATAAAAGGAAACCTAGGACTTTGGTTTCCACCCTATCACGTGTTCTCACTATTACGACCGACGGATAGGAATACGATAGGATTTATGATTTAGTGGTGAGACATTGCCTCTAAGAGTGATACCTAGTGTCCCATGGGCCCGATATTCCGGTCGGTGCCCAAGATGATACGCTAGGACTACCCGGGTTCAGTCGGTGGGCATTCCCATGTCCATTAACACCGACCGACTCTGGGAGCAATAGGCTCGTAACGATTACTCCCAACATCTCATCCTGTCCTTCCCATGCGCTAGGATTCAATGTCTACGCTAAGGGTGTGAGCTGTGGCTAGGGAGTCAACCGCCAAGTTTATTCCCCCTCGGCCCGACGGTCAAAGGCGGTCTTTCTCCCGCCAATGACAATGAAACACCCCGTGTAACCATCTAAATTCCTAATCCCTATCGAAATCCTATTCCTATAGTCGCTCTAGGGAGAACCCACGAAGGGGTTTCCACCGAAATCCCGATTTGGGAACTACTCACAGTTCATAGCTAAAATGAATCTAAACAAAATTTAACAGTAGAAATCATGATCAGGCAATAGAAATGAGCTACTAGAAATGATATTAAGACAATATTAAAGTTTCAAAGTAATCGAAACACTTACAAAAACAGATAAAATTCCAGCCGTCACAACCCAAGAAAAAGACAGAAAATAACAACATTCGTTTTCAGCAACCCTAGGGCGAATATTTATAGAAATCGATGTCACCCGATCCGTTGAAGCATCAACCGATCGGGTGAGCTACTTGACGCTTCGCTATCGGGCTTCAGAACTTCAACCGGTCACAGTCCCCGTGCGGTTCGCGCCGTCGGTTCGCCAATTGAGCAATTGTGGCTACATATGAACCGATCGGGTGATAGGTCACCCGATCGGTTGGAATTCAACTTAAAAGAATAGAGAACTCTGGTGGATTGAACCGGTCGACGAACCAGTCGGTTGAGCTCTCAGGGTCATCATTTGGAAAATTCAGCTACAGATGAACCGATCGGGTGAGATGTCACCCGATCGGTTGGAATTCAGCTTCAAATGACCGAGAGCTCTGTTGATCTCACCCGATCACTGAACCGATCGGGTGAGCTACTCTTCACTTTAGCCTCCGTCCGGGTTGGATACGCTTGCATCAACCGATCGGGTGGCTGATCCACCCGATCGGTTGAGGGCTGAGATATAGCAATCTTCATCATTTGACCCTCTGGATCGCGCGCGACTCCTCCCGTTGCTCCGGGGACTCATGATATCTTCTTTATATGTCCCAAGGTTGGCAATCTCCTGCATTTACACAAAAATAAAAAGAAGTAAAAGAAAACTAAAAATCACAAGAAAGTGGGTACGGGACGACGGAAAACAACGGAAAATCACAAAGAAGACGTGCGTGAATATATAAAATATAAACGCACGTCATTGGGATTGTAGCTCGTGAAGAGTGTGCTTTTGTGTCCCGATTTAGGGAGCATTAGTGGATAAGCCATCACTCCGATGTAGGAGGATGTGACTAAAGTAGGATCGCCGATGAAGGGATCTGAACCAGGATGAATCCTTGTGTTTGTGTTTGCATTATCTCTTTGATTTGTGATTGTGTGTAATTATAGTCCGCATTGCTTAATTAGTTCTAATTAGCATTTTAATTTCATATACACTATTCACCACCCCCTAGTGTTGCTTAGCGTGCAGGAGATCCTACATTGCCAACTACTAGGTATGTCTCTAGTCTCTTGTTTTCCAAGAAGCAAAACTTCATTGCATTGAGTACAACCGAAGCCGAATATGTTTTGGCAGGTTGTTGTTGTGCTCAAATTCTATGGATGAGACAAACCTTTAGAGATTACGGTCTTACTTTCCAACCGACAACCATTTGGTGTGATAACAAGAGTGCTATGGACCTATCAAAAAATCACGTTCTACACTCTAGAACTAAGCATATCAATATTCGCCATCACTTTCTTTGAGATCATGTTGATAAGAAATATACCTCTATAGAATATGTTGACACCGAAAAACAACTAGCAGACATCTTCACCAAACCGCTAGATCAAAAATAATTTTGCTTCATTCGAAATAAGTTGGGGATTATGTCATTAGTTGAGATTTAGCATGATTTTTTATGCACATACACACACATAAACATTGTATCTAGCCCCTACTCATTGTTCACTATTTCATGTCACAATACGCTGTTCATCTTTTATATATGCATGCATGTCCTTCATCAATATTGTTGAACATTGTTGAGTATTTGATCATGCTAGACATCATAGAAACATTAAAAATGATTTAGATGTATTTGTCTCTTATTTATGTACAATTCCGATACTTGAAATATGAATAATGTGGTGTATTTTGTTAGCATGCCATATTACATGAATTTAAATGAGTTGATTGGGTTGTATAATTTTTGGCGATGATTGGTTAATGTTTAGACTCTATAGAAATCAACATCTTGATTGTCTCCACGCCTATTGTGCACATAACTCTCTTTGAAAATTTGAGTAGTAGGAGTTGAATACGTTGATGCCTTCATGCGTCACTATTCTAAGACACCAACACAACAAGAAAGAAATTTAAAAAAGGAGAATATACTTAAAAATGAGTATTGGCAAAAGACAAAAAAGCAAAATACCTATGTATATGCCATTTCTTTTGTTACCAGTTGCTTGTAATCGGATTTCGCGGGTTTGTTGAGAAATGCGTATGACATATAGTAGATGAAGTAACCACTTAGCGCACCTCAACTCCAAAGAACCTGAAATTTAGCACCATGGTATCCTATGTTGGGTGTCTCCCTACATTTTGCTTAATGATTATTCCATAAGAGATATATGTTCACAATTTGTTTCAGACAATTCTACGATTAGAATTTTTAGTTTCTAAGCATTATCCTATTGTCAATGTACGTTATATGATGATTTCTTCTTATTTTTTCATGTAATGGATGTATGCTTTAAATGCACAAAACATTGTTCGTACTTTGAGTTTGTGGGGAGAAACACATGTATAAGATCATCTTCGTCAATTTCTTGTTTCTTTGATATGCTCGTTTTGATTCATGTCTTATTCTTTACTAAGTTCAATGATATTTATGGCCTTTTTGATGTTGTCAAAAGAGGGGAGAGTTGAAAAATGTGACCAATGTATTGATCAATGAGGAGAGATAGACATTGAGATGCATAGTTTGAGGGAGAGCTTGTCATATTCTTCATGAGAGCACATAACTAGGGGAGCTTTGCATGATGATCCATGAACAAGTGCACCATGTGACTTGCTCTATGTTTTTAATTTCAGTTTTTCTATGCTTATTTGCCATTATCAAAAGGGGGAGATTATTGGCCTAAGTTAGTCCTCTAACTGAAGCCAAAACTTAATTTTAATGATGCCAAACAAGTCACTTGGATCTAATATGTATACCTAGTAAGTTTCAGGTCAATCGGAGGTCAATCGGCAATGAAACATGCAAAAATAGGGGAGCACGGCCATGCATATCAGCTGCACGACCATGCGCATCACAATCAGATATGTGCAAGAAGGGTCAAAGCTACACGGCATGCAAGAGTTGACACGACTGTGCCTTAAAATAAACAGTAACAACAAAGATTTCCAGCAACCTGCAACACGACCGTGCTAAAGCTGACACAGCCGTGTCTTAAAATATACAAAAAAACTATGAAGTTTCCTACTGGCGGCCATACGGCCGTGCGAAATTACGACACGGCTGTACTGACCATGCCAACATTGCGAAGTTCACAGTAAGGCTAAAGTTCAAACAACATAGCCATGCCGAATTGGCACACGGCCGTGTAGAGTATCAGAGTTCCTGTGGAACCATAATTTGACTAGTTTGACTAGTCAAACGCATAGGTTTGATCCTAATTAATGTGGAGGAGTTTCTATTCTATTTGAAGACCAATTTGGAGAGGAGTTTCCAAATTATTAAGGCCAATCAAATCAATGAAGATTGGACAGAAGATTTGGAGGAAGATTTAAAGATCAAAGTGTTCTAATTGAAGAGAAATTCGCATTCGTTATAAAAGAGAGAACCATCCCTGGGAGAAATAGTGATATGAAGCATCTAGCCAAAATTTCCAGAGTTCTTCATCTTTGCTAGCCATCCTTCAATCACCATTGTTCAAGCCTCAAGTGTGCGACGAAGAAGAAGAATGAAGATTGCTGACATGGATCTGAAAAGGCGATATCTTTCGCTACAAGCATCAAAATCAAGCATGGTTTGCACCTACAAGTTTTTTGAGAGACGATATACACCACGGTGACATCTTTCAGTTTTTATTTTGGTGTTACATCATATTTTTGAATATCTTTACTTAAAAACTATCTTTGTGCTTAAACTTTGAAACAATATCTTTTACGGTGTGATCACTATCCGGAAGTGTGATTGGGTTTGTTTTTCTCTATTTGGTTATACAAGAGGATGAAAGCCTCAAGGGTTTGGAGTTGGAGTAGATGCGGGGAGCATAGGCGGGGAGCCACTCCGTTGAAAAAACATTTCTTGCATAATTCTGTGATTTGTGACTTGAATTGGTTGATTTTGTGCTTTGATTTTTAATTTGTGCCTACATCCTAATCCCCCCTAGGGTGTTTTTCACTTCTAGCTCTAAGATCTTGGTCTCAAGTTGGGTTTCATCAATGTTATCTATTATTTCTTTTTGCTCTTTCCATTTAATGAAGATCTCATCTCTCTTATTTGTCATAATACCTAGTTGCTCTTGTAAGGAATCACGTAATTTTTTTAGTTTGGAAAATCTAGAAGCCATTTCCTTTAAGAGTTCAACTAGATATTTGTAAGCTTCATCCATGTCAAAAAAACTGTTGGAATTCCATAATTCCATATTTCTACTCCATATGGTTTTGATGTGACAAACTTAATAATATTATTATTACTAAATCTTTCTATGCAGACAACTGGATTACTCAGCATATACATCTTGACATAAGACTTCTCAGCATGTATGTCTTGGACATAATCTCCAATTACAGCTATCTGCGCAAAGTCTTCTCAAATTTAGATGTATTCAGATCTACGGACTTTATGTAATCGATGTAATTTTTATTTTATAGGTTTTTAAGCCTGATGTTGACTTATCTTAGATGCCTAGGGTCTCTCCTATCATTTATCTACAATCTAGGCTTTTCCGTTTCTCAAAACTCCTCTTTAAAAAATTAGCCGACCAGGTAAATTTTGTTGGCAGTCTAATTTTTTCTTTTCGAATTAGACCATGAAATTTTGTGGGGATCTTCCTTTTCATATCTGATTCACGTATGTAAATTTTAGCGATCAAATTCTGTCATTTGAAAATTAGCTGACCAATCCATTTTTCTGGCAGGCTAATGTCGTTTTTGGAAGTTTTCAGAACTGATTTTTTCTGTCTGTTTGGGGCAGTTTATAGCTGTTGGGATTCGGTTTTTATAACTTCCCTTCAATCCTATAAATATATTAGTACCCCCCTTTACTTTCATTCATCTCTTTTACAACTTCTCTCTCTAGAAATTAATTTCTATCATCTCCAAGAGAGAAATTCTGCCATTGTTTTCAGTTTGAAGAAATAAATTCTGATATTTTTTCTTCATTTGAAAACTGAAACCTTCGAGAGTGTTTCTTCCATTCTAAATCTAGAACCCTTGAATCTTTCATTTTACACATCTTCCTTGAATTTCATTCGAAATCTTCATCAAGGCTTTAGGTGTTATTTTCATTCTCCATTTTGTAAGTTGAATCTCTTGGTGTAGAGATTGTACAAAGTTTAGGACGCTGAGAGTGTCGCCATTTTTGTATGTTGTTACTTACGGGGCAAGTGTTATAGTGGATTAAAAATCTCTACGGGATAGAGGACTGGACATAGGATCACGAGGATCCGAACCAGGATAAATCTTGGTGTTTGCTATTGCCATTCTCTGTATTGTATTTATTTACTTTCGCACTCTTATTGCATTTTTATTAACATTTAAATTTGCAATTTCGTCGTGATATACACTATTCACCCCCCTCTAGTGTATAGTGTGCCAGGAGATCCTACATTTGTTATCAGAGCACAGTCAAGATGGCCTACTCCTATTCGACGAACAATTCAACATCTTCATCGCAATTTCCAGAATGGCACTCTACCACAATGCCTCCACTATTCAACGGTTCCAACTACTCTTATTGGAAGACAAGGATGACAATCTATCTTCAAAGCATCAACTACGAACTTTGGAACATGTTGGAAACTCAATACGATAAGCCTACAACTCCTTATGCCCAATGGACTGCCAATGACAAATCCGTCACAACTCGCAACTCCAAAGCAATGAATGCATTATTCTGTGCCAATGGACAAGAATGAGTTCAATCGTATATCCCAGGCCAAAACAGCATATGACATTTGGCATACACTTCAGGTAACACATGAAGGAACTACTAAGGTTAAGGAAACTAAAATTTCTGTTCTTGTTCACAGGTTTGAGCTATTCAGAATGAAAGACAACGAGACAATTGGAGAGATGGTTACTAGATTCACAGAAATCACAAACTTTCGGATTGCTCTTGGCAAGACATACTCTCAAACAGAACAAGTCAGGAAGATCCTTCATGCCTTGACACCATAATGGGAAAAAAAGACCACAGCAATAGAAGAAGCCAATGACTTATCAACACTCACTGTTGAAAGCCTCGTTGGTAACTTGATGGCTTACGAAATACAACTTCAAGACCATAAGGAACAAGCAGATTCAAAGAAGAAAACTCTTGCCTTCAACGCATCATCAAATACTGATGATTCAGACACAGACGATGATGAAGATGTTGCTCTCATTACTAGGAACTTCAAAAAGTTCTTAAGAAAAGGGAAGTATAAAAATTTTAAATCAAAGAATACTGATTCTTCTCTTTTTTTCAATTGTAATAAACCAGTACATTACAAGAAGGATTGTCCTCTTCTCAAATCAAAGTTCAAGACTTTCAATAACAACAATGAACATTCCAAGAGAGAAAGAAAGTTTGACAGAATGAAGAAAGCCTTCGCAGCAACTTGGGATTCATCTTCTGATGAAGAAGACAACAATAATGAAGAAAATGCCAATATGTGTTTCATGGCACAAAATGATGAAAGTAATGTAAGTTCTTTTGATAATGAAGAATTATTAGATGCTTTTAATGATCTTTTCATTCGTTTCAAAAGACTAAATGCACAACACAAGTCTTTGAAATAAAGCAATGATGCTCTTATTCTTGAACATCAAGGACTTCATCTAAATGCATTTCATCTGATGCAATTAACACTGAGAAAGACTTATTGTCCTCTCAAATTTTGAATCTGAATAAAGAGATTGAAATTCTCAAAAATCAGAATCAAGGATTGCATGCACGACTATCCGAAATGGATAATAGTGTTTCATCACTAAAGATGAATACGATGAGATGTCTGCTAATGTGAATAAATTTAACAAAGGTAAGATTAATCTCGATGATTTGCTTTAATTTGATTATCCAGAAAATCATAAACAAGGATTGGGCTATTCAAATAAAAATATATCCAAATCTGGTAACGCATCTTCATTTAGTGGAAAAACAACATTTGTTAGACCACAAAAGAAGAAACATGCATTCATTTACACGAAGAAAACTAATCCTATTATTTCTTCTTCATAAAGAAATATTTTAAACATTAGAAATATTTTGAATGCATCTCCTAGGAAACCTAATACTCTAAGTATATGGGTTCCGAAGGATTCATGTTTATATGATAGAGATTTATTCATTTCTAATTATATGCAATCTATTGTTCATTCTAGCAATTAAATAAGAAAGTCAAATTCTACTTGGGTTTGGCTTCCTAAGATCTAATCCCAAGGACCCTAAAGCAAAGGATACCATTGTTTTATATTTATCTTTCAGGTACCCAAAAAGGAAAGATGGATCTTAGATAGTGTATGTTCTAAACATATGACTGTCAACATTAACTTACTTTCAACCGTTCAATTCAAAGATGGAGGCACAATAACCTTTGGAGACAACAACAAAGGACATATTATTGGTATTGGAACAGTTGGAAATCCAGATCAACCTACCATTGAAGACGTACTCCTGGTTAATGGTTTGAAACACAATTTACTATCTATCAGTCAATTATGTGATAATGATTTTAAAATTATGTTTTAACTACATGATTGTATTATTTATAAATCTGATATGTCATCCATTTTATTTCGTAGTAAGCGTAGGAATAATTTTATATCATATGCATGTCTATTACCACTCACAATCAATGTTTGATGGCTTCATCAGACAACACACTTTTATGGCACAAACGTTTTGGACATACTAATTTCAAAAATCTTGCACATATTTCAAAACACAAATTAGTTAATGGAATGCCAAACATATCATTCAAATACAAACATTTCTGTGATGCTTGTCAACAAGAAAAAATGCACAAATCTTCTTTTAAATCAAATGACATTATCTCAACAAAGAGACCATTAGAACTTCTTCATTTGGATTTATTTGGTCCTTCAAGAGTAGCTTCTTTGAATAAAAGTAGATATGCATTTGTCATTGTTGATGATTATTCACGATACACATGGGTTATATTCTTACAACATAAGAATGATGCTTTCAAAGAATTTTCCATATTTTGTAGAAAGATTCAGAAAATCAAATCTTCAACCATCATTACTATTCATAGTGATCATGGGGGAGAATTTGAAAACAAATCTTTTTCCAAGTTTTGTGATGATAATAGTATAACGCATAATTTCTCCTTTCATAGAGCTGCTCCACAAAATGGTGTAGTATAAAGGAAAAATAGAACTCTTTTAGAATGTGCTAGAACAATGCTTTCTGATAGTAACTTATTAAAATATTTTTGGGCCGAAACTGTTGCAACTGCATGTTATATCTTAAATAGAGTTCTTATAAGACCATTGCTTAACAAAACTTGTTTTAAATTATTCTTTGGTCGCATTCCTCGTGTATCATATTTTCGTGTGTTTGGATGTAAGTGTTTCATTCTTACCACTAGAGATACACTTGACAAGTTTGATTCAAAATCTAATGAAGAGATTTTTGTTGGTTATTCAACACGCAGTAAAGCTTACAGAGTTTACAACAAAAGAACTTCATCAATTGAAGAGTCATTACATGTCACTTTTGATGAGAATCCCTCATCTATTCCTGCTATTAATGATGATAGTGAGGATTTATTACCTTTATCCGATTCATTTAACAATATTCAACTTGATGATGATGGTGCTACTAAACCTTCTGTTGAGTCTATTTCAGATAATGCAAATCTTCCTAAGGCATATACACAAGTTCGCAATCATCCACCAGACTTGATAATTGGTGATATCTCAGATGGTGTGAGAACTCGTGGTCAAATAGATAAAATGACACATTGCGCATTTATCTCATCCATTGAACCAAAGAACATCAACGAAGCATGTGAAGACAGTTCATGGATTATTGCTATGCAGGAGGAACTCAATAAATTTCAAAGAAATGATGTTTGGGAATTGGTACCCAGACCATCTAATCATCCAATTATTGGTACCAAGTGGGTATTCAAAAATAAGTTGGATGAATCTGGACAGGTAAGTAGAAACAAGGCACGACTGCTCGCACAAGGTTATAATCAAGAAGAAGGTATTGATTATGATGAAACATATGCGCCAGTTGCACGTCTTGAATCTATTAGGATGTTATTATCTTTTGCATGTTATAAAGATTTTAAGTTATTTCAGATGGATGTTAAAGGTGCTTTTCTCAATGGATTTCTTCAAGAAGAAGTCTATGTTGAACAGCCACTAGGATTCTATCATGAAACATTGGATAACCATGTTTTTAAATTAAAAAAAGCTTTATATGGTCCTAAGCAAGCAACTCGTGCTTGGTATGAAAGACTTAAAAGTTTTCTATTAAATTCAGGTTATTCAATTGGTATGATTGATTCAACACTTTTTGTTAAAAACATAAATTCTGACATAATTATTATTCAAATATATGTTGATGACATTATTTTTGGTTCTACTAACGAATCTCTTTGTCAAGATTTTTCTAAGATTATGCAGAAGGAATTCGAAATGAGTCACTTGGGTGAACTTAATTATTTCCTTGGTCTTCAAATCAAACAAATGAAGGAAGGTGTTTTCATCCATCAAAGCAAATACTCAAAAGAACTTATCAAGCGCTTTGGACTAGAGAATTTTGCAGAAAAACGTACTCCAATGAGTACTTCTACGTCCTTTGACAAGGATCTAAACAGTAAGAGTATTGGTCAACTTCTCTATAGAGGTATAATTGGCTCTTTACTTTATCTTACTACTAGTAGACCAGACATCATGTTCTCTGTTTGTCTTTGTGCTCGCTTTCAGGCAGATCCTAAGATTTCTCATCTTACTGCCGTCAAACAAATAATTAGATATGTTAAATATACGTTTGATTTTGGTTTATTTTATCCTAAAACTAGCCCATATGATTTATTATCATATAGTGATGCAGATTTTGCTGGTTGTAAATCTGACCAAAAAACACTAGTGGCACATGTCATTTTCTTGGAAATGATTTGGTCTTTTGGTTCAGCAAAAAGCAAAATTCTGTTTCATTATCTACCACAGATGCAGAATATATTGCCGTTGGTTTAGCGTGTGCTTAAATTTTTTGGATGAAACAAACTATATCAGACTATGGCATTTAGTGTTCCACATGTCCAATTATGTGTGATAACTCAAGTGCAATTAGCCTATCTAAAAATTATGTTCATCATTCCCGCACTAAACACATTGACATTCGTCACCACTTTTTGGATGATCATGTTCAAAAAGGTGACATTATTTTAAAATTCATTTCTGCTAAACATCAGATTGCTGACATCTTAACTAAGCCTTTGAAAGAGGACTCTTTCATTAAACTTAGAAGAAATTTAGGCATTATCAGTGAACCTGAATTTTAAAATATCCTCATATTTATTTGTTTTATTTTTCTGAAATTTTTTCTTATTTTTCCAGCATTTATTTGCAATTAGCCGGCCAGAAAAATTTCCCTGGTCAACTAATTTTTTATTATTCAGATTTCACAACATGTTCTTTCTGTTTTTTGTGAATTTTAAATTATTTTTTATTTTTTTCGGGTTTCTACTTGGTGCGTCCGTTGCTCTTCCCTTGGGTGGTTAGAGACTTCAATTTTTTTCTAAATTTTAGATATTCTCTTCCCCATACGACCAAGTGTCATCTTCTATTCCTTTGACTCACCAAACCCCCACCAACCCTCTTAAATTCTGCTGTCTTTTTCAATGCTTTTGGTCCTTTCCAATCCCCATCCAATACTCCTCTCTTTGACTTCATTTGACTTATTTAATTAATTTTTTTATCAACCGCTACAATTCTTTTCTTTTTCATGGTTTGGACAATTGTTGGCCGGCCAACCAAAAAGATTTGGTCGGCTAATTTATCTGTTTTGTCCATTCGTCCCCAAACTGTGTCTGTTCAGGTTCTTTCGCCTTCCTAACTTCCTGGTCAGTTTCTCTCCTCGATTCAGTTCTTCAAACACCCATTCAAATCACCTTTTAGTTTCTAAAACTTCTCCTTTCGGTTTTCACAACCGTTCGTTTTGTTATTTAAAGGCCTCATATCCATTGCATTCTATTCATCTTCCTTACTAACAAACCTCTTCTTTTTCACATGGCTTCCTCCTCCGACTTCACCGGCCCTGGATTTTCTTCTCGTTTTCGGACTCCCGAATGCGAGTCCAAGTTTCATGTGTTTGAACACATAACAATCATCCCCGAACACTACATAAACTACGCCTCCCTCTCCTCCTTCGATATCCTCCATCTTATGTCCTCCATTGGTCTTGCCACGATTTGGAATTCCTATGGTAAGGTTCCCTATTATCTGCTCCTTGTTCATGAGTTCTATGCAAATCTTACCTACCAGGACGATCAATGCATTCTCACGATCTTCTCTCAGATCAAGGGCATCCCGATTGTCCTTAACTCCCAAACTTTAGCCAATCTCCTTCATCTTCCCCTGCCAACGACGAAGACCTCGATTTCCTCATGACCGACTCTGTCATATTATCCAAACTAGCCACCACCTTTTCCACCAAGATGAGCGCCAATCACCTACTTCCGACTCTGCGCATTCTAGTCAAAAATTTTGTTTACAACTTGGTTCCTTAGTCCGGTTCCCACAACTACCTCAGTACCCACATCTTGAAGTGTCTCTATGCCGTGATGGGCGGATTTCCTGTTAATTGGGCCACCGTCCTCCTCCATACTCTCGCCAAACCAATCAATCGGCATTTTTACCTACCTTGCCTCATAACTCTTATTCTGCGCCACTTTCGCATCCCCCTGACTGATGATATTCCGATTTTGAACCCCATTGAGTTCGACGCTACCACACTCGCTAGCATGAAATTGGATTTTTCTGAGTCCCATTCCAATGATGACGATGTTGAGACTGATATTGCCGACACCCCTGCTTCTACCACCCCGGGCTCCTCCGATCGCCGTCACAAAAAGGTGTGTGTCACCCGCGAGGACGTTTACTCTTCCCGTTAGAGTAACTCATCCTTGCTTCGTCGTCTCAACACGAATGTGGATACTCTGACTCAGCATGTTAGTGAGGGGTTTGCTGGGGTTCAATGACAATTCAGTTCCTATGATGACACCCTCCAGACCCATGCGCACCTACTTGGACAGATCCAAGAATCCCAGGCACAGATCTTCTCGCTATTTGAAGATCTCGATCTCGATCTCGCTCCCCGTCATCCTTCATCTCATAATCCGACCTCCCCAAGTTGTGGCACTCCATCACGTCGTCGGTAGGATTTATTGTCTGCCTGCACTTCAGAGATGCTCATCTCCCTGTTTTGTTTTAATGACTGGTCTCTTCATTGGACACCCTCCCTGGAAGTTGTTTTTAATGATGCCCGTTGGTGATTTCAGTTGTTTTGGTCTAAGTTTCTTTCAGTTGTGGCCTTCGTTTTGGCCTCTGTTGTTATGTTTTAGATTTCAATCTGTTGGTTCGGTGGTTGTAAATTATGTCCCTTTCTAGCATGTTGGTATGTTGTAGTATCTTGTTGACTGTTGGTCTGTTCTTATCCGAATCTTAATATAATATCATGTTATGTTTGTTTATTACCTTTATTTTGTGTTTCTTCAATTATTATACCTGTGATCACCCTACTGTCAGTTATTTCTTGCCTTGGGTCTTATTTGTTTCTCCTATCAATTGTTCTCCTTTGTCTACTACATATGCTATCCCCATTCTAATATTTTATTTTATTTTCTTCCGCTTTTTGTGGATGACAAAGGGGGAGAAATACTTTGGGCATTTACTCAGGAGGAGTTATAAGAATTTACTTAATTCATATTATTAAGTGTTTGTCATCATCAAAACGGTGGAGAATGTTCGAATTCCATAATTCCATATTTCTACTCCATATGGTTTTGATGTGACAAACTTAATAATATTATTATTACTAACTCTTTCTGTGCAGACAACTGAACTACTCAACATATACATCTTGACATAAGACTTCTCAGCATGTACATCTTGGACATAATCGCCAATTACAGCTATCTGCGCAAAGTCTTCTCAAATTCAGATGTATTCAGACCTACGAACTTTATGTAATTGATGTAATTTTTGTTTTATAGGTTTTTAAGCCTGATGTTGACTTATCTTAGATGCCTAGGGTCTCTCCTATCATTTATCTACAATCTAGGCTTTTCCGTTTCTCAAAACTCCTCTTTAAAAAATTAGCCGACCAGGTAAATTTTGCTGGCATGCTAATTTTTTGTTTTCGAATTAGACCATGAAATTTTGTGGGTATCTTCCTTTTCATATATGATTCACGTCTGTAAATTTTAACGGTCAAATTCTGTCATTTGAAAATTAGCCGACCAACCCATTTTTCTGGCAGGCTAATGCCGTTTTTTGCAGTTTTCAGAACTGATTTTTTCTGTCCGTTTGGGGTAGTTTATAGTTGTTGGGATTCAGTTTTTATAACTTTCCTTCAATCCTATAAGTAGATGAGTACCCCCTACTTTCATTCATCTCTTTTACAACTTCTCTCTCTAGAAATTAATTTCTATCATCTCCAAGAAAGAAATTCTGCCATTGTTTTCAGTTTGAAGAAATAAATTCTGATAATTTTTCTTCATTTGAAAAAAGAAACTTTCGAGAGTGTTTCTTCCATTCTAAATCTAGAAACCTTGAATCTTTCATTTTACACATCTTTCTTGAATTTCATTCGAAATCTTCATCAAGGCTTTAGGTATTATTTTCATTCTCCATTTTGTAAGTTGAATCTCTTGGTGTAGAGATTGTACAAAGTTTGGGACACTGAGAGTGTCGCCATTTTTTGTATATTCTTACTTGCGGGGCAAGTGTTATGGTAGATTAAAAATCTCTACGGGGTAGAGGACTGGACATAGGATCACGAGGATCCGAACCAGGATAAATCTTGGTGTTTGCTATTGCCATTCTCTGTATTGTATTTATTTACTTTCACACCCTTATTGTATTTTTTATTAACATTTAAATTTGCAATTTCGTCGTGATATACACTATTCACCCCCCTCTGGTATATTTGGTGTGCCAGGAGATCCTACAAAAACATGTATTCACTTATATACATACCATCACCAAAATTGAACTTGCTTTGTTTAGAGTTTACCTTTCATCTACCTACCATGAAGTAAGTTCCATTGTCCTCGGTAGCATCATCATCAGATAGTTCTTCTGCGTCACTGTCGTCCCACGCCGCCATCGTGCCTTGCTTGGGCGTCTTATTTCCTCCATCGCCAACCTTCTCTTTTCATTTGCTTTTTAGAAGAGGGCAATCTGTCTTCAAGTGTCCTTATTTATTGCATTTGAAGCACATTAGAATATTGCTTTCTTCTTCATCCCCTTCTCTCTTCTTACTTCCCCACATATTTTAAGTTCTTCTCTTGTTGTTGTGTAGGAAGTTGGAGAATCATTTGACAACAAGCGCTATTTCATAATCGTTTGAGTCGCTCGTTACATCTTGGAGCCACTTGATTGCCTTGAAAGCTAGATTCTTTTCGCTCTTTTCCACCTTAGGACACTTTCCTCCTTCCTTGGTGCTTCCCTATTAATCATCTTCTTCTGAACTTTGTCTGACATCAACCATGAGTTGTTCAAAAGTGATGGTTGATAGATCATGTGCTTCCTCTATTGACGTTCTCTTTTGAATCCAATCTCTAGATAATGAGTATAAGAATTTTCCCACCAAGTCTTCCTCTAGGATATATTTTCCAAGTGCCTTGAGTGGATTCACAATGTCTGCAAGACGAGAGAACATAGAGTCAATGATTTCATTATGAAGAATAACAAATTCTCATATTTTTGTAGCAACATACAAATTCATGTTTTCTTAACCTCAGATGTCCCTCAATGGATGACCATATTTCCTTTGCAGTAATGAAAGAGCTAATGTGGTTATATTCGTTATTATTAAGGTCACAATACAAGATGTTCCCGGCCTTGGCATTTAGGCTTTCTAACTGATCGTTCTCTTTTTGTTGCTCAGGCATAGGTTTATCGACTAGTGTGAAGCCTTCACTAATAATTCTCCACAATGCTACATCGATACTTTTGATGTGGATGGACATCTTCTGTTTCCAGTAGCTATAATCGGTTCCATTGAATAGAGGTGATCATAGGTATGATTGGGCTTCTTTTTGGTTATGAGTATCATTGTGATATATATAAGGAATTTGTGACATTAGGATCAAAATTTCACTAGACTTTGAGTCCAAAGAAACCTCGCTCTAATACCAATTGAAATTCACCCTAGATGGGAGGTGAATAAGGTGTATGGCACAAATTAAAAAATTCAAGCGTAGAATAACCAACGCAAAACACATAGTAATGCAATCAATAATTTTTCAACGGAGTGCCTTCCTGCCTCTACTCCAAACCCAAATCCATGAGGATTTCATCCTCTTTTATAACCAAAAAGAGAACAACAACCTGATCACACTTCTGAGTAGTGATCCCATATTCACAATAACAATCTTACACAAAAAATAAAATCAAAAAGAAGTCACTATGGTGTAGATCTCAGTTCTCAATGAATGCATAGTTGCAAACCTTGCTAGATTCTGACGTGTGTAGAGAAAGTTATCGCCTCTTCATATCCATGTCTACAAATCTGCCTCCTTCTTCCTTGATGTAACACTTGAAGCTTGGATGGATGGAGAATAAAGGCCAGCCAGCAAGGATGATAGATCTCTGGAGTTTTTTTGGCTATATGTTTCTCATCTCCTCCAAGGGATGACTCTCTCTATTTATAGAGAATATGAAGTTCTCTTCAATAATAATCATTAATCTTCAAATCTTCAATTTAATTAAATCTTCATTGATTTGGGTAGATCTTATTTATTTGGCCACTCCCCTTTAAGTAGGTATTCAAATCGGATAGGAACTCCTCATAATTGATTGAGTCAAATTTGCCTTGTACATGGACTCTACACACTTGGCATGGATGTGTGCCAATTTGGCATGGTCGTGTCACTTGAGCTCTAGCCTCTTTATCAATTCCGCAATTGTGGCACCGATGTGTGCTGCTCTGCACGGTCGTATCAGCTGATCATTTTCTTCTTCATAAAATTCGCACTTTTGATACGGCCATATTCAAGCTCGCATGGTTGTGTTGGCCCTTTCCTAGACTTTGACCATCCTTTGTAAATGTGACACGGCCAAGTGCAAGTCTGCATGGCCGTGTCAGCTGAAGGATGATTTCTTCCAAACTTTCGCAGTTGTGACACGGCTGTGTGAAACACGACACGGCCACGTCAGCTAAAGCTTCATTGTTTTGCAAGTTTGGTACGACTGTGTAGATGTGGCCCGTCATTGATACTTCATTTTCTGATACGCACAGCTGTGTCAGCTGACATACATGGCTGTGCAACCCCTGTTTTACATATATCATCGCCGTTTGACTTTCGAACGACCTAAAACTTACTCAATAGACTTGTTAGACCGATATGACTTGTTTGGCATCATCAAAATTAATTTTTGACCTCAGTTAGTGGGCTAACTTAGGCCAACATGTCCATAATTCTAGAAATTACATGCATGTGGGTTCTAGGAAATCCGATCCTAAATGGGTTTGGGTTCCTATTAAGTGAATATTTGTTTAAATCCAATAATGTTGAGTATCCATGCTTATTGTATATTTTTAGATACTCGTGTTTAAGAATACCCAATGGATCCAAAAGAAAAGGTTACCAAGATATTTGCTTTTCAGATTCCTATAAATGATATGATTAGAAGCTAGCTTCATAATGGACTTCAAAGAATATGCATGAATTGAGGGGGATGCCAAATTGCTTATAATGCATACTTTCGAGGGGAGCTAATGCAAAAGATAGTAAGAAAATTTTTCTTTATGCACAATTTAACATGTGGTATCTTTTGACATCATTCATACACTCACTTTATGGAGAGAGATTATTTTTATGCCAAGGGTGATCACCATTGTACGGGAGAGAAAATTTATTAACTATTGAGTCACTTGCCTTGTTTGCCGAAGGGGAGAAAATTTGCTTATTATCTCTATCCTTTTTTATAATGCCAAGGGGGATATATATAGGTAAACTATGAGAGATATAAATATAATTTGGGGCTACACTTACACATGCATTCATTTTCATGAATTTCATATTTCATATGCTATATGTTTGTCATCTTCAAAAAAGGAGAGAATGTTGGTTTTTGAGTCTTCCATGGTAATTTTGATGATGATCAAACATATTGGGTATTAATGATTTCATGAGTGCAGATATACATGACGAGCAAATATTCAAATGAAGTGAGAATAGAGCCAACAAAGACATTAGAACTTAAAGGAGTCAAGGCATAGGCAATGAAGATCAAGATTGCATAAAGTGCTTAATGTAATATTTTCATTTTGATTTTATTTTTATTTTATATCTTGATAGTATGTTGAATTCTTTGTTGACGCTCACACACACTTAGGAACACCCATAAAATGCTTTTAAAAATTTTTGAAAATCATTTCCTAAGTTTTAAAGCCCGTATCATATGTATCAATCAGGAGTGGACTACCATTAGTGTAGGAGTCGACTACTATACTCATATGGCTCTTAACTAGACTCTGGAAGTGGGTAGGAATCGACTCATGTACACATGGTAGTCAACTACCACCTCTAGGAATTGACTCCCGGTTGTACATGAGTCGACACCCAGCCCTACTGGCAGCCTGTAACGGTCGGATGTTTGTCATTTTTAACTGTTAAAGGGGTAGTTTGGTAAATTTGTTGGGTTAAAATTGAGGGGTATTTATAGGGGTTATGCTGAAGTTATGGCCAACATTATTGATCATGTTTCTTGAGAAAAAATCATTTTCAAAGAGAAAAGCTTTTAAGCAAACCCTCTCATTTTGCCTAAGTATTAAAGAGTTTTTCCAAATTTCTTTTGACCAAATTTTAGTTCTTAAAGTGCATCATTTCTACATTATTTGGAGATCTAATTCACAATCAACACAAGAGCTTCAATATTTGGTTATAGGTAAAAGGTTGTAAGTATTTTTCTTTCTCACAGTTAGTGAGGTGTTTTCTCTCTTGAGCAGTGTTCTAAAAATCGGCCTGGGCGGCCACCTAGGAGGCGCCTAGGCGCTAGGCGGCCAGTAAACGCTCCGACTATAGGCTGGGCAGTCAATCTGGGCGTTTTTGTGATTAATCGGCCGCCTAAGCGTTCTGGGCGGTGTCTGGGCGCTCTGGGCGGTTCCTGGGCAGTGTCTGTGTGTTTTTGATAAATGGCTTAATTGCACAAGAGTATCTTTTAAATTTTATTTTGTTGCATACAAATACTCTAAAGTAGGTAAAGTGGATTTGATTTACTA
This sequence comes from Scilla litardierei, assembly GCA_030789695.1. Classification (NCBI taxonomy): domain Eukaryota; kingdom Viridiplantae; phylum Streptophyta; class Magnoliopsida; order Asparagales; family Asparagaceae; genus Scilla; species Scilla litardierei. Next base: position 438,786,433 of record CM061142.1, on the reverse strand, counting down.
TGTATTAAATATTTGATGTATTTTAAATTATATATATATATATATATATATATATATATATATAAACATAAAAATATTATATAAAAATAAATAAAATAATAAAAAATGCAAATCCGCCTAGGCCGATTAATCCCCGATTAATCCCCGATTAATGCTCTGGGCGCTAGGCGCTAGCAATCCGAACGCATAGCGCCTAGCGTTTTTTACAACCTTGCTCTTGAGGGGAGTTGTTATATTTGTCTCATTGGAGACGTGCTTGTCCTTGTGGGGATGTGTTGTAATCTGTCTTAGTTGAGACGTGTTTAGTGGATCGCATGTCCATGTGTGGACGTGTTGCTAGATGTAGGGGAAGAGACCCCGAAATAGGATAAATGTTGTTGTTTGTGATTGTCTCTGTGATTGTGCTTATTGTTTTACTTGCAATTGGTTTAGCTAATATTCTTTATTCTTGCAAGTACTATTGTTGATTAAGTTATAATTAGGTAACTCTAATTGATAACTTAGGTAGAATTACTAGAGGACTTTATAATTTTCTTAAATATTATTCGCCCACATAGTGTTCTATCAGCCATATTAGGATTCCAACAATGTGCAGTATTGGTTTGAACTTAAATGGAATGAAAAGAAGAAAAGTCAAATAAAAAAACTTACTCACTTCCTTTTTGTGGAGAAGGTATATAATCATAGATATTTGCAGTGATTATACTTCTTAGCTTCGACGATATGTATACGTGTAAGATGGGAAATGAGGACAATGATAATAGTACATAGGAAAGTTGAACTAAATTACATAACCCAATAAAAGGTAAGTATATGAGTTGAGTAGGCATAGTTTGGTCGTGAAGCAAAGATGAATGATAATTTAGTATCGAGTAATATCTTCATGACTCAAATTATCTTGTATTTGGATATGATGAGTAGAATATTCTACATGAAATCGGGACTTAAAATCATCTCCACATTTTCAAAACCTACACTCTGAGGCAAAATAGCAGCTATCATTCCATTGTAATGAAAGGAATTATCCTCTATTTATTGTGATGAAAGAGCGAGTGCAAGATAAATGCCTAAAGATTAGGCAATTTGGCCATGTTCATTTGACACACTCTTGGAGGGCCATCAAGTGGATCATAAAGGATCATTTTTACCACATGGAGTTTGAGTCGTTAATACGGTTGGATAGCTATGAAGAAGGCGTCGAAACCATTCAATACCCAGCCGCCTTGGATGATTTATGTCATCTAGATCTGAATTTGTGTCTATTTTATTATTCCCACCTTCAATATGTTTTACTATTATACACATAATGCTATATGCCTTTGTTTTCCTATTGATGTTGGTTGATACTCTTTCTTTCTTATTCATCCAATTGAGAATTACGGGTGCATACATATTTAATATACTTCCTCATTACCCACTTGAGATATATGTCTTGCATTGTAAACAATATTGATACGTTACGGGTTGACATGATACATGTTTGGTTTGATCCAGTAAAAGTTTTTACTTTAGTTGCACAAATGCGTTGAAATATTGGATTATCCATGTGACCATTTGATTTTACACCACTCATGTGTTACTTGTAAGATACAACATGGTGTACATTAATCGAATAAAAATTGGATGACATATAAATATTTTTTGGAATCGTATTCACTGTTCCATGGGTTGCTAAGTTGACTTACAAAACAAATAGAGATTAAAATAAAATAAAGAAGCACATAAATGAAAAAGGGAGCATTTCGAGAATTGACCTCGAGACCTCTTGCACCCTAAGCAAGAATCATACCACCAAACCAATTGCTCCTATTAAGATAAATGACTAAAGCTCGAGCAATTTGGCTAGGTTCATTTGACACACTATTGTAGGGCCGTCAAGGGGCTCGTAAAGGATCATTTTTACCACATGGAGTCTAAGCCGTTAATATGGTTGGATAGCTATGAAGAATGCATTGAAACCTTGCAATATTCGACCGCCTTGGACGACTTATGTCATCTGGTATGAATTTGTGTCTATTTTCTTACTCCCACCCTCAATTTGTTTTACTATTATACACATAATGATATATGCCTTTCTTTTCTTATTTTGTTGTTTGATACTCTTGCATTCTTATTCATCCAATTGAGTATTACATGTGCATACATATTTAGTATACTTTCTCGTTACCCACTTGAGATATATGTCTTTCATTGTAAGCAATATTAACACATTACATTTGACCTTATACATGTTTGGTTTGTGCTTTAGTTTTACAAATTCATAGAAATATCGTATTTGCCATATAACCATTTGATTTTATGACAGTCATGTGTTACTTGTAAGATACAACATGTTATACATTATTCGAATAAAAATTGGGTGACATATAAAATAGTTTTTGCAATCATGTTCACTGTTCCATGGGTTGTTAAGTTGTCTTACAAAAATAGGGATTAAAATAAAATAAAGAAGTAAGTAAATGAAAAATGGGCATTTCGAGAATTGAAGTTGGGACCTCTTGCACCCTAAGCAAAAATAATGGGAGTCTACTTTGCACGTATATTGTTTTGCGCTGTGCACATACCGCTTATATTTTTACTCTATGCACATGCAGCTTAAAGTACATTAGTTATGTTTTTGCTCCGCATATATCCATGAATATCGAAAATACACATAAGCCAAAACAACCTAAATCTCGTTCTTACTTTCTTCTTCTTAAACAAAAGTTGCTCAAGTGCACATACCATTGTATAAATTCATTTTAATTCCTAAAAAATATTACATATCTATATTACATTTGATGACTGTTTTTGAATTATAGGGTTGACTAGGACAAGCTGACTAGGACAAAAGGGTTGATAGAAAAACGGCTGAGATTTATTTTTGAGGAATGAGTGGTTGAGATGAGATTTTGTGGAAAGTTTTGGAGGGAAAAATATTTCTAAGGAAATGAAGTTTCTGAGGAAATGAAAATTTTTGGGGAATTAAAGTTTCTGGTGAATAACAGAGTGCACGCAATTAATGCATTTGTGAAAAAAATTTTAACTTGCACTTAATACTGCAGAACGTCTGCTGCTGCAGATCAAATGATCTCTCCCTCAACACGGGGCCCACCGTCTTTTCGATGCATGGGGCAACAAGATAAGAATAACTTCCCACGCCAAAGGTGCCTACTAAAATTTTTATGCTGAATTTGTTGTTCCGTGTCGAAAGCACCTGTGCTGAATTTGTTATTCTGCGCCAAAGGGCGACCGTGTCGCTAAATATTTTTTCGCTAATTTGTTGTTCTGCGTAATTTTGGCTGTGGAAATAATTTTTTGGGAAATACCGATTTCGCGGGGGAAAATCTTAAATGAACCGTTAACTTTGGAAATTTCGGTTTATCTATATTACATTTGGTGATTGTTTTTGAATTCTAGGGCTGACTAGGACAAGTTGACTAGGACAAAAGGGTTGATAGAAAGAACGGCTAAGATTGGAACGAATGGTTGAGATGAGATTTTGTGGAAAGTTTTCGAGGGAAAAACATTAAATGTCTGTGAAATTTTGGTTGGCACTTAATGCATGGGGAATACGCACTGGGGAAAAAAATTTGTCTGACCTCTGCACTTAATGCATTTCCACTTAAGTCTGCCATTTGCACTTAATTAATGCATTTCCACTTAACAGGGGCACTTAATTAATGCATTTCCACTTAACAGGGGCACTTAATTAATGTATTTGCACTTAACAGGGGGACTTATACGTTTGCACTTGAATAGGAAATAGCAGAGTGCACGCAATTAATGCAATTAATGCATGGGGAATAGCAGAGTGCATGCAATTGATGCTGCAGATCGAATGATCTCTCCTTCAACGCGGGCCCATCGTCTCTTTGACGCATGGGGCAACAATTTAAAATTTCAAAAATCCTGACACTCTTCAATGCACATCAAGAAGAGAATAATTTCCCGCGCCAAAGGCAACTGCGCCAAATTTGTTATTCTACGCCGAATTTGTTGTTCCGCGCTAAAGGTGTCTGCGCTGAATTTGTTGTTTCGTGTCGAAGGCGCCTGTGCTGAATTTGTTGTTCCGTGTCGAAGGTGTCTGCGCCCAATTTGTTGTTCTGCACCGAAGGTGCCCACGCCGAATACGCACGTGCCCTAAATATTTTTATGCTAATTTGTTGTTCCGTGCAATTTTGGCTGTGTAATTTTTGGAGAACAAATATTTTGCAGGGGAAAATCTTAAATAAACCGTGCATGCGTGCACGGGTTATGACTAGTAGTGGTATTATTTTTGGTACTTTGCGAACATACTTTTTTGCTCTCCGCACATTTTGCTTATTTTTTTTGAAAAATAACGAAATTCTTATTTTTAAAAACCATGAAATAACATTGTCAAAAATTACTCAGCACACATAACAAATTATTCACTGGGCACATTCGTCCCAAAAAAATTACTACGCAACTTACTCACATCATAAAAACCATCCACCACTTCTCCTCTTCTTCTCCTAACACAAACTCCTTATTCTTCTTCTTCTCCTCTTCTCATATCACAAACACCGTCTTGTGCATGTTTATAAAAATGCTCATAAGCCAAAACATCTTCACTTCTATCATCTTCTTAGGAAATTTGCTCAGTGCACATAATGCACGCAAGGGGGAGCTCGCTGAAGTGAAAGTTCATTGAAAGGAGGCAGAGATCGTCGCCCTTGATGTTGGACTAGTCGCACTTGAGAAGGGAGTTATTTCGCTAAAGGGGGGTGCGGAGATTTGCTCAGGTATATTAGTTGTTGATTTGATGAATTTAGTAGGGTTTGGGGTGCAATTTGATTTTGGGGGTTTTAATGGGAAATGTAGGAAAAAATTCAGGTTTTTCTTTTGTGTTTAGTCATTTTTCCTACATTTATATTGAATTTTTTTCCTATATTTGCATGATGGTTAGACATTTTTTGTTGAATTGATTAGTATGGTTTTTCAGGAATATTTAGAAAAAAAATTGTTGATTATATATTGATGCTATTATTTTGAAAATAATTTTGATGATTATTAATTAAATTTAATGTATAATATATATGTGATATTTTGAAAATAAATTTGATGATTGTTGGTCAATATAAATGGAATTTTTTAATGTATAATATGTTAATTTCTTTGTGATGAAATTTGTTGTAGCAAATAATGGAAGAGAAAAATAGTAATAAAATGTGGAGGAAACAACTTAGTTTCTTTTGTGGACTGAAAGCGCCAATGAGGATTGCAATGACAATGGAAAATATTTGGAGAAGATTTTATAGATGTATCAATTACAACAAGAGCAATGGATGCCAATGAAATGACAGAGTAATTTATTGTTTGGGTTGATGAGGGGGGATTGTGTCTGTGTGGAAAGGAGTATGCAAGAGAGTTGTTACATGAAATAACAAAGTTAAAGAGAAGGCAACTAGAACGAGAAAGGAATTATGGAGAGATTCAAGAGTAAACAAGTTTTTCTTTTTACAGTGCCAATGAAATGATCTGAAGAGAAGCTGACAGTAGCAACTATATGAGGAATAATGTATCAACAATATTTGGGCAGTTAAACCATAGGATAGTGCTTGAAAGGTCACTAATGAAGTGGTTTTTTTAGGTTGTGTATCCTCTTTGTTGATTACTGTAGTTTGGTATGCATAGATGATGTAGTAAGATGAGACCAGATGTTGTTATGTGTTAGTCAAGAAGAAATATATATTAGGTTTCTTGTGCAGAATGTGTCTAATGTTAATGACAATTTCATATGTTCCGAAGTAAAATATAACAATCATTTTGATAATTGATACAAATTTCATATTCACAAAATGAAAATTTGATACATACATATTCCCAAAATCTTGATACATCTATTATACATTTGAGAACCTTTTTTGAATCTTTGTCATATGTAGTTGTGTTTGTCCTAGTCATATTTTGGCTTGATGACTAGGATGCTGACTAAGATAAGTTAATGGGTTAGAGAAAGCTTTGGGGGGGAAATTGAATTTGAAATTTGAAACTTTGAAAACTCTTTGTTGACATTTGAGGTCCTCTCATTACTCATTTGAAAAACGAAATCATTAAACTATTTCTCTCTTTTTCCCCCAAAACTCAAGTGAGGGTTTCGATTGGTCAGGGGTGCTCCACCTCGTCTCGGTCGGGGCCACTAGGGGATGGGTGGGGTTTTGGGCTAAGTTTGGGGTGGGTTTTTGGGGAGTTGGTTTGGTGTGGTTTTTTTTTTGCGCTTTGATCCCTGCTTTTCCTTCTATTGCACCTCGATGCTCCTCTCACACACCCCCATGATTTTTTCTCTTCAGCATCTGCTTCTCTTCGTATTTGCGCCTAGGCGACGACTGCCTCTATGCCATCCGAGCACGGGTTATTTATAGTACAAATATATATAATATTTTGTCATTAAGTTTGATATATTCATATTCTCAAAATTTTGACATAAATATAAAATGATTCCCAGAACTATGATAAATTAACTAATTTGATACATTGACAAATTGACATAAATATTGATTCCCAGAAATATGATATATTGATAAATCTGATTCCCAGAACTATGAAACTTGATTCCAAGAACTATGAAGTCCAAATCCCAAAACTTGATTCAAAGAACATGATTATTGACCATTTTTATAAACCTGTGCAAGCAACTTCATAATTATGCACTAATTATTCAATTGTGAGTGCAAAACAATATTGATTTTTATGTATTTGTATGTAGTATATAATAGACTTTGTAGTGTTTATAAAATTAGTAAAATTTGGTATCATAGAAATTTAGAATTTGGTATCTATAAATTGGGTTTATGTATGCTTGGGTATGCTGAAATTGGTATCTTGCTTGCTGTGTTGTACCTTGATAATTACTCCGTGCACATACCAAATTACTCATAGCACGCATGTAACAACTCGTTTTCATCAACACATCTATTTACATATTTACCATATTTTCACATTTTAAAATTACTTTATAATGGTTAGTCAGGAGTTTTATATCAAGAATGATTTCAAAATTTTCTTATAAAAATATTTTGAAGTATCAAACTAGTTATGGTGTATTTCATTAAGTTTGGGTTTCATCAAATATCTCTAAACAATTTTATAATAATTCATTTTTCAATTATTACTGTTTTAACTGAATACAAACAGCATCAAAATGTTTTCAAACTTCTATAGTATCATCCTATGATCATTTAGGGCTCCCCATTTTAATTTCGTAATTTTCTGATATCAAATCGACCTAGAACCCGCAAACCTGCTTTCTAAACATTTTGGCCTAAAACTTGTAACTCCGTAGCTCAAACCCTAAAATGGATTTCGTACTCGTGATCCTTGCGACGATACGAACCCGTGGCTATATTTTCGTAATTTTTCGGACACGTTTAATCTCAGGGGCAAAATCGTAAATTCGTTATTAAATTTTACTAATGACTTTCACTAATTAATTTTTAACTTACCTTAGTTACATTAACCTAAATAAAAATTACCCTAACCATGTCTAAAACGTGGAAGGGGACACGTTTAAACATTTCAAGCTTAGTCAAAAGATAAACCTAATTTCATTAAATGCAATTACAAATTCTAGGGTTAATCAATACTTACCTAATATAATTAATACACTAATTGTTTATAATATAAATTAACTATAAATCTCCCCCGTTCTCTTCGTTCAAAGACCCCAGGCTCTCAAAATAACCCACAGCAATCTCTCTCTCTCTCTCTCTCTCTCTCTCTCTCTCTCTCTCTCTCTCTCTCTTCTATCATTCGAAAACACCCCCTTTCTTTTCGTTCTCAGCAAACACAACCCAGGCTCTCACACAGTCTCCCTCTCTTTTCATCTTTCGTTCGAAAACCCCCTACCCCGCGCTCAAAGCTTCTCTCCCTCTCTCAACACTCGTTCCCTCTCCGCCTACCTCTCCCCCCTCTGGTGGACTGACCGTTGTCGCCGCCGCAAACACCCCCCAGCCCGAAGCCTCCCCCCGCCTTCGACCTCTCTCTCTCTCTTTCCCCACGCTCTCAGTCCCTCTCCCTAGCTTCTAACCCTCACCACGCTCATCCGTCCACCGTCCGCCGCCCAGCTCCGACCCACCGTCGCCGCAACCGCCACCAAACCCCGCTGCACCGTCGAAATCCCGTAGCAGCCCCCAGGACCGGTTCAAGCATAAATGTGGCCTAAATCAAAACAAATATATGGGGCCTAAATATTAAATCTAAATTTTAAGAGCTAAAATTAACACCAGATTTCAATTTAAGCCAATGCAAGTCAGTTTCTTCTCTCACGAAGCTAAAATAACAATTACCCAGATTTCAATTTTTTCGGTCGGAATAGTCGACGTTGGAATATCAGATCACCGGAATCTGGACTGGCACCAAGCGATGCGCGTCTCGGCGTCCGCGTCCGCCGTCTGTCTGTGGGTCCGTACAGTGTCGGTGTAAGACAGAGAGAGAGGACGCAGATGGTAGGGTTTTCTACCCCTTTTCGATTTCAACGATGAGAGGAGATCGGACATCGGAGACGAGCGGTCGGTGAAGAAACTGTGACTCAGAGAGAGAGAGAGAGAGAGAGAGAGAGAGAGAGAGGAGATCGGAGATCGGGGACGAGCGGATCGGTGAAGAAACTGTGACTCAGAGAGAGAGAGAGAGAGAGAGAGAGAGAGAGTCAGATGAAACGGCGCCCAATCAAAGTCGTGGGTAGGGTTTTCTAATTGAATATAAAATTAAAATTAAATGAAATGTAGTTATGAATCACACCAAACTCTGTAGGCCTTGGGACCTCAGCTGAGCTGTTTAACAATTAAAATATTTAGTTTTGTGGGACGTAGGGCTTTGATAAAATTGAAATTTTGAGGCCTCTTAAAAATGGAGGCCTAAAGCCATTGCTTTAGTGGCTTTATGCCAGAGCCGGGCCTGGCAGCCCCTCTCTGCTCGATCTCGCCGTACTCCGCCACGACCGTCGAGACGCCACCACCGCATCGTCGGAGGCCATCCGTGCTGCCACCAATGCGACGAGGCCCCCGCCCCTCTCCGACGAACCTTCCGAGCTCGAAGACCGCCGGTGAAAGCCTCGTCAAGATAATGCCCCACCGTCGCCGCTTCTCGTTTCCTTCGTCTCCCACGCCCCTCGCCGTTATCGCCGCCCCGCCCGCCAACATCGCCACCCGCTGCCGCTTCGCTGCCCGCGTCGACGAGGAACCCCCCCCCCCCCCCCGCCGCTGCATGCACGTGAAGAACGAAGGAGGTGAATTAAAACGTATTTTTAACGTAATTTTGTATTAATACGTATATATATACGTATTTGGATAATTAGATAAAATGGGTTATTTGATAAATAATTCATAACTAATTATATAAGCCTCAAAAAATTACAAGACCAACTCCAGAAAATCAGAAATGACGTTCTGGACCCAATGGCACTAGTTTCATCTCAATCAGACAAGTAGTTTTTCCAGAATAAATTTTTAAGCCTAAAACTTAATTACATTGTTTTCTTTTAAAAATCCATAACTTATTATTTTCACGTAAACTGATGGATGGAAAAATTATATATTGTAGTACTCGTCGAGACGGTCATTTTGACAGCTCACTTGAAACTTTCTGACGCATAGTTCATCCAGAAGAAATATTTGAACAAATACGATGACTAATTAAAATTAGTTTTTAAACCCTTTTTGAGCTTTTAAAAATTTTGAAAATTACCAGAAGCTTCTGAAAAATATTTCCTCCTACAGTAAAACTATTTTCCTCATATCTAGCATATATAAAAATTTAGAACACTTTTCAACACCGTTTCAATCATTTATAAAATCGAAACGATCAAGTTAAATAGATAGAAAATATTGTATTCGTTAACTGAGTATTTCTTGTGATTGCAGGTACCAATTCCCGTGCACCAACTCCAGTGGAAGCTCTAGATCTAGTCCCAGCTTACTACCACAACCTCGAAATCTGTAAGTCACGATAAATTCTAGATTTAGAAAATTAGCTAGTGTACTCGTACGAACTTAAGAATACCACTTATAGCCTCAGAACGGCTATTGACTTGGACCAAAAACTAGAGACCTAACCTAATAGGAAAGTAATCAACTACAGATTACTTTGCCAACTTTTAACTTTGGTGGTTGTAGCACACAATCATCAACTTGGGTAAATTGTGTGATAAACAATACTACCACATGCTCGAAGCATGGAATCGACATCCCGAATGTTGGACTTGTCTTTATCATCTAATTCCTTAGAATCTACTGTGTTTTGGCACTGTCTGCTTTGGAATGAGTTCCTACTTTCTAGTTTTTAATAAGAAAGTCAACCAGTGGTCTTGGTTTGACTAGCATCATGTGATACATTGTATGGAATATCTTGTGAAACATCCCGTATAACACTTGACACTGGGGTTTTGGGGTAACTCATAGTTTGAGAGTGTGTGGGAGTGACTGGAGTTCATCTACATGTCTAGCTGCCTGTGTTTCGGCATCATATCTAGCTGCCTATTTTTTGACAAACATAAATATGCTGCCGTGTCAGCACCCTGTCTAGCTGCCTGTATTTCGGCATTCGTCTGGGTAAGCATACCCAGGCAAGAGATGAACTCAATAGTTACATGTTGTACTCTCCGACTTGAGGCACGTAGTTCTAGTGTAAATTGCACGATCACTTCTTTGCAGTACAGACACTTTACCTACTACACCTGTGCAGTAACCAGTACCCTACTTGTCGTACTTTTACCTACAGCAGTAGCATGTTTCACTTGCCTAGCCTGCTTTACACTTGCACTACCACAATACAGTTGTTCTCTCCTTTCAGTTCTACATACTTTTACTACTCAGTTGTGTACTTTACTTTTTCACTCTGGTCTGCTTGTACGTAGTTACTTTTGTCATACTTGTGCACTGCTTCTTTTCTATATTTAGAATTGTTGTGACTTACCTACGGTTCCATTTATGGCACCAGCAGACGACGACCAGAACGAGGAAGTTGCCCCTGCGTTCGAAGAGCCAGAGTTCGACCCAGAGACTGTAGAGTTTTAGCCGCTTGTGTTGGTGTGTGTGTTATATTATGTATTTCCCTTTCGCATTTCCTTTCTGTACTTCCTTTTATGAATTTGGTGAGAGAGTGATGCTTGCTGTTGTATTTTAAATTCGAACTGTAATAATGTATGTACGCTGGTTTGAGTATTTGGTACATCTTTGGATTGTGGCTATATTGATTTCACTGGTAAACTGTAGACCTGCAAATAAATCAAATAGGTAATGCCCCCCCCCCCTCCCCCCCAAGAGCGGGTCATTACAACACATCTCATCCCTTTTTTGCTCATCGTGCATAACCCGCCAAACAAAATTACCACGCACACATATCAAATTGCTCACCGCACACATCACATCCCTTTTTGTTCAATGAAAACATCTGTGAGTTAATGTTGAAATTTTCTTAACACATGAAAAGCAAACCACTTGGTTTTTTCCAAATAATTTCAAATATTTCAAAGTAAGCTTTACATCGAACAAAGATCCGGATATTTCTTGAGAGATTTTTGTGTCCTAAAATTATTCCTGCCCTAAAATGTGATGTGATATCAAGAACTTTAAGGTTTTTGTAACGAATGGTTTTTCATGTATTTGGATTATCTATATTATATATAGGTTTTGGTGGTTTTCTCCTTATGTGTGGTTTCCGTCTCCGTAGCTTTCGTTTTCGTTCGTTTCGTTGTGATTTTCTAGCTTCTTCCTTAGATCTTTGAGTTTGGAGTAAGTCATTCGTGACGAGCTTCATATCGCTCATATCTTATAGATGGGTTGATCTTAGAAGCCGTAGGAATCTTCCTGGAACTTCGCGCTTCGATTCGAGACTTTTGTGCACTTTAGTTGGTTCAAGAAGGGGAGCCAACCGACTAGATTCCAATCTAGTCGGTCAGGAACTCTTCTCAAACCGACTAGTTCCTTTGAATAATTTTACCTAAGTTACTGTTTATCGTTAGTCGGTCAATAAACATTCACCGACCGACTAGGTTACAAACTAGTCGGTCGACGGGCCTTCACAGACCGACTAATTCATTACCCAGATTTATTCCTTCTTTCGCTGTTTGATTTTAGTCGGTCACAGTTGGTCGACCGACCGACTAGTTCTTAAACTAGTCGGTCAACAACCCTTCTTTGACCGACTAATCGCCCCCGAAACCCTAGGTTTCGGGCATCCGCCGCAACTTTTCCTATTTAAACCCCCGATTGTTTTCTTTTCTTTTTTCACTTCTCTTGGCCATTTTCTTTTCCCCTCGACCTCTGATCTTCCCCAAACTTCCCCTAGCCCTTCCTCCTTCCTCAAGAGCCCCTCTCACCCTTCATTTAGGCCGGCCACCTCCTCTAGGCCGTCGACAAACCCCCAAAACCCACGAAACCCCATTTCTCCATATTTTCTCGCCATTTCCAGATCTGAGCCCTAGTTCTCCGGATCGTTCTTCTGTTGCCGTGCTTGCTCGGCATCGTTCTTCCGCTACGATACGGTAGTAAATCGATCCTTTAATATTCTCATAACCCACTTTGTGATTTTTGTTAAACCCTAATAGAACTGATATTGTTTTTCCATGGCAGCGATCATATTCCGTAGAATAGAGTTGTGAGACGTTTTACCGTCGATCGTCATCGTCGGTATTAGGCAAGTGAAACTTGCCACTTAGGGTTTTAGGCCATGCTTTAGGCCATTTGCTTGTTGTAGGCGTAAAAGAGACTAGGCAATGAAATGATAGTTGCCTAGACGCCCCTTGATCTAGCTTGACAACGAAGCTAGATCCGTCATTTTTATCATGTTGAATTCATGCCGCATACCATGTTTAAATTCGATTATCGGTACGCAAAATTAACTGTTTATTGCCATGACATTGCATGCATCAAATGTTCCCATGATTGCGTAGCTCACGCTACACCTAGAGAATTGATTGAGGCTAGGCACCTGCTTTTAGCGGGCACAACCCTACGCCAAAAATACTTATGGAATGTGAACCAGAAAAGAGCTCTTGTGCGGGGCAACCCTGGCTCATTTACTGAGCATCGTGTACAGGGACCCTGGCTCGATTACATGTGGGAGGGGTAAGGGTTAAGCCGCCATTCAACTGGGAGTCTGCCCGATCAGCAACTTCAGTTGTAAGGCGTAAACTCTGGGATTGGGGTAGTGTTAAGCGGCCACTCAGTGTGAATGTCAAACATTTCAGCTGTAAGGCGTAAACATCTACAAATAACTTGAAACGTGACTAGTGAGAAGATTGAGATTGTTAGTAGCTTGGCTACTCTTGATATGCCATGATGATTGTTCTCTTGTACTTATTGCTACACCATGTTTTACTTGTGTACTCATACCATAACTGCCATGCCATGCATACTATAACTGCTAGGTTGTTAGTTTACCTTCCTTTCAGTTTCCTTGCCCAAGTCTTTTAGACTTGCTGACATGTGCCCCTTTACTCTTTTGGGTGACACATGTTAGATCCTGAGCCTGAGGTTGCTGCTGAGGACATGGTGTTCGCTGACGCTGAGTCAGAGCCCGCGTTCATCGAGGAGTTTGAGGACACGGGCGATCAGTCGTAGAGACTGTTTGTGTTATCGTTTAGACTGCTTAGTTGTCGGTGCGTAGCACCAATACTTGTTCCGTGTTGGCTTTTGTTGGCCATGTTTTGGGCCTAGACTCTTTCTTTTAGCCTGGTGGCTTTTCTGGATGTTGAACTTAATTTTAATGTTTGGACATTGCTGAGATTTGGGATTTTATTTCTGTATCTCCTTGTGTTATAATCTTGTTCTGTTCGTGGTTACAGGGATCTGCATATGATTTATTGACGCTTATCAGGCGTGTAGCTTCACAGCTCCACGTTTGAGCGGACCTTCTCACGTCTCGCCTCCATTTTAGGGAAGCGGGGCGTGACAGGATTTATTGGTGGCCCATGCAGGTCTTCTCTTCTGTAACTGCGATTATCAGAATAACGATAATAATATTAGAATGTCCAATAAACTAAGTTCGACATCCTAGTCATAAGCTATGAGTCTAATTTGTTTCGTTTTCTGTGTCATTAGATGGCAGGAAGACGGAATACCCGTGGTGGTGGTGTGTGCCCCCTCATGACGAGGAGCCTGAGCGGGAGCCCACCAATGGGGAGATGATGCGGATGATGCTTCAGATGGTGCAGGTGCAGCAGGGCGTGCTCCTGCAAGACCAGAATGCTCCAGTTGTTCGAGCTGCTAGGGCAATTCCGGAGGCCCCTCGTTCCAAGCCAGGAGCGAAGCAGTTTCGAGAGCTGGGTCCCGCTTATTTTGATGGGTCTGAGGGTCCTCTAGCTGCCGAAGAGTGGATTCGGAACATAGAGGATAATTTGAAGATGGCGAAGATCAGCCCGGCTGGATGGGTTGATTTGGCGAAGAGGCAGCTCAAGGATAATGCCCGAAATTGGTGGGATGCGGAAGAGAATATGCTGGTGGAGCCGATAGCTTGGGCTACTTTCAAGTCCAGGTTCGATGAGGAGTTCTTTCCGAAGGCTGCCAGGAAGGAGATGCTGCAGCGTTTTATTGATCTGAAGCAAGGGAGCTTGACGGTGGACAGTACCACCAAGAGTTCACTAGGTTGAGTCGGATCGCACCGAAGATGGTGCAGGATGCTGATGAGAGGGCTCAGAGGTTCCTGCAGGGACTTGCTTTGGAGCTTCAGATTTTCGTGTCTTCCTCTGATCTGGACTCTTATCAGAAGGTTCTGGTAGCTGCGAGGAGGCAGGAGCTGAACCTGAGCCAGAGGAGAGGGCATATTTCTGGAGTGGGGAGGAGGCCTATGGATCAGGCCAGAGCGGTGGTTAGGCCTGGTTTCAAGCCTAATCAGCCGGTGCAGTTCAAGAGGCCAGGAGGGCCTAATCTGAAGACTTGCCATTTCTGCGGCAAGACTGGCCACATCAAGGATCAGTGTAGAAGATTTCTGGGCCAGTGTTTGGTTTGTGGTGATGCTTCTCATGTCGCGAATGATTGTCGGCATGCGAATCAGCTGCGGAGAGCGCCGGATGGTGTTCAGCAGCAGGGAGCACCTGTTGCAGCACAACTGTTGCAGCAGAGAGCGCATGTTCCCGCTGGACGTGGGGCAGCTCTTGTCCCACAGAGGCAGGCTTTTCAGCAGGCTTTTCCGCCGAGGAGGCAGGCTTTTCTAATGACCGATGTGGATAGCGAGGCTGTGGATGAGGTCATCGCAGGTAATCCTCAATCTAGATGTTCCCTTCTTACTTAGTTTTGATTGTTAGATTATGTTTGGCTGCTTGCATATGATTGTTTGCTAGACTAGGGCTTGATTGTTAGACTGTTTGTAGGTGTGATTCTGGTTTGCACATTTCCTGCACGAGTCCTCTTTGACTTTGGTGCATCGATGTGCATTATTTCTCGGAGCTTCGTGGAGAAGCATTCATTGTCGACGTCCCCTCTTTCCAAGAGTTGGAATATCGTCACAGGAAATGGCATGATCTCGGTGCATCGTGGTTGCAATTCTTGTCCGTTGGTGGTTTGTGGACATGAGCTTTACGCTGATTTTATTGTCCACGACATCATCAACTATGATGCGGTCCTTGGGATGGATTGACTTGCGAGCTTCTATGCTACGATCGACTGTCGGAGGAAGAGGGTGGTGTTCGAGATTCCCGGACATCCAGTATTTGAGTTCAGCCAGGATAGCAGTTCGCTTTGCCCTGTCAGATTTAGGGCCAGGCCGGTGGAGTTGGTGGCTATGCAGATGGAGCTGGAGAGGCCAGCGGTAGTGCGGGACTTCGATGACGTCTTCCCCGAGGAGATGTCTGGATTGCCACCCGATCGAGCTCTCGAATTTACGATTGATCTTATTTCGGGAGAGCAACTGATTTCGAAAGCGCCCTATCGAATGGCACCTGCTGAGTTGGAGGAATTGCGGAAGCAGCTGGATGAGCTTTTGCAGAAGGGTTTCATTCATCCTAGTGTGTCTCCGTGGGGAGCACCGGTCTTGCTGGTGAAGAAGAAGGATGGTTCACGTCATATGTGCGTGGACTATCAGGAGTTGAATGTGGTGACCATCAAGAATAAATACCCGTTGCCTCGTATTGATGACATCTTTGATCAACTTGGAGGTTCGAGGGTGTTTTCTAAATTGGATCTGAGGAGTGGTTATCATCAGCTGAAGGTGAAGAAGGAAGATGTTCCGAAGATGGCATTCAGGACGAAGTATGGACACTACGAGTTTGTGGTTATGCCCTTCGGTGTAACCAACGCTCCCGCAGTTTTCATGAACCTGATTTTCTACGACTTTTTAGACAAGTTTGTCGTTATCTTTATTGACGACATCCTGATCTATTCGAAGTCGGAGGAAGAGCATGCCTCGCACTTGAGGACAGTGTTGGAGATCTTGAGGAAGCATCGCTTGTATGCTAAGTTTTTGAAGTGCGAGTTTTGGCTGGACAGAGTTGCTTTTCTCAGGCATGTAGTATCTGGAGATGGTTTTTCAGTGGATCCCGAGAAGATCAAGGCTATCAGAGAGTGGCCTGTTCCGCAGTCAGCATCTGAGATCCGGAGTTTCCTGGGGCTTGCTGGTTACTATTGGTGCTTCATTAAGGACTTTTCCCGTATTGCTGAGCCGATGACCAGATTGACGCAGAAAGATGTACCTTTTGTTTGGTCGGGTGATTGTGAGAATGCCTTTGGTGTTCTGAGGGAGAGATTGACGACTGCCCCTATTCTTGTTGTGCCTGATCGCAGTGGAGGATTCGAGATCTTTTGCAATGCTTCTAGCAAGGGTCTCGGTTGTGTGTTGCATTAGCACAGGCATGTAGTGGCATATGCTTCGCATCAGCTCAAGACTCATGAGAAGAATTACCAGACACACGACTTGGAGTTGGCTGCTGTCGTGTTTGCACTCAAGATTTGGAGGCACTTCCTGCTGAGTGAGAAAGTGAAGATCTTCACCGATCACAAAAGCTTGAAGTATATTTTTACTCAGAAGGAGCTCAACAAGCGACAGCGTCGATGGTTGGAGCTCATGGCGGATTATGAGAACGATTTACAGTATCACCCCGACAAGGTGAATGTGGTTCCGAATGCGCTGAGTAGGCTTCCAGCGGTGATGTTGTTGACTTCGCAGTGGAGATTGCAGCAGGATTTTTGCGAGTCTGGTGTTGAGATCGTTCTTCTTGGAGAAGCTTCTTCGTTGATGTGTATGCAGATACAGTCGACAATCGTGGATAGGATCAAGGCTGGTCAGGCTGGAGACCCGAAGTTGGTGAAGATTCGGGAGCAGGTGGAAGCCGGTCTGCGGACTGACTTTTTGATTCATGAGGATGGCTCGCTGAGGTATGGAGCTAGGTTGTGTGTGCCAGCTGGGGATATCAGAGAGGAGTTATTAGTTGAGGCACACAGTTCGCCGTATTCTGTGCATCCTGGGGGTACCAAGATGTACAAGGATCTTCGTCTGAATTTTTGGTGGCATGGTATGAAGAGGAGTGTGGCTCGGAGTGTGGCCAAGTGTCTGGTTTACCAGCAGGTAAAGGCGGAGCATCAGCGTACGGCAGGGTTGCTACAACCGCTTCCGATTCCAGAGTGGAAGTGGTAACACATCACTATGGATTTCGTGACTGGACTACCTCGGAGTCCGAAGCAGAATGACGCGATTTGGGTGATCGTAGATCAATTGACCAAATCCGCGCACTTTATTCCATTCCGGGTAGGACAGTCCACTGAGGCGCTAGCGAGGAGATACATGGAGGTAAATTCTTTTACTCTCCGTTTCTATTTCCTTTTCCTAAATAGATAGTGATGTAACGTGAATCGTGCAGGAGATCGTACGACTTCACGGAGTCCATGTGAGTATCGTGTCAGACAGAGACACGAGGTTCACATCTCAGTTCTGACAGAGTTTGCAGAAGAGTTTGGGTACGCGTCTGAGTTTCAGCACGGCGTACCATCCACAGACAGATGGCCAGTCCGAGAGGACGATTCAGATCTTGGAGGACATGCTGAGGGCGTGCATGTTGGATTTCAAGGGTTCGTGGGAGGACCATCTACATCTGGTGGAGTTCTCTTACAACAACAGCTTCCAGGCGAGTATTGGCATGGCGCCTTTCGTCGCGCTGTATGGGAGGAAATGTCGATCGCCATTGAGTTGGGATGACGTTGGTGATCGGGAGCTGTTGGGACCTGAGATGATTGTGGAGGCCATGGATGTTGTCAAGAACATTCGGGAGAGGTTGAGGATTGCTCAGGACCATTTTAAGCATTGGGCGGATGCTAAACGCCGTCCTTTGGAGTTTCAGCCTGGCGACCATGTGTTCCTGAAGATTTCCCCGAATCGTGGTGTGATTCGCTTTGGGAAGCAGGTGAAGTTGAGCCCGCGATACATTGGACCGTTTGACATTCTGGAGAGAGTTGGCGAGGTGGCCTACCGCTTAGCCTTGCCACCATCTTTGGAAGGAGTTCACAATGTTTTCCATGTGTCACAGCTTCGTCGGTACATCAGCGATCCATCTCATGCTGTGGATTTCTCGAAGATTACCGTTCGCCCTGATATGACGTATGACCAGTAGCCAGTGCAGATTTTGGACAGGCGTCAGAAGTCGCTCCGGAACAAGGTTGTCAATCTTGTGAGGGTGATGTGGCGACACGGCTCGCCAGGAGAGTCTACTTGGGAGATAGATGATGAGATGAGGGAGCGCTACCCACTTTTGTTCCCGGACGCGTGAGTGTTGGGAAATTCTGAGGACGGAATTTTTCTTAAGTTGGGGAGGATGTAACGACTGGTTTTTCATGTATTTGGATTATCTATATTTTATATATGTTTTGGTGGATTTTCTCCTTATGTGTGGTTTCCGTCTCCGTAGCTTTCGTTTTCGTTCGTTTCGTTGTGATTTTCTAGCTTCTTCCTTAGATCTTTGAGTTTGGAGTAAGTCATTCGTGACGAGCTTCATATCGCTCATATCTTATAGATAGGTTGATCTTAGAAGCCGTAGGAATCTTCCTGGAACTTCGCGCTTCGATTCGAGACTTTTGTGCACTTTAGTTGGTTCAAGAAGGGGAGCCAACCGACTAGATTCCAATCTAGTCGGTCATGAACTCTTCTCAAAAAGACTAGTTCCTTTGAATAATTTTATCTAAGTTACTGTTTATCGTTAGTCGGTCAATGAACATTCATCGACCGACTATGTAGCAAACTAGTCGGTCGACGGGCCTTCACAGACCGACTAATTCATTACCCAGATTTATTCCTTCTTTTGCTGTTTGATTTTAGTCGGTCACAGTTGGTCGACCGACCGACTAGTTCTTAAACTAGTCGGTCAACAACCCTTCTTTGACCGACT
Source organism: Scilla litardierei (assembly GCA_030789695.1). Classification (NCBI taxonomy): domain Eukaryota; kingdom Viridiplantae; phylum Streptophyta; class Magnoliopsida; order Asparagales; family Asparagaceae; genus Scilla; species Scilla litardierei. The sequence goes on along the minus strand of CM061142.1, from coordinate 438,767,127 downwards.
AATCGCCCCCGAAACCCTAGGTTTCGGGCAGCCGCCTCAACTTTTCCTATTTAAACCCCCGATCGTTTTCTTTTCTTTTTTCACTTCTCTTGGCCATTTTCTTTTCCCCTTGACCTCTGATCTTCCCCAAACTTCCCCTAGCCCTTCCTCCTTCCTCAAGAGCCCCTCTCACCCTTCATTTAGGTCGGCCACCTCCTCTAGGCCATCGACAAACCCCCAAAACCCACGAAACCCCATTTCTCCAGATTTTCTCGCCATTTCCAGATCTGAGCCCTAGTTCTCCAGATCGTTCTTCCGTTGTCGTGCTTGCTCGGCATCGTTCTTCCGCTACGATATGGTAGTAAATCGATCCTTTAATATTCTCATAACCCACTTTGTGATTTTTGTTAAACCCTAATAGAACTGATATTGTTTTGCCATGGCAGCGATCCCATTCCGTAGAATAGAGTTGTGAGACATTTTACCGTCGATCGTCATCGTCGGTATTAGGCAAGTGAAACTGGCCACTTAGGGTTTTAGGCCATTTGCTTGTTGTAGGCGTAAAAGAGACTAGGCAATGAAATGATAGTTGCCTAGACGCCCCTTGATCTAGCTTGACAACGAAGCTAGATCCGTCATTTTTATCATGTTGAATTCATGCCGCATACCATGTTTAAATTCGATTATCGGTACGCAAAATTAACTGTTTATTGCCATGACATTGCATGCATCAAATGTTCCCATGATTGCGTAGCTCACGCTACACCTAGAGAATTGATTGAGGCTAGGCACCTGCTTTTAGCGGGCACAACCCTACGCCAAAAATACTTATGGAATGTGAACCAGAAAATGAGCTCTTGTGCGGGGCAACCCTGGCTCATTTACTGAGCATCGTGTATAGGGACCCTGGCTTGTTTACATGTGGGAGGGGTAAGGGTTAAGCGGCCATTCAACTGGGAGTCTGCCCGATCAGCAACTTCAGTTGTAAGGCGTAAACTCTGGGATTGGGGTAGTGTTAAGCGGCCACTCAGTGTGAATGTCAAACATTTCAGCTGTAAGGCGTAAACATCTACAAATAACTTGAAACGTGACTAGTGAGAAGATTGAGATTGTTAGTAGCTTGGCTACTCTTGATATGCCATGATGATTGTTCTCTTGTACTTATTGCTACACCATGTTTTACTTGTGTACTCATACCATAACTGCCATGCCATGCATACTATAACTGCTAGGTTGTTAGTTTACCTTCCTTTCAGTTTCCTTGCCCAAGTCTTTTAGACTTGCTGACATGTGTCCCTTTACTCTTTTGGGTGACACATGTTAGATCCTGAGCCTGAGGTTGCTGCTGAGGACCCAAGTCTTTTAGACTTGCTGACATGTGCCCCTTTACTCTTTTGGGTGACACATGTTAGATCCTGAGCCTGAGGTTGCTGCTGAGGACGTGGTGTTCGCTGACGCTGAGTCAGAGCCCGCGTTCATCGAGGAGTTTGAGGACACGGGCGATCAGTCGTAGAGACTGTTTGTGTTGTCATTTAGACTGCTTAGTTGTCGGTGCGTAGCACCAATACTTGTTCCATGTTGGCTTTTGTTGGCCATGTTTTGGGCCTAGACTCTTTCTATTAGCCTGGTGGCTTTTCTGGATGTTGAACTTAATTTTAATGTTTGGACATTGCTGAGATTTGGGATTTTATTTCTGTATCTCCTTGTGTTATTATCTTGTTCTGTTCGTGGTTACAGGGATCTGCATATGATTTATTGACGCTTATCAGGCGTGTAGCTTCACAGCTCCATGTTTGAGCGGACCTTCTCACGTCTCGCCTCCATTTTAGGGAAGCGGGGCGTGACAGTTTTTCATCCGACAAAATTGTTCAAAAGAAACTTAATATGAGTCGGATCATCTTGTAGTTTGTAAGTACTAGTCATAACCCGTGCCCGCGAGCACAGTTCATTTAAGATTTTCCCATGCAAAATCTTTGTTCCCCAAAAATTACACAGTCAAAATTGCGTAGAATAACAAATTAGCGTAAAAATATTTAGCGGCACGGGCGCATTCGGTGTGGGCACCTTCAGCGCGGAACAACAAATTGGGCGTATGCGCCTTCAACACGAAACAACAAATTCTGCGCGGGTGCCTTTGGCGCGGAACAACAAATTCGGCGTAAAACAACAAATTCGGCGCGGGCGTCTTCGGCACAGGAAATTATTCTCTTCTTGATGTGCATTGAAGAGTGTCAGGATTTTTGAAATTTTAAATTGTTGCCCCCATTCGTCGAAGAGATGGTGGGCCCGCGTTGAAGGAGAGATCATTCGATCTGCAACATCAATTGCGTGCACTCTGCTATTCCCCATGCATTAATGCATTAATTGCATGCACTCTGCTATTCCACATTCAAGTGCAAATGCATAAGTGCCTATGTTAAGTGCAAATGCATTAAGTAAGTGCACCCGTTAAGTGTAAATGCATTAGTTAAGTGCCCCCATTAGGTGGAAATGCAATAATTAAGTACAAATGGAGACTTACATTAAGTGCAAAGGTCAGACAAATTTTTTCCCCAGTGTGTATTCCTATGCATTAAGTGCCAGCCAAAATTTCACCCACATTTAATGTTTTTCCCACGAAAACTTTCCGCAAAATCTCATCGCAATCATTCATTCCTCAAGATTAAATCTTCCTCTATTAACCCTTTTGTCATAGTCAGCCTTAGAATTCAAAAATAGTCATTAAATGTAATATAGATAACCCGAAATTTCCAAAGTTAACGGTTCATTTAAGATTTTCCCCTGCGAACTCTGTGTTCTCCAAAAAATTATTTCCACAGCCAAAATTGCACGGAACAACAAATTAGCGAAAAAATATTTAGCGGCACGGGTGCCTTCGGCGCAAAACAACAAATTTGGCACATGTACCTTCGACACGGAACAACAAATTTGGCATAAAAAATTTAGTAGGTGCCTTCGGCGCGGGAAATTATTCTCATCTTGTTGACCCATGCGTCAAAGAGACGGTGGGCCTGCGTTGAGGGAGTGATCATTTGATTTGCAGCAGCATTCGATCTGTATCATTATGTGCAAGTTAAAATTTTTTTCCCATATGCATTAATTGCGTGCACTCTGTTATTCAGCAGAAACTTTAATTCCCCAAAAAATTTTATTTCCCCAGAAACATTCATTTCATCAGAAATGTTTTCCCTCCAAAAACTTTCCACAAAATCTCATATCAACCGTTCATTTCTCAAGATTAAATCTCAGTCGTTTTTCTATCAACCATTTTGTTCTAGTCAGCCTTAGAATTCAAAAACAGCCATTAAATTTAATATAGATATCACTATCGTATGTTCAAACTCCGTTCATAAAATTATTACATCTATTATACAATTCAGGACCTATTTCGAACCTTTGTCCAATGTGGCAGTTCTGTCCTACGTTAAGTAGCCGTTTCAGTTTTTCCCAACGTCTAATTTGCCCTGTGTTTTGGATACAACCGGTTATAGAAACTGCTTTAAAACGGTTCTCTCACGTTCCCAACAGCTCCCACTTAAAAGCAGTTCTCTTCGTCCTTCCCTCATCTGGTTCCGTCCCTCATCTGCTTCCTTCCCTCAAACTTCAACCTCCCATCCCACTAACTGACCTCCCCTTTCTTCTTCCGCCCATAGACTTGGCTCCTCTGCGATGTTCACAAATCACGTCTCTCTCTCTCTCTCTCTCTCTCTCTCTCTCTCTCTCTCTCTCTCTCTCTCTCTCTCTCTCTCTCTCTCTCTCTCTCTCTCTCAATTTCTTCTGTTAATTTCTGATCTTCTGGTATTAGAGAGGAGATTAATACATCTAACTTCTGATCTCTGGGGTTCACATCCAATTTTTGGCACTGGAATCAATTTCTGATCTCTGTGGTAATCCCCTGGAAGAAATCCCTGATCTCTGAGGTAATTTCTAACTCTGCAAAGTATGAATTGGATTAATGTCAGAATGCATTCGTTATTGTTCCCTAAACTGTATAATAGATAAATTTAATTGTTTGGTGAATGCATTCGTACTTATTCTAACAACAAATAATCCAATGCATACAACAAATAATCCAATGTATGAATGCATTTGTTTCACCCATTCACCTGTGAAGAAATGTACATTTCAACAAATAATCCAATGCACACATTATTTTTTATAAGATATTAAAAATCACTGATGACTACCCGTGTAAATTATTCGTTAATTCACTAAATTCATAATGAGGTGCTTGTGGGCTTATAAGTTTCACCTAGGGTAATTATTAGCATCAGATTATTACTTTCGTACGTGGGTTTGCTAGCAATTTTGAATTATTGATGTCTTAGCTTCTTTTAGAATTTGCTAGCTTCATAAACTCAAAACTTAGAGTTAGAAGCCGATTAAGCAAATAATCCATATGAAAGGGGGTTTGCTAAAACATCAGAAACTCAACACTCATCTTCCCTTAGAATTTACAAAAGGAGGTTTGCTACAACATCCGTACGACCTTAGCAAACCTAGGCGCCGTGCACTTTGTTTTCATAAACAGCGAGGATACTGAAGAGAATTTTCGTTAAGGCTTTCTAAATTCGTTTTACTTGCAGTATGCAATGTGCAGTTATTGATAATTATCTTCTCAATAAGGGGGTTTGCTAGATAATGATGGTCCCTATCTTGAAGTAAAATTCAAAAGTTTTCATCTTCCTAAATTTTACATGCTTTCTAAATTCGCCGAGTTAGTATTGAGTTAAGTAAAATTGTTTTAGCAAACCCCCTTTAGCAAACCCCCTTTTGTGCCACTTAGAATTTGCTTATGTTTTAGCAAACCCCCTCCCTCTTCAAATACTGATAGGGACCAACCCCCGTACGAAATTTTCTAAGTTCGTACGGATGTCATAAGCTTAGAATTTTTCAAGTAGCTTAAAATTTGCTACTTTACATTCTCACTTTCAGTGAAACCTTTAGGTTGTTCGATTTACTTAACACCCGGGCGAATAAGTAAAACCTCTTCGATTACTTTTTCTTTACTCCCTACTTTTGTTAAGTGAAAATTTACTTAACAAATTTTGCTACATGAGAAGTGGTTCACTTACATTAACCTAGAGTCACTTAACACAATGTTTGAGGTTCATTTAACAAACTTAGGACACTTAACAAATTCCATTGCAATCTTACAAGCATTTCTCCAGGCTAAAGGTCCTTCAAAAAGCCCACAAGCACCCGAGGTGACGCTACTTGCAGTTCGAGTTTGAGATGTATTTTTCTAATACCCTAACTCAGTGGTATGTGTATTGCATGCTCATACAACGACGACATGCTTATTTTCGATTTATCCCACAGTTACTATATTTAAGAGTAGACAGCCAATGGTTCTTAGAAGCATCAATGCATGCATACATAGGCCATTTATAGATATGTGTATTTATATTCAATGCATACATAGGCCACTTAAAAAGAACTAACTGTAAGTTAATCTTATCTGGGAAATGAGGCCAGGTTATTAACATCTCAAATTGTTAGTCTGGTGATAATAATTAGCAACCTCACATTCTCTCCTTCTGTTATGCCTGAAAATTTTGTAAAGCTGGTTCAACGATGATTTTAGTATAAGTTCGCCATTGTAAAATTTGATTTATTCCTTTCAACTGTTGACAGGGAACAATAATGTCATAAGTAAGACCAACTCTTGAACTTATGATTCAAGATATGTACATATAAGCTTTAGGTAACTTATCAGTACAACCTAGCACTAAATTATTTGTAAAATTTGCTTATTTGCTTAAGTATAATTAGCTACTCTCTTCTTCCTTCAAGAAGTAGATTATTAGTTTCACAACAATTTTATGACGACCATTGCATGTATTCTATTTCGTTAATTTCTAGGGTTATTTAGTAAATTACCTAGTTACCTGGCACTAAATTATTCGTTAATTCACTAAATTCATACTGTAGTACTAGAATGGGTGAAAATTTACAGAATTCTATTACAGGTGAATGGGTGAAAATAATCCAACTCATTAAATTAACAAACTTTAACCAAATGTCTACTTCTACTGTCTACTACATAACCAGTGCCCTTTCTCTAATGTCTAATGTCTACTACATAACCCGTGATTCTTACTTGCCCGTAATTATTTGCATCATTCGAAATTACTTGCCCGTAAGTCCTTGCCCGTAAAGAACATGAGTATTATTTGTGTCTGTTTCATTTCTCAACAAGTTCGCCATTATTAGCACCCAGATAATTATGCATTAACACCCAGATAACGGTTTCATACTAACATGTTTCATGTAGTTTCAATTAACGTTTCAATTACTGTCTCCATTTAATTAACACCCAGAAAATTACTGTTTCGTATTAACAAGTTTCAATCAACATCCAAACCTGTTAATTAAAACCTGTTAATATATTCTGGGTTTTTCCTAAGGAATTCTGTATAGCCTTCATTATATTCGTCTCATATATTATGACAGCATTTCAACTTCTTTTAAATCTCCCTATCCTCATGACATTAACAGGTTTCATTTTAATTTCATTTTAACTCTCCCTCTCCTCATTTCAATTAACAGGTTTCAAATACTGGTTCAAATTAATTGAATTAACACCCAGAATATATTAGCATGTTTCAATTAACATGCTAATTATGACATCATTTCAACTATCATTAACAGGTTTCAATTAGCACCCAATTAGTTTCGAGCTGCATTTCATTTCATTAACAGGTTTTTTTTCATTAACATGTTTTAAATAGCAAATTATCTCAATTTGAACTAGCATTCCCCAGTTTATTTCATTAATTAGTTTCAATTTGAAACAGCATTAACAGGTTTTTCCATTTCATTTCATTAACAGGTTTCAACTAGCATTAACATATAATTTGAACTACCATAAACTTGGGATAAGGTTCATTTTTCCTTAATAATTATGCTAGATAACTACGATTAGTGAATTATGTGTCAGTTGCCAAACAAATGTGACAGATCCCTAGAGAAAATGAGCATGTATGTGGACATAGGGATTTACCAAACTATGTGAAATTGAACACATAATTGAACACTTCAGCTTTACGAAAATGAACAACTATGTGAAATATGTTGGCATAATTTGGATGTGTACCATTCAGTATCATGCAAATTGAACTTAAGAATTTTACCATAGTATTAGTTCTGTACTTTGATTCTTCTCATATATTTTATTTGACTTCTCATATATTATTAGTTACTCAGCTTATTCTTATATATTTAGCCTGTACTCATATTCTTCTCATATATTTGGTTTGTACTCATATTCTTCTCATGTTTCCCCCCTTAATTCTAACAAGAAGCTGAGTAAGGCTAAATACCACATGTTCATATCCTAACCATTTGACCGTCACCATTATCATATAGCCCACATCCACATCCACATCCACAGATACATACCCACACGCGCGCCTCCTCACACGGATGCACGCGCGCGCGCGCGCCCACACACACACACACACACACACACACACACACACACACACACACAGAGAGAGAGAGAGAGATAGATATATATATATATATATATATATATATATATATATATATATATATATATATATATATATATATATATATATATAAGAATACACCCATTCCCCGTCTTTATTTATTATATACACATTGTAGAACCAAATAACTTGATTTAACTGATCATATTTACTACTACTTTCAAAGGCTCGCCCTGTTGTAAGTTTCTGGAATTAAAATAATGAAAATAGTTTCTGAACATAATCTCTGTTTAGCAATCATTAAACTTAGTGCTGCGTATGATTCTCATTCTCTGCTGATTTCTATTCGTGTGTTCTTTCGACAGACCCTGGTACTCTAAGATCGCGTCATTTCTCCCGTGAGAATTGGCCCTGCAAGGTAATTTTTTGACTTAATTCTTGGCGGTTAGGTGTTTAGATTTCAGTAATTTATTCACCACCATCCACTCACCCACCCACCCAACACAGAGAAGTTACATGACCAATTGAAAAATATATGAATCCTAAAAACTAAAACCTGAGAAATTGTCAACGATTATGACAAGGGAATTTTTTGTTCGTAAAAGCGTCGTAAGGTAATTTTGAGTGGTTGTTTTTCGTTGTTTGGCATTTGTAGTTAAGTTCTTTAAAATTTTGAATATTTGGAATTTAGTCAAAATCTTAGCTATTTGTTTGTTACATGGGGTATCTATTTACATTAAGATCACTAAGATAAGGAATTAAATTACAACCGAATTTGTCATAACTCCTCACATTAATGATAAACAGAGAACCATAATGGACACAGCCCCCTACCTTTCAATTTCAACACCCACTTAACTACTGATAGCATTGTCATAACTCCTCATAACTGCAGAATTATGTCTTTTACTATATACACATGCCCAATTGACTCAACATGTGAACCATAAAGGACCTAGCCGCCTACCCTTCAATTTCAACACACACTTTACTAATGATAGCATTGTCTATATGTGACCACCCCACAATATAAATCATATGCCTACCCTGATACATCGTCGTTTTAAATATCAACCCAACACTTATTATGCACATAATGCTTCCCATCGTCCATCCTTATGTCCGGAAGGCAACCATCGGTACCGTGTGCATCCTGTTTAACGAGTCTATAATAGATTTTATTGATTAACTGTGCACTGTTGAACTTATACATGATTCTCAAAATTATACATGTTTCATATATTTGTTTAACGTGTTTTCTTTCATAACTAGACTAACTATTACTATTAACCATTTGTATTGTTATAAGATGCTTTTATTTTAACATTTATTTTAGCTGAATCAGTTGGACGTTGTCGTAATTTGAACATCCGAAAGACTTTATCATTTCAACTTGCTTCACACCAACATGTGTCCGGTATGGCATTTGCTAATATAAATCAATGTCTTACATACTTCACATACTATTACTACTCAACCTTACCCTGTACACCCAATTTAGGCATATGTTGATAGTTTCGTAGCAAAAAGCATCTTAGCTCAACACAAAAGGAGACATCGTGAACATGCCCATAGAAACATATCTCAAGGTTCCGAAGGCTCGGCCTCACACACTGATATGATTTCTGAACACGATGTTGAACCATTTGCCAGGTTTTTATCAACTTACATTTACAGAAATTCTACTCTGCCCTACTGTACTTTAATTGTATTTAGTTTTGGTTGTACTTTGTGTAGTTCCTTAGCTCAACGCAGAAGGAGAGCACGAGAAAAAGAACAAAGAAACATTTCTCGATTTAGGCCTCCTACCAACTCACTCGATATACCTACAGTAACAGCTTTGTTAAGTATTGGACTTCTCCCTCTTTGGTGTAAATGATGAGCAAACATAAATACTTGTGACTAATCCCCTATTTGGCAGTTAATCCATTGCCTAAGCTTATTATGAAGATCAACTAGCAGTGGATGACTCACAAACGTCATTGAAGGCAAATGATATGAATTGGATGATCATAGATTGATGATTGAAGCTCCGTAAAGACTTCAAGCTCATACGATGGAAAGAAGAGATTATTCGTCAATGTAATTTTTTCTTTTATCTCTTCTAGTATGTAGCTTAGAAGTAGAACTTTGATGGAGCACTCACACACATCTACATTCTGTCATAGGACATCTTTAGACTTTTGTCCTTTGATCCCAATTCAATCCTCTTGTGTTTGTGCTAGGATTGTTTATAACAGCCGACTGCTTAACAGTTTACAGTCGCCTGTCTCAACAACAGTCGACTGTGTTTTGTTCTACAGTCGCCTGTTATGCACAGACTATTACAATGTAGTTTTTGGGCCTTCTCTGATTATTTCGCACATGCAACTGTTGAACGATTAACAGGCGCCTGTCCTAGTGACAGTCGACTGTGATTTGTTCATCCATCGCCTGTCTCTCCATGCCCAAACTCTGTTTGATCTGAGTTCTACGGCCAGTCGACTTATGCTGTATATACAGTCGACTGTCTATTAGATCAGTCGACTGTCTATGCTGCAACAGTCGCCTGTCTGTAAGTCTATTTCTTTAACTCAGCTCTCTGGAAATTTCCCCTGCTATTGACAGTCGTCTGTTCAAGGTTTTACAGTCGCCTGTTATGGTTTACAGTCGACTGTGTTCCTTGCATCAGTCGTCCGTCCTGTATCTTGAGAGATTTCCAGTATTTGTCTAACTTACTCTTCTCTCGACCAGTCGCCTGTCGAAGAATGTACAGTCACCTGTTGGTTTTACAGATGACTGTCTTGGCTTCATCAGTCGACTGTCCACGTGGTATGTTACCGTTATGAATTCTCACCTACCCTTGCTGACTGTGCAACAGTCGACTGTGGATTGTTCAACAGTCGACTGTCGCGAGTTCAGATTATATCCGTTGAGATTTTTCTCACGGATTTCGATTGGGTTTTTGCCAAAACTGTTTTGTGGATTTGAGAAAGCTATAAATAGAGCTTCTACTATTCCATTGGATGGTTACTCATTCATTGCAAAATCCTTCAAGCTTTCATTTCCAAAGATCAAAGCTCTCAAATCCAAAGCCCTAAGTATTTCCAAATCTTGTTCTCTTGCTCTCCAACCTAGAACCAAAGATTGATCTTCTAGGCATTTGGTGCAGTCAAGAGAAAGGGCTTTCACCTCTCTTCCAAGAGAGTTCTTCAACACACATCACACTTCTCCTTCAAGTTCTACTTCAAGGCATAGGTGATTGTAAGTGTTGCTTTCATATTTCATAACTTTTGTTATTTTATTTGTGCTCTCGGTTGTGAGAGTGGTTTTGCTTGCTCCCAAGTTGTGGGAGTCAAGGACATCGATTGTATTCGATTGCACTTGTAGGGTTGCTACAAGTGGGCTATAAGGAAACCTCAAGTTATGGTTCTAACTTGAGTATCCGGTGGTATCTGGGTGGTAGGGACGTAGGATTACCGGGAACAAGTCGGGAGTTGACTTGGGTAATCCGAACCCTTGAAACATATCTGCGTTTGCGTGTGTTTCTCTTTGGGTCATTTTTCTATTCCGCACTATTTGTTGGATTGCATTTTATTTGGCGTAAATTGCTTTTAAATTTGCATAAACACTATTCAACCCCCCTTCTAGTGTTTTTCCCATAGACAGGGTCCTTACAATTGGTATCAGAGCGCAAGGTTTTATCTATGGCATCCAACAACAACAACGTTCCTCCTCCGCCTACGTACAACAATCACGACCGTGATGGAGCGTCCACACTTTTCGAAGGTCAATCTACCGTACGTCCTCCACGTTTCAATGGTACTAATTTTGGTTATTGGAAGTGTAGGATGGAGACATTTCTTAGGAGTGCTTCTCTTTGGAGAACTCTCCACAAGGAGTACGTCGAGCCCTCTGAAGAGGATTTCGAGAAATGGACGACTTCCGAGAAGTCCGCCGAAGTCAACAACGCTAAAGCAATGAACGCTCTTCATTGTGCGTTGGACCCGAATGAGTTCAACAAGATATGCACATGTAAGAGTGCATATCAAATTTGGAACCATCTCATCGTTACCCACGAGGGAACAAATAAGGTAAAGCTTTCAAAGTTATATGTTGCCGTGCAAAACTTCGACTTGTTTCATATGCAAGAAAATGAGAGCATTGCGTCGATGTACGGACGCTTTACCGACATCACAAACGAATTGGAAGCCCTTGGCCAAATATACACCGAACCTGAAAAGGTAAGGAAGATCATCATGAGGATGACCTCCAAATGGGAAAGACGAGCAATCGCCATTGAGGAGGTCAATGACTTGAAGAACTACACCGTGGTGAATCTCATCGGGACTCTTATGTCTTACGAAGTAAGACGGGATAACCGATTGAAGATTCGAGCCATGATGAATCCCTCGGAGGCCAAGAAGAAAGCTTTGGCGTTCAACGCCAATTCGTCATCCTCCGAAAGTGATGAATCTGAGAACGATATGGATTTGGGTGAAATGGCCCAAATGGTGAAGAAGTTCCAACGCTTCTTCCGCAAAGGTAAATTTCCCTCCAACAAACGTTTTGAGTCTACTAATGCTACTTCCTCTCTTTGTTATAAGTGTAATAAGCCAGGGCACATCAAGAGGGATTGCCCAATGCTAAACAACAAAGAAAAGTGGAAGGCACCAAAGTACCACAAGTACGACAAGAACAAGAGAGACAAGAAGAAAGGACTCGTAGGTACCTTTGATGACTCAAGTGATGACTCATCAAGCGATTCCGATAATGAGAAGGGTGAGAGCGCCCACATGTGTTTCATGACACTTGAAGACCCACTCTCGATGAGAGTGATTCCGATACGGATAACACCGAGGTAACAATGGATGAACTTCGTATAGCTAATGAAGAACTATTTGCTAAATACCAATCTTTAATGCTTAGATACACTAGCTTAAAGAAATCAAATGTTAGCAAGTCATCCATTCCATGCATTATCAACAATGACACCATAGTTGATACTTTAACTCTTGAGAAAGCAAACTTAGCTTCTCAAAATGTCACATTGAGAGATGAGGTGAATTCCCTCAAATCTCAACTAGATCAAACACATCCCAAGGATAATAGTGAACTAGTTACACGTCACACACAATTGGGTGTAGAGAATGATTCTCTTAAAACCCAAGTGCACGAGCTCAAAGCACGGGTGTCCACCTTGGATACCAACCTTTCTTCTTTAAAGGAGAAATATGAGCTCATGTCCTCCCGTATTGTGAGATTCAATAAGGGAAAAGGACAATTGGATGATTTGCTTGCAAACCAATTTCCGGCCACACATCGTGTTGGCCTTGGTTTTGTAAAAGCAAATGCATCTAATGCTCGCACCTCCTATAGTGTTGTCACTATAGATTTTGTGAGGCCTTCCTCCGGTGCATCCACAAGTGGTGTCAAAGACACTATAGGTAGCAATCCTACCAAGAATGTCACCACATCACCTTCTCTTCCTTTTGGCAAGAAACCCACTAAGGGTGGAAACCAAAAGCAAGGCCATGCTTATATGTACACTAATACTCATCCACGTAGGAAACAACCTACTTCACAAGTGGATAATCATGACACATTTTATGCTCTGCACCCACGGACACATACACAACCACACATGAGAAATACTCATGTACGTGCTCCCACACACCCATATGCTCATACGCATCATTCTTTCATGTATGCTAATTCTCCACATGTCATGCATGATCAATATGCTTCATATAATATGCATGTTCCCAAGAATACATATCATTCAAGAATGTACAATGCATATCCTCCACCACATCTCTATGCTAGAAATCATGTTCCTAAGAAGCATGCACCTCATAGAAATCCAACTCATATACATGCAACTAGGAATAGGACTCCCAAGATGTACACTATTTGGGGTCCTAAGAACACTAGTCTAAATGTTAGGAATGCTTATGTCGATTCCTACTTACATGATGTAATTAGAAATAGTAACTATGTTGGGAAGCGGAAGTCCACTTTGACTTGGCTTCCAAAGGGCTAATCCCCTTGGACCCAACAAACATTGGGTACCATAAGCTTATGGTATATTATATAGGTACCCAAGAGAAAGAAGAAGAGCAATAAATGCCTTATTATCTCTAAAGGAAAAGGATGGATTCTTGATAGCGGTTGCTCCAAACACATGACGGGAGATCCCTCATTGCTCTCCGAAGTGATTAGCATCAAAGATGGTGCAACTGTCACTTTTGGAGGTAATCAAAAGGGAACCATCATTGGAGTAGGTATCGTTGGTAATCCTTCCAAACCTCTAATTACTAATGTTTATCTTGTTAGTGGTTTATGTCACAATCTCATTTCCATTAGTCAACTTTGTGACAAAGGTTACAAGGTTAACTTTGGAGAATGATTGTGCACTATTGTTGATTGTGATTCAAATGTTTTATTTTCCGGTATTAGGCGTAAAAATATTTATTATTTGAGCTTGCCTAAAACCATAGAACATTGCTTAGTTGCTAACACAAGTGAACAACTATTATGGCATCGCCATTTTGGTCATGTTCACTTCAAGCACTTATATAAGTTAGCTAAGCATGATCTAGTCAAAGGTTTTCCAAATATTGTTTTTAATAAGAAAAACTTTTGTGATTCATGTCAAAGAGGTAAACTAAGTAAATCTTCATTTAAGCTTAAAGAAGGGATTACTTCTAAGAGGCCCCTAGAACTTCTTCATCTATATTTATTTGGGCCAACTAGAACCGCTTCTTTAGGTAATGCTCATTATGGACTAGTTGTCGTTGACGACTTTTCTAGATTTACTTGGGTTTCATTCTTAACTAATAAGAATGAAGCTCATGAAGAGTTTACCAAATTTGCAAAGAAGATTCAGAATCTTTTAGGATCCACCATTATCACTATTCGTAGTGATCATGGAGGAGAATTTGAGAATGAATCTTTTACTAAGTTTTGTGATGACTTCGGGATAACTCATAACTTTTCCTTTCCTCGTATACCACCACAAAATGGTGTTGTAGAAAGAAAGAATAGGACTCTTATTGAGTGTGCTCGCACTATGCTCCATGATAGTCATTTAGGACTACAATTTTGGGCAGAAGCGGTGCACACGGCATGTTATGTGCTCAATAGGATTCTAGTGAGACCCCGAACAAACCAAACTTGTTTTGAGTTGTTTTATGATAAAAAGCCTCAAGTGAAATATTTTCGTGTTTTTGGTTCGAAATGTTTTATAAAGAACACTATTGGTAATCTAGACAAATTCGAGCCAAGATCCGATGAAGGAATTTTTGTTGGATATTCCACACGTAGCAAAGCCTACCGGATATACAACAAAACTTCTTCAACGATTGAGGAATCACTTCACGTATCGTTTAATGAAGATTTTGATTTTCCTCATGTTGATGATGATAATGTAGAGATTCTTTGTGACTCTCTTAATAATGTTAAGATTAATGATAATATTGTTGAGACTAACACTTCTAACGAAGTTGTTGAAGTTGTTCCTAGTGATCCAGGTTTACCCAAAGCTTACCCGACCGTTCGCAACCATCCCCATAACCAAATTATTGGAGATATTGGTGTGGGTGTTCGAACGAGATCAAGAATTGAAGAATTCTCCCATTGCGCATTCGTCTATACCATTGAGCCAAAGAACATTCAAGAAGCTTGTGAGGATAGCTCTTGGATAGTGGCAATGGAAGAAGAACTAGCGCAATTCGAGAGAAACGAAGTTTGGGAACTTGTACCTCTTCCTAGTGGTCACCAAGTTATTGGGACCAAATGGATCTTCAAGAACAAGACGGATGAAAACGAGGTAATCACACGGAACAAAGCAAGGTTAGTAGCTCAAGGCTACCGGCAAGAGAAAGGTATTGATTTCGAAGAATCTTTTGCCCCCGTAGCTAGATTAGAAGCTATTAGGTTGTTTTTATCTTTTGCATCCCATAAGAATTTTAAATTATTTCAAATGGATGTTAAAAGTGCATTTTTAAATGGGTTTGTCAATGAAGAAGTCTATGTTTCTCAACCTCCCGGTTTTATTCATGAAAAATTTCCAAACCATATTTTCAAACTTAAGAAAGCGTTGTATGGATTGAGACAAGCTCATAGATCTTGGTATGATCACCTTAAGACATTTCTTTTGAATTTAGGTTTTAAAATGGGAGAAGTTGATTCTACACTCTTCATTAGATATTATGAAAATGACATTCTTTTGATTCAGTAGACGATATTATTTTCGGTTCTACTAACTTTAATCTTTGTCAAGAATTTTCCAAGTCTATGAAGGATGAGTTTGAGATGAGCCACATGGGAGAGCTCACCTACTTCCTTGGATTGCAAATTCGACAAATGGAGAATGGCACTTTCATACATCAAACAAAGTACACAGGGGAGCTTATTAAGCGATTCGGGATGGAATCGTCTTCGAGCAAAAGGACTCCCATGAGTACTACTACTCATCTACACAAAGATGAAAGCGGAAAAGATGTAGACGTTCGTCTATATTGAGGTATGATCGGTAGTTTACTTTACTTAACCGCTAGTAGGCACGATATCATGCTTTCCGTATGTGTTTGTGCTAGATATCAAGCAAGACCTAAGGAGTCACACTTGATTGCGGTTAAACGAATATTTCGTTATCTCAATCAATCCTTAGATTAAGGGTTACTTTGCCCTAAGTCTAGCACATATGAGTTAATCTCATATAGTGATGTCGACTTTTCCGGATGCAAGTCCGACAGGAAAAGTACTAGTGGCACATGCCATTTCTTAGTAAATTCCTTAGTTTCTTGGTTTTCTAAGAAACAGAATTCGGTGTCATTGTCCACGACTGAAGCGGAATATATTGCCGCGGGTCTTGCATGTGCACAAGTTCTTTGGATGAGACACACTCTTAGTGACTATGGTGTCAATTGTGATACTTGTCCTATCATGGTTGATAATCAAAGTGCTATTTGTCTTTCCAAGAATCCGGTACACCACTCCCGTACCAAACACATAGACGTGAGACACCATTTTATAAATGATCATGTAGCTAAGAAGGACATCATCTTAGAGTACATTGAAACCCAAAATCAAATTGCCGATATCTTCACTAAACCTCTTAAAGAAGATTCATTTGTGAGGTTGCGTGGAGAATTGGGAATTATGGGTGAATCTGAAATCTAGAAGCTCAATTTTCATGCTATAACTCCTTATTGAGCTCATATCTTTTTGATTGTCTTTCTTCATGTGCTTTATTGTTTTATGCGATTAAGAAAGGCAATTGTAACTTATTTGATTTCATGAGTTTTTGAGTTTGATTGGAGTAATTTGTGTTTCAATGGATTTATTGTTTTCACAATGATTTTACGATGTTGTTTTGATTAGAGCATAGGTCCTAGGGTGAGTGTTCTTATTCTCTGGAATTCTATCTCACTGTGCTTTTTTGGACCAGGACAGACGACTGTTTTTTCTTTTGACAGTCGACTGCCCTACTCTATATCCTCTATATGTAAATTGGTTTCTTTCGCACAGCCGACTGATGACTGTTTTACAGTCGACTGTTAATCTAACAGGTGACTGTATTTTAGTCATCAGGCGACTGTACTCTCTGTCAAATTTTTACAGTGCTCTCTGTTCTTATTCTGAACTGTATTAATTCTCGACCAGCCGACTGTTAAGTATATGTCAGTCGACTGTCCAATGGACAGGCGACTGTATATTACTTGTCAGTCGACTGCCCATCTTTCTGAGCTTTAATTTTATCACTTCATCCAGTCGACTGACCGGTGTTCTACAGTCGACTGGCTTATGCTGTAGCGGTTCATGTGATTTGATCCGAGCCGTCGATTCCTTGATCCAATGGCTCAGATTGATTTCCCCAATTATATATTCATGTCTCACGACCATCCCCACGTCGACTTTCTCTCTCCTCCGCTTCGACTGTTCAACTTCCCGCTCATTTTCCTCTCCGAAAACGGTCGATCTCGTTTCCTTAACTGTCGAACTGCTCCTATTTGTCGTCGTCGCTCGTGTTCTGATGTTGTAATCGATCTCCTTCTCCGCGATCATCTTTTCTTCCACTTGGTTTGCTTCTCTCTTGCTCTTAGTCATTTCGTTTTCTTCGCTTTAAGTTTCTCCTTCTCTTGTCTCCATGGCCCCTAAAACTAAGGGAAAAGAGAAGATCAATGTCCCTAAACGTTCTAGGGCACCTAAGAAACCCATTGCTAAGAGAAAGAAACCCTATAAAGCCCGAACCAAGCATGCCATGTTACCTGTGCGTTCATCTTCGCCGGGTTACTCTCCTTCTTCTTCTAGCGATGCTCAGTCGTTGATTCATCGTCGGCGCAAGCCTACTGGTGTTCACATCAGTGAGCCTGTTGCTGAGAACCCTCATGTGTCTCCTTCTGTATCTAGTTCATCTGAAGAGACTCCTGCCGTACCCCCCTCTGATCCCCTAGTTCCAGTTTGCCGAGAGATCTTTGTCTGGCAAAGTTTCACTCTCTCCTAGGGATCAACCTACTTAGGAAGTGGTACATTGCTTTCCCCGCCTTCACTGTTGAGAGACTATCTTACATTCTTTCCGCTACTCACCTAGCCAACCTTTTTCGCTTCTCTCAGAGCGAGTCCCCTAGAGCCTATCCATTTCTGGTGAAGCTCTTCTATGCGAACCGCATTCACGGTGAGTATTCGTCTACTGGCATCCTTGATACTGTCGTTCAGGGATGCCACATTCAGATCACTCCCTCTCTCTTAGGGACTATTCTTAGGATTCCCTCTGTTGGTTCCATCCCCACTGATATCAGCTTTTCTGAGATTGACGATCTTGACCAGTCTGTCCTCAGGGATATGTTTCGAGAGGTTCCTTTAGCTCTTGATTCTGGTGTCAGATCATCCATGTTCTCTGCACGGGGTTGGGTTGTTCACCTAGTGGTGAAGTCCAACATTCTGCCGCGATATGGATCGTCTGACCAGCCGTCTCAGGATATCCTGAAGTGTATGTATGCTATTTTTTCTGGCATGCCTGTGAACTGGGCCGGTGTCCTCCTTGACAGGATGGACAAGGTTGAGTTCACGGCTTCCTCGTCTCACATTCCTTATAGTGGCCTTCTGACTCGTGTCTTCCGGCATTTTGGTGTTGATTTGACTCGTTATGAGCACATGCCCTTTGGCCCTCTCCTCGACGCTTCTGCGAAGTCTAAGTCCTCTTCGGCTCTGCAGACTGCCTCGAAGAAGAGGAAGTCTACTTCAGCTCCATCCTCATCCACTGTGCCTCCAGCTGATTTGCCTTCATCATCATCTGCTCCACCGTCTCAGGATACTCTTTTGGCGATGATCTCTGGTATTTACAGATTGTTGTCTCTCTCACTCCTCCATCAGGGAATTCCCTTCCCTGAGGATTTGAGACAGTATCTCCCTCAGCCTCATGTGCCTCCCCAGCCTTCTGGTGTCGTTGAGCCTCCTGGTGTTGCTTCTACACAGGATGTTTCTGCTGCTTCTTCTGTTGCTCCTTCTGACCCTCCTCTAGAGGATACTACTGCTGCTACAGAGCCTGCTTCCTTGTTTGCAGCCCCTGGAGACGCTCACCCTTAGATCGATGTTCTGAGTGATTCTGATATATGTTCTGTCTGTGTATGATGGATGATGTTGGCTGCGACTTTTATATATGTATGGTGATATACTTTTTGATGTCGTCATGATGTGATATTTTTTTTGATCATGATGTATCGTGTTTGGATGGCCATGTCGATGACCATCCTTTGATGTACTTTGACTATATATATATATATATATATATATATATATATATATATATATATATATATATATATATATATATATATATATATATATATGATGTTGCCCCCTCTTTTGTGTCACACTTTGCTATATTGTTTATCGTATCTGTGTGATGTATGTTATGTTGTCTCCATGTATGCTTCATTCTCCTTGATGTGATTTTGAGACAATATATGGATTTGATATTGGTTAATTCATGCTCTTTCGTTGATGTGATGAATTTGTGAAAATTATTTTCATTTCGAATATCTAAAATGTTGATATTGGATTTCAATTCCATTACTCACATGTGTATATGATGAGATTTTATGAGTTTTTGATTCAATATATCTTTATACTCCTTGATAGTTGTTAGTTCGTATGTAGCACTAATATTGTTGTTGTTATTTGCTCCCACCTTTTTGGATAATGCCATTAGTGGAGAGAAATAAACATACAAGATTCATAATGGATAATGGATGTGCTAATTATGTTCTAACGCTTGAATCTAAGATTTTCATTGCCTTAGGTTCAGGGGGAGTAAGATAAAATGAATAGGGATTTTATTTCCTAGATTTCTTGATTTGAATTCATTCATATCTCACTCATTTGCTTCAATTGCTATGTAGATGCTCTAATATTTGTTGACTAACTTGATTGGCATCTATGTAGGGGGAGTAAGTTTTCACTGCGCACAATTATTTATCTTTTTGTTTATGTTTGTTTGTCATCGTCAAAAAGGGGGAGAATGTTAAGTATTGGACTTCTCCCTACTTGGTGTTAATGATGAGCAAACATGAATACTTGTGACTAATCTCCTATTTTGCAGTTAATCCATTGCCTAAGCTTATTATGAAGATCAACTAGCAATGGATGAGTCACAAATGTCACTGAAGCAAATGATATGAATTGGATGATCATAGATTGATGATTGAAGCTCTGTAAAGACTTCAAGCTCATACGATGGAAAGAAGAGATTATTCGTCAATGTAATTTTTTCTTTTATCTCTTCTAGTATGTAGCTTAGAAGTAGAACTTTGATGGAGCACTCACACACATCTACGTTCTGTCATAGGACATCTTTAGACTTTTGTCCTTTGATCCCAATTCAATCCTCGTGTGTTTGTGCTAGGATTGTTTATAACAGCCGACTGCTTAACAGTTTACAGTCGCCTGTCTCAACAACAGTCGACTGTGTTTTGTTCTACAGTCGCCTGTTATGCACAGACTATTACAATGTAGTGTTTGGGCCTTCTCTGATTATTTCGCACAGGCTACTGTTGAACGATTAACAGGCGCATGTCCTAGTGACAGTCAACTTTGATTTGTTCATCCGTCGCCAGTCGACTTATGCTGTATATACAGTTGACTGTCTATTAGATCAGTCGACTGTCTATGCTGCAACAGTTGCCTGTCTGTAAGTCTATTTCTTTAACTCAGCTCTCTGGAAATTTCCCATGCTATTGACAGTCATCTGTTCAAGGTTTTACAGTCGCCTGTTATGGTTTACAGTCGACTGTGTTCCTTGCATCAGTCGTCTTTCCTGTATCTTGTGAGATTTCCAGTATTTGTCTAACTTACTCTTCTCTCGGCCAGTCGCCTGTCGAAGAATGTACAGTCGCCTGTTGGTTTTACAGACGAATGTCTTGGCTTCATCAGTCGACTGTCCACGTGGTATGTTACCGTTATGAATTCTCACCTACCCTTGCTGACTGTGCAACAGTCGACTGTGGATTGTTCAACAGTCGACTGTCGCGAGTTCAAATTATATCCGTTGAGATTTTTCTCACGGATTTCGATTGGGTTTTTGCCAAAACTGTTTTGTGGATTTGAGAAAGCTATAAATAGAACTTCTACTGTTCCATTGGAAGGTTACTCATTCATTGCAAAATCCTTCAAGCTTTCATTTCCAAAGATCAAAGCTCTCAAATCCAAAGCCCTAAGTATTTCCAAATCTTGTTCTCTTGCTCTCCAACCTAGAACCAAAGATTGATCTTCTAAGCATTTGGTGCAGTCAAGAGAAAGGGCTTTCACCTCTCTTCCAAGAGAGTTCTTCAACACACATCACACTTCTCCTTCAAGTTCTACTTCAAGGCATAGGTGATTGTAAGTGTTGCTTTCATATTTCATTACTTTCGTTATTTGATTTGTGCTCTCGACTGTGAGAGTGGTTTTGCTTGCTCCCAAGTTGTGGGAGTCAAGGACATCGATTGTATTCGATTGCACTTGTAGGGTTGCTACAAGTGGGCTATAAGGAAACCTCAAGTTAGGGTTCTAACTTGAGTATCCAGTGGTATCCGGGTGGTAGGGATGTAGGATTACCGGGAACAAGTCGGGAGTTGACTTGGGTAATCCGAACCCTTGAAACATATCTGTGTTTGCGTGTGTTTCTCTTTGGGTCGTTTTTCTATTCCGCACTATTTGTTGGATTGCATTTTATTTGGCGTAAATTCCTTTTAAATTTGCATAAACACTATTCAACCCCCCCTTCTAGTGTTTTCCCCATAGACAGGGTCCTTACAAGCTTCACCATCAACTTCCCTAATTGAAGATGTGCATGAGGGCTCAGCCTCGCGAAATGATACTTTTTCTGAAGAAGATGCTCCACCTTCTGCTAGGTTATCTATGTTATTATCCACTTGCATATACATAAAATCTACTATTCTTGATTTATTGTAATTTAATTGTATTCATTTTTGTTTTTACTTTGGTTAGATCCTTAGCTCAACGTAGAAGGAGAGAACGAGAGAAAGAACAAATGAACATTACTCGATTTAAGACTCCTAAAAACATACTAGCTATACATCAAGTTACACCTTCATCATCAACTTCCCTAATTGAAGAGGTGCATGAGGTCTCAGACTCGCGAAATGATACTATTTCTGAACAAGATGCTCCACCTTCTGCCAGGTTTTCTATGTTCTTATCCCCTTGCATGTACATAAAATCTACTATTCTTGAGATATTGTAATTTAGTTTTATTCATTTTTGGTTTTACTTTGGACAGTTTCTTAGCTCAACGTAGAAGAAGAGAACGAGAGAAAGAACAATTGAACATTTCTCGATTTATCACTCCTAACAACATTCTTGATATACCTCAATTACCACCTTCATCATCAACTTTCCTAATTGAAGAGGTGCATGAGGACTCAGATTCGCGCACTGATACTATTTCTAAACAATATGCTGAACCTTCTGCCAGGTTATCTATGTTGTTATCCACTTGCATGTACTTAAAATCAACTGTTCTTGAGATATTGTGCTGTAATTTTATTTATTTTTGGGTTTAGTCTGGGTAGTTCATTCGCTCAATGCAGAATGGGAGAACAAGATAAAGACCACATAGGCATTTCTCGATTTGTGCATCATACCAGCATACTCGATATACCTCAATTAACACCTTCATTATCAACTTCCCTACTTGACGAGTTGCATAAGGGCTCAGCCTCCTGCAATGATAATGTTTTTGAACAAGATGATGGACCTTCTGCCAGGTTATGTACCTTATTCTCTACTTCCATTAACATAAAATCATTTATACTCTACTTTATTCTAATTGTACTTAATTTTGGTTCTACTATGGATAGGTCCTTTGCTCAACGCAGAAGGAGAGAACGAGAAAAAAAAACAAATAAACATATCTGGTTTTACTTTTTCCCAAGATGCTGAACCTCATGCCAGGTTATTACCCTATTGATCATACATAAGACTTAATCTATACTACTGTAATTTGACAATAAACTAGATTCTGTAGGTCAATTCCAAATATACTTTGTCTCCCAACAACTGTGGATTCTGTTCGGCATTCTCTTGGCTTAATGAACATTCCATGCCCTCATTGCTCAGCTTTACATTGGTTGGATGAACAATTGTCAAAGTCAATTTTGACAACTCATCTATTTGGAACCTGCTATTTGCAAGGAAAGGTAAATTTAGATACACTCAATGAGCCCCCCTACAGCAATTCACGAATTATATGATGGTAACAATGAGCAATCAAAATCATTTCGAAAATATGCTCGAGAGTATAACGCAACTAACACATTTACCAGTCTTGGTGCTACATTGGATCAAAGATTGATTCCGGGTAGAGGTCCTACATCTTTTACTATTCATGGAGAATTACGTCATCGAACAGGATCACTTTTACCACAACTGAATCAAACAGCAATTTATTGTCAACTTTACATATATGATCCTGCTTCTGCTATAGAGTTACGAAGTACTAGAAATCCTCATTTAAGAACGGATGTCTTACTTATCATTCAAAATTGTCTATCAGGCATAAACCCGTTCATCCATCTATATCATCAAGCTTATTCTGTCTTAATTCAAGCAAATGTATCTAGTCGTGATCTCCATGTATATCTGCATTATAATTCAACAAAAGATCGACGCCGTTATAACCTCCCAACTATAGATGAGATTGCAGTTATTTTACCTAGAGATGGCTATCGACCTACCGGGATGGGAGACATTGTTTTACATCTACGAGGAAATAATCAACTCATGCAAATCAATGAAGCTCATCATGCATATTTGCCATTGCATTATGTCTTATTATTTCTTCATGGTCATCTTGGATGGGATCCAGAGTTGAAGCAATGGGATCCATCTAGCAATCAATCCTCACATAGACGCCTTACCATGTGTGAGTTTTATAGCTACCGTCTGTTTGAAAGACATATTGAGTATTCGTCGATTTTGCGAGCTGGCAAATTGTTCCAAGAGTTCATAGTTAATGCTTGGGCCGCAACTGAGCAAAATTGTTTGACGTTCATCAAACTTAATCAGCAAAAACTCCGTTCTGAACTCTACCAGGGTCTTGCAGACATCGATGCATATGTCAGTTGTGACCAAATTGGCCAGCGGATGATACTTCCTTCATCTTTCACTGGAAGTGCACGCCACATATTTGAAATTTTTCAAGACTCGGTGGCTATCACACGATATAATCAGCACCCAGATATATTTCTGACAATGACTGCAAATCCAAATTGCCCTAAAATAACTAATGCTCTTCTACCTTATCAAAGGTCTATCGATCGCCCCGATTTAGTTGCCCATGTTTTTGAGTTAAAAAGAAAGGCTTTAATGAAGGAGATTGATGCCAAAAAAGTATTCGGAAGAAAAGTAGCACATGTCTTCACCGTTGAATTTCAGAAACGTGGGCTTTCACACATGCATGCTCTTTTCTTCCTTCATGGTCCAGATAAGATCCATACATGTGCTCAAGTGGACAAGATTGTCTATGCTGAATTCCTTAATCCTTCTCAAGATCCGGAATTATTCGATACCATGATAAAATGTATGGTGCACGGTCCATGTGGTGCTCGAAATCCAAGTTCTTCATGTATGGATAATGGTAAATGTACTAAGAAGTACCCGAGAACTTATGTAGATTCAACAACAATGGATCGTGATGGCTATCCTATATATCGTCGTCCTAATAATGGACATATCTATACTGTAAGAGGTCATCAGTTTGATAATCAAGATGTTGTTCCTTACAATATGTATCTTTCTAGACGCTTTAACTGCCATATTAATGTCGAAGTTTGTGCCAGAATAAGATGTGTCAAATACATTCATAAGTACATTTATAAAGGTCATGATCGAACCACAATGGTGTTGGGTGCAGTAGATGAGATCCATCAATACCTTGATGCAAGATATATTGGACCCCCAGAGGCAGCTTGGCGATTATTTGAACATCCTTTACATCAGGAGATACCATCAGTACAACGATTGATGCTTCATTTGCCAAGGCAACATCGTGTTATTTTTGATCCAGATGAAGACCATGCTACAATACGGTCTAGAGCTGAAAATGAGAAGACAATTTTGACTAAATTTTTTACATGTTATGCTTTACATGAGTCAACACATGATCTCACTTATCAAGAATTTCCTCAAAAGTTTGTTTGGAGATGTGCATGATAATTCAATTTGTAATTTTAGTGAACAATCCATACATGCACAATTATTCAAAAAAGCAAAATTGATAATATGGGACGAAGTTCCTATGCAACACCGGCATTGTGTTGAGTCAGTGGATCGATCGTTGAAGGATATTTGTGATAACACTAAAGCATTTGGTGGTATCACTGTTGTTCTTGGTGGGGACTTCCGACAAATCTTGCCAGTCATACCAAAGGGTGTTCGAGAAAAAATTGTTGGAGCCTCATTAAGACTATCTGCATTATGGTCCGCTATACAAGTTTTGATCTTGGATCAGAATATGCGTTTGCGTAACTCATCCGTTGAAAATAACAATTTTGCAAAATTTATTTTGGAGGTATTTATTTGAATACTTTATGTTTTTAGTAGACATTTTTCCCTTAACTTACCATTGACTTAATTAATTTCTACTTATGCATTAGGTTGGGACAAACCCTACAGAAGTGGTTGAGCTTCCCTCCCACATTTTCAGGTGCAAGGATTTAAATGAGTTATTATTAAGAATTTATCTGCATCTAGATGTTGAGAGTACGGTGACTCCGGCATTCCTTACTGAACGAATAATTCTATCCGCGCGTAATGATGATGTTAATTATATAAATTCTGCTGCATTGCAAATTTATCCTGGTCAACAGATAACATATCTGGCTGCAGACAAACTGGCTAAAACTGAATATACTGATCCTTTCATTATAAACCAGTATCCTAATGAATACATAAACTCTTTGGATCCCACTGGGTTGCCCCCATTTAAACTTGACCTAAAGGTTGGTTGTCCAATTATTTTACTTCGAAATATTGCACCAAAAGATGGGCTATGTAATGGCACTCGACTAATGGTTGTAAGATGCGCATCCCGTGTGATTGAAGCTCAAATTTTGAATGGTGATAGAGCTGGTAGTTTGGTTTTTATTCCAAGAATATCTCTGTCACCATTATCTACAGAATTACATATTCATATGACAAGACGACAATTTCCTGTTCGTGTAACTTATGCATGACAATTAATAAATCTCAAGGACAATCCGTGATGTTTGTTGGATTAGACTTGCATAACCCAGTTTTCAGTCATGGACATCTTTATATGGCACTTTCTAGATGCACATCTTTTGACCGTGTTAGTATCCTTCTTTAGTCTGGTTCAAATAACACAGTTAACATTGTTTATCCAGAAATCCTACTGTGACTTTCAATGATGTCTGTTATATGTAATTTTTTAAATTTTAGTTTATATCTTTCTGTTTATTTTATTCATTTAGTAATTCTTCAAAATAATTTCGTAATCAATTTGTGTCTACCATGCAGGTATACCATCTACATACGATACTGATCTGCATAATGTGGACAAGCATTGCTATTTATGTACATGTACTAAATTTTTCTTATATATCATGTCATTTTATGATGTTCATATTGTCTTCTGAAATATTGAGTTGTATTTTTATACAGATGAATGCTACAACGGATCCTTCTTTGCGAAAAACTGTAAGGCACTAATTAATCTTTTGTCCTATATTTTTGACTGCATTTTTTATTAATCATTTTCTACTTACAGGTTAACTTCCTTCAAAAAAATAATATAGATGTCACAATACATGATTATAAGAGAATTTGGTTTGATAATGTATGATTGACCCCCCATTCTCATATTAAGATTACTTAAATCATTAACTATTTATTATTATTATCTTCAGAAAGTTGCAAAAAATGGTAGAAGCAAATGCGACATCTAATATTGATGCAAAAGAAACATGTTTTTCTGCGGTAACATATAAAAAATAGAAATTTTCGCCAAATACATTGTGTTCATTGAACATTAAAATAACATTTTTGTTACAGAATTAGAAGATGGTTCTCGCTGAGCTTGCTTGGTTACACACACCACGATCATCAACCCTCCCACTAAATACGGTAAATAAAGTCTTAATTTTGTTTACTAGATATTAGCAAATATATCTTCGTTTCTCTAACCAATTTATGTTTGTAAATTTCCCAGGTTATTGCGCATCCCCATAACACTCCATTATGGCTTATAATTGATACTTTTTTCTTTACAATGTTTTCATGAGGAAGTTTTTTACTGCAGCATGACGGAGTATTTTACGATCCAAAAGAAAATCATCGCATGTAATCTATCAGCAAGATACTTCAGAACTTTTCAAATTTGAATCCTTCTAGTGTGTCTCGCACAATGACGGTTCTTTTGTACATAAATATAGATATTGGTTCATATCTTCCCAATGTAGTCTTCGATATCTTGGAATGTTTTGCCCATAACTTTACTGCACAAGAAATGCTCTTTCTGTACTAATAGCAATGGAGATTTTTATTTACCTTTTGTATTGCATTGGAACATACAACATTCCTAGACCTAAAAATTTATAGCATTTTGATATTATGCTATCACGTAAAATGGTTGTATCATACATTTGAATGAGGCTATTTGCAACATAAATTACCCTTTATCTGAAATGTTGCTGCTTTTGACTAATTTTTTGGTTGATTGCAACTTATAATGGTCGTCTTTCAGAAAAATTCAATATTTGTGTAAATAAATTGAATGTAAATGGAAAATTCTGTAATTCAAATTGTGCCTATTCGTATTTTTTCATCATCTATTCCTTTGGACCTTTCCCATATTTGCAGATTATACATTGTATGCTTTGTATGCTGTACTGAGCTAATTAGCAATTTTATGAGTTCTAAATTTGGAGGTTACTAACTTTGATATGAAACTAAATTTGAAGGATACTAAATTTTGTAAGGAATTTGTTTACGGGTGTTTTCTCACCACAGGATCGTTGACCAGGGATTGAGCGGTCAACGTGGTCAAGGGGTCAATTATGATCCCTTGGGTGCGCCAAGCACACGTGCACTCAGCGCGGGTCGGAGATGGAGTCGGGGTCGAGCGCCGAATTCGAGCGGGGTGTCGATTCTTGGTTGAAGCAGAGCGAAGGGGAAGCCTCAGCTCCATTTCGATGGGCTCGGCCTCGGTCGAACGAGTGTAGAGGGGTAGCCTCGGCGCCTCGGTCAGCTTCTTCCTGAATAGATGAGAAACTCGTCAGGGTGGCTGGACCTTGGTTCCGGCCGTATCCCCTCCGATGCTTAAGTCAGATCTGGGTCTGAAGGGTACTCGGTGGGGTAGGCATGACTCGAGAGGAGATCGTTACGCTAACCCATGGCGCGAGCAGGGGGGAAAAGGAATGGCGGAAGACCAAGGTCGTTGATGGTATACCTTAGATTAGAATACCTGGGGTTCGATCCTTTGCTCTGTTGTCCATCCGGTCCTTTTATAGAGTCTTTGCCCCGACTGCCCCCCGCCCGTGCCATCACGCCATCACCCCCCACTCGTGCCCTCGAGATCCGTCCCCACGATGTCGCCTGTCAGCGTCATGGGGGAGCTGAATGCCCTCCGTCAACGCCGTCCGCCCCCCACTCACGCCCTTGAGATCCGTTCCCATGATGTCGCCTGCCAGCGACATGGGGGAGCCGATTGCCGGTCATGGGCCTTTAGGCCAACCACCCCGGGGAGTGGTTTCTTCCGGGGGTCATGGGCTGGCTACGAGCGTGTCGAACCGTGGACGGTTCGAGCTCTCAGGGGCCTCACTGAGCGGGCCGCGTTTTCTTCGTGGGCCTCGTCTGGCGGGACCCCATCTCGCTAGCAGGCTTCTTGTCCACCGCTGGGTCTTGGGCTTCCATCCTTTGGGCTTCTCCAAAATAGTCGTATAAATTGCCCCCATCGTCCGAGCCGTTTGGGTTTAGCCGGTTCAGTTCGGGCGATGTGATTGTTCAGGATTTGACAAGCACGTCAGTCGAGGCCAGCCCATTAAATGGGGGTCATCATGATACGGCCCGTTCGATCTTCTCTTGGCGCGGGTTTCGCAACGCCGTCGACCCTCCGATGCTGCCACGTGCTCCTCTCCGGACGGTTTGTATTCCTTGATTGCCCTTCATATAAGATGCCGGCTGATTCGGGTTGAATATTACATATTTAACCCCCCCATTTAGCCCTATTTTGTGCTCATGTGATGCTACATTGTTCTCTAATTCATACGTATTTTCTACACATTTATTTATTAGAGAAAACACACTATTTGAGCACAAAACAGCATTTATCGACGTATTTCTGAACTTTTTATATTTTTCCTAGTTTGGTCTCGATCTCACGATTCCAACGACTATTTATTTGTATTTTTCTGAGATCTGTGCTAATTACTGTGTATTTTTGAATGCAGAATACCAATAAAAATGAAATACGCACGAATCTTGGCGCATGGCGTAGACCCGACCACGGTTCGGTTCGAACCGTGGAACCGAACCGGAACCGAACCGGTTTGGAACCGAACCGAACCGGAACCGGCCGGCCGGTTCCAAGAACCGGAACCGGAACCGGGCCAAGCCGGTTCGGTTCCGGTTTGCACTTCTATGGAACCGAACCAGAACCGGCGGTTCCGGTTCGCCGGTTCCCCGGTTCGGAACCGGTTCCGGAACTGGGGAACTGGACCTAATGTTTGGTTTAAATGGCATGGCCGTCGATTATCCTTCTTTCAATCTTCCGCATCGACATAGTGACCTGTGTGTAGCATGTAGTGGCTGATGCCTACGTGTTTCCCTCAATCTGGTGCAATTGCTGCTAACTAAATGTCCTTCTAAAGTCAATGCATACTTGAAAAATATCTCTTGATTACATTTCGAACTAGCACTCAGTTTTGGCCCACTGAAGAGGTTCCAAATTCACCCTTAAATGAGAACAAAAGGGGATGATACATGGAAAGCTCCAATATTATTCCAAAAATCAAACATTTTGCTAAATAATTTGCTCCAAGCGATCCGGAACCGGTCCCGAACCGGAACCGGAACCGGTCTAGAACCCAAACCAGAACCGGAACCGGAACCGGCCGGGAACCGGAACCGGAACCGGCCGGGAACCGGAACCGGAACCGAACCGCCCCTAAAGCGGTTCGGTTCCGGTTTCGGGTTCGGAAGGAACCGGAACCGGCGGTTCGGAACCGGAACCGAACCGGAACCGAACCGCGGTCAGGTCTAGCATGGCGTGGCACGCATCCACGCGGTCCCGCTCAGATCGGACGGCAGCGAAAAAATCGATCACGCAGCACATCACAGGCCGTTGGATCAAGATCCAACGGCTCCTGGTATCCCCGCGTTTTTAAACGAGGGGCGAACGAAGAGCCATTGGATCTTGATCCAACGGCGGAGACATTCCCTCGACGCGATCTCGGAGAGCGAACGAGGCGGGTGACGTGGCTTCGCCGCATCGGTCCGATCTCGATCCAACGGCCACAATGATCTCCGCTCGAATCCAAAAGAGAACGACGCAGCGTGATTTATTCGAGCGACGTGGACGGCTCGGAGCCGTTCGATCGTGCATCCGACGGCCCACAACGCCCCAACTCAAAATCGAAGCGGATTCGGATCGTTGTAGAGGATGCGGGCGGAGCACGATTATTAAAGGGCGACGTGGCGGCTCTACGTCCGATCCCGCATGGATCGGACGGCTGAGAAATGCGCCGGCGATGGGTTTGGGTTTTAAAGCGGTTTTAAGCGGATTTTCGACTCGCGAAGCACAGTAAACCCGCAATCCTATTATTTAAGCGTATTCTAGGGTTTTGGGCGTATACAAGCAGATTTTGGGCGTAATTTGAGCGTATTGGAGGCTCTAGGAGCCGTATTTCACCAAGGAAAAATTCTGTAAAATTCCAGAGGCTATTCTTCAGTTTTCCAGAGAGTTTGGAGTCTAAAAGTGGAGATTTGGTGATAGAATTCTAAACTTCTACCCCGTATTTTGGTGTTTTTTCATCGTATTTTGCTATTAGATCAATGTATTTTGCTATGAAACTTGTTTATTCTTGCACCATGAGTAGCTAGATTGTTATTGTGCATGGTATGGCGTAGTTCGGGGATATGATGCGTGTTTATTTGGTTGTAATCCTTGTGCTAAATCGTTAAACGTCGTTAAAGTTGTAATCTTTGGTCTTAAATCACCTTCTTCATCTTTCAAAAGAAGTGAATGAGTTGATGATCGCCCCAAAAGGGTGAGTTTTGATCTCCCCAAAAGGGAGTTTCATACCGTAGTTTTGATCTCTCCAAAAGAGAGTGTCATATCGTATTATAACGTTAGCAACGATCTTATTGAATATTGTGCTTGAACCCCCAAAAGGGCATCTTCCGATGAATTTCTCCCAAAAGGAGAATTCGTTGAGTTATATTGGGTATTTTCCGGTGAATTGCTCCCAAAAGGAGAATTCATTGCGTTATACTTGTCAACCAAATTAATACGAATCATTGATCCTAACGAACCCATACCATGTGCAAACTTTTCGTCGATATTTTCATACACGAATTTCTTTGTTCGCACATCACCATCACGCACTTTCACACCATCGCCATCATTGTTGAAGTGGTTAGTTTCTTTTCGTAGGATTTCTATTTGATTTGAGCTGTGGTTGCAACAGATTTCCTCCTGAGGATTCGACATCTGGACTCCCAGATTTTACTACTTGTACGGACTCTTGCGCTTGAGAGAGAGCACCCTTTCCGGAGCCCACCAAGTTTTTGGCGCCGTTGCCGGGGAGGAATGGTTTGTTACCACAGTTTATTTCATTTAGAGGACCTTCGGTGAGATCTTTCCACTTTACTGTATATAAATTTTTGTTTAATTTTTTTGTACATAAACTTTTGTTTTTTTTAAAATGGATTATATGAATTTCTATTGCACGAACAATCTGTATGATGCACGGTATGCTAATGCACACAAACATAGGATGGAAAAGCTCAAGATTGTAAATTTTAATCAAACTGATTGTGAAACTTTCTTTCAGGCCTGGAGGAGGTTCACAAACATAGTATTGAGCTATCCGCAGCATGGGTACACAAATGAAGAGCTTATGGTGTCCTTCCTAGCTGGACTACGACCACAGCTGCAAGAATTATTGGGAGGCATGACGCCGATAGAGGCGTGGGAATACATGGAGTCTCTGCAAGAAAATGAAGAAACCATGGAAGAGACTTCAGAGAGCGATTCAACGAAGCCTTCGTGCCTTGATCAAGAAGAGCAAAGCGTAGATGTACCTTTGCAATCCTTGAAAGAGGAAGCTTACCTGATTATTCAGACACAGGAGGCCACATCCCTTCAATTCCAAGAGAATTTCGTTGCTCGGAGTCGGCAGATTCAGAAATCCATTGAAGATCTTACTCTGATTACCACTTGCTTAGAAGAAAGTAATGCTTTTGAAACTCAATTTAAAGAATCTAATACGAGTTTATCTTCCATTGCAGGTATATCGAGCGAGCCATGTCACGTTGAAGACATGAATATAAATATCCACATGGCAGAAAGTGTGTGCAAAAGAGAGGACGAGCTAGCAATTTTGGATGAACGAGAGGAGGAGACAGCTAGGGACAAGGGTTTTGAGATTATCGCCATGGAGTCAGAACCATGCCCTCCTCCAGTTTTGTCCCAAAATAATTTACCACTCTCCCCATTGATCTAGCATCGTACAGAGAGTAGTGCATATCTTTCAGGGAGTAGTCATCAACTTGCTTTAATTTCGTTCACTTATTTTGATGACTACATTTGGAACGTTTTTGTTGAAAGGAACTTTAAATTAATTTGGACTGACATAACTCATCTCTCGCAGGACATTGGCAAATAGCTTATAGAGACGCTTGGAGTTGTGTTGCTGGGGTCCAAATTAGTTTTTGGAGGAAGAATAATCGCCGAGGAGCGCAAGGAGCAAATTGAACAACTTCCTCCACAATTAAAGATTCGGGATCCGCCATTTGATCACGGTGTGTTCTTTCCAGTAGTGTAGATTTTTATATGCTTTCTAGGTTGCTGGCTTGAATAAACTCGTACCCCTTTCGACATTGAGGACAATGTCCAACTTTAGTTGGGGGGTGTGTATGAGAGACCTTAGGATTAATTTTTTTTGAGAAGAATAAATCACCAAATCTCATCATTTAAAACTCCTTCATATGCCTCAAATACGGATGATTACGCATTAATTGAGTTCTGAAATTTTTTTATGGCTTGAGTTGATTATTCTTCCTTCATGGAATTACCGTTAATATGCTATTCATGAAAACTTTCAATTTCCATGATTAATATCTCGAAATAGTTTGAATTTATTTCATGCATGCTAATGTGATGAAAAAGCTTAAGTATACACGATTTATAAGAATAGTCTTCTAGTTGAAGGGGAATTTGGCCTTGGTTATCGATGTTTATATTCAAAGAATGGGTGTTGAGTTGCTTACAAAGAAAAAGAAAAAAAGATGAAGAAAAGAAAAAAAAATGAATGATGAAAAATGAATGAATAAGTATGTCACTAATAAATAACTTGGTTGGCTCGAGTAGTACAGTCCGAGTGGTCCTTTTTGGCCTAATGCCCTATTATCGTCTGATTTGGGAGCCATTGACAGGAAACTCACTCATTTGATGGAGCGATCCAAGTTATACATTTTTTTGCGAATGTTGCTTGATGCGCGTTACGCAGAACGAATAAAAGAAAAGAAATGGTGAATATACTAAGCAACTTCAATACCCATGTCTTAAATGATTATTTTGATAGGCCAATTCCTTGGAAACAAGAAAACTGGAATATAACGGCGTGTTATACTTTCGCTTGCGCAAAACGATGCTTGTATGTCATTTATTCAAATTAAATTAGAGAAAATATCGTGTGATTGATCTTAGTCATGGATTGTGTATATTGATGGTCAAGACCATGTTGGGATGCATATTATTGAGCCATGCCATGAGCAATTGATAGAACTTATTGTTTTATTACTCATCCGTACTAATCGCTCTTTTTGCTAGAGACTAGCAAATCGCTAGTTGGGGGTGTGATTCGGGTTGAATATTACATATTTAACCCCCCATTTAGCCCTATTTTGTGCTCATGTGATACTACATTGTTCTCTAATTCATACGTATTTTCTACACATTTATTTATTAGAGAAAACACACTATTTGAGCACAAAACAGCATTTATCGACGTATTTTTGAACTTTTTATATTTTTCCTAGTTTGGTCTCGATCTCATGATTCCAACGACTATTTATTTGTATTTTTCTGAGATCTGTGCTAATTACTGTGTATTTTTGAATGCAGAATACCAATAAAAATGAAACACGCACGAATCTTGGCGCATGGCGTGGCACGCATCCACGTGGTCCCGCTCAGATCGGACGGCAGCGAAAAAATCGACCACGCGGCATATCACAGGCCGTTGGATCAAGATCCAACGGCTCCTGGTATCCCCGCGTTTTTAAACGAGGGGCGAACGAAGAGCCATTGGATCTTGATCCAACGGCGGAGACATTCCCTCGACGCGATCTCGGAGAGCGAACGAGGCGGGTGACGTGGCTTCGCCGCATCGGTCCGATCTCGATCCAACGGCCACAATGATCTCCGCTCGAATCCAAAAGAGAACGACGCAGCGTGATTTATTCGAGCGACGTGGACGGCTCGGAGACGTTCGATCGTACATCCGACGGCCCACAACGCCCCCAACTCAAAATCGAAGCGGATTCGGATCGTTGTAGCGAATGCGGGCGGAGCACGATTATTAAAGGGCGACGTGGCGGCTCTACGTCCGATCCCGCATGGATCGGACGGCTGAGAAATGCGCCGGCGATGGGTTTGGGTTTTAAAGCGGTTTTAAGCGGATTTTCGACCCGCGAAGCACAGTAAACCCGCAATCCTATTATTTAAGCGTATTCTAGGGTTTTTGGGCGTATACAAGCAGATTTTGGGCGTAATTTGAGCGTATTGGAGGCTCTAGGAGCCGTATTTCACCAGGGCAAAATTCTGTAAAATTCCAGAGGTTATTCTTCAGTTTTCCAGAGAGTTTGGAGTCTAAAAGTGGAGATTTGGTGATAGAATTCTAAACTTCTACCCCGTATTTTGGTGTTTTTTCATCGTATTTTGCTATTAGATCAATGTATTTTGCTATGAAACTTGTTTATTCTTGCACCATGAGTAGCTAGATTGTTATTGTGCATGGTATGGCGTAGTTAGGGGATATGATGCGTGTTTATTTGGTTGTATTCCTTGTGCTAAATCGTTAAACGTCGTTAAAGTTGTAATCTTTGGTCTTAAATCGCCTTCTTCATCTTCCAAAAGAAGCAAATGAGTTGATGATCGCCCCAAAAGGGTGAGTTTTGATCTCCCCAAAAGGGAGTTTCATACCGTAGTTTTGATCTCTCCAAAAGAGAGTGTCATATTGTATTATAACTTTAGAGACGATCTTATTGAATATTGTGCTTGAACCCCCAAAAGGGCATCTTCCGATGAATTGCTCCCAAAAGGAGAATTCGTTGAGTTATATTGGGTATTTTCCGGTGAATTGCTCCCAAAAGGAGAATTCATTGCGTTATACTTCTCAACCAAATTAATACGAATCATTGATCATAACGAACCCATACCATGTGCAAACTTTTCGTTGATATTTTCATACACGAATTTCTTTGTTCGCACATCACCATCACGCACTTTCACACCATCGCCATCATTGTTGAAGTGGTTAGTTTCTTTTCGTAGGATTTCTATTTGATTTGAGCTGTAGTTGCAACAGATTTCCTCCTGAGGATTCGACATCTGGACTCCCAGATTTTACTACTTGTACGGACTCTTGCGCTTGAGAGAGAGCACCCTTTCCGGAGCCCACCACCGGCCTCCCAGACTTCAATCCTTTCGCGCTCTTCTGACCCCGATTTCGCAAGCTCCCTCTTTCTGTCATCCTTCTCCTTGTAATTCCTTCTCAAGGTAACCCCTTTCTCCTCTTTTTTGGGCCTGTAATTTTCACCGACTTTATTTATATAGCTTTGTCGCTGGGGGTGCTCCGCCTTGTGGGGACCCTCAGCCTTTTTAGCTCTTTATTGTGTTTTGCCGTAGTCTTTCTTTTAGCCACAACACTTGGTTCGCTTAAATGGTCGCCTCGCACGCGGCTGGGCTGCTCCCCGTCTCGCAGTCAGTTGGATCGGCTGGCCAGCGAAGGGGGCTGCCCCTTGGCATAAGATCCGCCGAGTCCCTCGTCTGCGGGGGGAGTCGCCCCCAGCCTTCCAAGCGGGTGGTTTCTTAAGTCGGCGAGGGGTCTGCCCCTCGGCTTGTAACCGACCGACGTCACCTCCTGCTGGGGGAGTTGCCCCCAGCATTACGATCGAGTGGATTGCTCGGTCAGCGATGGAAGCTATCCCTCGACTTACGACCAATCGATGTTCCTCTCTACTGGGGGAGTTGCCCCAGCCTTACGAGCAGGCGGGTCGTTTGGTCGGTGAGAGAAGCTATCCCTCGGCTTACGACCGACTGATGTCCCTCTCTGCTGGGGGAGTTGCCCCCAGCCTTACGAGCGGGCGGGCCGTTCGGTCGGCGAGGGAAGCTATCCCTCGGCTTACGACCGATCGATGTCCCTCTCTGCTGGGGGAGTTGCCCCCAGCCTTACGAGCGGGCGGGTCGTTCGATCGGCGAGAGAAGCTATCCCTCGGCGTACGACCGACCGATGTTCCTCTCTGCTGGGGGAGTTGCCCCCAGCCTTACGAGCGGGCGGGTCGTTCAGTCGGCGAGGAAAGCTATCCCTCGGCTTACGACCGACCGATGTCCCTCTCTGCTGGGGGAGTTGCCCCAGCCTTACGAGCTGGCGGGTCGTTTGGTTAGCGAGGGAAGCTATCCCTTGGCTTACGACCGACCGATGTCCCTCTCTGCTTGGGGAGTTGCCCCCAGCCTTACGAGCGGGTTGACAGATTGCCCCGCAGGGGGAGTCGCCCCCAGCCTTACGACCGATCGGTTCGATCGGCCTGCGGTGGGTTGCTCTTCGGCTTAGGGCCGACCGATGTCACCGTCTACTGGGGGAGTTGCCCCCAGCCTTTTGGACGAGTTCACAGATCGGCCTGCTGGGGGAGTTGCCCCCAGCTTTACGGCCGATTGGTTCTATCTGGGGCCTCCGGTCTGTCGAGTGGAAGCAGTCCTCTGGGAGAGGAGATCGAATTCCCAATCGTGCTTTGAGGCTGCCATTCAGCTAAATGCGGAAAAGGAGGTAGCGTTTGTACCAATAAGGTTCTTTTTTCTTCCCATGGCCCCGTACATTTGGAGGAAAAACAAAAAACGGAAGGGGCTAATGTGGGAGAGCCCTCCCCGGCGAGGTCGCAGCCGTACGTCCCGCCCACTCACTCGATGATACGCAGGGGTGTCTGGACAATGTTTACTTTCTTCCCTTTGTCCGGCTGCCTGGATGTCCCCTCCCCCGGAGCGAGATCGTCCGAGAAGTTCTTCAAGTGCCCCCGACTCACCAGCTTCTCTATGTCCTTCTTCAGATGCCAGCAGTCGTCAGTGTTGTGGCCGTTATCCTTGTGATATTTGCAGTACTTCTCTTCGTCTCTCCCGCCTCTCTTCATCCTCGGAGGTGGCCGTCCCATGCGCCCCTCCTTCTGGGCGTGTGCGAGGACAACGTCTGGAGCAACGTTTAGCTGGGTGTGTCGTGGTTCTTCTCTCCGCTGCTTTCCTCGGGCTTTTTCTCCTATCGATGCTCCTCCGAGCCGCGACGCTCACTTTCGTCGCGCTGGGATCCTCGCTTGGCCCTTCCCTCGTCGACGGCCAAGGCTTCTTCTGTCAGCATGAAGCGCTCGGCCCGCGCCATGACCCCAGCGAGGTCCTTCGGGGGGTCGTTGTTGTTGGATCCTGTGGATGGCAAACAACACTAGAAGGAGGGTTGAATAGTGTTGTGCAAATAGTTTACTTTTTCGATTGTTAAGATTAGCACAAATAAAATCCTTCTAATGTTGCCTAAGAAGCCAAGTAGAGTGATCTACGCTTGGTTCTTAATCAACAAAGTAATCTTACAAATATAATAGAGAAAAGATTACAATCAGATATAAATCTTTACAGAGAGATCTTTTCACAGCGGAATTAAATAAATAATCTTTGCAACAATAAATAAACAAGGAATTACAAAGATATAAGATTAGTAAATGAAAAATGCTTGTACAAGAAATATAAACAATCACAGAAAAATAAACGCAGAGACAAGCGATTTTATCCTGGTTCCCCGCAACCCGGGTACGTCCAGTCCCCGACCAATCCGGTACGAGATTTTTCACTGTGCCTTGGCAAATACAAGTAGCTAACTTCACTCGTTAGGATTTCCAATGACCTAGTCTTGACCAGGATTTTCGACTGGCAACACCTAGACTTGTCTAGTGTTCCAACAACAACACGATGAAACTTATATCCAATACACCACAATAAATTGATGGAGATTGGTTTTTACACCCGATTCTATAGCCAATCAATGATAGACAAAATTGTGTAGTGGATTGATAGAATAAGAGTCTAAATCACACAAAGATACGAGAGAATTCTTTGTGATTTAGATCTAATGCTTTTCAAAAATCCTTTAAACAAAATAAAGAGAATAGCAATAAGGATTTTGAAAAACGTTTAGCCAATAAAACGAGAGTATGATCTTTAAAAAAGTAATAACAGAATTTTGCAAGATCACAAATAAAAATAGAATTGGCTAGAGAGAATGAGAGCTTTGAATTAAAGAGCGTTTGCACAAGAGATTTGATTTTCAATAGTTGTTGTGTTTTTCTCAAATGAAATTAGCTCTTATTTATAGGGAAAATTCTGAGATTTGAAATTCAAATTTTCTTTGACTTTTGTCCCAAAAATCTCGGAGAAAATCACTCAACGAATTTTCAAAATTCAAATCAAAATGTCAGAATTTTACAGCTGGTAGTCGACTCCCTTATGTAGATAGTCGACTCCCAGAGTGTTTCAGGGAATCTCGAATCTCAGCTGGTAGTCGACTCCCTACTGTTGGTAGTCGACTCCCAGAGGAGTTTTTCCTGCAACACTTCTAGTTAGACAGGTAGTTAACTCCAGGGTGTGTGGAGTTTCACTACGGAAGTTATAGGATGACTAGAGAAAGCTCTTACAACATTTTTTTGAAGATATAAAAAAGATTTTAAAAAGTCTTTTCAAATTGTTTGTGTGCGTGTGTTTTGTCTATATGATTTGGCTACCCTAAAGAGACACGACACACTCACTATAGACTTAGGACTTGTCTTCGGAAGCTTGATCAATTTGATGAAGTGGATGCGAGCTTCACTTGAGCTTCTTGTTCTATTTGAGCTTGAACTTCATCATTTGACTTAGCCACGTTTGTCCTTGTCTTTGAGTGTAGATTTGTGTTTCTTTGAGTATGAGTGAAGCTTCGCATATTCTGCACACTTCAGTGTAGTGTAGTTAGTACACTTAAGCTTTCATTTGGTGTGCTCATCATCAAAATCACTTGGGGTTGAATTCAATTTCCATCACTCTCCCCCTTTTGATGATGACACCCAAATGAAAAATGAAGTAAGTTTGAAAAATGAAAATACATGAAAGTATACTTACTCCCCCTGCTTTGATGCGGTTCTCCCCCTGCATCGAAGCTGTTAGCAATACAATTCATATAATTTCATTTTTGCATTTCATATATTTTTCTCCCCCTTGTCATCAACAAAAAAAATTTCAATGATATATGAATCATAATATAATCAGGAGGGGAATTCAATTTCATATGCCTGCAAGAGAGATGTTAGTTTATAAGAACAACTAAAGTATTGCATAGAAGATAAGTTCATGATAGCTAGCATCACACGATAAAAGTTATTACAAGCCATAAGTCTTAAGGACATAGTTTTAGAGAATCATTGTTTGAAAGAGAACCATTGTTTATGAAGCTAAGTTCATGAAGCTAAGGATGACCGCTGTTCTTTTTCAGTTCCTTGATCTCTTCAAGGATCATAACAAGCGTATCCTCAGTCATCTTGTTGCTTTTCACGACGAACTCCTTAAGGTCGTCCACCTTTCGATTGAGATCTTCAAATCCTTTCTCTTGTGAAATCTTCAATTTTTCCAATCTTCTTAAGAAGCATTTCTTGAAGCTCAAGAATATATGCCGGTGCGTCTTCTTCTTCTTCTTCTTCGCTTCCTTTTTCTTCTTCTCCTTCTTCTTCTTCTTCAGAATCTGAAACCACAATTTTCTTACCTTTCCTAGAGGATGAGGATCCTCCTTCAGCTGCAAGTTTTTCTTTAGGGATGTTCTCATCAAGGTCATGGTGAAGATTCATTCTCCCAAGTGCATGAACATCAAAAACTCGAGCCGGTTCTAGAATAGAGGTTTCATGATCCAAAGGCACATTATATCTAATAAACAATATAGTGAAATATTGCCCATGAGCTAAAGTGGAAGAGGGTTTATTTGAAGAAGCTGAAGCAAGTATAGAATCCATGATAACTTTGGCCCAATTGATGCGAATGTTACCTAGTATAGCATAGATGCATTTGGCTTGTTTTTCTGATAAGATCGAATGACTTCCAGATTATTGAGTGATATTATAGGATAATATATTTGCCAAAATTCTTGCCGGATAGCGAAGATCGCTACATGGCAGTTTAGTCTGAAAATGTCGTCCTGGCAAATACATTCTCTCTAGAATATTTCCTTCAGTCATTTGTACTTTATCAAGAAGCATGCCAGAATATGGGATTCCTAGGGCTTCTCCTAGAGATTTGACAGTAATGGCAAGCTTGGTGTCAAGGACTTTAGTTATGAAACGGCTTTTAGCAAGATCGTAGTCCGTGTTGGCATAGAACAAGTGCACAAGCCTATGGTAGCAAAGATAAGTATTTTCAGAAGAAAATAGGTTGGCCAAGTTCTGGAAATCAAGCAAGCTATCAATGCCATAATTTATAACATCATTAAGCTTAACAAAACGTTCATGCAAGATGGGTTTCTTAGTGACCTTAACGAATTGTTCATAAATGGTGGTCTTGAAAAGATAGGATAGAATGGTTTCTTTTTCAGAATCAATTTCAGATGATGTTTTTCTCTTCTTGGTGAAAATTCCTTTGATAGGCATCTAGAAAGAGTAAAAACAGTATTTTTACAAAGCTAGATAA
Source organism: Scilla litardierei (assembly GCA_030789695.1). NCBI lineage: Eukaryota > Viridiplantae > Streptophyta > Magnoliopsida > Asparagales > Asparagaceae > Scilla > Scilla litardierei. Next base: position 438,726,006 of record CM061142.1, on the reverse strand, counting down.
GCAAGTGAAAAAGAAATAAAGAAATAAAGATTATGAAGTAAAAAATTTTTTACCTTGGGTGAAGTTTGGAGGAGCTTCAAATGAACCAAGCACCAAGAGAGTTCTCAAGAGAGGAGAAACAAATGGGGTAGTCGGCTACCTAGGGTTTCCTCTTGGGGGTTTTAATCTTTGGATGAAAGATGGAAAGAAATGAGGGCCTTAGGATCAAGAGATGAAGGGTTAGGATGAAGTTTTAGCTTATTGGGTATAAGCTGCCTTGAGGATATGAACCCATTTACTCAATAGAACCCATTAGGAGTTAGTCAAAAATAAACCCAGAATTTCGCATATACTCTGGTAGTCGACTCCCTCATGGAGGTAGTCGACTCCCTACTGGGTTAAGTCGTTTTCTCATCCTGATGGGGTTTTGATCCAGGTCGAGTGCGATTTCTGAACACAAAATGTTTTTAGGAGTATAATACAAATTCATAAGATCAAAAAATAAAATAAAAAATATTTAATTAAATTTAATCATATATATTTTAGCAAAGAGAAAAGTTTAGTCGCGCAAGAAAGTTGTTGATGTTGATCCTTTACAGAGCGTTTGATCTTGTTTTCTTCTTTTCATTTCTTTGGAGTACCTGAAAAATAAAACTTTTATGGTACTCTTTTTTTTAAGTCCGAGAGATTAGTCTTTAGGAAGCCAAACCCAGTATGGTTTAGTTCCCTCATGAACAATATATTTGTAATTTTTGTTTAAATGAACTTGCTGAACAAAGTCAATAGCGTACCTTTTCCTTCGTTGATCAGATAGTTTCTTTGGTATCCAGATGCTCAAAACATTATTGTTAGAATGATGCATCCTAGTATGCTTAACCCGTTTCTTGGTATGATGTGAATCATAACCGAGACCGGTTTTGCTAGATGAGGTTTTTTGATTATCTATTAGATTGTCTAACTTCCCTTTTCCTTTGTTGAAATTCTCAATAATTTTCATCGTAGCGTCGTATTTATCTTTGACAGATACGAGAAGATTATTCAGATTCTCAACTTTTTCATTTACTAAAGAAATATCTTTTTGCAGAAAATCATTCTTTTCTTTAAGGAGACTATTTTCTTTAATGATTTCCTCTTTTTCTTTCGTATCATTTTTAATATTCCTAAGTGTTTTTCTATGTTCTTTTATGAGCTTTTCATGCATTTTGCATAGCTCCTTATATGCTCCCCTATAATCCATGTCTTCATCATCACTTGATGACGAATCATTGTCGCTAGATGAATCATGATGCGTGCTTACCTTGGAGGATGTGGATGCCATGAAGCACATGTGTGATGTTTCTCTTCTTTCATCATTATCTTCCTCTGAGGATTCATCGGATGAGAAATCGTCGCTCTGGTCGAAGGCTGCGTAAGTTTCTTTCTTTGGTCGTCGGAATTTGTTTCTTCTGTTGTTTCGCTTTTCATTATTATCTTTGGTCTTTCCACGATCTCTGGAATCACGATTGTTTCTCTCCAATGGACAGTCTCTCTTGACATGCCCTGGTTTGTTGCAACCAAAACAAATAATACCGTTAGTGGGTCTAAAAGATCGTTTTTCATACTTACTTGTGATGAACTCTTTAAAGTTCTTTGAGCTGAACGCGATATGATCTTCTTTGTCTGTGTAATCGGAATCTTCCTCTTGGTCTTTGAACGCGAGATTCTTCTTCTTTGGTTTTTCTTCGATCTTCTTGTCTTCTTCAAGCGCAATCTCATATGCCATGAGATTTCCCATTAGTTCTTCAATGGTGAGGTCTTTCACATTATGAGCTTCTCGGATGGCGGTTGTCTTTCCCTTCCATTCGGGCCGGAGGGATCTTAGTATCTTCATTACCTGCTCATAATCGGAAAGTTTCTTTCCTAATCCTGCGAGCTCATTTGTAATATTAGTAAAACGAGTATTCACATCGGTGATAATCTCTCCTTCTTCCATTTTAAAGGATTCGAATTTAGAATGTAAAACATTTATACATGATTCTTTTACCTTTTCGGTTCCTTCATGACTTACCTGAAGAGTATGCCATATTTGGTGTGCTGTCTCACATTGGGAGACTCGATTGAACTCATTTCCTGTAACGGCACAAAATAGTGCATTCATTGCTTTTGCATTGAGATTAGCTCTCTTCTTGTCGTCGACAGACCATTTTCCAAACTCAACGTCTATGGGTGCAATGTACGGGACTTTAGTAACGGTCCAAGCTTCAATGTCTAATGACTCTACGTGAGTCTTCATTCGGATCTTCCAGCTAGCGTAGTTGGTTCCGTTGAACAGTGGTGGTCGCATGGTATTCAGTCCTTCAGAGTGAAAGGATGTTGACGCCATCACCTTTGTAGCCTTGCTCTGATACCAAGTGTTGGATCCTGTGGATGGCAAACAACACTAGAAGGGGGGTTGAATAGTGTTGTGCAAATAGTATACTTTTTCAATTGTTAAGATTAGCACAAATAAAATCCTTCTAATGTTGCCTAAGAAGCAAAGTAGAGTGATCTACGCTTGGTTCTTAATCAACAAAGTAATCTTACAAATATAATAGAGAAAAGATTACAATCAGATATAAATCTTTACAGAGAGATCTTTTCACAGCGGAATTAAATAAACAATCTTTGCAACAATAAATAAACAAGGAATTACAAAGATATAAGATCAGTAAATGAAAAATGCTTGTACAAGAAATATAAACAATCACAGAAAAATAAACGCAGAGACAAGCGATTTTATCCTGGTTCCCCGCAACTCGGGTACGTCCAGTCCCCGACCAATCCGGTACGAGATTTTTCACTATGCCTTGGCAAATACAAGTACCTAACTTCACTCGTTAGGATTTCCAACGACCTAGTCTTGACCAGGATTTCTGACTGGCAACACCTAGACTTGTCTAGTGTTCCAACAACAACACAATGCAACTTATATCCAATACACCACAATAAATTGATGGAGATTGGTTTTTACACCCGATTCTATAGCCAATCAATGATAGACAAAATTGTGTAGTGGCTTGATAGAATAAGAGTCTAGATCACACAAAGATACGAGAGAATTCTTTGTGATCTAGATCTAATGCTTTTCAAAAATCCTTTAAACAAAGTAAAGAGAATAGCAATAAGGATTTTGAAAAACGTTTAGCCAATAAAACGAGAGTATGATCTTTAAAAAAGTAATAACAGAATTTTGCAAGATCACAAATAAAAATAGAATTGGCTAGAGAGAATGAGAGCTTTGAATTAAAGAGCGTTTGCACAAGAGATTTGATTTTCAATAGTTGTAGTGTTTTTCTCAAATGAAATTAGCTCTTATTTATAGGGAAAATTCTGAGATTTGAAATTCAAATTTTCTTTGACTTTTGTCCCAAAAATCTCGGAGAAAATCACTCTACGAATTTTCAAAATTCAAATCAAAACGTCAGAATTTTACAGCTGGTAGTCGACTCCCTCATGTAGGCAGTCGACTCCCAGAGTGTTTCAGGGAATCTCGAATCTCAGCTGGTAGTCGACTCCCTACTGTTGGTAGTCGACTCCCAGAGGAGTTTTTCCTGCAACACTTCTAGTCAGACAGGTAGTTAACTCCAGGGTGTGTGGAGTTTCACTACGGAAGTTATAGGATGACTAGAGAAAGCTCTTACAACATTTTTTTTGAAGATATAAAAAAGATTTTAAAAAGTCTTTTCAAATTGTTTGTGTGCGTGTGTTTTGTCTATATGATTTGGCTTTGACAAATACCCTAAAGAGACACGACACACTCACTATAGACTTATGACATGTCTTCGGAAGCTCGATCAATTTGATGAAGTGGATGCGAGCTTCACTTGAGCTTCTTGTTCTATTTGAGCTTGAACTTCATCATTTGACTTAGCCATGTTTGTCCTTGTCTTTGAGCGTAGATTTGTGTTTCTTTGAATATGAGTGAAGCTTCGCATATTCTGCACACTTCAGTGTAGTGTAGTTAGTACACTTAAGCTTTCATTTGGTGTGCTCATCATCAAAATCACTTGGGGGTGGAATTCAATTTCCATCAGTTGTGCAATGACTTCTTCAAGCCCCTATGCCGCTATCCTTTCTTCAGGGTCGTCTTCACAACCAGGTCGGGACAGCTCTCCACGTTTAGCCGTTCCGTGTTGAAGTGACGCATGAAGTGCCTTAGAGATTCCCCGGGACCCTGCACCACATTGAACAAGAGTTCTGAGTCCGGCTTTACCTGTCGCCCGGCCACGAACTGCCTGTAGAACAACTGGGTAAGCTTCCCGAAGCTATCGATGGAGCGATTGGGCAGGCTGTGGTACCAGGTTCTTGCTGCCTTCCGGAGGGTGGAATAAAAACCTCTGCACAGCAGGGTGTCATCCGCCCCCTGGAATGCCATGACCGCCTCGTAGTCCATCACGTGGTCAGCGGGATCGCCCGTGCCGTCATACTTCTCCAGCGTCGGCACCTTGAAACTTGAGGGCACTCGTGCCTCAGTTATCCTTCGGGTTAGGGGGCATCGTTCACCGTTAACGCCCCCCGGCCGTCCCCCTTCGTTTATCTCGCGCTCGCCAGACGGCCGTGGGGGGTCAGGTTCAGGCTTGGCCGTCCCTTGTGCCCCCTGTAAGCCGGGGGCGGGGCCCCTTCTGGGCGCGTCCCTTTTCCTGCCTCGGTATTCTCGCTTGTCCCGCTTCACTCGGTGGAGACTTTCGCTCCGCTGGGACCGATCTCCGAAGTCTCGGCGATCGTCACGTCGGTGCCTTGGTGAATATGATCGTCTAGTCGAGGCGGTCACCGACCTCCCCTCAGATTGCTCGAAGGCCCTCTTGCTTCTCTCGCGAAACGAGGTCGGGGTGGGAGACCGTGCTGGGTCGAAGCCCGGCATAGTGAATCGCTGCTCCAGGTTAGGCCCTCCGTTCCCGTGGTCAGTGACTACGGCGGACCGCATAGGTTGGTGGCCGTCCCAGCGATGGGCCTCGTTCAGCTCATCCCCCTGGATGGGCGCGTCACCGACGAGTTATTGAATCGTTGCGGCCAACGTCCGAATGTTGGCGTTGGTCTCCTGGGCGAAGGTGCAGAGCTGCTCTTGGGTGACTGATCGGGACTCGCCCGTCCCCTCGGTGGTGTGGCTGAGCTGATTTTCGGGGAGAATGTAATCTCCCTCCTCTTAGATGGGGGGCATGCGTCCCACGCCATTGCAGATCGGTTCCATCCCGGTGGTTCGATGTGGGCTTGCTTTGGGTTCCCACAGACGGCGCCAGATGTTTACGGGTGTTTTCTCACCACATGATCTTTGACCAGGGATTGAGCGGTCAACGTGGTCAAGGGGTTAGTTGTGATCCCTTGGGTGCGCCGAGCACACGTGCACTCAGCGCGGGTCGGAGATGGAGTCGGGGTCGAGCACAGAGTGTTTGGGAGAGTGGCGAGCCCTATGGAGCGTGGGTGAGTGGTTGGGTGTGGAGTTGAGTGTTTTGGTAGAACCCAAACAAAAATGGCCATCACATTCCCCTTATTTTCAAGTTCGCCATTAATTTTCCTACAACTGAAAGACCACTCACCTTCCCCTATTTACGAGTTTTCCATCGCTCTTTTTCTGCTCTGCACCGACATTTTTTTCTTTACTCCCTACTATTGTTCCCATGCGAGGACTGACCCAGGTTTTTTTTCGTACACCAATATTGCCCACCAGGAGACGACTTTCACGTCATTCGATCGTCCGGACGACGACTACCATGTCGTCATTTCACCCATTAACTGACTGTCGTCCTCGGTTTTGCACTCGGTAATCGAACTTCGCCGTGCCCTAGGACCACGGGGTATGACTAGTAATAATATCAAAGTTCCACAGGACCACCCCGAGCCCGAAAGTTAGGTCATGGTTATCCGATGTGTTACAGCGGCTAGGCTATAAATAGCCGCGGGATCGTTTCCATTCCATTTGCTAAGATATTTCGAATAGAGCCGCTGGGGGGACTGCTTCTAGGGTTATTTTCCTAAAAGGGGAGCGACTCGTCGAAATTCTTTGATCCTTCTTCTTCAAGGTTTAATCTTCCGCTCTCAAATCTCCCTTATATCCGTCGATCTACTCATGGTTGTGGTTGTCATCCCCCAGATCCAATCTGATTCGTTCGGTGATGAATTTTGTTAGGGTTTTTATCATATTATTGCTTTTTTTCTTATAAAAAGTTGTTAAACGCTAGAAGATGTTGCGGTTGAATCTTGATGTGGTTACTCGATGGTTGGATCTTTTTGGTTTGATCTTAATCGAGTTCTTTTTATTAAATTGTAATCTGCAATCTATCTTTTATTTGTCATGTGATGTTGTTGTATGATTTTAAAATATTTAGGGTGTTCTTGCTGATAATTATCCGAGCAAAGGCATAACTAATAAAATGCCTTATTCTCATATGTGAAAAATCTTATTAACAATAACGGTCTCGGTTTTTGATAGGAAATTACAAGATTCTTCATTGACATGATACAGTTAGTTGTTTTGATGCACAATTTTACCTCAGTAGTTTGTATTGCACTTGACCATCTAACGTTAATCCATCTTTTTTGTATTGATGATATTTGAAGTGATTGTTAGAATTTTTATTACAGATAAATTGACTTGTTGGGATGAAAGATAATAAGAACATGACTGCAAAAGAAGCCTTGGTATTTTCTGTTATTTGTTAGGCATTATGCTAACATTTAACTTCCACTATGTTTGAAGAGCACTGGAAACTTGAATTTGTATGCACTTCTAGTATATTTTATTTGTAATCTTCAGATATTTGTTACCCTATATTGCTATTGGAAAATGAATTGCAAATTTTTGTGCTTGTGTTCATTTATAATTTGCAATACATAAATTGCTAGGGATATAAATGGGTTTTAATCGATGCAAATTTGATTATTCATCCAGTGTTTTGACAATATGGATATACATATCTGCGATGTTTAAAATATTGATTTAGAAATGGATAGTACTAAACTATTGAATATCTTTGAATAGTGCTTCAAATCTTGACTAGGTATATTGTTTTTGGACCCTAAACGATATGATATGATTGATACAATATGCCAAAAATTGGTTGTATGTTTTAAGCTCTATTGGCTAATTTGAACCCATTTTGTTATTTGCTGTATTTTTATTTATAAAACATGTGTTGTTCTAAATTTTATACTTAAACCTACTTGTATAAGTCTTTCCTCTCAAATCAAGCCTTTTAGTCTTAATTCATTACAAGATAAAATTTAAAGCGAAATAAAGGGAGATAATCTTAAAGATAATTACATATAGTTAATATTTATTGATTCAAAGGATATCGATGTGTAACATGTTTACCACATTTTTCAAGAATTTTTATGGGTTACATTATCTTAGATTGTTACATGAGAAAGTTAGCATCTTAAATGTTGGTTTGATTCTTTCTGTTGGAATATCTTACTACCTATACATTTGCTGCTACCCATTCCTTTGACGTTTGCTAGTTGCTCCTTGTTGACACTTCTTATTCTTCTTCTTATTGTTGCTATTGCTGCTTATTGTTCTTGCTCATCACTATTGCTTTTGCTTTTAGTTCTTTCAATCATTTCTTAAATTACTGCAACAAGAGCGGCTATTATCTTGAGAGTAACAGACAAGATAGTTGGATAGATAGCAAAATGTATGATGTAGTAGAATCGGAGTGAAAAAATGATGTTTAATCACGACTTACATGAATTTGCATGTTGGTGGATAAGATTTAAAATCCTACAGTATTTTATAGCGGTATTTGATGTCGATGTCTTGCTTTAATTGTTTTGAGCAAGGTTTGAGGACTTTAGTTTCGACCCTTGGAATTTTTTTAGGTTTCGGACAGTTTTGTCCGGTTTGCTGGTTTCGTTTTAAGTTTTGGTTTCATATATATGTATATGTATATGTATATGTATATGTATGTATGTATGTATATTTATGTTTATATTTTTAAAGCAATGCATTTATAATAAATGTATTTAGAATTTTAATGAACTTTAAGAATTTTTATAATATAAGTTTTAGAATTTCAATAAAATTTTGGAGATCTTATAAATTTTAAAATTTTAATAAATGTTTTTTTATGTATATGGTTCAATTAGGTTTACGAATTCAAACTCTTAACACATTATTGTAAAGAATGAAGTTTCGATCGAAACTGACTGAAACCTTCATCCAAAACAGAGCAAAACCAGTCAAAACTGAATTTCAGCGGCAGTTTCGTCTTGTCCTCTTTCGAAACCGAAGTAAAATGGCGGAATTATGTTTCGGTTGAAACCTCGAAAGTGGAAATTGTGATACTTTGTATTGGTTTGTGATGTTATCATGGCTTACATAGTTTTACATATTATATGAATGATATTTTAAAGCTCTTTTGATTTGTAATAATGTGTGATGCTTATGTCATGGCTCACACAATTTTACATATTTTTGGATGAAATTTAAGATCATATAATGTTTAGTAGTGTGTTGTGATGTTTATATCATGGCTCATGCTATTTTAAAAGTTGTTGAATGAGCCTTTTAACTCGTGACGTTTTCTAATGTTTTGTCAACTTTTTAATTTTTTGGACATTTTTCATAAAAACTCAAAATTAGAAATAATTACAACAATTGATTAAGTTTAAAAATATTTGCCAAAATCGACCAACGCATGCAGGATTACAATGACATGCACGAGGATTACAATGACATGCATGAGAATTTAGACGAGGTTGGCAACCTCGGTCATATTTTATCTATGACCATTTTTGACCAGGGTTGGCAACCCTGGTCTTTTTGACTCTGCACCAAGTAAAGAGCAACTAAATTCCAATGGTTGCTTTTTCTTTCTCTCAGTGATTAAAGAAGAGTGAAATGGCCAGGATTGGCAACCTTGGCTGAATAAGGCACACCCTTTCATTCTATACACCACCATTTAATCACAATTCCAATTCAAAGTAACAATATAAATACAATTAACTAATTCAATTTCCTCCTACATCATAAACCCAATTCAAGTACAAAATATAAATATGAAATTAGTTCACATTACAGTTATTAATATAATTTTCATATAATTTTTATATAAAAAGATGAAATAATTATCAACGTCAATTTTAATGTAAGATTATCCTAATTTAATATAAATACAAATACAAATTTAATATCAAATGTACGTAAATAAAGTAGATCGTAGATCACAGTAAATACAGACGAGATGAGAAATGAAATTTGAGCTTTTGAGAAGGTCCATTTTTGTCGACTTTTCTTTGTATAATGGTTGATTTCGATCTATGGGTGTAGGTAAGTAATTGAGCCCATTGGGTTCCAGTGACTTCTATTATTTTCGGTTGAATTTGTTGATGTAAAGTCCTTAGAAATCAAAGGTATGGTTCACTCGTTTCAATGAAATTGATGCATGTGTCTCGTCTCGATATCACGTGAAGGAATCTTGTACGATGAATACAGATTTAATTCGATTTTTTATGAGATAATGTACGTCTGAGCGGAAGGGGGCATGTTCTATGTTCGTAGTGATTATGATGCGGACGGTCCCTAGCCGCCGGCCCTGCTGGCGCAAGCCACACCCGGGTCCCACTTGATGCTTAGGCTTTGGTGAATTAGTCATCTAGGGGTATTCTAGTCTTTTCCGGCTAGATTAGTAAATCCCCTATTTTCTATTTATTAGGGTTAGCCGTCTTTTATTTTCTTCATGCTTGATTTGTGAAAACACTTTGAGTTATCAATTGTGAGGGTTTTTAGGCTTTGATCCGTTCATTCAAAGCTAGGAGACAGGATCTCGTCTCGAAGGAGATCCATTTATCTTGTGTTCTTCGCAAATCATTCTCTATAAAATTCCTCTTTTTATATTTTCCTCTTTTAAAAATCTGAACTTTATTGATTCGATCCACCGGATCGTATCAAATTGGTATCAGAGCACTAGATCCAAATGGCGGCAAACACTCGATCGAAGGCGGATGCGGTTGAAGAAAGATTCAAGGGCTACGGGAGGATCTCAATCGGGAGATCGAAGAGAGGTTCGAGGGATTGAAGAAAACGATGGGAGATTCACTCAAGGATTACGCCCATTCACAAGAAGATATCCAAATCGAGCCACCGGCGAGCCCCTCCGGGGGCAGGGAGCACTGGGCGAACCCCGGAGGGGGATTGGACATGACGGTAGGCCCCTACGGGGGCGGGGAGGCCTCGGCACCCCCATCCGAGGGTGCGAACAGGCCGCGGGGAGGCCTCGGCACCCCCATCCGAGGGTGCGAACAGGCCGCGGGGCCTGTTTCGAGCGACGACAGGCCCTGGGGGCCTCGTTTCGGCGGCGGCACCCCCTTTCGGGGGTGCGGGAGGCTCGGCGACCCCAGGCGGGGGTCCGGCTTGGTCGACAGGCCCATCTGGGGGGCCGACGAGTAGGGTCGGCCCATTCGGGGGCCCGATGACGACGTTCCAGCCCTTTGGGGGTGTGGCGGGGATCGTACCCCACTCCGGGGGAACTCCGGGAATGGCGGGAGGCGGATGGGCCTCGGGAGCAGCTATTGGGGCCCCGGCGGGCCAGTTTTGGAGAGCAGAGACCCTTGCGCCTGGGTCGAGGCCCAATTTGGCACGACCCCCAGAGTTTCCGGGACACTACTACCAGCCCGAGGCGTGGGAGAGACCGGCATGGCCAGAGGAGCTGTACGGAGCTGACGGGGGAGGCCCGAGGGAGGCTCGGGGTGGCGAGGTGGTCCGGGGTGGTGACCGGGGCCGAGATAGGGGGCAGCTAGGCGACATCAACGCAGATCGGAGGTTGATGAAGCTGAAGATGCCGACCTTTGACGGCACCGACCCTGATGGGTGGATATACCGAGCGGAGAGATACTTCCAGGTGATGGGTCTGACGGAGCAGGAGGTCCTGAAGGCCATCGGGATCTACTTTGAGGGGAAGGCTCTGGCCTGGTACCGGTGGAAGATAGCCAGGACCCCCTTTCGGACCTGGGAGGAGTTGTCAGCAATGATCGTGGATCGATTCCAGGAGACAGCAGGGGGGGATTTCTACGAGCAGCTGTCGGCCCTGAGGCAGGAGGGGACCGTAAGGGACTATGTAGAGAGGTTTGAAATGCTGAACAGCCGGGTGAAGGGGGTTACCGACGAGGTGATGATTGGGAACTTCATGAGGGGGCTGAAACCGTCGATACGAGCAGAGCTGAGGATGCAGAGCCCGGGGACACTGGAGGATGTCCTTCGCCTGGTCCACAAGGCGGAGGAGAAGCATGCAGAGGAGAGGAGCACTCGGGGAACTTGGGGAGCCCAGAGCCAGCGTAGCCAGACAGCACCGGTCCCACCTCCGGGGGTTACAATAGCATCAGGGGACGCGGAGATGAAGAAAGAGGAAACCCGACCAGTGATCCCTGGTAGGCGGATGACTGAGGCTGATATGAGGGCAAGACGTGCTGCAGGCCTTTGTTTCAGATGCGATGAGAAGTTTAGTCCCGGTCATCGATGTGCGAGCAGGCTGATGCAGATTGTGATAATGCCGGACGAGGGGGAGTATGCAGACGAGAGAGAGCCGGTGATGACGGAAGAGAGCGAGGTTGAGCACGCACACCTGGATGTAGCGGAGGTGTTCCTGAACTCCTTGGTAGGGGTAACCACGAACCATACCATGAAGTTGTCAGGGCGATTGGACGACGCGCCAGTGACGGTACTCATAGACAGTGGGGCTACCCACAACTTCATCTCTCGACATTTGGTGGATCGTCATAGGTTGCAGGTGAGCACCTTGGAGACGTTTACGGTCCTCTCCGGGACAGGGAGGAGGGAGGAGACCAGTGGGATGTGCAAGGGGCTGAGTCTAACCTTACCAGGAGTGCAGATCATGGAAGACTTCTTGCCCATAGAGTTGGACAATATCGATGTGATTTTGGGCGTGCAGTGGCTGAGGGGGTTGGGCGAGGTGAAGATGAATTGGAAGCAGCTTAGGATGGAATTCCAGGAGGGGGGTCGCACGATGGTTCTGACAGGTGACCCTAGCCTCTGTTTTCCCTCGGGGCCTTCAAAACCAGATCTCCACCTTGAGGACAAGGTGGCTCTTTTAGGGGGTGGTATTGATGCGGACGGTCCCTAGCCGCTGGCCCTGCTGGCGCAAGCCACACCCGGGTCCCACTTGATGCTTAGGCTTTGGTGAATTAGTCATCTAGGGGTATTCTAGTCTTTTCCGGCTAGATTAGTAAATCCCATATTTTCTATTTATTAGGGTTAGCCGTCTTTTATTTTCTTCATGCTTGATTTGTGAAAACACTTTGAGTTATCAATTGTGAGGGTTTTTAGGCTTTGATCCGTTCATTCAAAGCTAGGAGACAGGATCTCGTCTCGAAGGAGATCCATTTATCTTGTGTTCTTCGCAAATCATTCTCTATAAAATTCCTCTTTTTATATTTTCCTCTTTTAAAAATCTGAACTTTATTGATTCGATCCACCGGATCGTATCAGATTACGCCGTCAAGTTGTTAATACTTAGTAATGCATAGACATGCTATATGAGAAAATATTCTTTATAACCTTCATGTACCATATAACAAGAAGAAAAATGACTGAACATATAATCATGACCTTAGATAATGTTTACCAATTGTCATTTGATAGGTATACATGGCATGGATGAATATGAGGGTTTTTGAATATTGAATATTCATTTCCTGGTGATCTCCCAATATCATATCATGTTGTTGGAGGCAATCTCATATTTATCACTTGTTGCGAGCAGCCATTGTGGGCATGTTGCTTGCTCCATTGACGCGGAGTCCTTCTGATCTTCACAGGCACGTGTTGCATGAGATCTGTGATGTGATGCGTAATCTCAAATTGTCAATGGTTTGGATTTTTGCTACTGGGGAAGGAAATTCGATGGGACAGAGAGTTTCGAAAATTTTAGGTCATGGTTCCCTAAGAGGTTAGGGGCCCCACATTTTATCCATATTCTTTCAATTATTTACAAGTATGCCCTCACATTAAAACGTTCTAACGTAAACTGAATGGCAAACTTGTAAATTGACTTGAAATCTTGAGCAAATGTTAAAGGCGAATGGCAACTGTTACAGCTTGCTGTCGGTCCACTTGTACATTTTGTTCATAAATGTTAAATTATTTACAAGTCTGCCATTAAAAGAAACAAAGTGTTAACAAATTTAATGGCAGTCATGTAAATACTTGAAATTTTTTGAACTAAACGGTAAAGAAAATTATAAGTTTAAACATTGATTATCATTGTTCTAAAAAACTAGGTGCTAATTGAAAATCCTAAACATAACTAATTTCAGAACATTCATCAAGAAGACAATATATTAAAATTGATTAAGCACAGTTCCCATGAATTGTATTAATTGTATTTAATTTAATTTTTTGTTTTGTAACTCTAATTTTAATTTTTGCATGCCGTTTAACTGGGGCCCACGCATGGTCTTTACTGGCCAACTGTGTAAATATATAAACAAATGATTAACGATTAACAATGTGGATACCTATCACATGTCTCATTATTCTGTATCTCAAATCATTTTTAGATGTGGATGATATTTCTAGTAAAAAATATCTATTATGATAATTGTTAAGTATTAAAATTATTAAAATTTCTAGTAAAAAAGGTTAGAAATTATAAAAAAGAGGTTAAAAAATAAAAAAATAACTATAGAAATAGTGAAAATAGTAAAAAAAATACTAAAAATACCAACGAAATTAATATTAGAAATTATAAAAAATTTAGGCAAACACTAAAAAGTTTAGAAACTAATACTTTAATGAGTTAACAAATTATATAAGTACTTTCTAGGTTCTACTAAAAATACTAGTAAATATTAAATACTAAAAATTCTAAAAATTCTAGTAAAAGAGGTTAGAAATTATAAAAAGGTGTTAGAAAATTACTATAGAATTACTAAAGGAATACTAAAAATAGTATAAAAATACTAAAGAAATTAATGTTAGAAATTGTAAAAAATAGGTTAGACAAACACTAAAAAGTTTAGAAACTAGTACCTTTATGAGTTAACAAATTATGTAAGTACTTTCTATGTTCTACTTAAATTACTACTAAATATTAAATACTAAAAATAGTAAAATTTATTGTTAAAAGAGTTTAGAAATTATAAAAGGGGATTAAAAATACTATAGAAGTACTAAAAAATACCAAAGTTAGTTAATGTTTAAATGCTAATGTTAATGTTTACTTTTTGTTAGTTACTACATAAATGTTTAATGTATAATGTTTAATTAGACATTTTATTTACAAATCTTAGCAAATGCTAATGTTTAATGTTAAGTATGTTAGTTTGCCATTATTTTATGTACAAGTTTTCCATACTATTTGTAGAAGTTTTTTCCTATAATTTTTAATATTTTGCACTATAGCTGTTTGTATTTTTCACTACAATTTTTCCTTGTTATATGTTGCCTTCAGTTATTAAAAGTAATTAAATTGTCTCGAAAAACTCCAAATCAGAAGGTGCTGGATATTGCGTGGTCTCATTGTACAATGTCCAAAACAACCATAGACAACTATTGCATTAAAGAAATGCATGGTGGCGTGACTCGCCTTAAGGAACACTTGACAGAAATTACCGGGGAAGTGATGACATGTTCTGAAGCATCGAATGAAGTGTGTACAGAGATGAAGGCACACATATTTGAGAACAGGAAAGAAAGGATACATGTCAGATTTAAGAAGAGGATTGAATAGTTAAAGGTAAGACATATTGAGGCAGGCAATCTTAGATGACTCATTTAAGTAAAGTACGAAGAAGGATAAAACACAGTTAAGTATGAAGAATGCATTTGTGGGTGGCAAGAGAAGTGCCAAGTCCCTTGTCGGGAGAAGTATTGCCAAATTTTTTGTCTTCAACCACATTCCATACAATGTGATTAATAGTCTATATTTACAAGTCCATGATAGATGTTATTGCGGAAGCGTGTCGTGGCGTTGCTCCACCCAAGCTTTCACATACATGTTTTGACATGTAGTATGAAGAGATCAAAAATATATTAATACATTTCATAGTCATTGGGACGAGTATGGTTACACATTGATGTGTGATGGTTGGACAACACAGAATAGAAGGAAGATTATCAATTTCCTTGTGTATTCGACTCATGAGACGGTGTTCGTAGACTCGGTGGATGCAACCAAATACTTCCAGAGTGGTCCATACATATTTGAACTTGTGGACAAATGTGTAAAAATAATTGGGGAGCATAGAGTAGTCCAAGTAATTACTGACAACGGAGCAAACTACAAATCAGCTGGGCAGTTGCTAATGCAAAAAAGACAGCATCTGTATTGGACTCTGTGTGCGACACATTGTATTGATTTGAATTGTCTGATATGTCAAAAGAAGATGCCGTCAAAAATATTATCGCACAAAGTCAGATGGTAACGGGATTCATACACAACAAAGGATGAGTGCTTAGCTTGATGGGAAGAGAGATGGGTGGAAAAGAGTTGATTAGGCCCGTGATCACAAGATTTGCAATTTATTTTATTGCATTAGCCTCTGTATGTGCATCGTGATGATCTATGGAAAATGATCCCATCAAAGGAATGGGTCGAGAACTTTCCTAAGCTCAAACCAAAAGGTAGAATCGTTGGAAATGTGTACAATCTGATTCACAGTGATGACTTTTGTTAAGAAATCTCTAACGTTATTGCTGTATTTGAGCCGCCGGTGAAAGTTCTACAATGGTCGACAGCGATGATAAGGCCGAGATGTGTTATTTGTAAAAGGCTATGGACATGGTGAAAGAAGGAATTCGAAGGAATATTGGTAGATGACAGAAAATGGTGAGACATGATTGATAAAAGGTGGGATAAGCAGCTGCATCAAGATATTCATGTCGTATGTTTCTGAATTTTTGTTTTCAATACTCCTTCACTGCAACAGATGACAACGATGTGCAGGTTGGACTTAAGGCATGCGATCGAGAGGTTAGAACCAGACATCTCAAAGCAAATGTCTACAGACAAAGAGGTAAGGGTTTTTTTTATATTTTTATTTTGATATATGATTCGATGAAGTCGTTCACATTCTAAAATAACAAATGATAACTGCAAGTGGAGTTATATATGATGAAAGTTGGTTATTTCGCCTTCAGAAAGGAAAATGTGGCTATAAAACAGCTCACTCCGGGTATTTATAAGAATCTTAGATCCCTGTATGTTCCATATAAGCTGCTCTATATTTTCTAATCAAGAGAACTTTTGTAGCTAAATGGTGTTAAGCATTGGAAGAGAGCACACTTTAATTCTTACACGCTCTAAGCGTGTTTTAAGCCAAACAGTCTCTTCTTCTAAACTTTTAACAAAATTGGACAACCTTCACACTCATTCCCACAAAAATCAAGAACAAACTAACAATGAAACATCTTAAAATGCTGGTTTATGTGCATTATAATTTGAGGCTGAGGCTAAGACAAAGGCATGCGCAGATGAGTGCAAAGGATGACCAACTGATTGACTTGGATCAGATTTTCTAGGAGGATGATTCATTACAGGAATGGGCCATGGAGACAGAAGCTAGAGTGCTTGATGAAAGAGATAATCCTTGGACGAGGATCTTGTGGAAGCATAACACATAAGAAGCAATCAGTTGCGACTAATTCATAACATATTGAATCTCACGTACATGCGAAAGAAGGCAGTCACTCGGCAAGAAAGCGATCATGATTCGTCTCCTGATGACCAAGGTCCTACTGACAGAGGTTGTGGTATTCGGAATACGGTCGCCCTGCTCAGAGAAGTGGGGACCATGCTTATCAGACAACACATTCGTATGTGTATGTATATTATGATAGGTAGTATTAAAGTGAAGAATGGAGGGATGATACCTACGATGGGTAGTCTGAATATCATGGGTATCAACGTTCTTTTGATTATTATGGAGGTTATGATAATCCTGCCATTTATGAATCATATTATGGTGAATACTCAGTCAATCATGCCGAATATTTCTCACCGTACAGACACTCTGATGTCTATGCGGATTATGATAGACAATACATGTATGGTTCGAATGTGAATAGTCAAGGCAGTCATTACACGCCTTTAATCGAGCCGAGCAGGCCCTCTGCATATGATAACATGCTAATATTATTTTTAGGTCCGGAATAGATGCAATATTTCTATCCATCGTACTACTTTGCATCACACCCGGATGCTACAACTTAGAATGAGATCTTTGTATCTTTTAATTTATTTCCTTCATTTTCTGTATCTTTTGATTTAATTTATTTAGTTTTTGTATTATGATATTAGATTTATGCCTCATTATTTTTTATTGTTATTCTTTTTTATTAATTAATTAGTTAATTTTTGTTACAAATGTGAAATGTTAACAGAGAAATACAGAAAAATACAAAAACATATAAAAATACAGAAAAATACAATACAGAAAAATATAGGAAAAATGTGTAATGTTAATAGAAATTGGTAGGAAAATTTATGTAAAAAATTTAATTATAAAAACGTTAAAAAATTATAGTAAAATGTGTAATATGAATAGAAAAATACAAAAATACAGAAAAAATGTAGACAAATATTTAGAGGTATTTCATACATGTTAGATGTATTTCATAAATACTTACAAGTTTTTACATGTTAACTCGTTACGGTTTACAAGTTTACAAGTTAATCATGGATGTGATGACAATCTCCAAGCACAGAAAGATGGGAGTGCAGAGAGTTTTCACATTCAAAAGGTGTCTTCCAGTAATAAATGGTTCGTGTTTTCTTTTCAAGTCGAGGCCATGCCAAGTGAGAAAGGATGTCACAATGAAATACTGAGTCTTAAAATATTGTTTATATGTGAGTCCCCCCTTTAATTCAAAAGAAGAATTTCCATTGCATGCATCCAGAATACCAGTAATACATTAAACTTGGTCATTATGTGGCGTATAGACAACCGAATTCTGAAGCATGCAATCCGTAGTTTGAATCAAGCGTGAACGTGGACTGATGCCATGCTTATAATAATGGTCTTTAACCTGATCAGTTGATTTCTACATTAATCGGGTTTTGATTTCTACATTAATCAGGTTAAAGATTAGTATTATAAGCACTGCATTAGTCCACGTTCATGCACACTTGATTCAAACTACAGATTACGTGCTTCAGAATTTTGTTGTCTATATGCCCTATAATGGCCATGTTTAATGTATTACTGGTATTCTTGACGCCTGCAATGGAAATTCTTTCTTTGAATTAAAGGGAGGGGAGGTAATTACATATAAGAAACATTTCAAGTCTCAGTATTTAAATGTGCCATCTTTTTATCACATTTAGACATACTTTGACTTAGCATATTTTTATTTGGCTTGGTCTTTATTTTATTCATTTTAATATGAGATTTATGCTTCATCATTTTTATTGTTATTCTTTTATATTAATAAAATAATGAAGGACTGTTTGGATTACTAGATGAGTTTCAGCTAAATTTTTTGTTTACATGTATACCTAATATAAATTATCGGTGCATTTATATGTATAAAATACCATATAACTGTATATATTATACGTCACTATAATACATCACTATCACTATATGTATATACACTAGTCATAACCCGTGCCCTCGGGCACGGTTCATTTAAGATATCTCCTTAAAATATTTGTTCTCCCAAAAAATTATTTCACCCTCCAAAATTTAAACAAACAAAAATTTTGCTTAGGCGCGGGCGCCTTTGGTACAGACCCATGCTCTCGGGCATTTAAAGATATCCCTTCAAAATCTTTGTTCTCCCCAAAAATTATTCCACTCCAAAATTTAAACGAAAAAAATTTTGCTTTGGCGTGGGCCCGTGCCCTCAAAATCTTTGTGCTTCCCAAAAATTATTTTCCCTCCAAAATTTTAACAAACAAAAATTTAGCTTTGGCGCGTGCGAAATTTAAACGAACAAAAATGGACAGTGGTATAAAATAATAAGACAACAATATTTGGCACATATATAATTACCGTTAATAGTTTCTCTGGTGCCATTAAAAGTGTCCATTAAAAGCACACTGTTCATTTCAGATCATCACAATTTGTGCAACCTCGAGGGATCTCAGAGAATGTGAAGGCTTCTTTCTAACCTTGTCAGCGGTCGGCGGGCTGCAAAATTCTGATTCTTGTCTTCAATGGCATTTTTTCAACGAATTTAAAACACAAAAATTTTAATTTGCCGACAGGATAACCATCATCAGGTACCAAAAAATAATTTTAAAAAATCTTTTAGAAAAGAATTGAGGGTTCCACAAAAAAAAGACCAATACACAACCCCCCACCAAAAAAAAGAGAAGAAAAAGAAAAAGAGAAGCAGAGATCAAATCTTCCAACACAAAAAATATCCAGATTTACTGTAAAAAATATCCAGTTTGGGATTCCTCGATGGAATCTGAAGAGTTTCTAGAAATGAAACACAAATGTCAAACATTGATTTCGAATGGCAAAAACTGTTTAATGATTTCTCATTGTTAAAACCATAGGGATCAGAGACTTTGTAATTGGGAGAGAGAGAGAGAGAGAGCCGGAGGGCATCGCAGAGTAGTAGTTGTAGATGAAGAGAACAGTTTGTAAGTGGGAATTTGAGGGAATGATGAAGACAACGGGGTTTTAGTGGGAAGTGAGTGCACGGGACTGTTGAAGCAGTTGTTATAACCGTTTTTTTATCAAAACGTCAAAACGCAGTTTGTAAAACCAAATTGTCCTAGTCATATTTTTAAGGGACACGTAGGACAAAATAAAGACACGTAGGACAAAACTGCCACGTAGGACAAAAGTCCTGAATTGTATAAGAGATACTTTCTTCGAATTTTTCTTGTACGGGTTAGGCGGATGTGAATATTGACGTCCAGTCTATAAATGTGGGCGGTGTGACCCAGCTAAGCAAAGTTGGTTCGGCTCCAACCGACTCAAATCCCCAACATTTTTCCATGCCATTGGATGTTGCGTTTTTCCATAATTACAAATTCAATTGGATAATGTGTGAGGTGCCATTAGATGTTATGTTTTTCAATAAAAATTTCAAAATTTTGAGTATTCCAACCAAATTGATTCCCCCCAAAACTTTCTCAAACTTATCTCAACCTTCCATTCTTCAAAAACAAATCCTAACCACTCTTTTTCTTGTCCTAGTCAGCCCTAGAATTCAAAAACAGTTGTGTTTTAATATATAGATATTTATAGTATCTCCGAGATCAAAACTGATAGCCGAAATGAAACTACCGATACTGATGAAACGAAACTTATTTCGGAAACCATCAAAACAGGGGAAGTTGATACCGAAACCTAAATGTTCGGAAGACAGAAAACGGGTTCGAATCCGTAACCTAAAACCTTGGTTCCTTCTAAGATAAACTTCCAAGATTATACTTATAAATATAAAAACAGCAACCCAATGTACTTATGTATATAATTTAACTAAGTAATAAAACGTGCTTATCTGCAACATATCAGATGTATACATCTATACATCTCCTGATTTTTCTTACGAGCGAGCTTTGTTAACTCGGTATGTATGTGTGTAAGAACCCTACTCATGTATCTGTGTAAGAACTGTACTTCCACATGAGTATTTTGTGGTTACATTAAAATACACAACTTTGTCAACCATAACAGGTGCATTGAATTTTTTGCTTGGATTTGACATCACAAGGCACCGATTATGTAGGCATGAACATACTGTTAAACATTGTCATTTGTGATTTCTTCGGGCACACCCATAAAGGTCCCTTGAAGCCAAACAATTTGACCTTTGCACGTTGGTTTCCGATGGAGGCTCGGCACATGAGACAATCAAATCTTTCCAAGTGGAATGTTGCTCATCAGAATCTATGACATGATCGTCAACCGATAGACTTATAAAAACTATCACCTCCTAAAGTGTGATCGTCGTTTCTTTATGGTGAAAATGAAATGTGATGGTCTCGGGTCTTCAGCTTTTTATCAATGTTGTAATTTTTGATCAGTCCAATTTAATCCACTCCAACTTAATCCACTGCAACGAAGCATATTTCATGAACTTTAATTTTACGACGTACTGACACATGCTCATCCAATAGAACCTAATTCGAATGTGTGCATGAGTGGTCTACAATGCGAATAATATCGTTCTGCAAGCAAGCACTGAGAAAATTAATATTTTAAACGATAGCAAGATGGAACCAACACATTATATCATTAATATTCATACTTAGACATGCAAGAGGTGCACAGATGGCGGAAGATGTGCAGAACCAACAAATTACATGCCCATGAGGGATATGTTTCCATTGTTCTGTGCATCTCCTGTATGGACAAGTATGAATCTTAATGTTCTAATTTGTTGGTTACAGGATGCTATCGTTTACAATATAATGTTCTCATTACTTATTTGCATGATGATATTATTCATTGGTGTTGTAGATCACTCATGTGCATATTCCGACTGTGTTCTATCAGATGAGCATGTGTGTTATCATGTCACTGAGGTTGGCTTCATGGAATGTGTTTCGTTGTAGTGGATCAGGCTAGCCTGGCCGCATTAGTGATAGTGGAGAGATGCAGACATGAGGCGAACACATTTTATTTTTTGCGACATGAGAGATGACGATCACACTTCAAAACGTGGTAATCAGAATTGATGTATCTGTTGACGGTTATATATCATACACTTTGGTGAGTGATTTCACTTAGTAGGAGTTGGTGCATCTGTTGAGTCAAGCCTCTATTGACAATTAACATGCCAAGGTCAAACTGTTATGGTTTCGAGAGATCTTCATGGATGTACTTGAAGAAGCCACAGATGAGTAGGTTTAGTAGTGTGCTCATACCTACATCTTATACATGATTAATACATTATTGGTTCTGGATCCAAGCAACGGGTTGCTGCACCTTTGGTAGTTGACGAAGTTAGAATATTTTAATTTACTTGTAGAGTTACTCATGTGAAAGTACAGTTCATGCACACATGTTGCCGAGTTAACAAAGCTCGTTTGTATGAAAATTTTTGGAGCTATATATATGCTTCATGTGTAAACATTATTTGTTACTTTATTAAACTATAGATATAATAACATTTGGTTGATGTTTTATATTTGTAAGTGTGATCTTGGGAAAGACTACATATATATCGTTACAGATGGAATGCACAACTATTTTTCTATTCAATACAAACAAAGAATCTTGATCTGTACAGTAATGAGCTTGACACGTTAGAGATGTCACATGTTTGTATTATTGTATAATATATTGTAATTTGACATATTGGCATATTCAAATTTGTAGGCGTAGTGATTTACTTATTTTATTTAGAACTTGATTATACATCATTAAGCTATGTGAGAGCCATATAAGGATCGCGTTGATTTTCTTATACAAGCATGTATTGAAGGTGCTGCAGATTGGTGCAGGACAGTACCTATTTTTGTTGGGAAACAGTGAAGATGTATATACTCGATTGAGTATGGTGATAATTTGAGATTACACAGCATACCCCCACATCTTGTGTAATGCATATCTGTGAAGATCAGGACTCTTCATCAATTAGAGCGAACTACATGTTTGTTTCTCCAAGAGTGGCTGCTCTCAGAGATTAGCAAGTAGTAAATATGAGGTTGCCTCATACCATAGTTGAGGAGATACTGGGTAAATATTATATGTATGATTATGAATCTGTGTTCATTTATTTTTGTACTTGTTAGGGTGGTTGAATGTTCTAAAGAATATTTTCTTATATTGCATGTTAACACATGCTAAATATTTGATGATTTGGTGATGCGGTCTCTACAAGCAGAAGACTTGCCGTTGTCGGACACATATATGTATCATAAAAAACCAGATTAAATCCATGTTGCATAATGCAAAGCTGCATTCACATGATATCGAGACCTGACATCTACATAGGTTTCATCAGAGCTAAGAACCCGGCCTAATGTTTTTGAGGACAAAGCATGGCTGTCTCATCAGTAACAACAAACATACCTGAAAATAGGAGTAACTAAAACCTAACTAGTACAATTGCTTACATAAACTCGATTGAAGTCAACCGTTGCATGAAGAAATGAAGAAGAAGTTGGTCTAGATTGATTTTTCATTGGCATTTGATGTGATCATCATGGTTTACTTTGTTTAAATGTATTGGATGTTAATTTTGATTTTTTTATTTAAATTGAAAGTGGATAAGCTTGTATTGAATTTTGTTTTGATACTTAGTTCATCTTTTTATATTAAAATTGTATTGAAATTGTATTAATAATTATGTTTTGAACTTATTTTATTTTTATATTTTGTACTTGAAATGGGTTTGTGATATTAGAGGAAATTAAATTAGTTGGTTGTATGTACATTTTTATGTTTGATTGTAGGTGTGTTTGAAGGGGTGTATGATTTAGAGGATGGTGGGCATGGTATGGCTGAGGTTGTCAACCTCAACCATTTCATATTTCTCTGGTGGCGTCTAACGGAGAGCCATCATTGGAATTTGGTTGCGTTCTGTTTGGTGCAGAAAGCAGCCCAAAAAGACTGGGGTTATCAACTCTTGGCAGAAATGAAAAATGACTAGAATTGACAACCGCGGTCAAATTCTTATTGTTCACGTCATTGTAATATCCTGTTCGGATTGCCAACGTAGCATACATTGGTCGATTTTAGCAAGTATGTTTAAACTTGATTGATTTCAATTAGTATTTTAAAATTGGTCGATTTTTGTAATTATTTTTAATTTTGAGTTTTTAAGGAAAATTTGTCAAGTATTTTTTATGAAAATAATGGGTATCATATGACATGGGATGCATCTCCTTATATACCAAGACAAAAAGTGGGGTGATACAACAAGTACATGCCAATGTGGGCTTGTATCACCCCACCTTTTGTGTCTTGTATATAAGGAGATGCCTCCCATGTCATATGATACCCATTATTCCCATTTTTTATTTATGATTTTTCATTTTATACGAGATATGTTCACCTTAATGTTTTTGACCCTAATGATATTTTGAATGCATTTGACTTCTAAGATGTTATAACTATTTTTAATTATCAAGATTTATATAATAATGTTTGATATGCACATCTTGAAATCGACACATATTCCAGATATATATATATATAAAATAATAATGGCATCATACACCATATGTGAGCCTCTCTCATACTCACACACACATAAAGCACCCAAGTACAAGCCCTACTTGGTTGTACTTGGGTGTTTTATGTGAGAGGGCGTATGAGAGATGCTCTCATATGGCGTATGATAACCATTATTCTCACACGCACACACACACACACACACACATGAGATTAATGGAGAAGTGCTGATAGCCCTGGAAATTTTTCCAGCTTTGTCAGCGATTTGGCATGGCTACATTAGTTTTTTAAATTTTTTTTGCAGTTGGTAGATATACTTGTTAGGAAGCTCCGCACAAATTTTCAGGTCGATCTGACACCGTTTGAGCCTCCGTTCATCGATTTCAAAAACGTTGCGTAAAACTGTGAACAGTTTTGCTTATCAAAGGTTAACAAATCGCTGTATGATATCTCTACGGACCCTAGATTGCTGACAACGCTGGAAAAATTTCCAGCGCTGTCAGCACTTCTCCATATATATATATATATATATATATATATATATATATATATGGGTCTTAATGGTGAGCTCTGGTGACACGGGGGATCCCAATGGCGGCGGCGGCTCTGGCAATATTGACGGCAAGCTCGGCATAGATGGCTCTGGCAATATAGACGTCAGCGGGAAGATAAGTCTTGAGATTGATGGCAAGCTCGGTATAGATCCCAGAAGGCTACGAAAGAAATAAAGGTGTCTCTTTTATCATCAATGGAGGCTCTGGCAAATTACCTGGCGACGGGGAGAGGATTACAACCCTGGGGAAAGAGGGAAATATCATTGAGGGTTCGACAAGCTTTAACCCTAATGTAGAGCGGGTTGAGGAGGCGTGGAAGGTGGTATCACGCAAAGACAGAGGTAGGCCACGGCTTGACAGGGATCTGGGTTTCGTGAAACATCCTCATAGGGCTGGCATTGCCCCAGGACGAGGGGTCAGATTTAATGCAAATATTCAACATCGAGGGGACACTAAGGTGCAAAGAGGTGGGCCAACTCTACATCGGCATTCTGATGCTGCGGGGAATGGGAATACTACCAGCAACAAGGTAGAGGCACAGAGGGTGCTTGATAAAATGCCAATAAGACCAAACATCCCCCTTCACATTAATACTTCAGGACCAAAACCCTCTTGGTCTGAGGTATGTGCTAATCGTAGATCCTATGATGATTCGCTTACCATGTCATTTGTTCCACCTGTTGTCAAGGAAAATGGAGATTGTGTTGGCCGTGTATTAAGCTCTATGCTGGAGAAAGGGGCAGAACGTTGGAAAAACACGTTGGTGGGATGTCCTTGGTGATGTACCCTACTACGGTCAACTTCGGGCATGGGTTGATCGACTGTGGAGATTAAAGAAGGGGGTTCAAATCTATAGTCGAGAGAATGTGTTCTTCTACTTCAGATTTGATTGCCCAGAGGAGTGCGAGCGGGTGCTTCATGGGGGGCCATGGCTATTCGATGGAAGACTGACTGTTTTGCAGAAATGGAGCCCATCTTTTCGACACGACAGAGATATGCTATCAGCCGTACCAGTATGGATCCAATTTCACGGCCTTCCCCTAGGTATGTGGACCAAGGAAATCTTAAATATTGCTTCTTCAATTATCAGATTGCCTATTTGCCTAGACAGATCAACGGCTAGACTGGACCGTTTATCGTACGCTAGATGTCTAGTCGAGGTTGATGCAACTAAGGCTCTCCCACAGCAGGTGAGTCTAGAGTTGGATGATGGCGCAGTTGTTAATATAGAAACAAAATACGAGGGGGAGCCTCCAAGATGTAGTAAGTGTATCTATTTTGGACATTCTGATGAAAAGTGCCCTGACAAGCCCCAGCTCCCTTCAATCCAACCAATTGATAACTCTAACCCTAATGTTGTTAGTGATAAACCTGTTACACCCTCGCAGACCTCAGTTGAGAAGGTCTCAGATGTGCAGCCCCAGGTCCTTTCTACTGTGCATGAGTTGACGGCAAGCTTGCCTATCTCCCCATCACACATTCCTCCCCACAAGCCAAACCCCCCTTCGGTCAGTTGTTCACAGATTTCCCCTAACCTCCTGATGCCTGAGGTTAGTCGCCAACCTACTACTTCTAATCCAAAAACAAATTCACCCCTCAAGCCAAATTCCCCTCCAGTCTATATCCCGGACCTGCTGTCGGTTGAGGTTATGTCCCGTCCTGCTACTGCTGCGCTAATCAGTGCTTCTCCAAATGATCACGCGGCCAATTGCACATTGGGAATCAGCGATGGAAGGGCTGCACCGTGGGATGCGGTCTGTGATATTTCGGATGAAGGACCAGTTCAGGAGAAAATCAATCAGGCCGTCGCGGAACCAAATATACTATCAGATGCAAGACCAGAGAAGCTTACTATCACTAACCCAGAATGGGAGCAGGAGCAATGCATTCAGGCCAGGGGAAATGAGGCCAGTGCTAGTAAGAAGTCCCATGTTTCTAATTTGACACTGGGAGTGGGAGTGCGTAAAAGTACACGCCTTAAAGAAGGGGCCTTGCCGCGGCCAAACTCAACTATAAGTTAATGTCGGTATTTGTCTGGAACACAAGAGGTCTCAACAATGCGGTAAGAAGGAGAGATCTCAGAAACCAACTACAGAAAATTAAGCCTTCTATGGTTATTTTGCTGGAAACTAAGCTAAAAGAGAGTGGAGGTAAGTGGAAATCTTATTTTCCTCGGAAGTGGTCTATGTTTGGGAATTTCATGTCTGGCTCTAAGGGTCGCATTGTCATTGCCTGGGACAATGACTGTTGGCAAGCTTCTCTTTTATCAGCCTCATTGCAACACGCTACTTTAAGGTGCACTCATGAAGGGGGGCTGACTTTTGTCATTACAGGCGTGTATGCTTCTAACCTCCGTAGTGAGAGGCAGCTACTATGGGAGCGTTTGACTGCGGAAGCGGGTAATATGAATGGGAACGCATGGTTGTTGGCTGGGGATTACAATTGTGTACGGTATTTAAATGAAAAGTGTGGGGGGGGGGAGAAGTTGTGTGATGGAAGTTTTGAATGAGTTCAATGATTGTATCAACAGCTGCGGCCTCCTCGATCTCAAAGCAATTGGTTCTACCATGAGCTGGTGTAATCGTCGGTTGGGTTCACGGAGAATTACAGCTAGACTTGATAGAGTGCTTTGTAATGCGAGCTTTCTGGATGTCCTGCAGAACTCATTTGTCAAGTATCTGGATCCCTCAACAAGTGATCACTCCCCGATGCTCATCAATCTACACACTAAGGTGAAATTCTACCCAAAACCCTTCAAAATTTTTAATTCTTGGGTAAATAAAACAGGTTATCAGGATGTTCTTGACTCTGTCTGGAACCAACAAGTTATCGGCTCCCCTAGGCATATATTATTCATCAAAATGCGGAATCTAAAGCATGCCCTTAGGTCCTGGGGGGGCGTACAATAAATCTGAAGTTGAACGCTGTCGGGAATCCCTTGAGCTCTTGCGAAAAGATCTCAACCTGTCTAGTGATCTCAGCCTCCAGAAGGAGGAGCAGGGTCTATCTCAAAAGCTATGTGGGCTAATGAAGGAGGAGGAAATGCTAAGACAAAAAAGTAGACAATCCTGGCTATCTATTGGTGACAAGAACACAAAATTCTTTTATAAAGCTATGAAGGCCAGACAAAGCTTCAACAATCTGGGACACCTGGTTGATGCCTCAGGGGTCCACTCTAATGTATTTGAAGATTTAAGATCTAGTGCTCCCAAATTCTATGCCGATCTTTACCATCAATCCAACTATTGGAATGTCTTCCATAAGATAGTGACTAAGAAGATTCTGACAACTGAGGCAACAAACTGGCTTGATCGTGATATTGATGATGAAGAGATCAAAGAAGCTGTTTTCCAAATAGGGGTGAATAAATCCCCTGGCCCAGATGGCTTTAATGGGTACTTCTTTCAACATGGGTGGAGCACTATAGGTAATGATGTATCTTGAGCTATACATTCATTTTTTCGCAATGCCTCTCTTATGCACCCTCTTAATCATACAAATCTGACCCTTGTGCCTAAAAAAGCTTCGGCCTCTAGCTTGAGTGACTATAGGCCTATTGCTTGTTGCAATGTAATTTATAAGGCTATCAGTAAAATCATATGTAATAGGCTAAAGACTGTGGTGCATGAGCTTATATCCCCCAATCAGTCGGCCTTCTTGAAGGGCAGACTCCTCTCTGATAGTGCTTTGCGTGCTCATGAACAAATTCGAGATTTCAGCAACCCCATGGGATCAAGAGCATGCTTAAAGCTAGATCTGCGCAAAGCTTTTGACAGTGTAAACCGAGAATTTATTCTATATATCATGCACCGTATGGGGTTCGGCAGGAAATTTATCTCTTGGATTACTGAATGTATTACTACGCCGACGTTCTCGGTAATGGTAAATGGCTCGCCAGTTGGTTACTTTGATGGAAATAGGGGACTCAGGCAGGGGGATCCCCTCTCTCCATTCCTCTTTGTTATAACTATGGAGGCTTTCTATCTCCTTATTGAAGCTGCGATTTCCACTGGCAATATACAACCTATAAGAAGAAGGGGGTCTATTTCACATCTCCTTTTTGCAGATGATCTACTGTTGTTCTGTCGTGCTAATGAACATGCCTTCTCTGGTCTTAGACTTTTGTTAGGAAACTTTTCACTCCTTACAGGCCTGGAAATAAATTGGGATAAGAGTATGGCAATCTTCAGCAAAGGCACGAAACATCCACTACAGTTAGGCAGCATGTTGGGTATTAAAGTTGGTAGCTCGTCTACAAAGTATCCAAAAACTTCTATGTTTGCAAGGTTGATTGATAAATGCAATAAAAGTCTCATGGCATGGACATCTAGTACACTATCGGTCGCTGGGCGTATTGAGTTGGTTAAAACCGTCATTTATGGCATGATTAATTTTTGGTTGCTTGTGTACCGTATTCCTAAATCGGTGCTACGGATCATTACAATGGCATGCAGGAAATTCATTTGTGGCTCTTCTAAAGTGTGGGCATGGAAAGATATGTGTATCCCAAAGAAGGAAGGAGGAGTTGGCCTGAGACTGCTAACTGATGTCAATATTGCGGCTGGGGTACGGCTTACATGGAGACTTTTGTCTGCTGACGGACTTTGGGCAAAGTATATGCACACAAATTATAGAGATACTGTCCAATTCTTTGGAGCTAAGAGCTCAGTTACCCAATCTGGAACATGGAAATTTATGCTAAACTGTAGACGCTTCTCAAAAAAGCTTATCAAGAGGGAAGTACGGGACGGCGCTACTACCCTTTTCTGGCAAGACAACTGGTTACCGTGTGGTCCTTTGGCAGATATATATGCCACTCCTCAGGATGCAACGGGTAAGAGGGTAAAAGACTACTGGGATGGGAGTGACTGGATTACTGATCCGCATATTGAACCTTTCTTGCCTCTTCTACAAAATTTTTCTCTAACCGCAGGTAGTGATGCTTGGAGCTGGGCCGGCTCTGGAGGTTTCACCTTCAGGTCGGCTTGGGAAGGAATCCGCGAGCCGAGACCCCCATTTCGATTCTCTTCGTTGATTTGGTATAAGGACAATGTGACGAAGATGAGCCTGACTTTGCTTAAGGCATTCCTCCAGAAGCTATCTACTAGGGATGTTTTGCACAGGTGGTGGCCGGACCTGGAAACAGGGTGTGTTATGTGAGGGGGATGAAATTGAAACGGCGGACCATCTTTTTTTCAGGTGCGGCTACACTAAATATATTCTAATAAGGAGTTTACTGAAATTGGGAATTTTTGACCTCACAGAACCCGTCCTAGCTAAGGTTGGTGACTACATCTTGACTAAATATGATAGGAGAGAGACGATGGGTACTATGGCTAGAACTGTGCTATCTGTAGTAGTGTGGAGCATATGGAAAGAGAGAAATATCAGGATTTTTGAGGGCAACAGGAAGGCTAAGACAGAGTTGTTTGATATTATTGTTGCTGAGGTTAGGAATGTTCTCGTACATCTCGATGCTGATACTCAAGAAGCAATGCAGGCTATGATAAAATGGGAATTTAGAGATGCTGGTTAGATAGTGTGATATGTAAGGCTAAGGCCACCTTTTATTTTTCCTTGAGCACTCTGATTGAGTAGGTAAATGGTGAGGGGGTGGTGGGTTGAGGGTGACGGCGCTTGTGCCCTATCCCCTCTCCCACTATTCCCCTCTCCCTCTACACTGCTTTGTAATTATTGTACAATTATGTTTCAATAAAGAATCACACTATTCCTCCAATATATATACACACACACACACACACTATATATATGTGTGTGTGTGTGTGTGTGTATATATACATATATGTATATACATATATATATATGTATATATATATATATATCTATTATATAAAAGAGGGATGTTATCAAGAGAAATTGGACAAGAGAATTTGGATGTCTATTATATAAAAGAGGGATGTTATCAAGAGAAATTGGACAAGAGAATTTGGATATCTATTATATAAAAAGGGATGTTATCAAGAGAAATTGGACAAGAGAATTTGGATAAGAGAATTTGGACAAGAGAATTTGGATATCTACTATATAAAAAGGGATGTTATCTAGAGAAATTGGACAAGAGAATTTGGACAAAAGAATTTGGACAAGAGAAATTGGATATCTATTCTATATTTGATGAAGATTTTGAATTATGTCCTACTAGGATAGAGGTTAGGGCTGACTAGGACAAACATACATGATGACTAGGACAAACATACATGATGACTAGGACAAACAAAAATGAGTTGAAATTTTGAAATTTTGGCAGAAACCTTGGGGGAAGTTCGAATTTTAGTGGGAGTTTTGAAATTTTGATGGGAGTTTGAAATTTAATGTTTTAAAGATATTTTATCATCATGGCACTAAAAGTTTGAATTTGAAAAATCTATGAAACAATTGGGGGAAAGTTTGTATTTTAGGGGAAACTCTTGGTGGGGGAAAATGAAATCATTTATTTTTTTTGGAGGGAACTACATAACAATTATTGTGCTTTAAATTGGGGGGGACTAAAATTTTGAGGATGGGAAAATCTTAAATAAATCGTGTTCCCCAACAAATGTCTTATTAGATCTGAATTTTAGATTTAAGCAACAAATGTCTTAAATAAAATTTTGTATAATATATATATATGGGTAAAGTGTTCCTAGGGTGACTCCTTAGATCTAATCTAAGGAGTCGCCCCCATTTTCTCCCATATCCTACATTTTTTTTCGAATTTTTTTTCTTGGGGTTGTTGTGCACATCATGGATGATCAACATACCAAAAATCAAGTCATTCCAATACTTTTAGAGCCCCCATCTACCCGTTGCAATTTCATGGGGTTTTAAGCACGTTTTCAGACCGTTGAAGTTGCAAGGGGTAGATAGGGGTTCTAAAAGTATTGGATTGACTTGATTTTTGGTATGTTGATCATCCATGATGTGCACAACAACCCCATGAAAAATAAAATCCAAAAAAATTGTGGGAGATGAGAGAAAATGTGGGCGACTCCTTAGATTTAATCTAAGGAGTCACCCTAGGAACACTTTACCCAATATATATATATATATATATATATCTTTTGATATCTGATATGAAAATTTCATCTGTATGATATCTAATATTTAAAACATTGTCTCTGAATATGTATCCTAATATGAGCATGTGTTTAGCTCTATATATATCAAAGGTTGTTTAGCTCTGAATAACATGGAACTGCTTAACGGCTTATGCATTAAAATTGATGGTTGCACTCTTTGTACTTTGTACTCATATTTGCCAATATCATATTAGTATTTGGATCTGACCCAAGTTCGAATTTGTTGCTTTCAAATTTGGATGGTGATCCAAGTTTTTTTATTAGATCTGAATTTACGAGAAAGAAACAAATACAAATACAAATACATATCACAAAACTGAAAATAGTTTTATTTCGGTGTTTTAGATTCCTTGGGGAGAAAAGCTCTGGGTTGATATTTTGTGGAGCAAGGGATTGGAGAAAAGATGGATGCCTGTACCACTTCTTATAGTCTTATATGAATTAATCTGAACACCTTTTTCTTTTGCCCCTACCAACGTCTACTGTTGACGTGAAAAATTATCATTTTTATTCAAATGTTACATGTTGTGATAATTTCTTTTAATTAATAGAGTAGATAAATTTTATTCATTGATTGGCTGGCTTCTTTCAGTTTGTTTTTCTCATGAAATCAATTGAAATGATATATAATGACTTTTTTAGTTATGAAAAATCATAAACAGATATGACATTGATGATATTTTTAGGAAGCTTTCTGTTCTGTAGTTAGCTGATGTTTTAGATCATGTTGGTATATTTTGCAGTCTCGCATGCTATATTTTGTTTATATGTGGAGTGATTTGTTTATTGATTTTTTGGGATGAATTATGCAAATTAGTATACATTTGAATAGGGGGTTTATTTATTTGCCCATGCTAGCTAAGAAATATTCCAATTTTGTGTTTTAATGCACTTCACATTCATTGTTCTGTTCTTTTGCAGTTCAGTCATGGGAGATGTGGAGTACCGCTGTTTCATTGGAGGCCTTTCTTGGTCAACTAAGGATGATGACCTGAGAGATGCGTTTGATAAATTTGGCCGTCTTACTGAGGCCAAGGTAACAAGTAGTTTGGCTTTCTATCACATATCCATAAGAGGCTCTGGAATCACGTTGTAAACGATATTTGAAGTTAAGAATGTGTTGCTTTATGGGAGTTAAATCCGTTACGGTGAGCATAAAATGTAATCTTGTTTCAATGGGGAACATGACTTTCAATTTAACTATTCAATGTAGAGCCTAAAAAGGAACATTTGCAGATGTTCTTTGATACTTGAGTCTCTAAAATCATGTTCAATATGCCTTACAGTTATTGAAGGTGGTAATAAAATGTAATTTTGTTTTTGAATAAATGGTTATTAATCTCCAGAAGGTGGTTATAGTCATGTTCATACTTAACTTTTTTTTCACTTTCCTTATATGGACTTGCTTCTAGATTCATTCTAAGAAATTACTTGAGGGCCCTAAACATCTTGATATCTTGTCGAATTGCAGGTGGTGGTTGACAGATTTTCTGGTCGATCTCGTGGATTTGGCTTTGTCACTTTTGAGGATAAGAAGGCAATGGAGGACGCTATTGATGCAATGAATGGAATTGATCTTGATGGACGAAATATCACTGTAGACAAGGCCCAGCCTCAAGGGTCTGGCAGAGACCGCGATGGGGATCGTGGGTATGACCGTGGTCGCGATCGCGATCGCGGACGTGATCGTGACTATGGTGGGGGAAGAGGTTCTGGTGGTGATTGCTTCAAATGTGGCAAACCGGGTCACTTTGCCCGGGAGTGTCCCTCTGGTGATGGTGGTAGAGGCGATAGGTATGGTGGCAGGGATGACCGGTATGGAGGTGGGGGTGGTAATAGTCGTCATGGACCTGATCGCAATGGGGACCGATATGGTGGTGGACGTAGCAGGGACGGGGGAAGTCGTGGTGGCTCAGGAAGCGATAGATACAACCGTGACCGCTCTGGACCATATGAACGCCCTAGCGGTGGCGGCGGAGCATATCGTTCTTGATAGATTCCATTGTCACTATAGGTAAGAACATCTGTTTCTAGCGTAGTACATGTTCTCATGATTATTGATTTGCGAGCTAGTGAAGTAGTTTATATTTTGCTGATGCAGCCATGGGAAACTGGAGTAAGATATGCTGAAGCTTTCTGGTGGTGCTAAACCTTAGTGGGGCCTATGATGGTTCACCTTTCAGTCCAACTAGTTCACTGGCCTTGTTAAGGATTTGGATGGATGCTGCTGGTTCAGTTTAAATTGTGATAACTAGACCTGCTGCCTTTGTTTGCTTGACATGCTACTACCTGGATTTTTGTCTTTTAATCTCTGCATGCTCTTGGTGCTTTGTTTTGGATGATTTGGCTAGCAATACTTTATTGTGTTCTTGGGCTCTTGGTGGATGCCTTGAGGATTTAGTGGGGGCACTATACTGTGGAGTTAGGTGGGGCTGTCTTTGCTTTTTGGTCACTGGGATCTGCCAGAAAATAGAGAATATGGGTCACCTTTGCTTTGATGATCTCTGCAAAAAAAGCATGTTTAAATTCTAATTGTTGCGGGAGAAAACCGGGTAAGATTTTAATTTTTCTTTACCATATGAATCATAGGCGGCTTTGAATTTTTTCGAATTATTTTAATTGTTTTAACCTTTTGGCAGGCTATGATTGGCCTGTGTGATCTTTCTTGATGCATGATTGGGTTTATACTCGCTAAAATGATTGTGTAGATGATTCTTGCACGATGCTGCTCATGCATTTCTTTGGCAGAGCAGTTGCAATTGACACCTGCAATGTTAGACATGGGTTGATCTGGTCTGATCCGTATTGTTTGATCGATGGAATGGCAACCTGCATGTGCCCAATTTCGGTTTAAGCTGAGAACTTCACAGCTTCGGCAAAAATACTGTGGCTTAGGGTTACCATTTGTTCGCTTGTGCCTCTTGCCTAGGGGAGGTGTGTTCTTGGTTCCAAGTTCTTATTGTCCAGATCTTGGTCGTTTGTTCTGTGCTTTTCTTTGCTACCTGTTGGTCCTGGTCCTGTGCTTCTGACGCTGGTCGTGTTCATGTCCCCCAAAAGTTTCGTATGGGATTGTTCTCGTCATCATTGTGTCTTTTGCTATAACGTAGTGACAGTGCTGCTGCCCGTTCGGCAAGGGATCCACTAGTTACTTGGATCTGTGGTCTTCAACTTTGATTTATACATGAAGTGATGCACGCACTTGGGTGGGCTCTGCTTTCAATTCATGATCACCACCTTTTTACGGCTGATAGCTAGATACCCCATATTTGTCTGATGTGCTCAATGTCGATTTGGATGTCTACAGTTCACATTGAACACCTAACACAGAGATCTTCGTGTAGTCTTGACATCTATTTTGACATCTATTTAATTTATGATAGTCTCTTTTATTTATGAAATGTTTCTTGAACTTAAGTTGTGATTAGTTTCATGATGGTTGGGTGGGTAATGTTTGCCTTCAATATTCAAATAGGCATTCTTAACCTTTTTATTACGATTTATGCCACATTTTTTTTAATGGAAGTATCATATTGTTTGTGCTTTCTCTATTTGATTTAATGTTGCTGGATTATGTGTATCTGCTGCTTCTCTCTCCTTTATTTTAGACTCTCGTTTGTTTGTGTTATTGTAGTAGTGTGCTAATTGGCAGCCACAATATTTCTTTGCTAAAGAAATTTTGTTGTCCTTGAATTTTACAGCAAACATAACAGTGTCAAGTAGTTACTTGGCCAGTTTGTCAGATGCTTTTGCTGACTGGTAAATTGCATCTGTGTTGGCATTACGTGCATGTTTGAAGTTAAGAGCTGCACCTTTTAACAAACTTTCAACGTGCCCTTGTTGTCTTTTCATGCTTGGCATGCGACCCTCCATTTCATCCTTCTTGGTTTATGCTAGTCTTGTTCATTTCATGGTTCATTTTGAGTCTTGATTATGGCTAGTTTCTCTCTACTTGTATGCTTCCCGTTGCATTTATGTCTTTGTTGCATTTATGTCTCTTTTAGCGTGCATATTATGTGGTAAATAAGGTTACGGGTTGATTTAGTCTCCTGCATGCTTTTGGCCTTAAATGTGCTGGTGGATTCAAATTCAATTGATACAGTATCCGTCCGAGGCTTTATAATGTAGTTGTAGCTTATTTCTCTCCCCTGGGTCTCAAAATGTGGGTGGCATCCCTATTTAGATTTTTCGATGCAACTTTTGAGCAAGGGGTCTCAAAATGCTAGCTGTGACCATTTCTTGGATAGGCTTCTGTTGTTGGTTTTCAATCATAAACTTCATTAAAAGTTTTGCAGCATTTCACATTTTAATGTTATTTGCTCGAATGGAAGGCTGTGGACATCCATTGCTTATGATATTGGAACTGGGTGGAATCCATGCTACAGTGTATGGTGTTTCGGTTGAAATGTAAGGTATTTTTGACTAATTTGGAAACATAAAATTAGTTTCAGGCTATATATGGACCCTAAGTGGGGTCCATTGAGAGGCTGCCCTTCCTTTTGGGGAGTAGGCCCGTTGTGGGCCACGGTCAAGTTGGTGTCCCCTTAACATTAAGGATTGTGCTTTTACTCTCTGTTAATTTTAATCCCAACATGCAGGTTTGTGGCCTGTCCGAGTTCAAGGTCTTAGGCAACTGACAAGGGCCACCTCCTTAAAAATCAACATGTAGATGCGAGAATGATTCTGTTCTTGTTTCTTCATCTCCCCATTATGTATGGATCCTATTCATCATGGCACTCCATGCATGACATGTCACGCATCTACATCGACGGTTTGGCTTCGTTCCTTGTTTACTGAGCCCCCTTGGGGGAGTCATTACGAACACTTGTCAGAATTTCCATCCTTTTGAATCACCAAGCCCTTAGGGGAGTCATTATAAACCCCATGATTATTATGGTTGTTCAATTAAGGCATGATGATGATCTACAATTTAATTCTAAGGCTAACATGTGTTTATATAGTGTGTGGACCATAATTTTATTATATACACGATCATATCCAAAGACAAGATGCATACGCAATTGCAATATAGTTGCACCCGAGCATTCAAAGTTATATCTCAAGGACAAAGCACTCAAATAGAGCAATTTAAAGATCAAGCGCGTTGGTTAAAAACCCATGAATATTTACAAGGTAATAGAATCATATGATACATTTGGAAAACTAGGTGATTCTGTGCATAACCCTTAGATAGGTTCTTAGCATCTTTAAGAATCAAGTCTACTTATGGCACAATTTGCTAAGAAGCCAAAAGTTTGATCCATAATAATTTAAACATCACTGATTCAAAACAGTCCAAGTATCGATTCCACTATAAATTCAAAACCTAATACAAAGCTCTAAGACCCTCTAGCCAAGGATGCCACCCCTAGCTGGATTTCGCCATTGGTGTTGCAGCGACTACTAGTAGTTATAGCCTGGCTGGTGCCCACCACCTAGTTTGAATATGAACTTCTCTTGTCTGAGCACTGCTACCGCTATTGCAGCCGATAGTTCATATTTTGAACTACGAATTTTTGCATCAAATATTTTATCTTTGAACCCTTTGATCCTATTTCACAGTTTAGGGTTTATGTCAATTATTTATCCATCGACTTAGCTATGCCTTTATTTTATCTATATTCCTTTAGATTTACTTGATGATTTTAGGATCCGAAGATCCATAGGCTGCTGCATAAGCACTTTGAACCAAGTGAACTCTTATTGGCTCATGCATATGAAACTACTTGCAATTCTCTACTATTTTTTTTAAATGTTGCCTGCTCGTGTTCATAGTTATTCATTATCCAAATTAGGGGTTTTCCAACCTCTCTCTTGCCTATAAATAGAAGGGTACGCCTCCTTCATAAACTACATACTCTACACATACTTCCTAGTTGTGAGGGTTAAACTCTTTCTTTCCTAAGAGATCGGTATGCTTTCATTTTTTCTTAATTCTACGGTTCTAGCTAGCTAATCCTTAGTTCCATTGAAGATCTCTTCTAGCTATCCCTTCTCTCTCTCTCTCTCTCTCTCTCTCTCTCTCTCTATTAGGTGCCCAACTCGAATAGACTCTTATTCTTCAATACTATTATTCTAGTTGCGTTCAATTTTTAGCAAGACAAGGTTTCCATATTGATTCTATTATATTGCCTATAAGCCAATCCTTGTAATCTTTATCTTGGGCATGTCTATTTTGAGCTTTCTTTTGTTCTCAAGTTTTGTGATCTGTAAGAAGCTTGTTGTACTCTTTCTGAGAAATATTGTTAGTACAATTGCTCGAGTGTGTAAGTGTAAAATCCAGACAAGGGAAGTGATGGTGTAACGTCTAACTGTCTAAGCATGGGGAGTGCCTTGGTGTTAAATTTCTACTACTAAGAAAGTTGGCAAGTTGGAGGTCTTTGGAAGCAATAAAGCTTAGTCAAAATTTTAGCACGACCGTGTCTTATTCACAAAGACTCAAATTGCAGCACTGACGACAACATGGACAGCAG
Organism: Scilla litardierei; assembly: GCA_030789695.1. Lineage (NCBI taxonomy): Eukaryota > Viridiplantae > Streptophyta > Magnoliopsida > Asparagales > Asparagaceae > Scilla > Scilla litardierei. The sequence goes on along the minus strand of CM061142.1, from coordinate 438,687,870 downwards.
CACGGCCGTGTCACAAAAAACAGAGAGTTAGACTGCAGACTGCAGCACGGACGGCAGCACGGCCGTGTCACAAAAAACAGAGAGTTAGACTGCAGCACGGACGGCAGCACGGACGTCAACACGGTCGTGTCGTATGTAGTCGGCCCAAATACGGGATATAGGTTAGGGTTTTGATCTAAAACCTAATCTAATCGGACGGCTGAGATTCCACACGACCTATGTAGCTATTTAAACCCCTCTTAGGGTTTATTTTAGAGAGAACGCGTGCCGTCATCAAGTTTCCTCTTTCTCATGCGTCTTGGAGCTTTGGGGGAATTGGTGAGTGATCTTGATATTTCTTTGTGAAATTCATTGTAATCTTCTTTTTATTATCTCTCTTTTCAAGTTAAGTGATTTTGGTGAGAGCATTTGTTTTCTTCTCTTTTGGTGAGATTTGAGATCTCCATTGGGTTTGTGAGAATAGTTTGAACTCAACTTTTGGAGTTATTGGTGATCTCTATTGTTGAAGAAGATTGAAGAAGTCGATGTAATTCTCTCTGATCATATTAATGGAAACCGTCATCGGAAAGCTGGACGTAGGTCGTTAGTGGGCCGAATCAGTATAAACCCAGTGTCGCTTTATTTGTGCTTTCCAGTTTTTGTTACTTTTCGAATTACTTTTTTGGTTGGATATTGTGCTATTGGGGTATATCTCTGAAAGATCGTGGCGTAGCTATTGTTGGGTAGCAATCTGCCTTTTGTAACGGCCTGTTTTTATCTATACGTATTTCATACGTATTATTACTAATGTGTTGATTTATTTAAATATCTGCTTTATAATTTTACTTATTATTTTATTCCTAGCTCGAACACGCGACTTAGCGATCGTGTTATTATCTACTCTAATTTTTGGTTGATGTTGATTGCAGGGGCGAGACCGTAATAACCCGACCATCTTAAAAATTTACTCCTCCCAAATCTGATCCAAATCCTAATGAGTTTCGATATCTTGATCAAATCTAAATCAGCAAATCTCAGGATATTAATGTTGATATTTTAATCAAATCGGATCCAATATTTTAATCAAATCGGATCCAATATTTTAATCAAACCGGATCCATTGTTTTCTAACAAAATTGATTCTATCAAACCATATAATATCCTAGCTAACTTAATTATCTAACTAATTTTAGCATATCCTAAGGATTTCCCATATCCTATTATATCCCAAATCAATTCTTTTATTAACTAAATTCTATTAAACCATATCCTAAAACTGTTTATTAAAGATCTAAATATTAAATCCTAATTACTTCACCAAACCCCCCATTTCATGCGGCCGCCTCCTCTCCCCTACTCGCACATCACTCGTGCATGAGACTTTAACAGCCACACAACCAACAACCACTTCCCCACGTCACCCCACTCTGTCACCCTCTCTCCCCTACAAAATGGAACCATGCGAAGCTTTCCCATCGTCCTCACCAAACCCAAAAACCCAGGCAAACCGCGTCCCCCCTCCTCGAAACCTCCCTCCGATCAGCACCTCCCTCCGACTTCTCCACCGCCCCAGGTCGCTTGCACCCTCACCCACATGGTCATCTTCGACGACCCCCGAATCACCCTCCTTCCTCCTTTGAGACCCAACCCCAAACGCCCAACACAGTCCCCCTCTCTCTACCTCGCCGGAGCACCAATCCCCGTCCGCCTCTCATTCGACCTCCGAGATCACCTCTGCCCACTCTCCTCCCTCTACCTTCGAAGCCTCGCCGCCTTTCCTTAGCCGCACGCCACCATCGTCTCCGATTGACAGCCTCCGACCACACCCCTGCCTTCAACAGCGCCCCACTGCCCCTTCTCATGATCAGCCTCCGCCACCTCTGGCAACAACACCCTACTCCGCCCTCAGACCACGCCTCTCCGACCCGCTCTGACGCCCTCCCACAGCCTGCCGTCCTATCCTCTCACCGCCGACCAAACCCAGCGCCCCGTGCCTTCCCTCAACTCACCGGTGAGCCCCTAAGCCACGTGCCCTCCGTTCGAAGCCCCAAGCCAACCTCGTCGCTCGCAGTGCCCAGTGTCACTCTCTGGCGACCACCTCCCCTCAGCCCACTTCAAATACCCCAGTTCACCTCGCTGCCGACCGATTTTCTATCGCTGCTGCTGCCTTTGCCCGTCGCCATCCCAGCAGCCAGGCGGACCCCCGCATCACCGAAAAGCCCCACCACCTCCCTCAGACAGGCACCCCGCATCCACCTCCCTCCATCTCGAAGCCTCGACCACCTACTCCGACCCGCTCCCAGCACCGCTTCCAGCACCGCTTCCAGCAAACGCCCTGACCCCGACTTCCACCGCCTTTCGTTCAAACACCCCGGTGACCCGCAAGTTCACCTCCCTCCAAGCCCTCGACTTCGCCCCTTCTCGGCCTCCGCCCCTCGCAAGCCCACACGACCAGACATGCCACCCCTCCCTCCAGCCCAAACAGCCTCGCCAACGCCCCACCAACCATCCCCAATTTCACAAAACAGAGGAATCCACAAGCTACGGCAGCAACCAAGCCCTGGCGCCACCATCCCTTCCTCCGAGCAACCCCTCGCACCGTCGCTTGCCGTCGCCTTGGGTCGCCACGCCACTTCAGCTCTGCCCATCCATGGCCATCGTCAGTCGCCGTCCGATCGTGCCACCCACCTGCAAGCCAAAGACGAGGAACGCAAGCATGGTACGCGAGTCTCTATGCATGGTACGTTACATAAACATGTTTTATTATGTTTATATATTATATGAGTGTATAAACTGTCGGTTTATATGTTAGTTCGTAAGGTAACTTATATATATAATGATTAATTTGTTTGGATAAGTTAGTATATAAATAACTATTAGTTTATATATAACAGTAAATGGTCAGTGTGAATGATTAGTAATAACTTGTTGTTGGATCTGGATCCTAGCTTGGGGGGTGAATAGGCTTATAAAAATATTCTCGCGCAACCCACGAGAAAACACACGCAATTAAAATCACAAGCATAGTAAATAAGAAGCAATCACAGTGTACACACAGATTTACCCTGGTTCGGTCACATCAACGGCCTACATCCAACCCCCAAGCAAATACTAGCATTAATAAGTTCTTTCTGAACACCTATAATTGGGTCCTAGCTCCAACTCCCCATCTAGACTGTACCTCAACAAAGTACAGAACCATATCAACCTAGTAAATGCGTATCTTGACTGCGACAACACGTCAAGACCCTCTTGTCTAGACCCAACCAGACAAGTCCCAAAAGAACACAAATATCGGTAAAGTTTTCCCTACGAAGATCTAGCAACTACTACACAAAATTAATAAACAACAGAGTTTAGAAGGCTCAGTTTGTGTAGCGGCGTCGTCTTCGTTAATCAGCACAGGCCAGAAGTCGTCTGGAAAGTAGTAGTGGTCACCTCGGCAACGACAACTCAAGTTGCGGCTTCTCGTTCTTCCTTGAGAAACTTGCTGCAATTGGTTCTTAATTGGAAAAAGAAATTCGGCTGCTCCTTGATGTCAACAATTTCGGCCCCCTTGTACTTTTGCTTGCCAAAACAAAACTGCAACCAAGTGCTTTAACAAATGCTCAGCTCCTTTAGAGATTACGGCCTCTTCATTGCTTTTGTGTTGCACTATCTCCCTCTTTTATAAAGTTGTTGTTAAGTATTGAACTTCTCCCTACTTGGTGTTAATGATAAGCAAACATAAATACTTTTGACTAATCCCCTATTTGTAGTTAATCCATTGCCTAAGCATATCATGAAGATCAATTTGCAATGGATGACACTCAAAGATCATTGAAAGCAAAGGAAGTGGATTGGATGATCATAATGGTGATTGAAGCTCCTAGAAGATTTCAAGCTCATGCGTTGGATAGAAGAGATATCTTCATTTCAGTCTTAGGATATCATTAGATCAAATTTTCTTAGACTCCAATTCATTTCTTTCTAGATTGTGCATGTCATGATTTCAACAATCGACTGCTGAACGATTTACCGTCGCCTGTCTTAAAACAGTCGACTGTGTTTTGTTCTACAGTCGCCTGTTATGCACAAACTTTATCAGTCTAGTTTTGGGCTTCTTAGCTTTAACTCGTTTAGGCGAGTGCTGTACATTTCACAGGTGCCTGTCCAAGTGACAATCGACTGTGTTTTGTTAATCAGTCGCCTGTCTATCCTCAGCCCAAATCTATTTCTCATTTTTGATCTGGCCAGTCGACTATTGTTGTATTTACAGTCGATTGTCCAAAGGCACAGTCGACTGTCAATGCTTCAATAGTCGTCTGTCTTTGAGCCTCTCAGATGATTCAACTCTCTCGAAAATGTCAGGGTTTTTGACAGTCGTCTGTAGAAGGAATTACAGTCGACTGTTGAGTTTACAGTCGACTTTCTTCTCTTCATCAGTCGCCTGTCCTGTACCCCCAGACTTTTCTATGACTTGCTTGACTTACCCCTATTTCAGCCAGTCGCCTGTATAAGGATTTAAAGTCGCTTGTTGGGTTAACAGGCGACTCTGTACTCCTCATCAGTCGACTGTCCACGTGGTAAGTTGCCATTTGAATTCTCACATACCCTCTGACACAGTGCATCAGTCGACTGTGTTTTGTTCAACAGTCGACTGTCGCGAGTTCAGATTCTATCCGTTGGTTGTTTCTCAATGGATTTCAAAGGGGCTTTTGGGGATTTCGTTTGAGGGCTTTAGGAAAACTACAAATGTATCCTCTACTGTTCCATTGAGAGGCTACTCATTTGCTAAAACATTCAAGCTTTCTTTTCTCTCAAGATCAAAGCTCTCAAATCCTAAAGCCCTAGAATTCCAATCTTCAACCTCTTGCTCTCCAACCTAGAACCAAAGAGAAATCTTCTAGGCATTTGGTGCAGTCAAGAGAAAGGGCTTTCCTCTCTTCCAAGAGAGTCATTCAACACACAACACTCTTTTCCTTCAAGTTCTACTTCAAGGAATCGGTGATTGTAAGTGTTGTTTATTTTCAGATTTCATAACGTTTGTTATTTGATTTACTCTCGGGTTGTGAGAGTGGTTTGCTTGCTCCCAAGTTGTGGGAGTCAAGGGCATCGAGTGTATTTCGATTTCACTTGTAGGGTTGCTACAAGTGGGGTTTTAAGGAAACCTCAAGTTAGGGTTCTAACTTGAGTATCCGATGGTATCCGGGTGGAAGGGATGTATGATTACCGGAAACAAGTCGGAAAGTGACTTAGGTAATCCGAACCCTTGAAACATCCTTGCATTTGCATTGTTTCTTTTTAGGTTTTCTATTATTCCGCATTTATTGTTGGTTAGGAATTTAATTTGGTGTAACTATCTTTTAAATTGCATAAAAACTATTCAACCCCCTTCTAGTGTTTTCCTCATAGCCAGGGTCCTTATAATTGGTATCAGAGCGCAAGTTTCAAGCTATGGCATTCAACAACAACAACGTTCCTCCACCGACTTCGTACAACAATCACGATCGTGATGGATCGTCCACACTATTCGAAGGTCAATCCACGGTGCGTCCTCTGCGTTTCAATGCCACGAACACAAACTTTGGCTATTGGAAATGCCGGATGGAGATGTTCATAAGGAGTGCTTCCCTTTGGAGAACCATCCACAAGGAGTACGTCGAGCCCACCGAAGAGGATTTCGAAAAATAGACACCCTCCGAGAAGTCCGCCGAAGTCAACAACATAAAAGTAATGAACTCTCTTCATTGTGCGTTAGAACTGAATGAGTTCAATAAGATATGCACATGTAAGAGTGCATATCAAATTTAAAAACATCTCGTCGTTACCCATGAGGAAACGAACAAGGTAAAACTCTCTAAACTATATGTTGCCGTACAAAATTTCGATATGTTTCACATGCAGGAAAATGAGAGCATAACATCGATGTACGGACGTTTTATCGACATCACCAATGAACTGGAAGCGCTTAAGCAAAACCTACTCCCAACCATAGAAGGTGAGAAAGATCATAATGAGGATGACCTCCAAATGGGAACTAAGAGCTATCACCATTGATGAGGTCAACGACTTGAAGAACTACACTGTCGTGAATCTCAACGGCACTCTCATGTCTTACGAAGTAAGATGGGAGAACCGACTGAAGATTCGAGCTATGATGAACCCTTCGGGGAAAAAAAGAAAGCTTTAGCATTCAAGGCTAATTCTTCATCTGCCGATAGCGAAGAATCCGAAAATGACATGTACTTAGAGGAAATGGCTCAAATGGCGAAGAAGTTCCAACGCTTCTTTCGCAAAGGTAAATTTCTCTCTAAGAATAGATTTGAATCTATTAATAACACTTCATCTTTTTGCTTTAAGTGTAATAAGCCAGGGCACATCAAGAAGGATTGCCCAATGCTCCGAAACAAAGAGAAGTAGAAGGCTCCGAAGTACCACAAGTCTGACAAGAATAAGAAAGATAAGAAGAAAGGACTAGTCGGTACATTCGATGACTCAAGTGGAGGCTCATCAAGCGATTCCGATGATGAGAAGGGTGAAAGTGCCCATATGTGTTTCATGGCCCATTAAGATCCACTGTTCGATGAGAGTGATTCCGACATGGATGAACCCGAGGTAACTATGGATGAATTGCGTATTGCTAACGAAGAACTATTTACTAAGTATTAATCTTTAATGCTTATATATACTAGCTTAAAGAAACAATCTGTTAGCAATCCATCCATACCATGTATCATCAACAATGACACCATTGTTGATACACTAACTCTTGAGAAAGCAAATTTGGTTTCTCAAAATGTCACTTTGAGAAATGAGGTGAATACCCTCAAATCTCAACCAGATCAAACACATTCTAAGGATAATAGTGATCTAGCTTCACAAAACACACGATTGGGTTTAGAGAATGATTCTCTTAAACCCAAGTGCATGAGCTCAAAGCACGGGTGTCCACCTTGGATACCAACATTTCTTCTCTTAAGGAGAAATATGAGCTCATGTCCTCCCGTATTATGAGATTTAATAAGGAGAAAGGACAATTGGACGATTTGCTAGCAAACCAATTTCTGGCCACACATCGTGTTGGTCTTGGTTTTGTGGAAGCAAATGCATCCAATGCTTACACCTCTTATAGTGGTGTCACTATAGACTTTGTGAGGCCATCCTCCGGTGCATCCACAAGTGGTGTCAAAGACACTATAGGTAGCAAACCTACCAAGAAAGTCACCACTCACCACTTCACAATCTCTTCCTTTTGGCAAGAAACCTGCTAAGGGTGGAAACCAAAAGAGAAGTCAAGCTTACATGTACACTAACCTTCATCCACGTAGGAAATCTCCTACTTCACAAGTGGAAACACATGACACTTTTTATGCTCCACATCCACGGACACGTGCAAGTCCACATATGAGAAATACTCATGTACGTGCTCCTACACACTCGTATGCTCATACACATCATTCTTACATGTATGCACATCCTCCACATGTCATGCATGCCTCATATGTTTCATACAACTTGCATGTTCCTAAGCATGCATACAACCCACATATGTCTAATGCATATCCTCCTCCTCATTTTTATGCTAGAACTCTTGTTCCTAGGATGCACACACCCATAGAAATCAGCCTATTGTGCCCGCAACTAGAAAAAGGACTCCCAAAACATACAGTATTTGGGGTCCTAAGAACACTAGCTTAAATGATAGGAATGCCTATGTTGATTCCTACCTTCAGGATATTATTAATAATGATAACTATGTTGGGAAGCGGAAGTCCACTTGGACTTGGCTTCCAAAGGGCTAATCCCCTCGGACCCAACAAAAATTGGGTACCATGAGCTTATGGTATACTATATAGGTACCCAAGAAAGAGAAAGAGAGAAATAAACGTCATATTGGCTCTAAAAGGAAAGGATGGATACTCGACAGTGGTTGCTCCAAACACATGATAGGAGATCCCTCACTACTCTCCGAAGTGATTAGCATCAAGGATGGTGCAACGATCACTTTTGGAGGCAATCAAAAGGAAACCATCATTGGAGTATGTAAAGTCGGTAATCCTTCCAAACCACTCATTACTAATGTATATTTAGTTAGTGGTTTATTTCATAACCTTATCTCCATTAGTCAACTTTGTGACAAAGGTTACAAGGTTAACTTTAGAGAGGGTATGTGTGAAATTATTGCTTTTGATTCACATGTTTTGTTTACCGGTATTAGGCGTAAGAATATTTATTATTTGAGCTTGTCTAAAACTGTGGAACATTGCTTAGTTGCTAATACAAATGGACACCTATTATGGTATCGTCGTTTTGGTCACATTCATTTTAAGCACTTATATAAGTTAGCTAAGCATGATCTAGTCAAATGTGTTCCAAAAATTGCTTTTAGTAAGAAAAACTTTTGTGATTCTTGTCAAAGAGGTAAACTTAGTAAATCATCTTTCAAGCTTAAAGAACGCATAACTTCTAAGAGGCCTCTAGAATTACTTCATCTAGATTTGTTTGTGCCAACTAGAACCGCTTCTTTAGGCAATGCTCATTATGGATTAGTTGTCGTTGACGATTTCTCAAGATTTACTTGGGTATCTTTTTTAACTAATAAAAATGAAGCCATTGAAGAGTTTACCATATTTGCAAAGAAGATTCAAAATTTCTTAGGATCCACCATTATCACTGTTCGTAGTGATCATGGAGGAGAATTTGAGAATGAATCTTTTACAAAGTTTTGTGATGACAATGTGATAACTCACAATTTTTTTCCTCGTGCCCCACCACAAAATGGTGTTATAGAGAGGAAGAATAGGACTCTTTTGAGTGTGCTCGTACCATGCTCCATGATAGTCATCTTGGACTACAATTTTGGGTAGAAGTGGTGCATATGACATGTTATGTGCTCAATAAGATCCTAGTGAGACCCCGAACGAACAAAACTTGTTTTGAGTTATTTTATGACAAAAAGCCTCAAGTTAAATGTTTTCGAGTTTTTGGTTCAAAATGTTTTATCAAAAACACATTTGGTAACTTAGATAAATTTGAACCAAGATCTGATGAAGGAATTTTTGTTGGATAGTCCACACATAGCAAAGCCTACCGGATATCCAACAAAACCTCTTCAACGATCGAGGAATCACTACACGTATCATTTTATGAAGATTTTGATTTTCCTCATGTTATTGATGATAGTGTAGATGCTATATGTGATTCTCTTAGTAATGTCAAGATTAATGATTCCATTATTGAGACTAACACTAATAATGAGATTGTTAAAGATGTTCCAAGTGATGAATGGATTCCCAAAGCTTACCCAACCGTTCACAACCACCCTCATGACCAAATTATTAGAGATATTGGTGTGAGTGTTCGAACGAGGTCTAGAATTTAAGAATTCTCTCATTGTGCATTCGTCTCTACCATTGAGCCAAAGAATATCCAAGAAGCATGTGAGGATGGCTCGTGGATAGTGGCAATAGAAGAAGAACTCATGCAATTCGAGAGAAATGAAGTTTGGGAGCTCGTTTCTCTTCCAAGTGGTCACCAAGTGATTGGAACCAAGTGGATCTTCAAGAACAAAACCGATGAGAATGAGGTCATCACAAGGAACAAAGCAAGGTTAGTAGCTCAAGGCTACCGGCAAGAGGAATGTATCGACTTTGAAGAATCCATTGTCCTTGTAGCTAGATTAGAAGCTATTGGATTGCTTTTATCTTTTGCATCTCATAAGATTGTCAAATTGTTTCAAATGGATGTTAAAAGTGCATTTTTAAATGGTATTGTCAATGAAGAAGTTTATGTTTCTCAACCACCCGGGTTCATTCGTGAATAATTTCCTAACCATGTTTTCAAACTTAAGAAAGCGTTGTATGGGTTGAGACAAGCTCCTAGAGCTTGGTATGATCGACTCAAAACCTTTCTTTTGGATTTAGGTTTTAAAATGGGTGAAGTTGATTCTACACTTTTTATTAAGGATTATGAAAGTGACATCCTCTTAATTCAAGTTTATGTAGACGATATTATTTTTGGTTCTACTAACTTTAATTTTTGTCAAGAATTTTCTACATCTATGAAGGATGAATTCGAGATGAGCCATACGGGTGAGCTTAACTATTTTCTTGGACTGCAAATTCGACAAATGAAGGATGTGACTTTCATACATCAAACCAAGTACACAGGGGAGCTTATCAAGTGATTCGGGATGGAATCGTCTTCAAGCAAAAGGACTCCCATGAGTACGACAACCTATTTACATAAGGATGAGAACGGAAAAGATGTAAACGTTCGTCTATATCAAGGTATGATTGGTAGTTTACTCTATTTAACTGCTAGTAGGCCCGATATCATGTTTTCCGTATGTCTGTGTGCTAGATATCAGGCTAGACCTAAGGAGTCACACTTGATTGCGGTTAAACGGATTTTTCGTTACCTCAATCATTCACTAGATTATGTGTTACTTTACCCTAAGTCTAGCACATATGAGTTAATCTCATATACTGATGCCGTCTTTACCGGATGCAAATCCGATAGGAAGAGTAATAGTGGCAATTGCTATTTTCTAGGAAATTCCTTAGTTTCTTGGTTCTCCAAGAAACAGAACTCGGTATCATTGTCCACAACTGAAGCGAAATATATTACCACAGGTCTTGCATGTGCACAAGTTCTTTGGATGAGACACACTCTTAAGGATTATGGTGTCAATTGTGATACTTGCCCTATTATGGTTGATAACCAAAGTGCTATATGTCTTTCCAAGAATCCGGTACATCACTCCCGTACCAAACACATAGATATAAGACACCATTTTATAAATGATCATGTAGCAAAGAAGGACATCATCTTAGAGTACATTGAAACCCAAAAACAAATCGCTGACATCTTCAATAAACCTCTTAAAGAAGATTCATTTGTGAGGTTGCGTGGAGAATTAGGGATTATGGGTGAATATGAGATTTAGGAGTTCAAATTTCTTGTAATATCATCTTTTGAACTCATATCATCATGATGCTTTTCTTCATTTGATAGATTATATGTTACTCATATATTTATTTTAAGAGAGTTTATTGAGATTTCGTTGTTTTCTTGAGTCTTCGGATTGTTTTAAGAGATTTGTGTGATAAATGATTTAGTTCTTGATATTGATTTTGTGATGAGTTTTGTGTTAGAATATAGGTCCTAGGGTTAGTTGTATCTATCCTCTGGATTTTAATCTCACTGTGCATTTTTGGACCAGGACAGACGACTGTCACTCCTTCGACAGTCGACTGCCCTACTCTATTTTCTTTATAGCAGACTGGATCTTTTGCCCATGCGACTGATGAAGACTTTACAGTCGACTATTGGATCAATAGGCGACTGCATTTTGGTCATCAGGCGCCTGTCCATTTCGTAGGGCTGTTGACGAACAGAACGTTCGACGAACTACTTGTGAACAAGCTCAGTACATGTTCGTTTACGTTCGTTCGAGTAGCTTAATGAACAAGCTTAAACAGATTTTTAGAGCTCGATTAGTAAATGAACAGAGCTTGAACATAATTATGTCCCTTCATTTATGTTCATGAACAAGCTCGTTAAGTGTTCGTGAACAAGCTCGTGAACAAGCTCGTTAAGTGTTCGTGAATAAGCTCGTTAAGTGATGTTCGTGAACAAGCTCATTAAGTTTTCGTGAACAACCTCGTTAAGTGATGTTCGTGAACAAGCTTGTTAAGTGTTCGTGAACAACTTCATTAAGTGATGTTCGTGAACAAGCTCGTTAAGTGTTCGTGAACAAGGGCTTGAGTGAATTAAAATTAAAATTAAACACTCACATCTTCAAATTGAATTAAACACCTCCGCCTCTTCAACTTCCCAGCTTCCCACTCCTAGACTCCCAGGCTCCCAGCTCTCTTTTGGTCCTTTGCTATTGTTCGTTCGTTTGTTTGAAAATCTGTTCATGAACAAGATCGATTGTGTGTTCGTGAACACGTTCCTGTACATGTTCACGAACAAGCTCGATAAGTCTTGTTAACGAACAGAATGTTCATTTGGTAAGCTCGTTTACGTTCGTTTATGTTCGTTTACGTTCGTTCGGTAAGCTTAACAAATAAGCTTGAACATGTTTTTAGAGATCAATTAGTAAATGAACAGAGCTTGAACATGGATTTTGTTCATGAACAAAACCAAGGACACTGTTCAAGCTCGTTCTTCAACAGCCCTACCATTTTGTCAGTAGTCTCTGTTTCTATCATCGATTTTATTGATTCTCAGTCAGTCGACTGCTGAGTAAAATACAGTCGACTGTCTCACTGACAGGTGACTGTCTGTCAACCTAAGCTCATTTCTTATCTTATCAACCAGTCGACTGACTATTGTTCATCAGTTAACTGTCTCCTGTTGTGACGGTTCGATAATTTGATCTGAGCCGTCGATTTTTCGATCCAACGGCCCAAATTCGTTTGACTCCTCGTTAAATCTACGAGATCCTTCGATTCATCCGAATGTTTTCTCTCTCATTAGACTGAAATCTCCCTCGTCCCCCCTTTCGAACTTCCCAGTCGATCACTCCGCCGTCGATTTCCATCTGTTTCGAAGCTCCACTCTTCGATCTTTCGATTGCTTCTCTCGATTGCTTGTTCGACTGTCTCTCCTCCGTCTCGGATTAGGTCTACTTCCTCACGTCGTTTCTTTCGTGCGTTTACTTCATTTCCATCGTTTGATTGAACTATGGCTCCTAAAACCAAAGGAAAGACTATTGTCTCTAAATGCCCTAGGATCACTAAGTCCACCATTGTCAAGACCAAGAGACCCCACAAAGCCCGCACCAAGAAAACCGATCCTCCCTCCGAATCATCGAGAGGCTATTCTCCCTTTTCCTCTGATGCTGAACCCCTTGGAAGCGACCGCGCAGGCACGTTGGTGTTCACATCAACGAGCCTGTTGCTGCTGCTGAACATGCTTCTGAGTTTAGCTCCGATGAACAAAGACATGTCGTGCCTCCTTCTATTCCCCTCATTCCTATTTGTCGTGACGACTCTTGCTTAGCAAAATTCCATTCTCTACTAGGTATCAAGCTCCTTCGAGAGCGATTCATTGTTTATCTGGCTTTCAGACTACCAGAGATCCTCTCCTCTACTCGCTTGGCTGACCTCTTTCACTTCTCCCACATCGAATCCCCTCGTGCTTACCCATTTCTGGTCAAGCTTTTTTATGCTAACCGCATTCGTGGTGAGTATGAAGACACTGGTGTGATTGACACTGTTGTCCAGAAGACCCACATTCACCTTGATCCTACTCTCTTAGGGACCATTCTTAGGATCCCTCCTCTGGCTCCCTTCCTACCGACATCTCTATTTCAGATGTTAGTGAGCTTGATCAGACTGTCCTTCGGGACATGTTTCGTGAGATCCCCTCTGTTCTTTATAGGGCCTCCATATTCTCGGCAAGGGGTTGGGCTGTTCACCTTGTGGTGACGTCCAACATCATGCCGAAGTATAGATTTTCTGACCAGCCCTCCCAAGAGATCCTTTGGTGTATGTATGCTATCTTTTCTGGCATGTCAGTAAACTGGGCCGGCGTCCTCTTTGATAGGTCGAGTTTACTACTGCTTCTTCCCACATTCCTTATGTCGGTCTCCTTACTCTTGTTTTCTTTTACTTTGGCATTGATTTGACTCTTACGAGCCTTTGCCTTTTGGTCCTCTTCTAGATACTTCTGCGAAGTCAAAGTCCTCTTCGGCTTTGCAGTCCGCATCTAAGAAAAGGCAATCTACATCTGCTCCTTCGTCATCCACCCTTTCTCCTGCTGATCAGCCATCTACCTCCGCTCCTTCCTCTCATGACATTTTGTTCGAGATGGTTTCTGGTCGTTCCAACGTTTCCTTGTCATAAAAACATAACATCTTTATAAGTTGGCCTTTTTGTCGTTCCAGCATCAGGGAACTCCCTTCCCTGAGTACCTCCGATGTTTTGTTCCACCGCAGCCTTCTGAGTCCCCTCCTCCTACCGTGACTGAGATTATTATGCATCCTGGTGTATCTGCTACTCAGGGTGTTGCTGATGCAGCTCCTCCTCATCCAGAGGATGTCTTCGTTGACCCAGAGTCTCATGGGTTCGAGACTGATTTAGCCTCCTCCTTTGCTGCTCATAGGGACACTCACCCTTAGATTTTTTTGGTTTGAGTGTTTGAGTGTCTTTGTATGGATGATGTTGTATGGATTTTGTTTTTATGATTGCTGATGTTGTATGGATGGTATGTATATTGATCATTTTGTATGAATGTACATGGGTAGTTTGGATGTATTTTGTGCCCTTGTCACATTCACGTATATTTATATATGAACATGCAGTTTCTTCATTCTGTTTCACACATTGCATAATTGTCTATCTTATATGTGTGAATTTTGTGAAACTGTCTCCTTGTATGCTATATTCTCTATGTGATGTGATTTGAGACAATTTTCTTTTTCTTGTGTCTCTCAAACAGCTAAGTTTATAATGTTGATATTAGACTCTCATTCCTCTAATCAGCTAAGTTTATAACGTGGTTTATGAGTTTCTTTGATTTGTATATCTTTAGACTCTTGTAATTGTTGTTAGTTCTTATTTAGCACGATTGCTGTTGTTATTTTACTTCCACCTTTTGGATAATGCCATAGGGGGAGAGAAATAAACAGATTCATAATGTATGTGCTAAGTAAGTACTAATTATACTTAAATCTAAGATTGAAGTTGCCTTAGATTCAGGGGGAGCAAGATATAGTGAATATGGATTATAAAATCCTAGATTTCATGGATTCATCTCATTCATGCATATCTTACTTATTTGCTTCATTTGATCTACTGATGCCCTAATATTTATTGACTAACTTGATTGTCATCTATGTAGGGGGAGTAAGTTTTCTTTAAGCACAATTATTTATCTTTTTGTTTATGTTTGTTTGTCATCATCAAAAAGAGGGAGAATGTTGAGTATTGGACTTCTCCCTACTTGGTGTTAATGAGGAGCAAACATAAATACTTGTGACTAATCCCCTATTTACAGTTAATCCATTGCCTAAGCATATCATGAAGATCAATTTGCAATGGATGACACTCAAATATCATTGAAAGCGAAGGAAGTGGATTGAATGATCATAGATGGTGATTTAAGCTCCTAGAAGACTTCAAGCTCATGCGCCGGATAGAAGAGAGAGTTCTTCAAATGTAATTTTCTTGTTTCTCTTCTAGTATGTCGCTTAGAAGTAGAACTTTGTTGGAGCACACACACATCTTCATTTCAGTCTTAGGATATCATTAGATCAACTTTCCTTAGACTCCAATTCATTTCTATCTAGATTGTGCTTGTCATGATTTCAACAGCCGACTGCTGAATGATTTACAGTCGCCTGTCTCAAAACAGTCGACTGTGTTTTGTTCTACAGTCGCATGTTATGCACAAATTTTATCAGTCTAGTTTTGGGCTTCTTAGCTTTAACTCGTTTAGGCGAGTGCTGTACATTTCACATGCACCTCTCCAAGTGACAGTCGACTGTGTTTTGTTAATCAGTCGCCTGTCTATCCTCAGCCCAAATCTATTTCTCATTTTTGATCTGGCCAGTCGACTATTGTTGTATTTACAGTCGATTTTCCAAAGGCACAGTCGACTGTCAATGCTTCAACAGTCGTCTGTCTTTGAGCCTCTCAGAAGACTCAACTCTCTCGAAAATTTCAGGGGTTTTGACAGTCATCTGTAGAAGGAATTACAGTCGACTGTTGAGTTTACAGTCGACTGTATTCTCTTCATCAGTCGCCTGTCCTGTACCCCCAGACTTTTCTATGACTTGCTTGACTTACCCCTATTTCGGCCAGTCGCCTGTATAAGGATTTACAGTCGCCTATTGGGTTAACAGTCGACTGTCTACTCCTCATCAGTCGACTGTCCACGTGGTAAGTTATCGTTTGAATTCTCACCTACCTTCTGACACAGTGCAGCAGTCGACTGTGTTTTGTTCAACAGTCGACTGTCACGAGTTCAGATTCTATCCGTTGGCTGTTTCTCAATGGACTTCAAAGGGGCTTTTGGGGATTTCGTTTGAGGGCTTTAGGGAAACTATAGAAGCAGCCTCTACTGTTCCATTGAGAGGCTACTCATTTGCTAAAACATTCAAGCTTTCTTTACTCTCAAGATCAAAGCTCTCAAATCCTAAAGCCCTAGAATTCCAATCTTCAATCTCTTGCTTTCCAACCTAGAACCAAAGAGAAATCTTCTAGGCATTTGGTGCAGTCAAGAGAAAGGGCTTTCCTCTCTTCCAAGAGAGTCACTCAACACACAACACTCTTCTCCTTCAAGTTCTACTTCAAGGCATATGTGATTGTAAGTGTTGTTTATTTTTAGATTTTATAATTGTTGTTATTTGATTTACTCTTGGGTTGTGAGAGTGGTTTGCTTGCTCCCAAGTTTTGGTAGTCAAGGACATCAAGTGTATTTCGATTTCACTTGTAGGGTTGCTACAAGGGGGTTTTAAGGAAACCTCAAGTTAGAGTTCTAACTTGAGTATCAGGTGGTATCCGGGTTGAAGGGACGCTGGATTACCGGGAACAAGTCGGGAAGTGACTTGGGTAATCCGAACCCTTGAAACATCCTTGCGTTTGCATTGTTTCTTTTTAGGGTTTTCTATTATTCGGCATTTATTGTTGGTTATGAATTTAATTTGGTGTAAATATCTTTTTAAATTGCATAAACACTATTCAACCACTCTTTCTAGTGTTTTCCTCATAGCCAGTGTCCTTACAGTTGTTGCATTAGATATCCATGCAAACAAGAGTGCCTCTCTTTAATGAAATTGTTCTCTTAATTCTCTGCAGGTTGCACTTCTATTTGTTGATTTGGCCTGGGGTGCTTAATAAATTCTGTACGAATTTGATTTGGCCTGAACACACATTATTTTGCTTTCGTTTTGTGCATGAAACTCCCTTCAATTTGTGTAAGTGCCTGCAAAACAAAAAAAGAATTTTCTCTCTTCAGTGCTTGTAAACAAATTATGTATCAGAACATAACATTATTAAAAAGCACTGGGCATTGAGATCTCAATGGGTTGATCCTTGGGAAATCACGTGCATTGTGTGCCCTGCAAAATAAACAAAAAAAAATCAACACACAGTTTTCGGCTGTCAAGGTGCGGCTTCCCCGTGAGCAGTCAAAAACTTTTTGGCAGACACTTTATTTTATTAGCTTTTCCACTTGCGTCCTGCATGCAATCCAAACAAACTTAGTATAATAAAAACAAGAACTTTAAATAAACAAATCACAAACAAGCTTTTTCAACCACTCCCTTATGGCCGGTCTATGAAGAGTTGAGCACGTGATGTCCTTGATGGCTTGTGTGTGCACATAGGTCTTTTGAGAAGAGCTTGCATATTCTTTGCTTTTGTTGACCTTGCTTGCGTGTGTTGCTCTGTTTAAATTTTGCCTTTGGCCGTCCTTTTTGATGTGTGCTGCCGTGGCCTCATGAGATGGCAACGAAGAGGGTTGCCCAAAAAAAACTTGAGCAAGAGAGCTTGCAGCTTCACAATAGTTTTGCATGAAGATACAAAGCCTGCAGCAAGGAAGGGTTTTGATACTAGGGTTTCCTTTTCGTTTGCTTGTGGCCGCCTTTTATCCCCTCTTTGAGATGGACTATATATAGGAGGAGAAAGAGATCTTATTAGATGAGATCAAGTCCCATAAATGAAGGAATGAATAGAGATTTGATTAGGCATTTGAATATGATTTGGGTAGAAGCAAATCTATCTAATTGATTTGGTCTAATCCCCCTTGAAAACAAATTGGCTCCACCTCTTTCCATATTGACCAAGTCCATTTGTTTTGTAAATAGCACTTCCTCTCTCTTCAGTTTGCTATATGAATAGCAATTCTTCCAACAATTGGCTTAGTCATCACTTTGAAGAATTACGTCATTGCCATCACTGAAACACACTTAGCATACACGTTGAATAGCAACATACATTTGTCATCATCAAACTAAAGATCCTTGATCGTTGCTTCCAACAATCTCCCCCTTTTGATGATGACAAACCCATAAAAGATTTGAGCAAATGAATGCGCGTGTGCGAAGTGTGATGAAGGGTGTAATGAACATGAGTAATACAATGAGATGTAAGCATTACTAGCATGCACACAAAATAGGAATGTAATAAGCATGCTCCTCCTATTTCCAAGCCCCCCTTTAACAAATAATACCAACAAATAGTACCATGCTCCCCCTTCAACAGTTACCACCATTTGATACCAAATATTTTTCAACACCTTTTCTCCTCCTTTTGTTATCATCAAAAGTGGATTAATGAAGCCAAACTAATATCACATGCAAAAATAAAACATTATTGATTATAGCTAACACTTGCATGTCATTTTCTATAAAGTTGGCAATTCAAGTTCAAGGAAAATCATAATGTAAACTTCACCACCATTGTGTAAGTGTAATAATATAAACATTGAAGTACAGAGGGAGATTCAATTTTGAACATCAACCAAAATCAATCCACATTTTCCATTTAACATAAGTATCACTAGGATTGATTTTTCCCACCTTAGTAAAAATGAGTTCAAGGTATCAAACCCCAAAACATAGCCTATAAGGACTCTTAGATATGGGGGTTGGCATTGCTTGACGAGTAATATACACCAACGCTAAAGGTTACACATAAAGCTTATGTTGGATACTCGTGGGTAGTGTACTTGCCATGAATTGTATACATTTTACATACAGAGCAATTTTCATGTATTTTTTTCATATTCATTTCTTTTTGTGCTCAATTTTTATTCATGGCAATACACATCATATCCCTTAGATTATTCAGATATTATTCATCCTACATTCACTTTCCAATATTCATAAAAAGAATCTCCAAGCATACAACAAGCTTAATATTCGTGGAAGTGAGTATGTAGGTGTAGAAATTAAATTATTCATTTCATGAAACATGTCATGGCTACAACATAGATTCTAACATGTGCATGTAGCTATAACAATAATACAATGATTTCTACAAGGATATGAATGGACATTCAAAAAATACCACTTATAATGAATCATAAAGAGGTATTCATTAAGCACCATTTTTTGGGTTTTCATTTTTTTTGTTTTTCTTTTATGAGGAACTAAAACAAACCTAAAAAGCAAACAAACATGCACACAAACAAAAATTAAATCAAGCACACACACAAAATTATGAAGGTATGCAATGAATGCAAAGAGGAAAAAGAAATATACCTTCGCGTCGCTATTTGACTAAGGAGCTAAAATAATGAGACTTTAAAATTAATGCTCCTTGCCAAATCTCCATCCCACCAACATGAAAGGTGTTAAGTGTGACATTGAAATCCAACAAGGTCCACTAGTGTTAGCCATTAAAGTTTTAGAAACCCACACTTGTTTGAACGTTATGTTTGTGTTCCTAAACTTACAATAATAGAATGTGTGACCAACAATATCACAAGTAAAGAAGTTTGCATGCATATTTTTCACAATAGAAGGCACATTGTAGAATTTCTTAAATTTGGGCTTTTCGACATTTTTCAAACCAAATCCAAGTCCTCTTCTATTATTGCCATATAATTGATTTTCAAGTATGGTATCCAACGAATGTTTACCAATTGAAAATTTTCTTAATGATAATTCTAGATTAGAAACTTTGGATTTTAATAATTTATTTTCATCCACTAGCAAGGTGCATTTACTTAGGAAAGCTCTCTTGTTTTCCTCTTCCTTCTTTTCAAATTCATCCATTTTCCTTTTAAGTTTGTTATTTAACATGCAAACTTATCATTAAGCTCTCTAATCACATAGTCTTTTTCAGTTTCGAGCTTAATCAAACCTGCTTAAGCATGCTAATATTATTCAATAAGGAATGGCAAGAAAGACAAGCAGCTTCTTCATTAAAGCATGATTTTTCTTTTTTCATTATAGCAATGGTAGAATCATGTGGAGCAAGTTTTTCTTTAAGAATGTCAACTTCTTCAGAAATATCACAGTTTTCTTTTTATAATTTAAAGCTGGCATTTCTATAATAATTTAACGTGAGTTCTAGCTCATTAATCTCATTTTGCATTCCTTTACAAACATCTAACAATTCAGCTTTAGTGAAGGAATTTGCCTCATCGCTCTTTGCCATTAAGCAGAGGGAGGTGAAAGCTACAACCTCCTCAGGCTCATCCTCTGCTTCGCTGTCCATGTCATACGTTATCATTTTTCCTTTTCCTTTATCTTTAGCAACCTGAGCAGTCTCTTGTCTGCACTGCTTCGCAAAGTGTCCCTTTTTCCTGTATTTAAAACATTCAACTCTATCAACAGAATCTTGTTCAGAAGAATTTTTATTTGAATTAAAAGTGTTAGAGCGAATGAATCTTTTATGCATTTCTGATCTTCCTTAAGGAGTCATGATGTACTTTTTGAAATTTCTAACTATTAGCGCTATCTCCTTATCTTCATCTTCATCTTTGCTAGCTTTCAGAGCAAGTGGCTTTGTAGCTTTTTCCTTCTCCTCAGGTTTCTCTCTTTCTTCAATATTTTGCAATTCAAGATCATGAGACATTAAATTACCTACCACGTCCTCCACTCTCATCTGTGATAGATCTTTCGCTTCTTTGATGGCGGTGACTTTAGGCTTGAAAGAGCTTGGCAGTGCTCTTAACATCTTCCTCGCCTGTTCAAGGCTAGAGTATGGGTTACCGAGCGAGCTAGACTTGTAGACGATGTTGGTGAATCTCGCAAACATATCTGCTATGGTCTCTGATGGTAGCATGCAGAAGCTCTCGTATTCTGTGATCAGAAGTGCAAGTCTAGACTCTTTCACCTGTGATGTTCCCTCGTGCGTCACCTCCAATGTATGCCATATTTCCTGCGCAGTTAGACAATGTGAGATACGATTGAATTCAGATTTATCTAATGAACAAATAAGAGCATTCATAGCTTTAGCTTTAAGAGAATTCCAATCATTGTCATCCCATTTATCATCAGGTTTAATCATCTCAACACTTTCAATTTTAATGACAGGTGGTTTATAGCATTTTTCAACAATTTGCCAAGCTTTATAGTCAATAGAAATTAAGTAGATTCTCATTCGATTTTTCCAATAAGCATAGTCTACTCCATTAAATCTAGGGGGACGTGATATGGACCGACCCTCAACAGAGGCACTATCAATGGGATTCATGGTCATTCCTAGGCTAGATCCTAAAACCTGCTATGATACCACTTGTTGGATATGAATCCTAGCCTAGAGGGAGGGGTGAATAGACTTATAAAAATATTCTTGCACAACCCACGAGAAAACACACGTAATTAAAATCACAAGCAGAGTAAATAAGAGGCAATCACAGAGTACGCACAGATTTACACTGGTTTGGTCGCATCAACGACCTACATCCAGCCCCCAAGCAAATACTAGCATTAATAAGTTCCTTCTGAACACCTACAATGGGGTCCTAGCTCCAACTCCCCACCTAGACTGTACTATACTCAACAAAGTGCAGAACCCTATCAACCTAGTAAATGCGTATCTTGACTGCGACAACACGTCAAGAATCTCTTGTCTATCCCCAACCAGACAAGTCCCAAAAGAACACAAATATTGGTAAAGTTTTCCCTACGAAGATCTAGCAACCACTACACAAAATTAATAAACAACAGAGTTTAGAAGGCTCAGTTTGTGTAGCAGCATCGTCTTCATCAATCAGCACAGGCCAGACGTTGTCTGGCAAGTAGTAGTGGTCTCCTCAGCAATGTCAACTCAAGTTGTGGCTTATCGTTCTTCCTTGGGCAACTTGCTGCACTTGATTCTTCCTTGGAAAAAGAAATTCGGCTGCTTCCTGATGTCAACAATTTCGGCCCCCTTGTACTTTTGCTTGCCAAAACAAACTGCAACCAAGTGCTTTAACAAATGCTCAGCTCCTTTAGAGATTTCAGCCTCTTCATTGCTTTTTGTGTTGCACTATCTCCCTCTCTTATGAAGTTGTTGCATTAAATATCCATGCAAACAAGAGTGCCTCTCTTTAATGAAATTGTTCTCTTAATTCTTTGCAGGTTGCACATCTATTTGTTGATTTGGCCTGGGGTGCTTAATAAATTTTGTACGAATTTGATTTGGCCTGAACACACATTATTTTGCTTTCATTTTGTGCATGCAACTCCCTTCAATTTGTGTAAGTGCCTGCAAAACAAAAAAAGAATTTTCTCTCTTCAGTGCTTGTAAACAAATTATGTATCATAAAAAGCACTGGGCATTGAGATCTCAATGGGTTGATCCTTGGGAAATCACGTGCATTGTGTGCCCTGCAAAATAAACACAAAAAAATCAACACACAGTTTTCAGCTGTCAAGGTGCGGCTTCCCCGAGAGCAGTCAAATTTTTTTTGGCAGACACTTTATTTTATTAGCTCTGCCACTTGCGTCCTGCATGCAAGCCAAACAAACTTAGTATAATAAAAACAAGAACTTTAAATAAACAAATCACAAACAAGCTTTTTCAACCACTCCCTTATGGCCGGCCTATGAAGAGTAGAGCACGTGATGTCCTTGATGGCTTGCGTGTGCACATGGGTCTTTTGAGGAGAGCTTGCATTTTCTTTGCTTTTGTTGGCCTTGCTTGCGTGAGTTGCTCTCTTTAAATTTTGCCTTTGGCCGTCCTTTTTGATGTGTGCTGCCGTGGCCTCACGAGATGGCAATGAAGAGGGTTGCCCAAAAAAAACTTGCAGCAAGAGAGCTTGTGGCTTCACAATAGTTTTGCATGGAGATACAAAGCTTGCGGCAAGGAAGGGTTTTGATACTAGGGTTCCTTTTCGTTTGCTTGTGGCCGCCTTCTATCCCCTCTTTGAGATGGACTATATATAGGAGGAGAAAGAGATCTTATTAGATGAGATCAAGTCCCATAAATGAAGGAATGAATAGAGATTTGATTAGGCGTTTGAATATGATTTTGGTAGAAGCAAATCCATCTAATTGATTTGGTCTAATCCCCCTTGAAAACAAATTGGCTCCACCTCTTTCCATATTGACCAAGTACATTTGTTTTGTAAATAGCACTTCCTCTCTCTTCCAATTTTGCTATATGAATATCAATTCCTCCAACAATTGGCTTAGTCATCACTTTGAAGAATTACGTCATTGCCATCACTGAAACACACTTAGCACACACGGTAAATAGCAACATACATTTGTCATCATCAAACTAAAGATCCTAGATCGTTGCTTCTAACACTTTTAACCAATGTAAGTTAGTTTATATATTTCAACATATTAATAGTCATATAAGTTAGTTAATCCTTCATACCCTTTAATGTTAGTAATACATTAGTCATCTTTTATTATAGCAATTGTTTTAATATTATCTCAGTTGCATGAGATGTTTATAACTCAGGTTGTATTTGATACAGTTTTGGGTGTATATATAGAAACGATTATCCTGACAGTATAATACTAATGTCAGTGTACGGTGGTGCACATTAAGATAGCCATAACTTATATGCTAGGTAAGTTAATATAGGTCACCATAATAATTAGTATAAACAGTAAGTTACATAAGTTTGTTTTGGTAATGTGTTATTGATAGTTTAATATCACGACATCGTTGACGCAGACATCTCTCACCGCGATCACTTGGACACCCGAAATTGTCAATCAGGCAACTGTACATTTTACAGTTTTTAAATATTGTTACATTTAACTGCTAAA
The DNA here is from genome assembly GCA_030789695.1 of Scilla litardierei. Lineage (NCBI taxonomy): Eukaryota > Viridiplantae > Streptophyta > Magnoliopsida > Asparagales > Asparagaceae > Scilla > Scilla litardierei. The sequence continues at coordinate 438,664,232 of CM061142.1, read as the reverse complement.
TCAAGAATTGCTAGTATTGCTTTCTACCATGTTTCACATCATGCTCGTATACACTTGATTGAATGGTTATTGATGGAACATATTGATTGAATATCGTGACGGAAAGGAATATCTTGTTCGTGAACTCGTGCATTGATTAGGCTGGCTCGTGTTCTAGCACATCATTTTGGGGTGGGGTTAGGGTTGAGTGGCCACTAAGCGTGTGAAGGGTCACCCTTCAAGAGCACCACTTGCATGCAGTGTGTAGCGTCAATCACGGTTATACCCCCATGAGAAGGAAGCGATTCACTCACCATGTCTTAAAGGCAAGAACCCTATGCATGATAGAAAACATTTGCATGGAATTTGAAATAATTGTAGCTACCTTACTCGCACATTAGAATTATCATGTTTATAGTGTTTGCTTAAATTCATCAGAACTGCGCACTACTTTAATGCTGTTGTTGCTATTGAAAATTGTGTGACTTGCTAGCTCCTCTTACATTGCTTATATACAGTTGCCATGGTTACTACGTTGTACACTACAATTGCTATACTCACTTCTTTGTACACTACACTTGCCATGCTTACTGCTTTGCACATTACACTTGTCATGCTCACTACTCTGCACACTACACTTGCCAGGTTCACTACTTTGTACACTACACCTTTCTATACTTACACGTTTTCTTACGCTGCCATGCTTTAATTATTGTAATCATATCATGTCACTCGTTTTGCCTTGTAAATGATTTTGAAAACCTTGCAGAGGGTAAACTCTTTTTAACATTCTTAATCTTGCTGAACGACCCTCGCTGACGTATATTTACTTGTTTCTATCTTGTGAAATATATGTCAGATGTTAGACAGATTTGTAGAGGAGTATGCTTAAGGACCGAGCAGTTGATCAGGAGTGCCTTGCCGCTAAGATTCCCTGCCGAGGAGCTACGTACCTTCGCAGCATCGTTGTACTTATCTTTCTTTTAATATTTCTATGGGCCTTGAGCCCCCTTTCCTTTCCTTCTCGTTGTAATCCATTTTGAGACTTAAGATTGTAAATAAATAATTATCTGTGTTGTTTGAGTTTGCAAGCAAGAATCTGCAAGGTAGTTATCACAGACGCTTATTGTGCTTATACCAAGGAGGAAGAAAAGAAAAAGTACCACCTTCTTGCTTTAAGCACATGCGGACCTGCTCGCGTACTCGCTTCCAAGTATAATGGAAAGTGGGGCATGACAGGTTTTAGTAGTGGCCCTTGTAGGTCATGTGTGCAAAATACTCTAAAACAACATAGATAAGATTACAATCTTGATTCTCAAGAACATCCTTCCTTGAATTCTATATCCCGTCCTTATTCATTAGAAAATCCTAGTCCTAAAGTTTCTAATCATTAGTTGACCCAATAAGTTCACCTTGATTTTTGAAGCCATCTCAGACCTTATATGACTATGTTGACAACCATAGAAATACCTCGTAAGTGGACCAATAGTGTCTTTACTTAGTCAGGTCTACATCATCATTCCTTATTATAGATTCACTTGATTCCCATCATGACACATATGTCATCATATTTTTCCGGTTCTCGTTAACCCTTGAAATACATCCTTGCCTACCTTAAAACTCATTCAATTCTAGCGGTCATTATACCTCCCCTTAGCATTGTTAAATTCTGATGACGGAATTTTTATAAGGTGGGTAGGATGTAACGGCCTGTTTTTATCTATACGTATTTCATACGTATTATTACTAATGTGTTGATTTATTTAAATATTTGCTTTATAATTTTACTTATTATTTTATTTCTAGCTCGAACACGTGACTTAGCGATCGCGTTATTATCTACTCTAATTTTTGGTTGATGTTGATTGCAGGGACGAGACCATAATAACTCGATCATCTTAAAAATTTACTCCTCCCAAATCTGATCCAAATCCTAATGAGTATCGATATTTAGATCAAATCTAAATCAGCAAATCTCAGGATATTAATGTTGATATTTTAATCAAATCGGATCCAATATTTTAATCAAATCGGATCTAATGTTTTCTAACAAAATTTATTCTATCAAACCATATAATCTCCTAACTAACTTAATTATCTAACTAATCTGTAAGAAGTTTTCAAGCATGAGTAAGTAGAAACTTAATTATCAGGATATTATCAAGTTTTGTGATCTGTAAGAAGTTTGTTGTACTCTTTCTGAGAAATATTGTTAGTACAATTGCTTGAGTGTGTAAGTGTAAAATAAATCCAAACAAGGGAAGTATTGGTGTAGCGTTTAAGCATGTGGAGTGCCTTGGTGTTAAATTTCTAGTACTAAGAAAGTTGGCAAGTTAAAGGTCTTTGGAAGCAATACAGCTTAGTCAAAATTTTAGGGGGACATGGTCCTTACAAGTAGTAGACAAAGACTTAAGGGAGTTGATGTTGTTTTGTGCTTCAAATTTCGTGTTTTGGAGCTGACACGGCTGTGCTACTATTAGCATGGCCGTGTCTTATTTACATAGACTCAGATTGTAGCACAGACGGCAGCACGGACGACAGCACGGCCGTGTCACCAAAAACAGAGATGAGAGTCAGACTGCAACACGGATGACATCACAGATGGAAAGCACGACCGTATCACCAAAAACAAAGAGTCAGACTGCAATATGGACGGCAACACAGATGGCAGCACTGCCGCGTCGCCTGTAGTCGGCTCAAATACGAGATCTAGGTTAGGGTTTTGATCTAAAACCTAATCTAATCGGACGGCTGAGATTCCACATGACCAATGTAGCTATTTAAACCCATCTTAGGGTTTATTTTAGAGAAAGCATGTGACGTCATCAAGTTTCTTCTTTCTCACGTGTCTTGGAGCTTTGGGGAATTGGTGAGTGATCTTCATGAGATTTCTATGTGAAATCCATTGTAATCTTCATTTTGTTATCTCTCTTTTCAGGTTAAGGGATTTTGGTGAGAGCTTTTGTTTTCTTCTCTTTTGGTGAGATTTGAGATCTCTATTGGGTTTGTAAGAAGAGTTTGAACTCCACGTTTGGAGTTATTGGTGCTCTCTATTGTTGAAGAAGATTGAAGAAGTTGATGTAATTCTCTCTGATCATATTAATGGAAACCATCATCGGGAAGCTAGATGTAGGCCGTTAGTGGGCCGAATCAGGATAAACACTGTGTCTCTTAATTTGTGCTTTCCCGCTTTTGTTACTTTTCGAATTACTTTTTTTGGTTGGATATTGTGCTATTGTGGTATATCTCTGAAAGATCGTGACGTAGCGATTGTTGGGTAGCTATTCGCCTTTTGAAGGGGCCGCTTCCGTTGTTCATCTTCCGCTTTGCAGGATTTTATCTCAACAAGTGGTATCAGAGCTATCAGGTTGTCGGAGGTTACACAATAGCAGAGACATACTCATCATCTGGATACAAGATCGAGACGTTTACAGGAAATAATAGCTTCACTCTTTGGTGTATGAGGGTGAAGACTATGCTCAAGCATAAAGGGCTTTACAGGATAGTCTTTGACAAGAAATCTATTCCAGAATCTGTCACAGACTATATGATATCAGAGCTAGAGATTAAAGCACACAACACTATTCAGATGGCCCTATCAGACAAGATCTTTTGCAAGGTTGCGAAAGAGGAGACTGCAGAGGCATTGTGGAAAAGTCTTGAATCTTTGTACCTGACGAAATCACTCACATGAAGACTGTATCTGTTACAGAAGTTGTTCATGCTCAAAATGAAAGAGGGGACATCGTTACAGGATCATCTTGGTCAACTGAATCAGTTGATGTTGGATCTGCAAGCTATGGAAGAGAATGTTAGTGATGAGTACCAAGCAATTGCACTGTTTTTGTTCTCTACCTGAGGAGTACTCATACTTTGTCGAGACCATGACACAAGGAAAGGATAAAATCTCTTTGGAGGAGATCGAGGCAGCTCTATGCTTGCATGAAATTAGAAAGAAGGTGTCGAAGGGTGACACAAGCACTGATGATTAGGATGTGGCTCTCTTCGGGGGTCGTCAAGGTGTACGATCCAAATCTAGCTCCAAGTTTGGGAAACCCAAGTTCAAGGGTCAAGTTAGTAGCGACTATATATGCCATTATTGTAAAAAGGCAGGACACTGGAAGAACAAGTGCCCACTGTTGAAGGTCAATGGTAAAAAGTCTGCTCAGCTAGTAGTAGCTTTTGGAGGTGCATGCATTGATGCCGATAACAGAGAAATATTGGTTGTGTCTTATTTGGAAGACAAATGGGCTTCATAGATTCTTGATTCAGGGCGTGATTACCACATTACTCCGTTGCAGAGTCAATTCATGACATATACTCCTAGAGATGTACCAGATGTATACATAGGGAACGAAGCTGTGTCTAGAGTGGTTGGGGTCGGTACAGTTCGGTTGAATATGAAAGATAGAGACATTCGAACACTTATGAGTATTAGGCATGTACTAGATTGCAACAAAATTTGATTTCACTTGGAGCCTTGACAAGTGTGGGGTGTTGCATGTTGCTCAAGGGAGAGCGTCTATGGGCATCCAGGGGAGGTCGTTTTGTGATGGCGACGAGGAAGATGGGCAACCTTTATAGGTTTTAGTGTCAGCCGATGTTGATTCAAAAGTCTGGTGCACCAGAGAGCTCTAGTGGAGGAGCATTTGGAACTCATAAGGACGTCGTGACAGAGAAGCGTGGCCGGTTGCAGGATGGGGTAGTTGCAGTGTGCAGCGATGGATCGTTAGGAAACGAAGTCCAGAGTACATCTCATCGTGGTTCAGCTACATATGCTGCTCAGATTGTCTACAGGGAAGCAGGTGGCTTCAGGGTAGAGTTGCAATCCTCAGGAGGATGCGTTGCTAAGCGTAAGGAGGAGTTGGGCATTCGGGTAGAGTAGTTACAGCACACTGATGCACACTCATGCAGGCGACGTGGGTGGCATGGCTTAAGGTGGGAGAGACGTGATTTGTCCAAGAGGGTCATCTAGGGTATGCAGACCCAGCGGTTCAGAGATGATCAGAAGCATGAGATCTCACAGAGATCGTGGTGGTACTGAGGTGAAGTCACAGTGGAGAGTTAAATCTAAAGGCGGTGAGTTCAGGTCGTCGAAGCCGGATGAAGATGTTGCTCTCACTTCATGTTTAGGGAAGGCGGTGCCCAATGATTCCTCAGAGGGTAGAGAAGAATCAACTTAGATGACTATTGTGGAGTGCAGCCATGGATCGACTTAGGGTACTTTGGGAGACACAGGGTTGGTGTCAGTTCAGTCGATGATGGAGCATAAGGTCGTGGTGTCAACCTCAAAGAGAGAAATCGCCACAGGTAAGGTGGCGAGCATGGTTCAGTTCTTCGAGCTCGAGAGGTGTTTGGGCTCGAAAGGTCTTTTGGAGTGTTGATGCGCGAAGGGCGCGGTTTCCAATGACAGGTTAGTGTTTCCTTGATCAGATAGAGAGGTCTAGAATCTGGGTAGAGCAGTAAAGAGCCTTTGATAACAAGGTTCATTGGAAGAAATTTGGAGCAGGGTAGAGTTTGTTGTTTTGTGCTTCAAATTTCATGTTTGGGGCCTGACACATCCATGCTACTGTTAGCACGACCGTGTCTTATTTATATAGACTCAGATTACAGCAAAGACGGTAGCATAGATGGCAACTGACGTGCGTATATATTTCATATATTTGCGCATGTTTTCTTTCGTGTTTTTCTGTATTTTCCGTCGTCTTTTATTCGTTTTCTTGTGTTTTCTCGTTTTCTTTCACTTTTCTTTGTTTCTCCATGTTTGCAGGAGATTGCCCGCGTAGGGGACGTTTAACGACAATATCTCAAGTCTCCAGAGCAATGGGAGGAGTCACGCGTGATCCAGGGGGTCAAACGACGAAGATTACATCTTTCAACCCCTCACCCGGTCGGTTGGTCATCTCCAACCGATCGGGTGATGCACACGTGCACCACCCGGTCTCAGCCGGAGCTCAAGTGGAAGTCACCCGACCGGTTCACAGGCCGGTTCAACGGGGATAACTCTCTGTCTTTTCAAGCCAAATTCCAACCGATCGGGTGTCTCTCACACGATCGGTTCATCTATAGCTGATGCTGAGGAATCGAGACACGGGCACCCAACCGATCCCTTCACCCGATGGCGCCAAGATCCAACCGGTCACTCCAAGAACTCAACTGACCGGTTCATATGACCGGGTGAAAGTCTGCCGTTTTCTGTTTATCATTTATAACGGATCACCCGATCGGTTGACTTGTCAACCGATCGGGTGATACGAGATCCTATAAATAGGACCCCTAGGGTTCTAGAAACGGGGGAGCTGTTAGTTTTTACTGTTTTCTCCTATTGTGACGGCTGTAATTACTTTTCTATTGTAAGTTTTTGGATCTTTCTTAAACTTTAGTATTATCTTAATTGCTCTACTACCTTCGCATTCCAATCGTCTGATTATGATTTCAACGGTTCATTTTCGTTTAGATCTCTTTTTAATGAATATTTGTGAGTAGTTCCCAAATCTGGGATTTTGGCGGAAACCCCTTCGGGGGCTCTTCCCGATGCATCCATAGGGTTAGGAAATCGATAGGGATTAGGAATCTAACGGTTACGCGGGGTGTTTTATTGTCATCGGCGGGAAAAAGACCGCCTTTGACCGTTGGGCCAAGGGGGAATAAACTTGGCGGTTGACTCCCTAGCCATAGCTCACGCCCTTAGCGTAGACGCCGAATCCTAGCGCGCGGGAGTGGCAGGATGAGACGTTGGGAGTTATCGTTGCGAGCTTAGTGCTCCCGGAATCGATCAGTGTTAATGGACACGGGAGTGCCCACTGATCGAATCCAGGAAGTCCGGTGTATCATCCTGGGTACCGACCGGAATATCGGGCCCAAGGGATGCCTTTACCACTTTCAGAGGTAACGTCTCACCGTTAGACCCTAATTCCGATCGCCATCCTACCCGTAGGCCGCATCAACGAGAGTCGCTCGTTGGAGTGGAAACCAAAGTCCTGGGTTTATTTTCTTATTGTTCATACTTTGCATTCCTTACCCGTGACAACCCATCAACCGATTCGGGCTAGCTCACCCACGGGGTGATTTCGGTCCTCCTTGACACAAGCACATCCTAGCCTCCCTGTGTTCGACCCCCAAGCCACACTACAACACCGTGCGCTTGCGGTTACAAATATCTAAACCCTCACGCGGGTCCCCCGGCCATTTGCGGCTAGCAAACCGGGGGCAACGTCAAGTTTATGGCGCCGTTGCCGGGGAGGCAATGTGCTTGTTATTTTAGGATCTCTTGAACCCTAGTGTCTAGCTCTTATCCCTTCCTCACGATAATTCTCGCACTCCACACTTTTCAATTTCACTTGGACATACTTTTGATAGTAATTGTATAGTGCTAATTGACTGAATCGCCGTGCTTCCATCGCAACTTTCGGTTCCCGTTTATGCAACCCGTGCTTTTGACGTGTTTGCCACTTGTGCAGTTCTCTCTCTCTCCTTTCGTATAAGATCCTGGCCCCACGGCGAGGATGTTGCATGCAGTTTCAGGAGACATCTGGGATCACTCTCACCATATCCGCTGTTTGGCGCAGATCTTAGCGGAGTCACTGAATACTTCGAATATACTATCCCTCCTGTCTGCTGCCGTGGAAAGTCAAAGGAGATATCGAGATATGTAGGAGCACCTTGCCACGGCAACTCTCTTTCCTCATGGTGAAGTGGTGTATATCGACAACCCTGGTCCCAAATTTAGTGAAGAAGAGTTGTCCGCGGAGTTTTGTCAGGAGAACCATCCGACCGGGTTTGTAGGCTACGCTGGACATGAATCAATCTATCCATTGCAGACTTCTATTGAGCGTCCCCGATCTTTGGACAATGAGGAAGCTAGAAACAATTGTGGGGAACCATCGATGATTGAAACCTGTTTTCACCTACAAGACTTCTTCCCGGACAATTATTATGAGCTTGAAAGAGACCCGGTGCCTTCCTCGATCGTTCCCACTATACCTTGCAAAACTTTTCCGTGCGGAACTGCGGCCGATGGTGAGATTCTGGATGCTGGCTTCCGAGAAATCCACGAAGAACTCCTTTCCCTTGAGGATGCTCAGCTTGATAAGTATGCGTCGGGGCCTTAAGAAGTTGAGATGAAAGAATTACCGCCGGGGCTAAAATATGAATATTTGGGAGCTGGCTCGACCCTTCCGGTCATAGTCAACTCTTCACTGCCCGAAGACCAAATGACCAAACTTCTTGGTGTTTTAAAAAGGTTTAAAGGAGTTTTCGGATATGCAATTGAGGATTTAAAAGGGGTTAGCTTAGGCCTCTGCTCACACAGAATTCTACTTGAAGATGAGCAAGCCTCCTCGATTGAGCCACAGCAGAGGCTAAATCCCATAATGATGGAGGTTGTAAAAAAGGAGATTGTTAGGCTTTTACATGTCGGTATTATATACCCTATCTCCGATAGTCGCTGGGTTAGCCCGATGCACGTCGTACCCAAGAAAGGAGGAATGACGGTGGTTCGCAACGAGAAGAACGAGCTAATACCAACGAGGACCGTCACGGGGTACAGGATGTGCATTGACTATAGAAAGCTAAACAAGGCTACGAGGAAGGATCATTACCCTCTCCCCTTTATTTACCAGATGCTCGAGAGACTGGCGAAGCATAATTATTTCTGTTTCATGGATGGGTATTCAGGATTTCTTCAGATCCCTATTCATAACGATGACCAGGAGAAGACGACTTTCACTTTCCCGTTCGGGACATATGCCTATAGAAGAAAGCCATTCGGACTTTGTAACACCCCTGCTACATTCCAAAGACTCATGTCCGCTATCTTCTCCGACTACTCCCAAGACATCATGGAGGTTTTCATGGACGACTTCTCCGTCTATGGAACTAAGTTTGACTCGTGCCTCAGTAATCTAACTAAGGTCCTGGAGAGAAGTCAGGAAAAGGGACTAGTCCTAAACTGGGAGAATGCCACTTCATGGTCCAAGAGGGAGTTGTGCTGGGGCACGTCATCTCTTCGAGGGGAATAGAGGTTGATAAGGCTAAAGTTGAAGTGATTGAAAAGCTTCCACCACCGCTCAATCTTCGAGGAGTCTGTGGTTTCTTAGGACACGCGGGATTCTATCGCCGCTTCATAAAAGACTTCTCGAAGATTTCCAGGCCGCTGACCCAACTCCTCGTGAAAGACGTGCCTTTCGTCTTCAGCGAGGAGTGTATGGAGGCCTTCCGCACTTTGAAGCAAGCTTTGATTTCCGCGCCTATAATACATCCACCGAACTGGAATCTCCCCTTTGAGCTGATGTGTGACGCTAGTGATTATGCGGTTGGTGCCATCTTGGGGCAGAGGAAGGATAAAAATCTTCATGTCATATATTATACGAGCAAAACCCTTGATGCCGCCCAAAGAAATTATACTACCACAGAAAAAGAATTGCTCGCGGTCATCTACACCATGGATAAGTTCCGACAATATCTCGTTGGCGCCAAGGTGATCATGCACACGGATCATGCGGCTCTTAAATACCTATTGAGCAAGAAAGAAGCTAAGCCGCGACTCATTAGATGGATTCTCCTCCTCCAGGAATTCGACCTGGAAATCAGAGACAAGAGGGGGGCGGAGAATGTTGTTGCCGATCACCTGTCCAGGATGCCTACCCTCGATTTAAACGCTACGCCGATCGATGATTCACTCCCTGACGAGCATCTCTTCTCTGTCTCTTCCTCCTGGAACCCCTGGTACGCCGACATCGCAAATTATCTGGCTTGTGCCATCGTCCCCCACAATGTGAGCTTTCAGCAGAAGAAGAAATTTTTCCATGAGGCCCGCAAATTTTATTGGGATGACCCCCACCTATACAAAACCTGCAATGATGGGGTGATACAAAGATGCGTCCCTGAAACTAAGGCGACCTTCATCATTTCCCACTGCCATGGGCAGCAATGTGGAGGGCACGCGAGCACCTACAAGACCACCACAAAAATTCCCCAAAGCGGATTCTACTGGCCTACTCTCTCCAAGGACACACATGTTTATGTCCAAGCCTGCGATAAGTGCCAAAGAGCTGGGAATATCTCCAAAAGGAATGAGATGCCTCAACACTACATCCTGGAGGTAGAAATCTTCGATGTATGGGGAGTGGACTTCATGGGGCCGTTCCCTTCCTCCTCGGGGAACCAGTATATCTTGGTGGCTGTAGACTACGTGTCGAAATGGGTTGAAGCAATGGCCAATCCAACCAATGATTCCAGAGTGGTGGCCAAGTTCTTCAAAAGCAACATCTTCCCGCGGTTTGGTGTACCTCGTGTCCTGATCAGTGACGGAGGGAGCCACTTTATAGAGAAGAAATTCGAGGCCCTCTTAAAAAAATACGGGATACAACACCGGGTGGGGCGTGCCTACCACCCGCAGACCAGCGGTCAGGCGGAAGTCTCTAACCGGGAGATTAAAAGCATGCTAGAAAAAACGGTGGCCAATTCTAGAAAGGACTGGTCATCAAAGCTTCCTGACGCGCTTTGGGCCTACAGGACAGCATATAAAACTCCTATCGGCACGACTCCCTACCGGCTTGTCTATGGGAAAGCTTGCCATCTTCCTGTGGAATTGGAGCATAAGGCATTTTGGGAAATTAAGAATCTGAACTTCGACGCCAAGGAGGTAGGAGGGCACCGGCAGTTACAACTCAACGAGCTCGACGAAATCCGGCTCAATGCCTATGAGAACGCCAAGATCTACAAGGAGAAGCTGAAGCGGTGGCACGATAAGCGGATCTTGAAGAGGGAATTCAAAGAAGGGGACTTAGTTCTCCTATTCAACTCAAAGCTGAAGCTCTTTCCTGGAAAACTCAAGTCAAGGTGGTCGGGACCGTTCCGCGTCACCAAGGTTTTTCCGCATGGGGCTATTGAGATAATGTGAAGGGATGAGCCGTTTAAAGTCAACGGACAGCGTCTGAAACACTATGCAGTTGGAGAACCAGAATTCTCTCCGGCCGGATCCCCAACGAGCGACAACTCTTCCTCTAACCCTCCGAATCCTAATTGACCACCGCTAGAGGCGTCGAGCTAAACGACGTTAAACAAAAGCGCTTCATGGGTGGCAACCCATGTTCTAAACTTTTGCTTCACTTTTTATGATTTTTTTCTACTTTATTTTTATCTATTTTTATAGATAAAATCGGCCGCAAGAACATCCGTTCAGGGACTTAGACAATCTGTTGGTTTTTACAGGAAACAAGGCCCCAACCGATCGGTTGATAACTCAACCGATCGGTTGGGATGTATCAGATACAAGCCGCATCTGTCCCCAAATGAACCGATCGGGTGAAGAATGGAGAGACCGGGTGACATCCCGGGTGATCTGGGGAGAATTCTCGGGAAAGTTTTGGGAAATATCAACCGATCGGTTGAGTTAGAGCACGATCGGTTGAGGCGACCGGGTGAGCAACCCTCAATTCTCGGGAAATTTTTGGGAATTGTCAACCGATCGGTTGAGTTAGAGCACGATCGGTTGAAGAGACCGGGTGAGAAACCCCCAGTTCTCGGGAAAGATTTGGGAAACGGTCAACCGATCGGGTGACTATTCACCCGATCGGTTCACCTGAAGCTGTTGACCGACAAGAAACTTTCGAAATTTGCCTACCCGATCGGGTGAAAACTCACCCGATCGGTTCAGTTTCGCCCCTATAAATACCCCTACCGCACGATGACCGCCACCCGACCCCCGAAAATCCCCTTCACGCGGTTACACACCCTCCAACTGTCGAATCGACCTCCTCCACCCAATATACTGCCCCTAAACCCTCATCCCCACTCACTCCCATACTTCCCCACCCCCGCCACCTTGCCATCGTTGACATTCCATCATCAAAACACCCAAACCCTAACCCTAGCCCCCAAAATTTTCGAAAACCTGTTTCTTGTCGGATCAGCGAGCGACGGCTTCCCGAATTGTTTCCTCCTACTACGCTAGTCCCCCGGGAGCTTGATCTTGCTACATTGGGTAACACTCTTCCACTCTACACATCTCTTACTCTATCTGTAATATCCTAAATTGGTGTTGTACCTGCTTCACTTGCTCTATATTCATCATAGGCACGCACCCACTTTCCTTTTCACCACCCACATAGTCACCATGTCTAAGAAATGGAAAGAGATTACATCATCTTCGCGTCGTGATCCGCTCTACGGCCCCTTTTCCCCCTCTTTCCTTGGCATAAACCCTTCTACAGAAGAACAGTCTGACCGTTTGTGAGCACTACTTCATCGCTCGATGAGACCTACACTCTTCGCCGATCGCCCAACACTCGAAGCTCTAGGGCTTTCGAACGGCGTCGCCAGAATTTTCAACTGTATCGGGTGCCATACCCTCTCTTACATCCATGCTCACACACACAGAAATCTCACGCTTGAATTCCTCAGTTCCCTCGAGGTGTTTGATGGGGGTTTCTCCTTCCGCGCTTTCAACTACGATTTTTCTCTGGGTTTCATCGAGTTGAACAATATCCTCAATCTCCGTCACCCCGATCTTAATACTGAACATTCCACCCATGATCGAACTGACATCTACTCTCAATTCCGGGCTGATGGTGTTTGGCAACGATTTACCCGGTACACCACCTTTCCACCCGAGGCTCTTGCCTCCTACATTATTCACCCGTGTTACCGCCTCGCCCATTGCATCCTCGCCAACACTGTTTTCGCCCGCGTGGATGTGTCCACTGTATATAGGGATGAGCTCTTCTTTCTCTATGCCATGTCCGATGACAGGATCCTTGGGCACATCCCTATGCCCATAAACGCCGCTCATTGGATCGTCCACGAAATTTTTGCTGTTAGCCGCGCTAATTCTGGATCCATCTGTTGTGGTGGGATGATCACTCTTATTGTCAGCTGTGTTTTGAGAGTGCCACCCGACCTCCCTATTTTTCCTGGACGTAGCCGTATTGATCGTAATTACTTGATCGATATCAATATGCTCACTCCCTTCGGTGAAGACCGTGCTGTCTACCTCTATGGCCCCACCTGCGCACCTTTCACGATCCTGCCACCTTTAGCCCCTTTGCGGCTACCCTACCCCCCATCTCATCTGCCTTGGGAGTTTTACCCCGATCCTTGGTATTCTCCATTAGTGCATCTACCACCCTTGGATCCTCCCGATTGGCACCCAACTGTCGGCCCACCTGGTACGATCTTTCTCCACCACAGCCCCCCGGTGCACATCGATCCTCCCGTGCTCCAGCCTGTCACCCCTCCTTCTCCCATAGGCACGCCATCCTCTTCCTCTGAGGATTCTTTCATTCACTATTCCCCACCCTCCTCCCCCTCCCCCTACCATTCTAGTACCATCGAATCCGATTGACTCCCCACTGCATATTTCTGCATTTCACGATCACATTTTATTTGCTAGCGCTGTCATGTCTAGCTTGGGGACGTCTATTTTGGTGTGTTGTCGTGTTTTGTTTTTTCTCATTTTTGTGTGTGTGCTTGTTTTTCCCCTTTTGAGTATCGTGTCGTGTGGTTTTATTTCTATTTTTGTGTCGTGTGGTTTGATTTTGTTTTTTCTTTATTTTTAGTTTCATCTCTGTGTTTTCCTCGTTCTCATTTCTTTTTGTGTCGATGCGTATTCCCCCCATCTTCATTGCCCTCCCGTACTCACCCATATTGCATTGAGGGCAATGCAAGCTTCAGCTTGGGGGAGTCGCACTGTGTGCGTCATTTGAGTCTTTCTTTTTCGTTTTTGTGTCATTTTCATCGTGTTTTTTATTTTTTTTCTTTTTTCTCTTCTCTTCTTTTTATCTCTTTCTCCTAGAGATGAACCCTATGATGAATCGCCACAAAATCACACACACCTAGCATGGCATCGATAATCACATTCACTAACCCTAGGATTTCGAGTTCTCTTGCATTTCACGCATCGTGGGTCCACTTAGCTTTTTGTGAGTCGTGCGTCGTGCCTAGCTGTTTGGTGTGCTTCTACTTTGTGATTTTACTTTATATACCTGTCCAGGAATGACCCCTAGATTATCATGCTTCGATTTGAATATGCGGAATTTATTTTCCCTGTCTGCTTCTGCATGCTATATATATATATATATCGTGTACTTCATTTCGTATATGTCGGGATTCCATAATTAAGGACTAGGATAACCCATTTAGCCCATGCTCTATTTAGCAAGAATAGTTTCCTTTGCCCAAGTGTTTAGATTCCGACTTATTTTTTGTTTTACTTTGTGCAAATCCCCTCGTCGTGTACCGTTCTCCCACTTGGGAGAGTACACATGTGTATAGCCAAAAACCCAAAAATCAAAAATCCAAAAAAAAAGAGAAAAGAAAAGAAAAACCCAAAAAGAAAAGAAAAGAAAAATTTGTATAGCCCAAAATCCAAAAAAAAAATACAAATACCCAAAACCCAAGAAATATTTCAAGTGTGAATATTTTTCCTATCTACTGAGAATAAAGGGAAGGCGAGAATTTGCACTGAGTGTTGGATCACTCCATATTTTACACCTTTTTTCCGCATGATTGCATGCCATTTAGATCGCTCAAATCACGCTTTTCACGATTTATCGACAATATTGCGATACTTTTCACGATTTGTTGTTTTTGTCGTATTTCAGGAGATTTGGAGCGATTTGGAGTGATCCCAAGATACACCTACTCCAGAGTGTCACCGACGACTTCCCCGATGGGTATTTAGCTATTGGAGAGGAGCGGAAGAAGAAAGAACGTCGTAGGAGCGACGAGGAGGTAAAAACAATCAGAATGGGCATTTTTGGTGTCTCACTCGGCCGAGTGAAGGAGTCACTCGGCCGACCAGGGAGACCCAGCTCAGCCGACCAGATCGGACACGCTTCATATGTGCACTCGGCCGAGCATCAGAAGCCACATCGGCCGAGTGACGAAACCCCGTCCGCCCGAGTGGCACTCAGACGACGCCCATCAAAAAGAGCCAACTTACTGTTTTTCGTCTGCCTGAGCTTCAGAAGACCCACTCGGCCGAGTGGAAATTGCCGACCGCCCGAATGAATAGAAGCCATCGGCCGAGTGACGACAACTCACTCGGCCGAGCGACGCCCGAAGTGAAGACTCCCAAGACCCCAGACTTACTGGAAATTCTCAAGGTTTCTCACTCGGCCGAGTGACTTTTGTCACTCGGCCGAGTGAGCCGCGCTACCTGTAGCGTAAATTGCGATTTTCAGGCTGCGCAGTGGCATTTTGGTCACAGTTTTTTGGACGATTTTGGGGGGTATTTAACCCCAGTTTTTAACCTAGGTTAGGGAGCTTTTTCCTTGGCTTTTTACAGCTTTTTTAGATAAAAACTTTTTAGCTTTTGATTCTTGTTATTGGAGAGGAGAGAAAAGTTTATTTTTGTTGGATTCTTGGAGAACTCTATTGGTTTGTCTCCCTCTTCATTAAAAATCTCATTTTATTGCTTATTTGAATATTGCCATGAATTCTATTGTTATTTCAATTGTTTATTCTTGCAGTTGTGATATGAATTGTGAGTAGTCCTAACGTCTTGGGGCGTGTGGATGAACCCTACGAGCCCAATTTCCGATTTGTGATGATTTGGTAGAAATATTGCTAGAATTGCTATTAGGGTTAGTTTGGGATCGATATACTACAGATAGCTAGGTGTTCATATCGATTGGGATTTGCAAGAGATTGGATCCCAATTCGATAGGAAACCCTAGAAATTCGAATTGGGTTGAAATTGAGTTTCCGTAGTATCGGTTTGCAAGAGATTGGACCGATACTAGGGTTCTCAGTTGCAAATCCATACCGATACCCGTTTGCAAGAGATTGGACGGGTAGGAACTATCCCAACCTAGGTCGTGGCCCGAGTTTGCACGAGAGTGGGCTCGGGACGCGATTGAACGATGATGTTGATCCTAATGCTAGATTGCATAGGCTAGGGTTTGCAAGAGATTGGACCCGAACCTAGGATAGCTATAGACTGACAACAGCGCGAGAGCGTGAGCTAGGTTTTACATTCAGTTGCAACTAGTTCATCCGAAATTCTACCCTAGCAATTGTGATACCAATGAATCACATTGACGAGATACGGCGAGTAGCGGGGATTCCCCATTCCCTAGGCGTCTTTATTTGATTTTATATCTCCATACTTTGTCTGACGATTGTGACAGGATCGCCAAAAGGCAAATTCCCTCTTTTCTGTTCCTATAGCTAGGTTGTTCGGAGCAGGCACTGTCTTACGTCCTCCCTGTGTTCGATAACCCGCTCGCCGCTACACCGTGCGCTTGCGGTAAAACTACACGGTCGCTCTTTTGGGTTACATTCGGAAGCGATCAAGTTTTTGGCGCCGTTGCCGGGGAGGCGATTGTGTTTGATCCTACCACCCTAGCTATTTCTTTCTTTTTGTTTTATTTCTTTATTTTTATCTAACCCTTCCATTGTGCTAATCACTTCTTTGAAACTCTGTTTTCCCATTGCATGTACACGAGATCAACGACGGACCCTGAAGCTATATTATTTGATCCCGAGATTGAACGTACTGTGCGGAGAATTAGAGCGGAGAGGAGACAAGATCCGGAAGGGAGGGTTATGACCAACCCGGAAACTGCGGAACAATTGGCGGCAAGAATGGCGAGGATCATTTCCTTTCGCGATAGGCTTCGGCCTAAGACCTCTTCTACGACCTCGTCCATTGCCATGCCGGAGTTGGCGGCTGGCAAGAATTTTGAGCTGAAGACTGGACTAGTGGTTCTGATGCAGCAGGATCCATTTCATGGGAACGCCCATGAAAATCCCCACTACCACATCCAGCTATTTTTGTCGAAGTGCGCCACATTTCAGATGACGGGGGTCTCCATCGATGCCATCAGACTGCGCCTCTTCCCCTTCACATTAAAGGATAAAGCTCTTTATTGGTTGAGGACGCAAGCTGACGGAGTCTTTACCACATGGGACGAGTTGGCGAGCGCGTTCATTGACAAGTTCTATCCGCCCTCCAAGACGGTAAAGATTAGGAGTGCTCTCATGTCCTTCAAGCAAGGACCCTAAGAGACACTCTACGAGGCTTGGGAGCGCTTCAAAGATCTGCAGCATCAATGCCCCCACCATAGCATCGAAGATTGGGAGCTCGTCCATAGCTTCTATAATGGTCTCCAACCGGGGACCAAGCAGATTATTGATGCCGCGACAAATGGGGCCATCTTATCGAAGACTCCCGACGAAGCTACGGCCCTAATTGGGGAGATGGCCTCGAACAATCAACAATGGGGCAACGAGCGAGGACAATCTTCGTCCTCCTTGAAGCCATCTAGCATTTATGAGGCAAAGGCCGTAGCGGAGCTGACCAACAAGTTCGATTCTCTCCACAAGGTAGTGGAGAGATTGGAGAAGTATATCACGGAGCCCCAAGGAACCCCTTCCACGTCCGCACCAACGAATCAAATGTGTGATTGGCAAGACCAATCCCAAGCTATGTATTTAGGAGGAGAACAAGGAGAGGGATCTTTGGAGCAAGTTCAATACGTCGCGGGGAACCAAGGATATTGGGCCAATCCGGCCACTAGAAACCATCCCGGTTTCTCCTATGCCAACAATGAAGGAGCATTGAACCTGCCGCAACAACTACCTCAACAAGCTCGACAACAACAACAACAACAACAACACTATCCACCGAGGGGGCCTCCGCAACAAAATTTCCCACCAAAGCAACAAGTTGGACCCTATAGGCCGCCCAGATACAATCAAGGGTGGAGAAATCCAAACCCCCCACAAGCTCAACAACGTTCCGACTTTGAAGCTAGAGTGGAGGAGTTTATGGTCGAGCAGAAAAAGACCAACGCTACCTTGAAGGCGGGCCAAGATTCCCTTGCAACCGTTGTGGCCCAAATCTCGGAGCATTTGGCGTTGCTCAATTGAAATACTCAACAATTGCCGGCTCAACCCGAGCAAAACCCACGGGGCGCCACCGGCCACATCAATGTCGTGGTTGCAGTTACAACTAGAGGCGGGAAGGATACCACTCCCGTCATGATTCCTACCGAGGAGCCCGTGGTGGAGATTGTAGAGCCAAGCGAGCTGGCCATTGAAGTCGAGAGAGAGAAAGAGCCGCAAGGGGAAGAAAAGTCTAGAGCGGAGCAATTGATTGAAGAGAGGCGTTTTATGCCACCGATCCCATTCCCTCAGAGGCTTGCTAGAGCAAAAATGGAGAAACGGCTAGCCAAGTTTCTCGAGTATTTGAGAGGGGTAAGCCTCAACATTCCTTTCCTCGACGCTATCGTGGAAATCCCGACATACGCCAAGTTCCTGAAAGATTTGATTACGTGAAGAAAGAGGAAGGAGAAAATCATGCTCGCCGAGGAGGGCTCTTGGTTCACCAAGAGAGAGAAGGAGCCCGCCAAATTCAAAGACCCGGGGAGTTTCTGAATTCCTTGCACCTTGGGCGACGTCCCTCTACAAAAGGCGTTGGTGGACTTAGGGGCTAGTGTTAGCCTCATGCCTCTCTCTATGTTCCTAAGGGTAAATATCGGCACAAAATTGAAGCCTACCGACATGCGGATACAACTTGCCGATGGTCGGATCACAAGGCCGGTAGGGATCGCAGAGGATATCCCGTTACAAGTCCCGGGGGGCATATGTTTGCCATGTGACTTCTTGATCATGGATGTCAAGGAGGAGGGAGATACGTCGCTAATACTTGGACGCCCGTTCCTTGCCACCGCCGGTGTCATTGTCGACGTGAAGGGACTCTAACATTGAATGTTGGCAACATCGAGGTGGAGCTTCATATTCCCAAGGCAATGAAACATATGCCTTATCATGAGGAGCTGGACTATATGGACCTCCTTGACGAGGTTATTGAGGAGGCGATTCCCCATTCGATCGGCGCTCTATTCAAGGAAGATTTTGAGGAAGGGCCGGATTTGGACCAAGAAGAAAAGATGGAGTATTCCCCCGACCTCTCCATGGAAATTGATGAAGGCGACGCTGATGTCGCGAGGATATGAGAGCTCTGCAAGCTCTCAAAGATGAAGACTCCAAGGAAAGCCCCACCGATACGGAAATCGGTGTCGCCGGTGAAGCTGAGGCCCGGAGCAAGCACTAGCTTGGGGGAGCCACCCCCCAACACTACCCGAGGCAAAGGAGCACCGAGGAAGAACGCCCCGCCACAACATCCAAATCTAAGCGTTCTTCCCAATAAATTTGACGGGTGCATCTCATATGCACCCAATATCCCGCATTGAATTGAAAATCAAAGGGGGTCGAGCTCATGACCTTAAACGAGCGCTTGTCGGGAGGCAAACCGATGATTATCGCTTTATTTTTACTTTTCCTTTATTTTTGTTTTAGAAATTATTAGTGTTTTGAGTCGTTTGACCAAAAATTTCGTGATAACGGGTCCTATTTTTCTTTGACAGGAGAGGAGAAAGGGTTATCTACCATTAGGAGGATGAACAAGGCGACGAGGAGCGCTCCAGGAATGCGCTCGAAGCCTAGGAGAAAGATGAAATCGACTGGAGGAAGAAAAACAGAGTTTAGAGCCCAAACGAAGCCAAACAGCAGAAAATAGGGTTCACTCGGCCGAGTATACTAGTCACTCGGCCGAGCACATAAGTTCGTCCGTCCGAGCGGCTCACGAACGAGGGAAGTCTGCTGTACCCAACTCTCTGTTTCTTTTCTTGATTTCAGTATAAATGCCACTCGGCCGAGTATATATCTTCACTCGGCCGAGTAAAACTGATACGCTCCTAGGGCGAGTCTTACCGAGTAGCTTGAGCCACTCGGCCGAATGAACTTATTCCACTCGGTCGAGGGTGGCAAGGCCACTCGGCCGAGTCATGAGAGGGGAGGAATTTTCCAAAATATTTCTGTTGCGTTCACTCGGCCGAGTCGTAACTTTTTCTATAAAAGGGGGAGCGGGACGGCGCGTTTTTCGAAACAAAATATTTCCCAAAAATCGCGACTGCCCGTCTCCCTCGCCCGTTTCCCCTCCTCACTCGCCTGACCACTCGCCCGCCGCCGACGCTCGGCCACCCACCGCCGGCCGAACCTCCTCCGCCTCCGCCCGAGTCGCCGCCGGCGACCACCTCGCCGGCCGAGCTCCGGTACCCTATTTTTTGCCTATTTCTCCTCTTTTGCATATTTTTCGACGATCCATGTGTTTAACGAGCCCCAAAACCAAATCAACTTCATTATCTCTCTATCATACCCCTAACCCCCCATACATTTTGAATATTACTCGCTGATATCTCCGTTTGATGTGCAGGGTATATTGGGGAGCTTAGGGGAGCCCAGGGGAGCTTCCGGGGATCGTTTTGGGCTACGTGGAGGCGTCGTCTTCGCACGCTTTCATTACTTTGCTCTCGCGGCGTGTCGCGGTATACTCTTTCCTTTATTTTACGCACGCCGCATTTTTCACGTTTTTGGTGAGCACCCGGGGCCCACATGCCGCCCCGGACACGGCCACGGTCGAGGAGAGCTTCCGCCAAGCGGAAGCGGTCGGATGAGCCCGGCCCCTCCCACGAGGTGGAGGACTCTCCTCTGCCTACACCACCACATCCCGTTCACCCCACACAGCCTGTAGACCCCGCACACCCCGCACAGCCTGCAGAGCCCATTCACCCCGCACAGCCACTCCCTGCCGTCCCACAGCCACCACCACCGGCTCCACTTATCGGGCCACTGGGGATTACGTTCCGGGACGACGCACATCGCGTCGTTTTCGAGCGCATTTCCCAGCGCTCGATCGTACCCTCCAGGTTCGCACACCTTGCAGACCTAGGACGCCTGGGAGTACTTGAGGGGATGCTCATGTTGTATGACAACGTGGGTTGGCGAGATTTCTTCCAGGTGTCGGCGGACACATTCGTCCGTCCGACACTTGAGGTGCTTAGTTCTATCGTCCGGACCGACGAGGGATGCTCGTTTAGGTTCATGGACCGAGAGTTCCAGGTCACTCTCAGTATGATGAGAGCTTTATTTTCGTGGCCCGATGTCCCGGGGGCCGACCGTGGTTACGCCCCCACTCACATTCCCCCACCTTCCTTCGATTCCGGCGCTTTCTGGGCCCAGATCACGGGTTTACCTGCCGCCTTCGACCCTCGTAGGGCCAAGGCCTCGGCCATCGTCCACCCTTGCCTCTGCATAGCTCCGCGCCTTATGGAGACTACCTTTTTGGCGAGATATGAGCCTGGGACGATGTCCACGCCGGAGCTTTATATGCTCTACGCGATGACGCGCCCTAGAGCTCTATCTAGGGAGGGCGACGAGTTGGTCCCCGCCGTCGTGATTGATATCGCGAGCTGGTTTTTGGATCGCATCATCGTATCGGTGGGTGCTCGCTCACCGATATGTTGTGGCGGTCTGATCACCCTGCTCGCCCTGATGACCGGCGAGGACCTTCCAGCCGACCTGCGACGAGCCCCGTGCCCCACTTCACTGTCCATAGATGTCATGGCCCGGATGAAGATGCTTTGTCCACATGGTCAGCGGCACTGGGTTTGGTTGCACAGTCCATTCGGTGCGGATTACATGATCCTTCCGAGCCCGGCTCGGACTCAGATAGCACCAGCACAGGTGGACTGGCTTCCGACGATGGATCTCCTGATCCCCGTCGCCTACGTGCTTGAGGCCGAGGAGGCTAAGCAGGCTGAGCAGGCCCACGCTGCACACGCTGCACACGCTGACCCCGCTGCTCCTGCCGACCCCGTGGCCCCTCAGCAGCCCGATATTTCTGCTGCTCCTGACACCTCTGTCCACACTTCTGCCGGTGTCGGGAGTACCCTCGCTGAGCCCACCTCCACTACCTCCACGCCCACCACCACTCCCACCACAGCTGGCCCTCTGTCCGTTGAGCCTGTTTCCTCCGCCCTACCCGAGCGCCCACCGACTATAGTTGAGAGCGGAGAGCCCTCTTTTGCTGCCGTCATAGAGACCGTGGTTTCCACCGCTGTCTCCACCGCAGCCGTTTTTTCTGAGAGTGTCGTGGCGTCTGTCCACACGTCTGTGTCACCGACCTCTCTGGCCGCCTCGTTCCCACTTTTATACTCCACTTCCGCTGCTACTGCCTCCACTTCTTACCAGCCTGTGCCCCGGCCTCGCACTAAGGCCAGGCCCACTCTTGTGAGCACATCACCTTTCCTCCACCTACCTTCTGAGCCCATCACCTACGCCACCCGCGTCCGCCAGCCCCGTCCTGCACAGCACAGACAGGTGCGTCCCTCTGCACCACCTACCCCCGACACTGTACTTCAGAGCATTCGTGCTCTCGAGGGGGCGGTGAGTGCCCTCAGGGCGCCCTTAGGACCATGTCTGCCACCGTCACCGCTATGGCCAGTCGCTTCGACCTACTTCCAGGCATTCACTATTACCTCACTCAGATTCTCGAGCGGCTGCCTCGCGTACCCACACCCACCCAGCAGGTACCGACCCCCACTCCTACACACACCCAGCCTGCTTCCACACCAACACCCACACCCACTCAGCATCCTGTTCCTAAGCCACCACCACCACCACCTCCGCCTCAGGACGGAGACGGGGCAACCCCACCCTCTTAGGCACCCTTGATGCCATTGATCCTTTTTGCCATCGTGCTGCCCGTCTCTGCTGGGTCTTGATGATTTTTGCCCACCCCCCTCCCCTCACTGTTTTTGGGACCACATTTTGTTCATATATTTCTATATCAATTTTGGGAGAGAGGGAGAGTTTTTGGTGTCACACTTTTATATCTGATTCACTCCTATATCTGCATGCATCATGTCCGCATCATATTTTTCATTTTCGTTATTTTTATTTTCTTTTTCCTCATGCATGCATCCTCACCTACCCCTCACTTTCCACGTCTCTCGGTGTGCCACACTTCGCACATTGAGGACACTGTGCACATTAGCTTGGGGGAGTGAGTTCTCACGTTCTTTTCGATTTACCACCTTTATTTTTAGTTTTTTCACGCCATTTTCCGCTTTTGCACTCACTTTCATCATTTTTTCTTTTTTTACCATGCATCACGGTTTTTCTCATTTTCTTTGTGTGCTGCATTGTAAATAGCTTTATTTTCCCTCTTTATCTTTATTTCTTTTTCATCTCATGCTAGAGATGACTTTTCTGTGATGATGATGACGTGGAGTTAGCTTTCTCTATATGCATGCTATATTTGTCATGTCTTAGATTTTATTTCTGATATCATATGCTATGATTTTCCTTGCATTTAGAGATAGTAACCCACACTTTTTCCGCATGAAAATGGATGAAATTTTATTATTAGCTGAGTCTGAATATTCATATGTATGCTATCGCAGAAAACACACCAAGATTCACGCATTGAATGCTTATATCTGGAGTACCGTTTTCTTTTCCTATATCACTTCTATTTGCATGATTTGTACATTTCACTTCAGGATGATTGAATGATGTTAGCTATGATAAATCTGGATTAGTTAGCTTTTTTGTGATCAAAACTGAGTAGATTAGATTACCCTGCTGAAGTTGTCGTGCACATCCTATAGAGTGAACTGAGAGACATGTTTATTTCTTTCTCCACATATCTTGAACATCAATTCTCTATTTTAAGATCATTGGTGAATCTCCCCTTAGCGATTCTAATATATGACATTTCCCCCGCTATTAAATCCTAGCTCCAAATTTCCCAAAACCAAAGAAAGAAAAAGAAAAATTCTTGTATATCCTTATTTCTCTTTGATTTGGGATCATTGTGTATATACGCTATTGAAAAAAAAAGAAAAAAGAGAAAAAGAAAAGAAAAGAGAAAAAAACCTCAATAAACGATCCCATCTCATGTTCTCTCTTTCTTCCCTCTTTTTGTTTTTTATTTCTATTACTTTTGGAGCTTCATAAAAATGGGGATGTAAATATTGTTTTTTGTGCCACCACGCTTTTAGATAAGCTTGGGGGAGGGAATCCAATAATGTGTGAGAGAGTGACTACTTGACGGTGCACGACAACCTAGGCTAAGTAATATTCTATACTCGGTGAGATCGTTTTAGCTTCACGAAATCCAGAAATCTATGCCTAGCACTCATTTCATGAAATCCACACTTTTCTATTCTTTCTATTCTATTGCGTGATATTCTTATACTCCTCTTAGAAAGCATTCAATTGAAAAGTGTGTGATCTGCGATGTTGTATACCGCTTTAAATGATTCAGACGATGTTAATTCTGAAATTATTCCGTTTTTCATGCTATATCAATATTCTTGGGTTTTCTATTTCTATTTGCACCATTATACTATGATATCAAAATAAAAGCCTTTGACATGTGTTTTACATTCGGTGCATGCTATATGAGTAAGCAAAACCCACGTCCTGAGAAAAATGATCTAGCAGCTTCCCTCTTCGCTTTCTTCTTTCTTCTTCGTTTTTCGTTTTTCGTCGTTTTCGTTTTCTGAATCCACCGGGTTCGCCTTTTACTTATCTTCCTCGAGGACGAGTAAGAGGTAAGCTTGGGGATTTTGATCACTCCATATTTTAGACCTTTTTTCCGCATGATTGCATGCCATTTAGATCACTCAAATCACGTTTTTCACGATTTATCGACAATATTGCGATACTTTTCACGATTTGTTGTTTTTGTCGTATTTCAGGAGATTTGGAGCGATTTGGAGTGATCCCGAGATACACCTACTCCAGAGTGTCACCGACGACTTCCTCGAGTGGTATTTAGCTATTGGAGAGGAGCGGAAGAAGAAAGAACGTCGTAGGAGCGACGAGGAGGCAAAAACAATCAGAATGAGCATTTTTGGTGTCTCACTCGGCCGAGTGAAGGTGTCACTCGGCCGACCAGCGAGACCCCGCTCGGCCGACCAGATCGGACACGCTTCATGTGTGCACTCGGCCGAGCATCAGAAGCCACATCGGCCGAGTGACGAAACCCCATCCGCCCGAGTGGCACTCAGACGACGCCCATCAAAAAGAGCCAACTTACTGTTTTTCGTCTGCCTGAGCTTCAGAAGACCCACTCGGCCGAGTGGAAATTGCCGACCGCCCGAGTGAATAGAAGCCAACGGCCGAGTGACGACAAGTCACTCGGCCGAGCGACGCCCGAAGTGAAGACTCCCAAGACCCCAGACTTACTGGAAATTCTCAGGGTTTCTCACTCGGCCGAGCGACTTTTGTCAGTCGGCCGAGTGAGCCGCGCTGCCTGTAGTGTAAATTGCGATTTTCAGGCTGCGCAGGGGCATTTTGGTCACAGTTTTTGGACGATTTTGGGGGGTATTTAACCCCAGTTTTTAACCTAGGTTAGGGAGCTTTTTCCTTGGCTTTTTGCAACTTTTTTAGATAAAAACTTTTTAGCTTTTGATTCTTGTTATTGGAGAGGAGAGAAAAGTTTATTTTTGTTCGATTCTTGGAGAACTCTATTGGTTTGTCTCCCTCTTCATTAAAAATCTCATTTTTATTGCTTATTTGAATATTGCCATGAATTCTATTGTTATTTCAATTGTTTATTCTTGCATTTGTGATATGAATTGTGAGTAGTCCTAACGTCTTGGGGCGTGGGGATGAACCCTACGAGCACAATTTCTGATTTGTGATGATTTGGTAGAAATATTGCTAGAATTGCTATTAGGGTTAGTTTGGGATCGATATACTACAGATAGCTAGGTGTTCATATCGATTGGGATTTGCAAGAGATTGGATCCCAATTCGATAGGAAACCCTAGAAATCCGAATTGGGTTGAAATTGAGTTTCCGTAGTATCGGTTTGCAAGAGATTGGACCGATACTAGGGTTCTCGGTTGTAAATCCATACCGATACCCGTTTGCAAGAGATTGGACGGGTAGGAACTATCCCAACCTAGGTCGTGGCCCGAGTTTGCACGAGAGTGGGCTCGGGACGCGATTGAACGATGATGTTGATCCTAATGCTAGCTTGCCTAGGCTAGGGTTTGCAAGAGATTGGACCCGAACCTAGGATAGCTATAGACCGGCAACAGCGCCAGAGCGTGAGCTAGGTTTTACATTCAGTTGCAACTAGTTCATCCGAAATTCTACCCTAGCAATTGTGATACCAATGAATCACATTGACGAGATACGGCGAGTAGCGGGGATTCCCCATTCCCTAGGCGTCTTTATTTGATTTTATATCTCCATACTTTGTCTGACGATTGTGACAGGATCGCCAAAAGGCAAATTCCCTCTTTTCTGTTCCTATAGCCAGGTTGTTCGGAGCAGGCACTGTCTTACGTCCTCCCTGTGTTCGATAACCCGCTCGTCGCTACACCGTGCGCTTGCGGTAAAACTACACGGTTGCTCTTTTGGGTTACATTCGGAAGCGATCAGTGTTCTACTCCACATCATCTCAACCCCCATCGTTTTTGAAAACACTTGGCTTAGGAACTTTTTAGCTAGTATCTAGGCTATATTGGCGTGATCTCCTTAACCCTAGTTGTGGAATCCCCGATGCATGATACGCTTCTATCCTTATACTCTTCTCATGCATGCTTGAACTAATAATCACCGCAATCAAATTCGAATCGGTATTTGGGTCATTTCTTGTATTTGCGTATATGAGCTCATAGCACATTGTAGAAAGCGACACCATTTGCTAGCACACGACCGCACTCACACGCGCTTCACCGCGTGGGCCCACGACACTTATTTGGACTCGTTTTCCTAGGTTTAGTGATGTGATTTGACGTTTGCTTGCTTGGTGTGTCGTTTTTGATTTTGTTGGCTCTGACGGACGATCTAGGACATAGAGTTTTCCTTTTCTCTCTTTCTCTCTATTTTTCCCCTCCGAGCTCCTACTCTCACTCGTCTTCCTCGAGGATGAGGAAGAGTTAAGCTTGGGGGATTTTGACGTGCGTTTATATTTCATATATTTGCGCACGTTTTCTTTCGTGTTTTTCCGTATTTTCCGCCGTCTTTTATTCGTTTTCTCGTGTTTTCTCGTTTTCTTTCACTTTTCTTTGTTTCTCCATGTTTGCAGGAGATTGCCCGCGTAGGGGACGTTTACTGACAATATCTCAAGTCCCTGGAGCAACGGGAGGAGTCACGCGTGATCCAGGGGGTCAAACGACGAAGATTACATCTTTCAGCCCCTCACCCGGTTGGTTGGTCATCTCCAACCGATCGGGTGATGCACGCGTGCACCACCCGGTCTCAGCCGGAGCTCAAGTGGAAGTCACCCGACCGGTTCACAGGCCGGTTCAACGGGGCCAACTCTCTGTCTTTTCAAGCCAAATTCCAACCGATCGGGTGGCTCTCACCCGATCGGTTCATCTGTAGCTGACGCCGAGAAATCGAGACACGGGCACCCAACCGATCCCTTCACCCGATGGCGCCAAGATCCAACCGGTCACTCCAAGAACTCAACCGACCGGTTCATATGACCGGGTGAAAGTCCGCCGTTTTCTGTTTATCATTTGTAACGGATCACCCGATCGGTTGACTTGTCAACCGATCGGGTGATACGAGATCCTATAAATAGGACCCATAGGGTTCCAGAAACGGGGGAGCTGTTAGTTTTTACTGTTTTCTCCTATTGTGACGGCTGTAATTACTTTTCTATTGTAAGTTTTTGGATCTTACTTAAACTTTAGTATTATCTTAATTGCTCTACTACCTTCGCATTCCAATCGTCTGATTATGATTTCAACGGTTCATTTTCGTTTAGATCGCTTTTTAATGAATATTTGTGAGCAGTTCCCAAATCTGGGATTTTGGCGGAAACCCCTTCGGGGGCTCTTCCCAATGCATCCATAGGGTTAGGAAATCGATAGGGATTAGGAATCTAACGGTTACGCGGGGTGTTTTATTGTCATCGGCGGGAAAAAGCCCGCCTTTGACCGTTGGGCCAAGGGGGAATAAACTTGGCGGTTGACTCCCTAGCCATAGCTCACGCCCTTAGCATAGACGTCGAATCCTAGCACGCGGGAGCGGCAGGATGAGACGTTGGGAGTTATCGTTGCGAGCTTAGTGCTCCCGGAATCGATCAGTGTTAATGGACACGGGAGTGCCCACTGATCGAATCCGGGAAGTTCGGTGTATCATCCTGGGTACCGACCGGAATATCGGGCCCATGGGATGCCGGTACCACTTTCAGAGGCAACGTCTCACCATTAGACCCTAATTCCGATCGTCATCCTACCCGTAGGCCGCATCGACGAGAGTCGCTCGTTGGAGTGGAAACCAAAGTCCCGGGTTTATTTTCTTATTGTTCATACCTTGCATTCCTTACCCGTGACAACCCATCAAACGATTCGGGCTAGCTCGCCCACGGGGTGATTTCGGTCCTCCTTGACACAAGCACATCCTAGCCTCCCTGTGTTCGACCCCCAAGCCACACTACAACACCGTGCGCTTGTGGTTACAAATATCTAAACCCTCACGCGGGTCCCCCGGCCATTTGCAGCTAGCAAACCTGGGGCAACGTCAGCAACACTGCCGTGTCACCAAAAATAGAGAGTCAGACTATAACGCGGATGGCAGCACGGACGACAGCATGGACGACAGCACGACTGTGTCACCAAAACAGAGAGTCAGACTGCAACACTGACAGCAGCGCAGATGGTAGTACGACTGTGTCACATGTAGTCTGATTAGGGTTCAATATTGTATATCTTTTCCCTTACTAAATGGCATTTTTTGCATAATTTGTGTTCATTTTGGCTCTGATACGCGCATTTTGATGATATCACTTAATATTGGAGCTTACCGTTTTTATATGCTTAAAACATAATTTTTACAGTTTATTAACATCTTCATCTTGGTCTTCTATTATTTTTCAGTTGAATTTTGTGAAGTCCCGATTCCAACGCATATTTTTCCAGAATTTTTCGAGGTCGGAGCAATTTACTGCATTTTTGGAAGACATGGTGAAGGTGCTGAAAATTTCTGGGCTAGAAAGTCTGCTTTTCCCCTATTGTGCAGAATTCTGCTATCATTCCAGTGTATATTCCGGCCTAGTGATATTTTTTGTTGTTGTACACTTTGTTACAGTTCCATTACCGCCTGGAACATGTCATTTCGAGGTCAGATGATTTTTTTAGAATTTTCACAAGACAGGGTGACGGTGCTGAAAATTTCTAGAATTCTTCACAATTCAGAAGTTAGATCCATAGGGTTCATCCCTATGCCCTAGAACAACAATCAACCAAGCATAGCAACAATGATATAGAAATCAATATGAGACTGCTTGCATATGAAAAGATAGCAAATCAAAGATTCAAATAATAAGAACAAAGATACTTAGCTTTGATGAAGAACTTCAATCCAATTACAAGCTTTTAGATCCAAGAGGGGGCCTAGGGCATGGCCTAACCTCTAAAAAAGACTCTAAGAAAACAATATGGGACTCCTCTCTAATGACGGCTATAAACCTCTTAAATAGCCTCCCAAACCCTATCAAATAACCCTTCAAAACCCTCTCAAATTCATGCCCTAAATCAGCTTGGCCGCTGATTTGGGTTGAATATTGCGTATTTAACCCCCTAATTAGTCCTATTTTGTGCTCATATGATGCTTAATTGGTCTCTAATACATTCATATTTTTAATATCATCATTTATTGGAGAAATTACTTGATTTGAGCACAAAACAGCAATTAACTGAATATTTCTGCACAATTTATATTTTTCTTAGCAAGGTCTCCATCTCACGATTCCAACGACTATTTATTTGTATTTTTCTGAGGTCTGTGCTAATTACTATGAATTTTTGAATGCAGAATACCAATTAAATGAAGAAATACGTTCAAAATACGAGAAATACGGCCGCCGCACGAATCTTGGCGGACACGTGGCAGAATCTCGTCGGTTCCCGCTCAAATCCGACGACAACGGAAAATTATCGACGTGGATTAATAAAGGCCGTTGGATCGAGATCCAACAGCCAGATTTAAGCCCATGCGATGCGAGAGCTGTCGAAGGCGGGAGTTTTATGTGTACACGTGTCACCATCTCTGTAACGCTCCGCTTGATCGGACAGCTACGATGCGAAGAGCGGATGAATTCTAAAGCGCGCGTCGTGGCGAGATCGTCACCGCTGCTCCACGATCCAACGACCTGAAATGATGCACATCAGCGATAGCGGGGCAACGACGCAGCGAGATCTCGACCGCCCAATCATCGATCCAACGGTCACGAAGTATTCCAAGCTGAACGCGGAGACGTATTCGCGATGCGGGCGCGATGCGAGCTGATCCGATAGCGGGGGACACGTGGCAGCTCCACAACGAATCCCGCATCGATCCAACGACCATTATTTGCTCCGCTCATGGATATTGGGTTTTAGAGCGGGTTTTGAACCCGTTAAGCCCCCAAACCCGCAATGCTATTATATAAGCGTATTCTAGGGTTTTTGGGGGTATTCTGGTCGTATTTTGGGACTTTTGGAGCGGCTACTGTGCGTATTTCTCCGGGGGAAAATTCTGAAAAATTCCAGAGGCTATTCTTCCTATTCTAAGGGAGTTTTGGGTTCTAAAATGGAGATTTGGTGATAAATTCTTGAACTTATACACCGTATTTGGTGTATTTCATTGTACTTTGGCTATTAAAACGATGTATTTGGCTATGAAATCTGATTTTATTTACCCCATGCATGGCTAATCTCCTTGTGCTATGGTTGTGATGTAGTTAGGAGTATTTATTGGCTAAATTTCATGTCTTTAGCCCTATTATCATGTCAAAATTGCTCGTAACATTGATTTCTACAACGTATTTGTTGGGTATTTGCTTATTTTCGATTTTGTTTACATCCCATATGGCTAGGCCCTGACAAGGCTAGCCAACTCATGTTCACTAATCTGAACTTATTGTTGCGTTTATCGTTTAATGAAATCAATGTTGCTAGTGATACGTATATGTCTATTTTGACTAGTTTTTATCGATTCATCTTCCGACGTCTTCACGCCTTGACCCGGTGAAGCGTTGAGTTATATACAAGACATGATATCTCAGCGATTATAAACTCATAATGAAATCACAACCGTAGCACATCCACTTCATATGTGTTGGTGTTGACGTAGTTAGGGTGTCGTATTTGTTGATTTCTA
The DNA here is from genome assembly GCA_030789695.1 of Scilla litardierei. Taxonomy (NCBI): domain Eukaryota; kingdom Viridiplantae; phylum Streptophyta; class Magnoliopsida; order Asparagales; family Asparagaceae; genus Scilla; species Scilla litardierei. Next base: position 438,633,287 of record CM061142.1, on the reverse strand, counting down.
TATCTTTTCGCCCTATTTTAATTGTATAATTGTGTGCTTCGTCAATTTCTAGTTATATATTGTTTGAGTATGTTATACGGAGACGTGTGCATGCTTGATTCGAATCTGATGTTTGCGGACTTATTTGTGATGAGTGGTAATTTCCTTTATGAAGTTGACGTTGCACGTGATTAATCCTTTGGCACGCTTTTATTCGCCTGATAGCCATACTTCCCGACGTTCTCATGCCCTGACCGGACGAAACGTTGAGTTATAGAAAAGGTATTTATAATCATTGATTGCACACACCCTAACGAAATCAAACCCAACACATACTCCCCATACTTGTATCCCTACTGAAGTCACCGTAAATATTGCAGGATTTTCGTTGCTTATTCCAAACTCTTGATACTCTTGATTATACCCGATAGGTGGTTGGTTAACATCGTATTATTACTCTTTACAGATTGACGTTCGTAGTTTTGCAGGTCAGTTGTCCTGCGGATTCGATACCTGGACTCACCAGGATATTACTTGCACGATCTCCTGCGCTTGGGAGTAGTTCTCACATCATTTGAGACGAGGCAAGTTTTTGGCGCCGTTGCCGGGGACAACAGTACTTACGATCTACGATTTCAGTTCGTTTGGAGGAACATTCGGTGAGATCCTTCCATCTTATAGTCTAGATTTTTTTTGTTATTTTATTTTTTTGTTTTCTTTTTAAAAATGGAATATTTGGAACACACGAATTTTTATCGCACAAGCAGTTCGTATGATGCAGAGTATGAAATTGCACACAAACATATGAAGGAGAAGCTCAAGATCGTTGGTTTTAATCAGACTGATTGTGAAACTTTCTTTCAGGCTTGGAGGAGGTTCACAGACATAATATCGAGCTATCCGCAGCATGGTTTCACAAAGAAAGAACTCATGGAGTCCTTCCTAGGTGGACTACGACCACAGCTGCAGGAGTTCCTGGGAGTCATGACGCCGACAGAGGCGCGGAAGTACATGGAGTCTTTACAAGAGAACGAAGAAATCATGAAAGAGACTTCAGAGTGCGATTCAACGGAGCCTTCGAGCCTTGATCAAGGAGAGAAAAGCGTAGACGTACCTTTGCAACACTTGAAAGAGGAAGTTCAACTGCTTATTCCGACACAGGAGGCCACGTCCCATCAATTCCAAGAGAAATTCCTCGCTCGGAGTCGGCAGATTCAGCAATCTATTGAAAATCTTAAGCTGATTTCCACTTGCTTAGAAGAAAATAAATCTTTTGAAATTCAATTTCCAGAATCTAATGTGAGTTTATCTTCTATTGCAGGTATACCGAGCGAGCCATGTCACGATGAAGTCACGAATGAAAACATTAACATGGCAGGAAGTGTGTGCAAAGTAGAGGATGAGCGAGCAATTTTGGATGAACAGGAAGAGGGGACGACTAGGGACATTGGTTTAAAGAATATCTCTATGGAACCCAAACCATTCCCTTCCCCAGTTTTTTCCCAAGATCATTTACCACTCTCCACATTGACTGAGCATCATACTGAGCGTAGTGCACATTTTTCAGGGAGTTCTCATCACCGTGCTCTATTTTACTTCACCTATTTTGATGACTATATTTGGAATATGTTTATGGCGAAGAATTTTAAACTAATTTGGACGGACATAACTCGTCTCTTGCAGGGCAGTGGTAAACAACTTATAGAGATGCTTGGAGTTGTGTTGCTGGAGTCCAATTTAGCTAAAGGAGGAAGATTACTCGCCGAGGAGCGCAAGGATCAAATTGAACAACTTCCTCCACCATTAAAGATTCGTGATCCGCCATTTGACCACGGTGTGTTCTTTCCAGTAGTGTAGATTTTATATGCTTTCTAGGATGCTTGCTTTGAATAAACTCGTACCCTCTTCGACATTGAGGACAATGTCCATCTTCAGTTCGGGGGTGTGTATGAGACCTTTTTTTCAAAAGCATGGCATAAGGAAAGAATGAACCACCAATCTCACCATTTTATATCTCCCTTTTATTCCTCAAATGCGGGTGATTAGGCGTTAATTGAGTTCTAAAAATTGTTTATGGCTTGAATTAATTTTTTTTCCTTCATGGAATTGCTTGTTAATATGCTCTTCATGAAAATTTTCAATTGCCATAATTAATATCTCGAAATAGCTTGAATTCATTTCATGCATGCTAATGTGATGAAAAAGCTTAAGTATACACGATTTATTTGAAAAGTCTTCAAGTTGAAGAGGAAATTTGGCCTTTGTTATTGATGTTTATGTTCGATTTATGGGTGTTGAGTTGCTTACGAAAAAAAAACTTGGCTATAAAAAAAATGAATGAATCGAACAAGTGTGCCACTAAAAAGATAACTTGGTTGGCTCGAGTAGTACAGTCCGAGGGGTCCTTTTTGGCCTAATGCCCTATTATCGTCTGATTTGGGAGCCATTGACCGGAACCTCACTCATTTGATGGAGTGATCCAAGTTATACATTTTTTCGCAAATGTTGCTTGATGCGCGTTACATGGAACTAATAAAAGAAAAGAAATGGTGAATACACTGAGCAACATCAATACCCATGATTTGAATGGTCATTTTGAGATGCCAATTCCTTGGAAACAAGAAAACTAGAGAAAAACGACATGTTATACTTTCGATTGCGCAAAACGATGCTTGCATGTTATTTATTCAAATTAAACTAGAGAAAATATCATGTGATTGATCTTGTGCATGGATTGTGTATATTGATGATCTAAATCATGTTGGAAAGTGTATTATTGGGCCATGCCATAAGCAATTGATAGAATTTATTATTTTACCAATCATCCGTATTCATCGCTCTTTTTGCTAGGGACTAGCAAATCGCTAGTTGGGGGGTGTGATTTGGGTTGAATATTGCGTATTTAACCCCCTAATTAGTCCTATTTTGTGCTCATATGATGCTTAATTGGTCTCTAATACATTCATATTTTTAATATCATCATATATTGGAGAAATTACTTGATTTGAGCACAAAATAGCCATTAACTGAATATTTCTGCATAATTTATATTTTTCATAGCAAGGTCTCAATCTCACGATTCCAACGACTATTTATTTGTATTTTTCTGAGGTCTGTGCTAATTACTATGAATTTTTGAATGCAGAATACCAATTAAATGGAGAAATACGTTCAAAATACGAGAAATACGGCCGCCGCACGAATCTTGGTGGACACGTGGCAGAATCTCGTCGGTTCCCGCTCAAATCCGACGGCAACGGAAAATTATCGACGTGGATTAATAAAGGCCGTTGGATCGAGATCCAACAGCCAGATTTAAGCCAATGCGATGCGAGAGCTGTCGAAGGCGGGATTTTTACATGTACACGTGTTTCCATCTCTGTAACACTCCGCTTGATCAGACGGCTACGATGCGAAGAGCGGATGAATTCTAAAGTGCGCGTCGTGGCGAGATCGTCACCGCTGCTCCACGATCCAACGGCCTGAAATGATGCACATCAGCGATAGCGGGGCAACGACGCAGCGAGATCTCGATCGCCCAATCATCGATCCAACGGTCACGAAGTATTCCAAGCTGAACGCGGAGACGTATTCGCGATGCGGGCGCGATGCGAGCTGATTCGATAGCGAGGGACACGTGGCAGCTCCACAACGAATCCCGCATCGATCCAACGGCCATTATTTGCTCCGCTCGTGGATATTGGGTTTTAGAGCGGGTTTTGAACCCGTTAAGCCCCCAAACCCGCAATGCTATTATATAAGCGTATTCTAGGGTTTTTGGGGGTATTCTGGTCGTATTTTGGGACTTTTGGAGCGGCTACTGTGCGTATTTCTGCAGGGGAAAATTCTGAAAAATTCCAGAGGCTATTCTTCCTATTCTAAGGGAGTTTTGGGTTCTAAAGTGGAGATTTGGTGATAAATTCTTGAACTTATACCCCGTATTTGGTGTATTTCATTGTATTTTGGCTATTAAAACGATGTATTTGGCTATGAAATCTGATTTTATTTACACCATGCATCGCTAATCTCATTGTGCTATGGTTGTGATGTAGTTAGGAGTATTTATTCGCTAAATTTCCTGTCTTTAGCCCTATTATCATGTCAAAATTGCTCGTAACATTGATTTCTACAACGTATTTGTTGGGTATTTGCTTATTGTCGATATTGTTTACATCCCATATGGCTAGGCCCTGAAAAGGCTAGCCAACTCATGTTCACTAATCTGAACTTATTGTTGCGTTTATCGTTTAATGAAATCAATTTTGCTAGTGATACGTATATGGCTATTTTGACTAGTTTTTATCGATTCATCTTCCGACGTCTTCACGCCTTGACCGGGTGAAGCGTTGAGTTATATAAAAGACATGATATCTCAGTGATTATAAACTCATAATGAAATCACAACCGTAGCACATCCACTTCATATGTGTTGGTGTTGACATAGTTAGGGTGTCGCATTTGTTGATTTCTATATCTTTTCTCCCTATTTTAATTGTATAATTGTGTGCTTCGTCAATTTCTAGTTATATATTGTTTGAGTATGTCATACGGAGACGTGTGCATGCTTGATTCGAATCTGATCTTTGCGGACTTATTCGTGATGAGTGGTAATTTCCTTTATGAAGTTGACGTTGCACGTGATTAATCCTTTGGCACGCTTTTATTCGCCTGATCGCCATACTTTCCGACGTTCTCGTGGCCTGACCGGACGAAACTTTGAGTTATAGAAAAGGTATTGATAATCATTGATTGCACACACCCTAACGAAATCAAACCCAACACATACTCCCCATACTTGTATCCCTACCGAAGTCGGTTGGTTAACATCGTATTATTACTCTTTACAGATTGACGTTCGTAGTTTTGCAGGTCAGTTGTCCCGCGGATTCGATACCTGGACTCACCAGGATATTACTTGCACGATCGCCTGCGCTTGGGAGTAGTTCTCACATCATTTGAGACGAGGTAGCCGCAACTTAAAATCTGGGTCCGCAGTCACTCGGGCCGAGTGGTAATATGACTCAGCTAGGGGTGACAAACGGGTCGGGTCGGGTTCGGGTCGGGTCAGGTTCGACCCGACCCGTTTAGGGGTGAACCCGAACCCGACCCGAATTTAATCCGGGTCGGGAACACAGAACCCGAACCCGACCCGGCGGGTTGGCGGGTCACCCGAACCCGACCCGCTTTCCGCTTTTTGTTTAAAAAAATTCGAATTATCTCGTGTAGGAAGGGAATCAAACCCGCGTCCCCGCTACAAACGAACTCACAGACAAACCAGCTGAGCTACATGGTGTGTTAGTACTCTACATCAGAGTATTGATTTATACAAATTCCAAACACACACACTCATTTTAAAAAAAAGGCCACGCTAAAGTGGGTTTGGCGGGACTCGAAGCTGGGTGTTTCGAAGAGAGAACTTAAGCACACCGCTCTAACCAAGTGCCCAAATTCTGGGGCTATGAAAAGTGAGACAAATTATATACATATAAATATATATTAATCGGGTTGAATTCGGGTCGACTCGGGTTGAGGGTCAAACCCGTACCCGACCCGGATTTTATCCGGGTCGTGTTGGGTCGACCCGGATACTACCCGACCCGGATTGGTCCCGACCCATACCCGGCCAACGAGGCCGGGTTCGGGTCGGGTCGGGTCGGGTCGGGTACATTTTGCCACCCCTAGACTCAGCCGAGTGGAAATTCCAGCACTGCATCATCAACTTGCAGAAATTTTCCAGATTTTATACGACCTCCGATTTCTACGTTGTTGATGGCGTTGGAACCGTCATGAAGTCTACTATCCATAAAAATATGAGAAAAATACTTTGATTGCTAGAATGATAGCAGATTTCAAAATAGTTGAAGGCTGTTTTAAAATCTGGGCTCTCGTGTCATCGGCATCACTCGGCCGAGTGGGATTCTTCACTCGGTCGAGTGGGCTTCTCTACTCAGCCAAGTAGGGTCTTCTAATGTTCTCCCCAAAATTTCAGAGAGTTGGCTTTGATTTCTTTCAGAAGTCCTGACTCACTCGGGCGAGTGGCGATCTTTACTCGGCCGAGTGGATGTAACTACTCGGCCGAGTGCATTGTGGCACAAGATCTCTTCGTTTCAGTTGTACTCGGCCAAATACGCTTCTTCACTCGGCCGAATGGGCTGTGTTACTTGGCCGAGTGGCCTGTTTCTAGTGTCAACTCTTCTTCTCCTCGCCTCTTCATCGATTCTATCGATTTCCTTCTTCTTCCACTCATCATCCAACACAGTTAGCTTCTTGATATGGCTATAGGCGATGCTCCGGTACATGTGCAAGTCCTTTAAGCTTATTTTTGCTCCTAATTGCTCCATATTCCTTGAAATCAGACAAAAACAAGAAATAGTGAAAAGTAACGCGATATCGTCGAATACTCGTGAAAATCGTAATATGAGCAATCGAAATAGCGTGAAAACATGCAGAAAAAAGGTGTAAAATATGGAGCGATCAAAATCCTCCAAGCTTACCTCTTACTCGTCCTCGAGGAAGATAAGTAGAGAGATGAACTCGGGAGATGAAAACATAGAAAATGAAATGAAAAAGAAAGAACATGAGGTGGAAGGGGTCGCTAGATTATTCTCTCAGATCTCAAGCCATAAGCTACACATCACGATAACTTGGAAAATACGAATCACATCCTATAAGGATTTCAAATCTTACTTAGACATAATACTTGCAAGCTTTTAAAAACAACAAACGGGACTCTCTAAATTCATACAATCAATTCTTATCCACATCATGCATTTTATAGAATTTAATATACAAATGTTGGCGATGCACTTTTCAATCAAAAGTTATAACAGAAGCATATAAGAATCACACCAAGCATGCAATAGAGAATGGAATAAATCATGGCATTCACATATTTATATCGATTCATAAGAAATCTCCATAACTAAAGTAATTCGCTAAGTCTCAGTATTATCAAACTTTCCCATTCGTGCACCTCTCTACTCTAATGTCGTACTCACTCATATGGTCAAATGAATTCACCCCCAAGCTTAGCTTGAGGCATCACATCTAAAGGAATATGATAGTGGAAAATGGGATTTTTGCCATGGGTTTCCCAAGTATTTTGTGGCTCCAATAATGAGATAGAGAAATATCTTTCTTATTCTTTTTGAACTTTTTGTTTCTCATTTTTCTTTTTGGATTTTTGTAGGAGCTATATGATTTGTATTTTCAAATTTTGGCTCCTTTTTGGCCTTTTGGACTTTTTGGAGCTAACTTTTTCTTTTGTGGGGATTTTTGGGAAATAGATGCGATATAAGTAGCTTTAGGAGGTGAACTCAAGTGACATGTAGAGAATAAAAAGATATATGTGGAGAAGGAAATAATGTAACACTCGGTTCACTCTAAGGTGTGCACGAACGGTTCAATAAAATAATACTTCAACTAAAATTAATATGTAAGCATGGATATTCTCAATCATCTCAATAAAAAGTGAAGTCAAGCGGTAAAGCACACAATCATATCAAGCATGCAACATGAGGCGAACAAGACCATAAGGCAGATGCTTCCGTTATACAATTGATGCGTGAATCTTGGTGCACTTCCAATAAAAGCATTCTAAACACTAATCCATACATTCAATTTCAATGAATACCATGCAATTACTTAGAAGAGTCATCAAAAGAAATATATTTGCAAGCACAAATGAATAGCAAGACTATAGAATACTCTAAGTAGCATGGCAAGGAATAATAAGCATTGTGATGGTTTCTAAGGTTATAAGAGATATCATCATACGAAACAAATCTAGCAAAAAGAGGAAAAGAAAATAAAGATATAAAAATAAAAGAGAGGAAAGAAAAGAAAAAAACAAGCACACAATATGATGCATGAACACACATAAAAGGAAAATAAGATGGGAAAATAAAAAAGATGATGCAAAAATTTTGAAATTTTTTTAAAAACCCTAAAATAAAGTAAAAATGCAACTAATGCATCTAAATGGCATGGAAATGCACTCCTCCAAGCTTAAACTTTACATTGTCCTCAATGTGATCATAGTGGAAGAATATTAGGAACAACGATAATAATAAGGGGGTGAATGAAAACTGATGAAATGAATGACATGAAATCCTAATGCAACTACATGCAAAACAATGATGCATGCGAGCGCTTCCCCCAAGCTTATACCAAACAATCCTATTCAAATGACTCGATCAAAAATGTCACGGCTTTGCTAAGCGAGATTGAGTCAAACGAATAAGAATGTGAGTATTCACTTGAAAGAAATGCTCGATGGGTGGTGAGCAAAAAGGATGTGACACATCAAAATATGAAAAGGGCAATTAATATATATAATGGGTTTGGGGTGTAAAAATTTTTGTTGCCGTCATATGAGATGATATTTATTCAATCAAATCTATACGGTCATCTCGCTGTCGAGAGGATTCGTGTTTATTTAAAGCATAAAATTTTACGCTATTGCTACACTACTGGATTGATATCACCTATAACAAAAGGCGGATCCAGTATCTTTGCCGATGCAGGCAACTGCTCCAACTGCTCTTTTCGTGGCTCTGCCAGGCACATACGTCCACGAACACCAACGAACTCCAGTAATGCATCCTCCATCATTCCCACAAGGACTCCACCTATACCATGCAGAGAATAGGATGCATCAGTTCGCTGCAAAAATTTCACACTCATAATAAAAGTATTCCAAAGAGGATCGTCTATAGAAATATATGAAATAAATAGTGGTGGATGATACTTCCCTGGAAATAATTCAATATCCTCTTGCGATGTGATAGCTATCTTCGTGGTACCCTCTCTCAGCTGCTCAGGTAACTCTGCTCCCAAATCAATTGAACTACCACTCTCCTCTCGTTCGCACCTGCCATCAACGGATAAGTCAGTGTATAAATCTGTGTCACAAAAGGATTCATCAAATATACTTCCCTGAACGTGGGTATCCCAAGGTAGCTCTTCTTGCGCATGGAACTCTTCGGTGCATGTTTCAATGACTTCATTCATTGGCGGCTGAGGGACTTCGTCAACTTCCAGATACAGATTGTCATTTCTAATATCGACCCTAATGCTACCTTTGATTGTTCCTTCCGGGGAGAGTTGATCAATGATGTAGGTGGCGAATTTTTGTTCAAGGTGGTCCTCTATATTAATGGCAATAGGTCCCGTGGTCTAAACTTCATCCACAAGTTCCTCTAGTAGGGATGCAAAAGTTTCATCATGTTGCAGGCCAGAGTCTATACTCATCATTGCCCTTTTTCGGATAGCCTGATCAACAAAGACAAATACCTGAAGAAAAATATCAGTGGCACAAAAGAAATAGAAATGATAAACTGGTGGCGAGGGTGAAAATTTCTTTTTATTAATTAATTTTTTTTCGTAGTCTAATCAACCTATTTGTGACAAATTGGCACCCAACAGGAAATACCTCCCCGGCAACGGCGTCAAAAACTTGATCGCGTCCGGATGTACACCCGAAAAACGACTGTAGTTTTACCGCAAGCGCACGGTCAAGTGGCGAGCAGTTATCGAACACGAGGAGATGGTGTTGGTTCCAATCTATCCTAGGTTGGCTCGACTACGAATGTACTATTGGTGGAGATGGTTATGGTGTGATGTAATGGAAATGGTGGTGGTTGTCGGTTTCGGTGATAGAGATGTTGGTCAAATATCGATTCAAATACAATATAGTAAAAGTTTCTAGAGTTAGGAAATCCACACTACAGATCGTCATTCATCCTTGTAAATTGTGAATCTTAAAATTGCAAGACTTGTGTCGAGGTGAACTAGTCGTAACTGAATAGAGAACCAAGCTCACGCTCTCGCATTATTGCCAGTTTATAGCAACCTAGATTAGGGACCACTCTTGTGCAAACCCTAACCTAAGCCACTAGCATGAAGATCGACATCATCGTCCAATCACACCTCGAGCCCACTCTCGTGCAAACTCGAGTTACGACCTAGATTGTGATAGCTCGTATTCGTCCAATCTCTTGCAAACGAATATGGGTATAGGTTTATAATAAAAATCCTAGCTTTGGTCCAATCTCTTGTAAACCAAGTCTAGAGAATCTCGATTATAAACCTAAATCGAATATCTAGGCCTTTCCATCGATCAGAATCCAATCTCTTGCAAACTCCAAATCGATGGAAATTCCTAGCTATCCGTAATAAATCAATCACAACCTAACCTTCTAGCAATTCTATCAATATATAAATTCATTCTTCACAATTCAGAAGTTACATCCATAGGGTTCATCCCTATGCCCTAGAACAACAATCAACCAAGCATAGCAACAATGATATAAAAATCAGTATGAGACATTGCTTGCATATGAAAAGATAGAAAATCAAAGATTCAAATAATAAGAACAAATATACTTAGCTTTGATGAAGAACTTCAATCCAATTACAAGCTTTTAGATCCAAGAGGGGGCCTAGGGCATGGCATAACCTCTAAAAAAGACTCTAAGAAAACAATATGGGACTCCTCTCTAATGACGAATACAAACCTCTTAAATAGCCTCCCAAAACCCTAGCAAATAACCTCTTAAAACCCTCTCAAATTCGTGCCCTAAATCATCTTGGCCGCAACTTAAAATCTGGGCCCGCAGTCACTCGGGTCGAGTGGGAATATGACTCGGCAGAGTGGAAATTCCAACACTGCATCATCAACTTGCAGAAATTCTCCAGATTTCATCCGACCTCCGATTGGCACGTTCTTGGCGGCGTTGGAACCATCATGAAGTCTATATCCATAAAAAATATGAGAAAAATACTTTGATTGCTGGAATAATAGCAGATTTCAAAATAGTTGAAGGCTGTCTGAAAATCTGGACGCTCATGTCATCGGCATCACTCGACCAAGTGAGATTCTTCACTCGGTCGAGTGGGCATCTCTACTCGACCGAGTAGGGTCTTCTAATGTTCTTCCCATAATTCCAGAGAGTCAGCTTTGATTTCTTTCAGAAGTCCTGACTCACTCGGGCGAGTGGCGATCTCTACTCGGCCGAGTGGATGTAACTACTCGGCCGAGTGCATTGTGGCACAAGATCTCTTCGTATCAGTTGTGTTGAGTATTGGACTCCCCGGATTTGGTTTTGGATGATGAGCAAACATAAATATATCATGAACTAACAATTTGTGAGCGCAGTATTGGAGATCGTCGCCAAATTCACGAGAACAATCAAAGCGACATCTCAAGACTTCTCAAAGCTCGTATTCATTGCCTAAAGCTTCGTTGAAGCTCTTGGACCGTTTTGGAAGTCATGAAGAATTAATCGAAGCTTTCGAAGACCGTTCCTTAAGGTTTTATTCATAGTCTTTTTAGCTTCGTTTTATAGAATGTTAAGCCTTGAGTAATTCTTACATGTCTATATTCATATCGCTCATATCTTAGAGCTAGGATTATCTTAGAAGCCATTAGAAACTTTCTCGAAGCCTATCGCTTCTTCCCTCGGCTTCTAGTGCATCTTAGTTGGTTCAAGTAGAGTCACCAACCGACTAGATGACGATCTAGTCGGTCGGCAACTCTTCATGAACCGACTAGATGTCCTATCTCATTTCAGCTCAGCCATGTCGATCAATTAGTCGGTCAAAGAACGTTCACCAACCGACTAGATGACGATCTAGTCGGTTAGGAATCCTACTCAGACCGACTAGTTGAGCTTGCCTCTGTACAGCCTGAGTTACTGTTTACAGTTAGTCGGTCCAAGAACATTCATCGACCGACTAGTTGTGAAACTAGTCGGTCAGCATTTGTTCTTAGACCGACTAGTGTAACTTGTATTCAGCTTCGTGCATTTCACTCTTAGTCGGTCAAAGAACACTCACCGACCGACTAGTTGGCAAACTAGTCGGTTGGCAAGTCTTCTTAGACCGACTAGTTCATGTTGCCTGGAAATCACTCTTTTGGCTGTCGAGCTGTTAGTCGGTCCATGTTGAATCACCGACCGACTAGTTGATGAACTAGTCGGTCAGTGATCCTTCTTAGACCGACTAGCCTGCTTCAGATTTAGATCTGTTGGAGTTTTGAAAGCGACGTTTCTTTCTCTCTTTTTCCTTGATCCTTTAAATACCTGAAGGGGTTATTTCATAGGATCCAATGCTGCTATTTCCAGAGTTCTATTGATTCAAAGAGAAGCTTTCAACTCTCGTCTTCAAGCTCTCCCATTCTCAAGAATCTCTCCCTCACTCTTATTCCTCAAGAGAGATTCATTGATTGTGAGCCTTCCAAGCCAAGTGCTTGATTCTAGGTCATCCATCTCATCCCTAGGCTTCCATTGCTGGTCAACTTCTTGAAGCTAGGGTTTGGTGACTCTTCCTCCATCAAAATCCTCTTTGCCCTAATTTGGTAAGAAATCTCAAGGCATATGTATTTTGTTGGTAAGTATTTCATTTCAGTTATATTTGAATTGTATACTCTCGGTTGTGAGAGGTTTTGCGTGATCCCGGGTTGTGGGATTCACATTCATCGATTGTAGGTCGTTTGCACTTGTGAGGTTTTCGCAAGTGGTCATATTGGAAATCTTGAGTTAGGGTTTCTAACTCAAGTATCCGGAAGGGATCCGGGTGGTTGGGACGTAGGATCACCGGGAACAAGTCGGGGAGACTTGGGTGGATCCGAACCCATTAAACCATTTGTTTGCGTTTGCATTTATTCTTGTTGATCGTTGTTATTCCGCATTGTTGTTTGTTGATTGCACGATAATTAGGAATAACTCTCCCTATTATTTAAAAGTACTATTCACCCCCCCTCTAGTACATGTGCAGTGGCTTCCCAGGGCACTACAATTAGTATCAGAGCCAAGGTTCAAAGCTACACATAGCCAAAGTTGAGAGCTATGACGAACAATGACTACAACGTCTTCAAGAACCGCGATGGAGCTTCTTCAGTTATGGAAGGACTATCCTCCGTCAGGCCTCCACACTTCAACAGTACCAACTACGGGTACTGGAAATGCCGGATGCAAATTTTCCTCCAGAGCGCTTCACTATGGAGAGCCACCATGACGGAGTATGTCGAGCCTTCTGAAGAAGATTTCGCGAAGTGGACTCCCGCGGAGGTCGCCGCGGAAGTAGCCAATGCCAAGGCAATGAATGCCTTGAATTGTGCGTTGGAGCCCGAGGACTTCAACAAGATATGCACATGTAAGAGTGCATATCAAATATGGAACCAACTCCTTATATTGCACGAAGGATCGAGTACGGTAAAAGATTCTAAACTCGTCGTTGCTAATAAAGAATTTGAGTTGTTTCACATGGAGCAGGGCGAAACCATGAAGGAATATTATGCTCGCTTCATGGATATATCCAACGACTTGGAAGCTCTTGGGAAGGTCTATACCCAAAAGGAGAAAGTCGCGAAGATTATCGACGGTCTTCCATCATATTGGGAAAAGCGTACCTTCGCCATCGAGGAAGGTAACGACATGAATAAATATACAGTCATACAACTAATGGGTACCTTGTTGTCTTACGAGGTACGCAAGGATAGTAAGATCCGAATGAAGGAAAAGATGAAAGCGTACTTGAAGCAAGATGAGCCAAAGAAAAAGGCGATTGCCTTCAAGGCCGGTCCATCTACCGATGATGAAGAATCGGAAGACGAATTGGACATGGAATCCATTGCCCGTATGGCAAGAAAGTTCGATCGATTTCTCCGAGAAGGTATATCTTTGAATAAATCTAAAGTTAGTTCGACTAATGCTTCTACTCCCGTGTGTTATAAATGCAATAAGCCAGGACACATCAAACCGGATTGTCCTCTCTACAAACACAAGGAGAAAGGGAAAGCATCGAAGTACGACAAGTCGAGAAAGTACAAGAAAGGACTTGTTGGCACATTCACTGACTCCGAGGAGGATTCCTCAAGTGGAGAGTCGGATGGTGGACATGTGGAGAAAGCAAAACTTTGCTTCATGGCAAATGAGGCAAAAGATCAAAAGTCCTCATTCGATGATAGCGCGGATGAAAGCGAGGATGGTAGCGTGGATGAAAGTGGAGAACCTACTATTGATGAAATGAGGTTAGCAAACCAAGAAATTTGGTCTAAATTTACTAAATTAGTAGATAGATATAATAAGACCAAAGATGAACTTGTTAGCCTCCAAACCTCTCCTAAGTCTACCATCACCAACAATGACACCATTGTTGAGACACTCGCCAATGAGAAAGCAAGTTTGCTTACTCATAATGGCTTGTTGAGAAATGAGGTGAAGTCCATCAAATCTCAACTTGAGCATGTTCTTGTTGAGGATTCGGATGAACATGTGATAGCGGATTTGACGTCTCAAAACTCAAATTTGAGTATTGAGAATAAGAATCTCAAATCACGTGTTTATGCACTCACATCGTAAGTATCCACTTTGGATGCTTCTTTGCATTCTCTCAAAGAGAAGTATGAGTGCACGTTAGGCCATATCAATGATTTCAATAAAGGTAAGGGCCATTTGGATAATATCCTAAATGACTTACTTCCGGCCAAACACCACATTGGCTTGGGGTATAAGATGGGAGACTCATCCAAATCGCCTACCACCTTTGTTAGGCCGACATCCGATGCCTCGACAAGTGGGAGCAAACACCCCATTGGTAGTTCTCCTACCAATAGTGCTTCCACTTCGTACACACCCCCGATTGGAAAGAAACCCACTTTGGGTAGACCTCCAAAGAGGGGTCATGCATTTTTGTACTCACATGCTATGCCACGTAGGAACACACATCCTACTCCACTGGTGCATGTAAATAATGATTTTTATGCTCCGCACCCACGAGCACGTGCAAACACTCATATGAGACACCCACATGCACGTAATCATGCTCATGCACATCATAATGCTTATGTTCACACATCTAATCCACATGTGAATGCCTTCTCTCATAATCATCCTCATGCATACACACCTCATGCTTATCCACGTATGTATGATACACCACATCATGGATCTCATGCTCATCATAATGCTATTGCTAGATCTCATGCTCTTAGGCCACATGCACCACATAGAAATCAACCTTTTGTGCATGCAACCACTAGGAAGAGGATTCCCAAAATTTACACTATTTGGGGTCCCAAGAACACTAGCAATCATGATATGAATGTTTATGTGCAATCCTATATTAATGATGTTATTTTGAATGATGATTATGTTGGAAAGTCAAGTTCCTCTTGGACTTGGTTTCCGAAGGGTTAGTTCCTTTAACTCTTCAATGCTTGGTACCATGAGTTTATGATCATGTTATGGGTACCAAGGCATATGTTTATAAAATTGATTTTGATTATATTAATTTATGGGTTACAATAATTTTTATTTCGTATTTCAAATTTGTTGTCTAACCCATGGGATCCAAAAGGATTTTTGGATACCAAAATGAAGTTTTCTAGGTTCAATCCACCGTGGGATACCAACCCTACCAACTCCTCGATTTGCGAAGACTTTCATTCAAACAGAGTTGATGGTGCTTAGGTAATGCACCAATGTAGAGGGAGCTTAATGTTGTAAGTATGATATTACATTTGGTATCCATGAGGGTTGAATGCATGCTTGGTTAGAATCTATTTCTTTACATTGGTATCATTTTGTTTCTCCTAGCATGATAGAATTGTGAATGCCATAAATGCTTTGAAATTCATATCTATTTTTGGCATGACATTTTTTAAAAAAAAAAGGTTATTATGATGATTTTCGTATTACTTTTATCACCTTGTCACTTCTCATCGCACACTTCACTTAGTTTTGATGTGTTTTTACTTTATGTTCATTTTCGATCGATATTGTGATATTTGATATTCTATGATGTGCACCACTCTTCTGATGGTTCATTCCTTTGTGCACATCTTATGTATGTCTCTGATATTGATTTCGTCGCTCGACGATTTATTTTGATTCAATAGCTTTAGTTGTATGAAAACATAGAGTTGTTTTCCATGCACTAAGATAGCTATAAATCTTGATATTGGAGAGTAAATTCATTTCATCAATAAGTGAATTTACATTTGATATTTTGATGATTTAAGTTTTCGATTTTCGACTATGGTCTCATTGACACGCTTTGATTTTATTCGAATTTTATTTTGGCGTCATATGAAACGTGGTCGTATTCTTAGACTCCCATGCTTAATGAATTATTTTGCCATGATTTTTTTGTCATTGGCTTCCTCCCGCTCTTTTTGGATTATGCCAAAGGGGGAGAGATATAATAATGGCATGTGCTAAATGATAATTTACCATGAATCTAATTTGATATGTTAGATTCAGGGGGAGTTAAGATATAAAAATGGATTTCAAATCCTAAATTTCAAATATTGGATTTGAATTTTTTTTATTTGAATTTTTACTTTCCTCGTCTGCTTGATGTATGTGCTTATTATTTCATATGGAACTAATGTGTCATCAATGCAGGGGGAGTAAGTATATTCCATTTAGTTCATTATTTTTTATTATTACTTATGTTGGTTTGTCATCACCAAAAAGGGGGAGAATGTTGAGTATTGGACTCCCCGGATTTGGTTTTGGATGATGAGCAAACATAAATATATCATGAACTAACAATTTGTGAGCGCAGTATTGGAGATCGTCGCCAAATTCACGAGAACAATCAAAGCGACATCTCAAGACTTCTCAAAGCTCGTATTCATTGCCTAAAGCTTCGTTGAAGCTCTTGGACCGTTTTGAAAGTCATGAAGAATTAATTGAAGCTTTCGAAGACCGTTCCTTAAGGTTTTATTCATAGTCTTTTTAGCTTCGTTTTATAGAATGTTAAGCCTTGAGTAATTCTTACATGTCTATCTTCATATCGCTCATATCTTAGAGCTAGGATTATCTTAGAAGCCATTAGAAACTTTCTCGAAGCCTATCGCTTCTTCCCTCGGCTTCTAGTGCATCTTAGTTGGTTCAAGTAGAGTCACCAACCGACTAGATGACGATCTAGTCGGTCGGCAACTCTTCATGAACCGACTAGATGTCCTATCTCATTTCAGCTCAGCCATGTCGATCAATTAGTCGGTCAAAGAACGTTCACCAACCGACTAGATGACGATCTAGTCGGTTAGGAATCCTACTCAGACCGACTAGTTGAGCTTGCCTCTGTACAGCCTGAGTTACTGTTTACAGTTAGTCGGTCCAAGAACATTCATCGACCGACTAGTTGTGAAACTAGTCGGTCAGCATTTGTTCTTAGACCGACTAGTGTAACTTGTATTCAGCTTCGTGCATTTCACTCTTAGTCGGTCAAAGAACACTCACCGACCGACTAGTTGGCAAACTAGTCGGTTGGCAAGTCTTCTTAGACCGACTAGTTCATGTTGCCTGGAAATCACTCTTTTGGCTGTCGAGCTGTTAGTCGGTCCATGTTGAATCACCGACCGACTAGTTGATGAACTAGTCGGTCAGTGATCCTTCTTAGACCGACTAGTCTGCTTCAGATTTAGATCCGTTGGAGTTTTGAAAGCGACGTTTCTTTCTCTCTTTTCCCTTGATCCTTTAAATACCTGAAGGGGTTATTTCATAGGATCCAAGGCTGCTATTTCCAGAGTTCTATTGATTCAAAGAGAAGCTTTCAACTCTCGTCTTCAAGCTCTCCCATTCTCAAGAATCTCTCCCTCACTCTTATTCCTCAAGAGAGATTCATTGATTGTGAGCCTTCCAAGCCAAGTGCTTGATTCTAGGTCATCCATCTCATCCCTAGGCTTCCATTGCTGGTCAACTTCTTGAAGCTAGGGTTTGGTGACTCTTCCTCCATCAAAATCCTCTTTGCCCTAATTTGGTAAGAAATCTCAAGGCATATGTATTTTGTTGGTAAGTATTTCATTTCAGTTATATTTGAATTGTATACTCTCGGTTGTGAGAGGTTTTGCGTGATCCCGGGTTGTGGGATTCACGGTCATCGATTGTAGGTCGTTTGCACTTGTGAGGTTTTCGCAAGTGGTCATATTGGAAATCTTGAGTTATGGTTTCTAACTCAAGTATCCGGAAGGGATCCGGGTGGTTGGGACGTAGGATCACCGGGAACAAGTCGGGGAGACTTGGGTGGATCCGAACCCATTAAACCATTTGTTTGTGTTTGCATTTATTCTTGTTGATCGTTGTTATTCCGCATTGTTGTTTGTTGATTGCACGATAATTAGGAATAACTCTCCCTATTATTTAAAAGTACTATTCACTCCCCCTCTAGTACATGTGCAGTGGCTTCCCAGGGCACTACAAGTTGTACTCGGCCAAATACGCTTCTTCACTCGGCCGAATGGGCTGTGTTACTCGGCTTAGTGGCCTGTTCTGGAGTTAACTCTTCTTCTCCTCGCCTCTTCATTGATTCTATCGATTTCCTTCTTCTTCCACTCATCATCTAACACAGTTAGCTTCTTGATAGGGCTATAGGCGATGCTCCGGTACATGTGCAAGTCCTTTAAGCTCATTTTTGCTTCCGATTGCTCCAAATTCCCTGAAATCCGACAAAAACAAGAAATAGTGAAAAGTAACGCGATATCGTCGAATACTCGTGAAAATCACAATATGAGCAATCGAAATGGCGTAAAAACATGCAGAAAAAGGTGTAAAATATGAATCGATCAGGATTAATGAGATATACTTTGAGTTAGGGATCCTAGTGGGTATCTCTACAGTAGAGTTTGCCTAGTGGTACCACTCATGTATGTTTAGTTGTTTATTATCTCAATTTTCCATACTATACTTTCATTGCACACCAAGTGTTTGATAAAATGCCACATCCACCGATTTCTCATTCCCTCGCCGAAAAGACAATTGAGTTATCCCCGGATTGAATCCATATGCTTAACAACCACACTCTCACACATCACATAGGCTTTCTTGCCTGCTTGTCTTCACGAATCCTTTACCCAAGGATGTTAATTTGGTAATTGGTCTCAAACACCCACATTTTCACACACACTTCCGCCCCGTTAGCGCAGTTGGTTGTTAACCGCCGTTACCCTTCCTACATCAATTGAATTTGTGATTGCAAAACGACTTGTCCCCGTGATCCGAACCGGTCTCACCGAAAATAAATTTATTACTTGACGTCCTCCTACACTTGGGAGTAGCGCTCAAGCATCACATACTTGAGATGCGTTCATAGTCAGCCCAAATATGAGATTTAGGTTAGGGTTTTGATCTACAACCTAATCTAATCACACGGCTGAGATTCCACATGACCAATGTAGCTATTTAAACCCCACTTACGGTTTATTTTAGAGAGAGAGCGTGCCGTCATCAAGTTTATTCTTCCTTGTGCGTCTTGGAGCTTTGGGGGCATGAATTGGTGAGTGATCTTCTTGTGAGTTCTTTATGAAATTTATTTTAATATTCTTATTATCTCTCTTTTCGGGTTGAGGGATTTTGGTGAGAGCTT